>CP136067.1:64063567-64753567 GCA_032622095.1 Siphonodentalium dalli | reverse complement strand
TCAAATCGTTACCCCGACCTGACCTTGACCTTCAAAAAGGTCAATTCAATGTCAAATCGGGTAAAACGGACGGATTTCGACGAAATTTGATACCTAGGGTTACTTTTGTCCGGGAGGTGTTTTGGACGGGTCAATTCGTGACCCCGACCTGACCTTGTCCTTCAAAATTGTCAATTCAAGGTCAAATCGCGAATTTTGACGGGATTTCGACGAAATTTAATACCTAGGGTTACTTTTGTCAGAGGAGTGTTTTGGATGGGTCAAATCGTGACCCCAACCTGACCTTGACCTTCAAAATGGTCAATTCAAGGTCAAATCGCGCAATTCGCCGAAAAGCAGAGGGGAAACAGCCCGGACGAAGTCGGGTCCACCAAACTAGTCTTATATATATTTGAGGAAAGTTTGTGTGTGTGTGTGTGTCCGCGATGGACTCGAAAACGGCTCAACCGATTTTGACGAAACTTGGTACAGGTATGTATTTTGACCCGAGGAGTAACATGGGCCTATCCATTTGCCCGTGTGGCGTGACCTTGACCTTCAAAACTCATATCTCGGGATCCGCTGAGCCGCAGTGCTAAATTGCCTTATACAATAACGCTCTTTATATTTCCCATATTTGGGTTGGTTAACCGAATAACGCTCTTTATTCCCTTATGCTTTTGTATATGAGGCTGACGAAGCGTTTGTTTACAATCAACGCAACGCTTCTACGAATCTTCCATTTAATTACTGTGACTGTTCATATTTGTTTTTTTTATTCCCTTCGGCTTTTGTATATGAGGCTGGCGAAGCATTTGTTTACAATCAACGCTTCACTGTCACTGTTCAGATTTGTTTTAGTATGAGCATTGTTTATAAACGGTCTATCGAAATGGTATTCTCGAGACATTGACATTCTTTTTGTGAATTCAGACTGTTTTATAGTTTACAATGCTAAGTTGCCTTAATACTGTGACTGTTCAGATTTTATAGTTTACAATGAGCCGCAGTGCCAGCGCTCTTTATTCCCTTCGGCTTTTGTATACAGACAGTTTTCCCTTCCTCCTAACGATTGCCATTCATATTTTTGAAATACTGCCTCTTTGTACATTTTCCTTCTGTCGTAAGTTGTTGAGATTATAATATACTTTTGTCAAATATTTACCCAACTTTGTTGTGGGTTTCTTTTTGTTGGTTTTAAGTCTCGCATCGGACAGATGCCACCCAAGAAATCAAATATCGGTAAAAGAAGCAGGGACGTTCGGCGCAAGCTGACATCTCACGTTCATGATGAAACGGGCGAGCAACGTGACCGTCGACTCGAGTCTAATAGAGTCTAAACACAAGCTTCTCGAGCGGTAGAAACGGACGAGCAACGCGACCGTCGACTCGAGTCTAATATATATATCTTTATTGTCCTCCATTGGTGGAGAGTTGTTATATAATATAAATACAGTTACAAACGGATGAGCAACGCGACCGTCGACTCGAGTCTAATACAGTTCAAACACAAGCTTCTCGAGCGGTACAAACGGACGAGGAACGCGACCGTCGACTCGAGTCTAATAGTGTTAAAACACAAGCTTCTCGAGTGGTAGAAACGGATGAGCAACGCGACCGTCGACTCGAGTCTAATACAGTTCAAACACAAGCTTCTCGAGCGGTAGAAACGGACGAGCAACGCGACCGTCGACTCGAGTATAATATATATATCTTTATTGTCCTCCATTGGTGGAGAGTTGTTATATAATATAAATACAGTTACAAACGGATGAGCAACGCGACCGTCGACTCGAGTCTAATACAGTTCAAACACAAGCTTCTCGAGCGGTACAAACGGACGAGGAACGCGACCGTCGACTCGAGTCTAATAGTGTTCAAACACAAGCTTCTCGAGTGGTAGAAACGGATGAGCAACGCGACCGTCGACTCGAGTCTAATACAGTTCAAACACAAGCTTCTCGAGCGGTACAAACGGATGAGCAACGCGACCGTCGACTCGAGTCTTAGGCCCGTTCCAAACGACGGATTTTTGTCGACTCGAATCTAATTGTATTAAATCCGTCGGTGATGCGACTGCGGTCAATTTTGTTTCAGACGGACGCATCTTCGTCGCGTCGAATCTAATACATTGGTCGATTTATTTAAAGGTGACTTCCCGGTTACCGTCACAAAATGGTCGCGTGTAGATATAGAGGCCTATATATGCCGGTATGTTATACATATATATACTAAAATACAGTATAAATTATGTATATATATATATATGCGCGATTGCAGCGCGAATATATGTGCACATGTATATGAGGATGCATATAGTACACATAGTTATATAATATACTATAATAAGCGCTACAAATAAATGCTATATTGTGCAACCAATTGTCATATATGTGTATACCATGCATATAAATACAGGTATACAATAATTATTATAAATCAGAGACTACCACCCCTACCCCTTATAATAAGGAATACCGGAATATATTAATTATAATAAATCATAGGCTACCACCTATATCCTTTATAATAAGGAATACCGGTATCTATGAATTATTATAAAACATAGGCTGCCATCCTTGCACTCAAGTGTTCACAGGCCTAATATAGCCTATTTATAACCCATGGGTTCTATCTACCCGGTATGATAATATTCATATATTTTGAACCTGAAAATTGCACAAATCCTAACATCTAGTGGTCTAACTCCAGACAAATGCACACGACTACGGACAATAGACCAGGGCACACAACCATAGTCGGCTTGGCGTGAGAAAATTTTGAAAACTAAACAAGAAAATTGCCAAATCCTAGCATCTGATGACCTGAAATCAGTCAACAATTTTAACCAAATGTAGTAAAATATTGTTTTCTTAAACTCATTAGCATTTTTGTATTGGCCACGGGGAGGGACCAGGACACACCGGGCCGACCATGGTTCGGCCCGATTTGCGAAAATTTTGAAATCTGAACAAGAAAATCGCAAATTCCTAGCATTCATTGAGTTGGAAATTTCAAACCTGACACCCCGACTCAGGTTGGAAAATTTCCAACTGATGACAATTCCAGTGACAATTTTGACCAAATGTAGGACAATATTGTTGGAAAATTTCTAACTGATGGCCATTTCAGTCCAAAAAATTTACCGAAAGAAGGAAAATATGCAAGTATTGGTCCAAAAACAATAATTTCCCTACAATAAATTGTTTGAAAATCAAACTACAAGAACATTTTCAACCTATTGTTGGTGTGAAATTTCCAACTAATGTTGTGTCAGGTATGAAATTTCCAACTGTTTTTGACCAAAGTTGGGGGTGCGACACCCCGCAACCCCCCCCCCCCCCCCCCCGCATGTCGCCACGTCTCTGTCCCTACCCCTCATAATAAGTAATACCGGTTTATATGAATTATTATAAATCTGAGGCTACCACCCCTACCCCTTATAATAAGGAATACAGGTATCTATAAAGTATTATAAATCATAGGCTACCACTCCGCCCCTTATAATAAGTAATACCGGAATATATTAATTATTATAAATAATCGGTTACCACCCCTATACCCCTCATAATAAGTAATGCCGGTATATATGATTTATTATAAATCAGTGGTGTACCAGCACTACCCCTTATAATAAGTAATACCGGTATATATTAATTATTATACATCAGAGACTACCCCCTATTCCTTACAATAAGGAATATCGGTCTATATGAATTATTATAAATCAGTTGCTACAACCCCTACCCCTTATACCCGTATAAATGAATTATTATAAATCATTGATACTATATCCATTATAAGATGTGAGTCAGTGACATGCCACGTTCGTTGAGAAATCAAACTACCAATATAATTACATTTGCACAATGTTACCCAAGCAATGCTTATAGATATATCTTTCTTTATACCAAAGAGAGCGCGCGACAAATGACGTCATATCAGTATTTCCGCAGATAAGGGGAACCCCCTCATTATTATACCATTATCATATCATTATCATATCATTTGCATTCGTTACTTAGGCAACTTTCGGCTCTTCTCGTCACATGTATTAGATTCGAGTCGTCAAAAATCCGTGGTTTGAAACCAAGACGGATTTCAGACGCATCACAGACAAAGATTCGTCTGAATTGGACGGAGATTCGTCTGTGATGCGTCTGACACGGATCTAATTGTTTCAAACGTCGCATTTTTGACGCATTTAATACAAATGTGGGTCTGGTATTAGATTCGAGTCGACAAAAATCCGTCGTTTGGAACGGGCCTAATTGTTCCAAACGTCGCATTTTAGACGCATTTAATACAATTGTGGGTCTGGTATTAGATTCGAGTCGACAAAAATCCGTCGTTTGGAACGGGCCTAATAGAGTCCAAACACAAGCTTCTCGAGCGGTGGAAACAGACGAACAACGCGACTTGAAATTTCTCAATGTATTCTGATTACCTGCTGACTGGTCAGTTCATTTGCCTCTTTCTCACGCCAAGCAACCATTCACTCAAATTGTAAATATCAACTTTCAGAATCAGAATTTTTAATCTCAAATCGCCGGACTTTGCTGGCACCAATTCGAACTTTCTCAAAGTATTCTGATGACCTGTTGACTGGGCGATTGGCGTACATTATTGTGTAAATATAAACTTTGCTTGACAACAATGTGAACATTTTTAATGTATTATGATTACCTGCTGACTGGTCGTTTCACATGCCTCATTCTCACGCCAAGCTACCATCGATTTGTAAATATCAACTTAGGTTGACACCAATTTGAACAATCGAGGACGACAGACCTCATATGAGTCGTTTTGGCTGCTCGGCATATAGGACATTCCTTCTTAACTTTCATCCACTCAAGAATAAAAACTTCACAAAAGGAATGAGAACAGCCCAAACTTTTTCGTCACTCCCGGATGCCCGTGTGGCGTGACCTTGACATTTCAAATGACCTTGAACCTGTATCTCGGTATCCGCTGGGCCGTTTTCCACCATTTTTGGGGTGTTGGTGAGTTAAAACATAACTATAAAAACAACACAGCGACTCTCCCCGTCAGGACGGGTACCCAGCTAGTATATATATATTTTGGAACTTCTGTCTGTATGTGTGTATGTGTGTTATAGACTCGAAAACTGCTTCATCGATCCGACTCAAATTTGGTATGTAGGCCTGCTTTGATCCCGGGAACAATATGAGCGTGTCCAATTTCACGTGCGACTGTGTCCTTGGCATTGACTTTGACCTCGCTCATATATGAGGTCGGGCACAGCAGCTAGTACCATATATTTATATATACAATCTATATCTATATTTGCGAATGTCTGTCTGTCTGTCTGTGTTCTATATAAATTTACAGGGGACCATCTAGATAGCACCAAAGGGGTCTACTAGGGGTAACTTTTTACGAGAAAGATAATGGCGAGGGTTAGGATTTTCTAAAGTGACGCCGTTGTTGTCAGGGGCCGAAAAAAAAAATTGTCGCCGATTGCCACGAAACTTATATATAATAATTCCCGTGATATAAGGAATCTGATGGTGTGTTTAAATATGTCAAGAGTGGCGCCATTCGAGTCAGGGATGCACGGAAGGGGAGAGGGGCACCAAAATTGATAAACTAAGTTTAGCGCCGAGGGACCATCTAGATGGTACCAAACGGTCTACTAGGGGTAACTTTTTACGAGAAAAATAATGGTGCAGGTTATAATTTTCTAAAGTGACGCCGGTGTCAGGGGCAAAAAAGGGGAGGGGTAGAAAAAATGTTTGCGCCGATTGCCACGAAACTTTTATATAATCATTCCCATGATATGAGGAATCTAAGTAATGGTGTTGTTTAGATATATCAAAAGTGGCGCCATTCGCGCCAGGGATGCACGGAAGGGGAGAGGGGCACCAAAATTGATAAAACTAATTTTAGCGCCGATTTCCACCAAGTTGATATATATATATACTAGAAGGTGACCCGACTTCGTCCGGGCTTTGACCTTGAATTGACCATTTTGAAGGTCAAGGTCAGGTGGGGTAACGATTTGACCCGTCCAAAACAATCCCCGAACAAAAGTACCCGACAAACGTACCCGTCGAAATCCACCCGGTTTTACCCGATTTGACCTCGAATTGATCATTTTGAAGGTCAATGTGAAGTCGGGGTCACGATTTGACCCGTCCAATACACTCAGTGGACAAAAGTTACCCCATGTATCAAATTTCGTCGAAATCCCATCAAAATTCGCTATTTGACCTTGAATTGACCCGATTTCAAGGTCAAGGTCATGTCGCACGGGCAAATGAATATGCTTATGAGACTCCCCATACGAAAGTATCCCTAGACACCAAGTTTCATCGAAATCCCGTGATATTCGGGCGTTTGACCTTGAAATAACCCGATTTCAAGGTCAAGGTCACGTCGCACGGGCAAATTGATAGGTTTTGCCACTCCCCGGCCGAAGGTGTCCCCACATACCAAGTTTCATCGAAATCCCGTGATATTCGGTCGTTTGACCTTGATATTACCCGATTTCAAGGTCAAGGTCACGTCGCACGGGCAAATTAATAGGCCTATGTCACTCCCCGGCTGAAAATACCCCCATATACCAAGTTTCATCGAAATTGGCTGGGCCGTTTTCGAGTCCATCGATTACAGACAGACAGACACACACACACAGACAGATCTTCCAAAATATATAATAGATATATATATATATATATACTAGAAGGTGACCCCACTTCGTCGGGCTTTGAGCTTGAATTGTCCATTTTGTAGGTCAAGGTCAAGTGGGGTCACGAATTGACCAGTCCAAAACACTGCCCGGACAAAAGTACCCGACAAACGTGCCCGTCGAAATCCATCCGGTTTTACCCGATTTTACCTTGAATTGATCATTTTGAAGGTCAAGGTTAGGTCGGGGTCACGATTTGACCCATCCAAAACACTCAGTGGACAAAAGTAACACAATGTATAACATTTCGTCGAAATCCCATTAAAATTGGCGATTTGACCTTGAATTGACCCGAGTTCAAGGTCAAGGTCACGTCGCACGGAAAAATGAATATGCATATGAGACTCCCCATACGAAAGTACCCCCACATACCAAGTTTCATCGAAATCCCGTGATATTCGGGTGTTTGACCTTGAAATGACCCGATTTCAAGGTCAATGTCACGTCGCACGGGCAAATTATAGGCCTATGTCACTCCCCGGCCGAAAATACCCCCATATACCAAGTTTCATCGAAATCGGCTCGGCCGTTTTAGAATCCATCGATTACAGACACACAGACAGACACACACACACACAGGCAGATCTTTCAAAATATATAATAGACTAGTCGATGAGCCCGACGTTGTCCGGGCTATTCAAAAACCAAATTTCAAGTCGATAGCTCCACCCGTTTCCGAGATCTGGTCTGTGCATGCGCGAAGCTTGCGTCGCATGGGCTCGGCGACCCGATAAAATTCGTATCCGGGGCAAGATACATTCATATAGCAAATTTTAAGTCGATAGCTCCACCCGTTTCCGATATCTCGTCTGCGCATGCGCTGCACGGGCGTCGGGCGGGCTCGCCAATATGACGTTGACGACCGCCTGGTCAAACTACACACACGTACCAAGTTTCGTCCCGATCGGTCGAGAATCGTAGATTTGTATTAATGACATACAGACATACAAACAAACAAACAAACAGAGGTCTTCAAAAATATATATGAGACTAGCCGATGAGCCCGACGTTGGCCGGGCTATTCAAAAACCAATTTCAAGTCGATAGCTCTACCCGTTTCCGAGATCTGGTCTGCGCATGCGCGAAGCTGGCGTCGCACGGGCTCGGCGTCCCGATAAAATTCGTATCCGGGGCAAGATACATTCACATACGAAATTTCAAGTCGATAGCTCCACCCGTTTCCGAGATCTCGTCTGCGCATGCGCGAAGCTGGTGTCGCACGGGATCGGCGACCCGATAAAATTCGTAACCGGGACAAGATACATTCACATACCAAATTTCAAGTCGATAGCTCCACCCGTTTCCGAGATCTGGTCTGCGCATGCGCGAAGCTGGTGTCGCACGGGCTCGGCGACCCGATAAAATTCGTATCCGGGGCAAGATACATTAACATACCAAATTTCAAGTCGATAGCTCCACCCTTTTCTATATATTAGATGTTCCCGTATATCTCTCTGCAGATGCTAATAACGTTGAATGGTAAACAAACGCTCTTTATAGCGATGCGTCAAAAACAAACGCTCATTAAATTATCACTTGATTAACCACCGCAGTGCCGTTTTTTGTGACTGAGAGTGGAGAATGGGTGCTCTGGGCTTCTCACAAATGCGACGTCGACGATTCCCGTGGGATTTTACCTTTGGATAGGAAGTTTGGTCTCGATCGGTCAACCCGTTTTCAATTCTATAAAGGATATACAGACAGGCAGAGCTATTCAAAATATATAATAGACTAGCCGATGAGCCCGACGTTGTCCGGGCTATTCAAAAACCAAATTTCAAGTCGATAGCTCTACCCGTTTCCTAGATCTGGTCTGCGCATGCGCGAAGCTGGCGTCGCACGGGCTCGGCGACCCGATAACATTCGTATCCGGGGCAAGATACATTCACATACCAAATTTCAAGTCGATAGCTCCACCCGTTTCCGAGATCTCGTCTGCGCATGCGCGAAGCTGGCGTCGCACGGACTCGGCGACCCGATAAAATTCGTATCCGGGGCAAGATACATTCACATACCAAATTTCAAGTCGATAGCTCCACCCTTTTCTATATATTAGATGTTCCCGTATATCTTTCTGCAGATGCTAATAACGTTGAATGGTAAACAAACGCTCTTTATAGCTATGCGTCAAAAACAAACGCTCATTAAATTATCACTTGATTAACCACCGCAGTGCCGTTTTTTGTGACTGAGAGTGGAGAATGGGTGCTCTGGGCTTCTCCCAAATGCGACGTCGACGATTCCCGTGGGATTTTACCTTTCGATAGGAAGTTTGGTCTCGATCGGTCAACCCGTTTTCGATTCTATAAAGGATACACAGACAGGCAGAGGTATTCAAAATATATAATAGACTAGCCGATGAGCCCGACGTTGTCCGGGCTATTCAAAACCCAAATTTCAAGTCGATAGCTCCACCCGTTTCCGAGATCTGGTCTGCGCATGCGCGAAGCTGGTGTCGCACGGGCTCGGCGACCCGATAAAATTCGTATCCGGGGCAAGATACATTCACATACCAAATTTCAAGTCGATAGCTCCACCCGTTTCCTAGATCTCGTCTGCGCATGCGCGAAGCTGGCGTCGCACGGGCTCGGCAACCCGATAAAATTCGTATCCGGGTCAAGATACATTCACATACCAAATTTCAAGTCGATAGCTCCGCCCGTTTCCGAGATCTCGTCTGCGCATTCGCGAAGCTGGCGTCGCACGGGCTCGGAGACCCGATAAAATTCGTATACGGGGCAAGACACATTCACATAGCAACTTTCAAGTCGATAGCTCCACCCGTTTCCGAGATCGGGTCTGCGCATGCGCGAATGTGGCGCCGCACGGGCTCGCCAATACGACAAGGACGACCGCCTGGTCAAACTACACACACGTACCAAGTTTCGTCCCGATCGGTCGAGAATCGTAGATTTGTATCAATGACAGACAGACAGACATACAGACAGACAGACAAACAGAGGTCTTCAAAATATATATGAGACTAGCCGATGAGCCCGACGTGGTCCGGGCTATTCAAAAACCAAATTTCAAGTCGATAGCTCTACCCGTTTCCGAGATCTCGTCTGTGCATGCGCGAAGCTGGCGTCGCACGGGCTCGGCGACCCGATAAAATTCGTATCCGGGCAAGATACATTCACATACCAAATTTCAAGTCGATAGCTCCACCCGTTTCCGAGATCGGGTCTGCGCATGCGCGAAGCTGGCGTCGCACGGGCTCGGCGACCCGATAAAATTCGTATCCGGGGCAAGATACATTCACATAGAAAATTTCAAGTCGATAACTCCACCCGTTTCCGAGATCTCGTCTGCGCATGCGCTGCACGGGCGTCGTACGGGCTCGCCAATACGACAACGACGACCGTCTGGTCAAACTACACACACGTCCCAAGTTTCGTCCCGATCGGTCGAGAATCGTAGATTTGTATAAATGACATACATACAAACAAACAAACAAACAGAGGTCTTCAAAATATATAGTAGATATATATATATATTTATATATATATATATATATATATATATATATAGCTATATATATATATATATCTCATATATCTTTTGAAGACCTCTGTCAGTTTGTTTGTCTGTTTGTTTGTCTGTATGTTTGTCTCTATGTATGTCATTTATACAAATCTACGATTCTCGACCGATCGGGACAAAACTTGGTACGTGTGCGTAGTTTGACCAGGCGATCGTCGTTGTCGTATTGGCGAGCCCGTGCGACGACCGTGCAGCGCATGCGCAGACGAGATCTCGGAAACGGGTGGAGCTATCGACTTGAAATTTGCTATGTGAATATATCTTGCCCCGGATACGAATTTTATCGGGTCGCCGAGCCCGTGCGACGCCAGCTTCGCGCATGCGCAGACCAGATCTCGGAAATGGGTGGAGCTATCGACTTGAAATTTGGTTTTTGAATAGCCCGGACAACGTCGGGCTCATCAGCTAGTATATATATATATATATATATATATATATATATATATATATATATATCTCCTATATATTTTGAGACTTCCGTATATGTGTATATATATGTGTGTGTATGTGGGTACTTCATAGAATGTAAAACGGCTTGTCGGATCGAGCTCAAATTTCCAATATATGGGTAAAAGCCCACGGGGATCGTCCACGTTCCATTTTGGACAAGCTGTGAGCACTCATTCTCCACTCCCAATCATCAAAATCACCGCAAACGACACTTCGGGGGTTAAGGCATGAACGATCTTTATATTGACCCTATTTGGAGTCATTAACCGACGACGCTCTTTATTGCCATCGACGTTGCGATGGGCATTATTGTTTCCCGATTTCTACCCACCATTACATGTTGATATGAAATATTGATATTAAGTATTCATTAGGGTTTGGCAATTGATACTCACAGTCACGATGGAGGCCGGTGGACAGAAATTGAAAAGATGTCGATATTATCACATACTAATTTCAACTTTTTGTCATAATACCGATCTGTATAGACGAAACGGTACATAATATAAGCCATCTATTAGTTCCAATATAAGTCGTAGCGTTTTGGAAGGATGAAAACCCACAATCGCGATGTGACATTTCAAAATCCATTCTTGACTATAAAGGGCCCATACTGGTCGTAACCGTATATAGGTGGGCCGAATAGTGAAATTATGACTTCCAAGAATCAAAACAACAGTACCTGAGCTTATTCTGATTTGCCACATTCAGCATTATCTGGACCAGTTTCCGTCTCTTCGTCAGATTAATCTATCTCGCTCACAACAACTCAGTTTTCTACACTTCCTCGTAGAAGGGTCGCACTAATCGGAATGTTTCAAACAACATATATGCCGGTGTCCAGCTCACGCGTTTGTTTCGAAATCTTTGAATTCTTATCCTTATTCTTGGCGAGCTTCATTCGTGGTATATCTTATGGTATAATTCATATGCTACATATGGGGTATGGGCGTCATATTGTGCGATAAACTAGACAGTTATTCGGTCGATGCGTATACTAGCTTTCAGAAGGACCTATCTATCTGCGTATTTTCAGCTTTGGTGAGCTAATGGGGATAACAACATGTACACCTGGTGATCTTCGCAAACAGCCACTTCTCAATATATGGTTCATCAATTCACATACTCATCTAATGCACTGACGTACCCGGACAACTTCTGTATATGGCTTCGAATGTTGAAAACCTGATATTTGACGGATGCCTTTCTGCTAAGGCGCAGGAGACCATAATACATAATATGCCCACACTTCTTGAACATGATTATAAGAACAATCTTGTTGGCGTACAGCAATCGTCTCACCAAACAGATCCAAGCAGATGATAACAATACACACGGTGCTAGTTTGCGGGAATGTGTCATGATAGTGGAAATGAAATTGGACCATGACTGCACCGCCCCTTATTTTGGTATGTTTTAGATTCAGACAGGATCTCATGTGTGGCTTTGCTTTCCTTATATGCTAAGATTGTATGTTCCCATCCGTTTGTAAAGCCGTTCTTAATCAACTGGACCAGGCGTGCACCATTGGCTACTACTGTATAAGCCCCACCCAGACTGGGGTGTAGTCTTACAGGCGATGGCTTTGATAGTTGGCTGATATGTCATACTCACGCTGGGTGGTGGTCGGTATGTTTCAAGAAAGTACAAATACCATCAACACAAGGGTTAAATGTTCAAAGCGATGAACATCCAGAGGAATCTTACGTTGATGAGCTCTGGCATTCAGTTCAACATACTTTGGGCACACCAAGTGATTTCTTAGTAACATCACCATTGCGACCATTGTCCTACATGAGACATTAACTACTATATTCTAAAGTTATATATATATATATATATATATATATATATAGCTATATATATATATATATATATATATATATATATAGCTATATATATATATATATATATATATTTTGAAAGTGTGGAGAGCGCGGGCACAGGTCGGAATCCGATTTCTTATGTAATTATTTCTATGGAACTAGCTAAATTTTGTTAGGTTGTGTCGGAAATTGACATAAATTTTGTTAGGTTGTGTCAGAAATTGACATCAATTTTGTTAGGTTGTGTCGGAAATTGACATTGAATAATTTGTTGAGCATTGTTGCCATTCAAAGATGGAACTAGCTAAATTTGTTTGGGTTGTGTCGGAAATTGACATAAAATATTGTGTTGAGCACAAACTAAGGATAATGGTGTTGACATAAGCTAAAAGCTAATTGAACTGCGTGTTAATCAAGGTCTGAGTCTAGATCGAACGAGCATATCTCTCAAACTGGGATTTTTCTTGTAGGCAATAATAACCCGTTTGTCGAGAGGCTCGGTCAATTTAGTGTTTAATAATGCAAAGTTTTTTCTGAAAATGTTTGCGATTTCAACATTTCTACGATTGTAGATCAGAGGAAAGCACAAGAAATTTCGAGAAACACCTTTGTAGTCAATGTTAAGTCCGAACGGAAGATATGTTTTAAGTACGCCCATCCAATGATTTTCGCGTTCTAGGCGTATTGAATCGGTTTGGTCTTCGTCGGCTAGAATTGGTGTCTGTTCTATTGGCTGAAAGCTGAAATGGGATTTAATGTCATGATTAGATGAGTTGAAATGATCGGAAATTTGCATGTCGAGTTTTTTGCGAACACTGGAAAGATGATTAGACATTCTAACTTTGAGAGAGGTTTTTGTTTGTCCAACATATTGTATACGGCATCTTTTGCATGTGATTAAGTAAATTACATTTTTAGAATCACAATTAAGTTCGCTATGCATTTGATACGATATGCGTGTTTGTTCGCTGGTGAAAGTGTTACTAGTATTGATATATCCTATTGTATTGATGTAACATCGTTTTTTGTGACAAAATGAGGCTGAACCATTACCCAACACCGGCCGGTTGTGCCGTATCCTTGTTGGTTCAGTCGATGTTGGGTCATGGCGTGACGAGTTCAATTCTCAATATAAAGCTATATAAAGCTATATGATAATAAAGATCGCGTTCCCCAACGTCCACAGCCATTGCCATCGAGACTATAAATTGTGCTTTAAATACATAGTGAAATAAATGCACCACAGTTCCTGACATTTTCTTGAATAATACAGCCCACATACTGACACTAACCCTGCGAGAGGATAACAAAAACGCATACCTTCGTGGCATAAAGACATTATCCTTTATTCCATCCGACTGTTTTGAGGGAGGCTAGCATAGTATTATCCAGATAAAATTGTTCGTCTGGTCAAGTTGAATCAGAACGGCTTCGAAACGGATGTGGAAATACAATCTTACCACCAGGTATATGGGTGGTGTATACCGTCGCCATTTCATTCCCACTATCATGGCGCATGTCCACAAACTAGCACAGCGAGTATTGTTCTTGTCTGCTGGGAGATATTCGACGAGACAACTGCTGGACGTCACACAGTTTGCTTCGGATCATGGTCAAGAAGTGTGGGTAGTCGGTACACTATGGTCTTCTCTTTAGCAGATAGACATCTGTCCAGGGGAATTCGACAGCTAGCAACCTTCGAAACACTGTCAAAGTTGTCCACTGAGTTTGAGTTCGCTGAGTTTGTGAGTTGACGAACCATCTATTGAGAAGTGACTAGCTACCTGGTTCGCCAGTTGTACATGGCGTTATCCCCATGGGGTACGAGACACATACATAGAGATGACCTTCTGTAAGCTTGTATACTCATCGACCATATACCTTCCTAGTTCAAGATAACGCACAAATCACATATTTAGCAAATATTTAAAATCGTAAGCTAGACACCGAAAAATGAGCTGTTTGAAACGTTATGATTAGAGGGACCCTTCTCCCAGGAAGTGGTGAATACTTTGTCGGTGTGAACGACCTAGATTTATCAGACAAAGAAATGGAAGCTGGTACAGATAATTATGGACGTGACGTGGCAAATCAGAATCTGTTATCAGGTAATTGTTCTGATATGAATATTCGGCGCACCTACGGTTACGGCCATTATCGGCGCTGAGTGGAGAATGGATTTCGAAATGCCACACCACGATATTAATTGTGGGTTTTCATCTTTCCAGAAGAATACGAGCTATGTCATGCGTTTTGATACGTTTAAGTTGAACTAATAGATGGTTTATGTACAGTTTCGTCCATACATACCGATATTATGACAACAAGTTGAAATTAGCATGTGATAATATCGACTTCTTTTCAATTTCTGGCCGCCAGTTTGGCCACCATCTTGACTGCGAGTATCAATTGTCAAACCCTAATGAATACTTCATATCAATATTCCACATCAACATGCAATGGTGGGTAGAAATCGCGAAACAATAATGCCCATCGTAAGAAAGTAAATGAATGCAGGCGTGTTTTCAAATTTCGGTCGCCATTTTGGCAGCCATCTTGGATTTGGAAAATCATTTCTTGCATGAGATGTAAGGTAATTACTTCACCTCAGTATTTACAACTCAACTGTAAGCATGGGTGGAGTTGTCTCTACAATAATGCCCAATGGTGTGAATATGAGGGAATTTCGGTGATTTTTCAAAATCTGTCCGCCACTGTGGGCGCCATTTTGGATTTGGGGGACTTTTATTTGGATACGGTACAAGGAAAGTTCTTCGCCTAAGTGTTCCCAACTCACAATAGTAAGTAGGTGTGGATTTATCATGACAATAATGCTCACTGATGTTAAAATCAGCGATTTTCGGCGATTTTTTATTTCTGGTGGCCATTTTGGCCGCCATCTTGGATTAGGGTGAATATTTCTCAACTCAGGTATAAGAGGAATCCTGGTTCGACTATATCCTGTACATATATATGCATGGGTGTTGTTATGATAGCAATAACATTCATTGATTCGAAACATTACATCACGTTATTAGCGTTGATTCGGCTTTGACCTATTATACCGGCATTTGGGAAAACGTGATAACGGAGAAAAATATCCCACAATGAATGTATATTATGGTCCCCATGTCTTCGCCAATGACTCTTCTATACGATTATAATTTAGAAATAACAGTTATCAAATTATGATAACTTCCTCAAGAATATACTAATAGTATAGCATAATGATGATATATGAATGCGATATTATTCACAAAACACGGTTTGTGTTAGAGAAAATGAAGGTCGACTGTTTCTTGCAAAAAACGCAGTTAATTGTTTATAAGCAGAGTCACGATATTGCATCATTTCCATTGAAACACCTAATTTGGTGCGCCTACAACTTACAATTCACAATACTTATTTTGTATGTATTACCATATCTATTATATATTTTGGAAGATCTGTCTGTGTGTGTGTCTGTGTGTCTGTCTGTTTCCAATGGACTCGAAAACGGCCGAGCCGATTTCGATGAAACTTGCTATGTGGGGGTATTTTCGGCCGGGGAGTGACATAGGCCTATTAATTTGCCCGCGCGACGTGACCTTGACCTTGACCTTGACATTGACCTTGACGCACGAATATCACGGGATTTTGATGAAACTTGGTATGTGGGGGTACTTTCGTATGGGGAGTCTCATAAGCCTATTTATTTGCCCGTGCGACGTGACCTTGCCCTTGAAATCGGGTCAATTCAGGGTCAAATCGCGAATTTTGATGGGATTTCGACGAAGACGGGCACGTTTGTCGTGTACTTTTGTCCGGGCAGTGTTTTGGACTGGTCAAATCGTGACCCCACTTGACCTTGACATTCAAAATGGACAATTCAAGGTCAAAGCCCGGACGATGTCGGGTCACCTTCTAGTATATATATATAGGTCAGGAGAAAATACTAACTGGATTGAAAAATATTCATCTCTTTGCAAAAACAATTATATTATGTACAAATATTTGTCTGATAATTTCCCAGTCATGAAGTAACGTGGATTAGCTGGATTTTGAACGGACAGTGGGTAGAATGGGTTAATTAAAATAAAATTTGGTGTGATTTGAATGCGATGTATCTTCACCTTCAACAGCGCAACGGAACATTTTCATTGGACTTACCGAGTGTTTGCCTATAAATAAATGGTTTCGTAACGTTTTTGATGTTTGTTTATAAAACAAAGCGTACAAATGTGACAATAACATGCAATGTACGCGATATTTATGATTGGCATAAGAACAACATCGGTCTATTATATAATATTCTTTCTGTTTATGGCCGTTTTTAACAGCTATATTAACCGGATCGAAGCCCGCCCGTATCTTTAAATTAACTAGCAGTTTTTGACTGGCCACGGGGAAGGGACCAGGACACAAGCTGTCCATGTGTTGGAAATTTCCAACCTGACACCCCCCCCCCCCCCCCCAGGTTAGAAATATTCCAACTGATGGCCATTTCAGTCCAACATTTTTACCAAAAGTAGTAAAATATGCAAATATTGGTCCAAAGACAATAAATTCTCCACTATTAAAACATGGCTATGACGCCACTCCTTTGTTCATCGAGTCCAGTTTATAGGATAATGGATGGTTATTGTCGAGATCGTACATTATTTTTCAAACAACGATTCATTATTTTAATATCGGACGCTCAGTATCCAATTTAATGAACGGTTATTTTGCTGCGGACGATTTCATTACGCCACAAGGTGGTGTGAGCTGTATTACAGTTTTTCATGTTCGAGCGGACGATCGATAATCCACTGGGCGAATGTATTATGGTTAGGTATTTTTTCGTACTTGAGTATAAACCGTACCGATAGAGTGACGATAGTCCAACAAAGATTAGCACATGTGTTTACGTCACCGGTGTAATTGTGGGGACATGTTTCTATTATGAAGATACGCTATCCCGAAGGTCCACTATTCCGAAGGTTCTCTATTCTGAATACTTGCTATTTCGAAGGTTCACTATTCCGAAGGTTCGCTATTCCGAAGGTTCTCTATTCCGAAGGTTTTTGTTATTTTTAGGTTAATTCTATATTCTAAAGTATTGAGAGGGTTCATTATCACGAAGATTCTTTTTATGGAGTGTGCGCTCACATCCGAACTTATCCTGCGCGCATACCGATACAGATACAGGAGGAAATAACTTAGAACATTAAATGTAATTTTGTTTCGTTTTCGCGGGTTTTCTTGTTTCATATGACGTGCATGTATGATACCATAATGTATGCACGTAGCTGTCTATAGACAACAGTTTTCAAGTATAATATCTCTAATTAATTGTTAGAACAGGACAGGGGATATAGACCTATATATAGCCTCGTCACTCGGGTTGGGTGAAATGGGGGGGGGGGCATACAACTTCAAATTCCATGCATGTCGTTTCATGAATAGGCATTGAATTTGCAACTGTTAAAATTTCTCGAATCTGATTGCGTTCCCGGGTGGCATGTTGTAGCACCAGTCACGATAAAACGTAAAATATATATAGTAATTTACATTTAAATTTATAGTCCTTCGATCTTCAGTATTACCCGCGATCTCAAACTGCAAGATCGCCAAATATCCGATTTTGCACACCGCTCGCATTAATCTGCCATTCATTGTATAATTCTCCGCAAAATCCGAAATATGCCGCATATTTAATTTAATACAAATGCCGAAATGTAAGGGCAAAAAGAATTCAGTGTCGGTACGTCGTGTTCATTCAACGGTCGGAAACGCAATGGTGTGCTGCCTGTCCGTTAAGTTGACAATGTGTTAAGATGTCACGCCATCCGTGCAGCCAATGCGCGAGTTGATAGGGTCGAACACATGGTACAACGCAGGTGTCTTGACCCAATTTCGGGTTAATCCATTCTGATAAGAGGTGACGCATCAAACAAATGGACTCGGTCATGTTTTAAGTCAGATAATAGCTTCAAACTGTACATTATTTCAGCGAATGGAACGATCTCGACCTGCGGTCTCGATCGACCCATTCCCTGAAATAATGTACAGTTTTCAGCCATTATCCTATACATAAAATGTTTGAAGATCAAACTACAAGAGCAATTACAACCTATTTTTGGGGTGAAATTTCCAACTAATGTTTTGTCAGGAATAAAATTTCCAACAGTTAAATATTTTAACCAAAGTCGGGGTCTCATAGATATACCGGTATAGCATTTATATAGAACACAAATTAAAGTGACATCTCTCATAAAAGGCATGAATTACACATTATATATATATATGCTATATGAGTCTATGGCCATTCGTATGTATAACATACCGGTATCACCCCCCCCCCCCCGGGTGTACGTGGTGTCGCCAATCCGGAAGGTATCGCCAAACCAGACTGAATGGGAAAGTCATTTTCACGTATATGGTATATCGACCGATGTATTAGATTCGACGCGAATGAAGATGCGTCCGTTTCTTAGAAGGAATAAATCTATAAACCCATAATAAGCAAAATACTAAAAATTAAAAAAAGTATCAAGAATTACAAAATTGGTCAATTCTGTGAAATAAATTTGGCAAAATGAGGTAAAATATTTAATGTATGGCGTTCAAGGATGTTTATAAAAAAAACACAATTTCACAAGTCCTTCCATTATTAAATCAATATATCAAATTATTGAGTTGTATGACCTCAAATATGGCTATTAAGTCCATTAAGTCCGACTAAGATGTACACTTATGGGGGAACTTTCCATATACTTTCAGATTATATTCAGGTATCGGTGGATCTATGCTCAACTTGGACGATTGTATGTTGTTGTTTGATTTATCCGCGAATACGGTGCGAAATGAGGACCGGAAATGTTAATGGTTATAGACTCTACCGTGGAAGATGAAGCAACATCACTGGGTTAGAGTTGGAGCCGATCAATTAGCACTGCTATAGACCAACAAACTTATATTTCGCGAAATATATAGAAAACTTTGGATATAGTTAAGAGAAACAAAAACAAAATCCACAGAAAATCACCATCTTATCTATGCATTAAGGTAATATTTCCGTAGATGCATAATTATATAACTTTGCTGTACATTCACATATACCTACACGTTGGATGTTCTGAATTTGAGGTACAATGATCCCCAACTTACCTCAGCGAATAAACCTCTTTTCTGTTGGGTCCGTTTTGCTTTGACGTAGAATGTTCGAGAAAGTGTTGTAATATTAACTACACACCAATGACTTCGTGGTAGTGTCGGAGCACGTGACTGGGCTCTATGACAGGTGTTTTGTTCTGCGGAGTAATAACCTTAAGGGGCTAATGATGCGCTATTGTAGAATATTAGAACCCCGCGTGCAGTATATCTTGTATATTGCGTGTAGAATTTGATCAAATTGAAGATATCAAATATAATAAAACATTTGCAGCAGCAGGTGACAGATGGGTTATTTTCACACGTTGTCCAGTGCGTTAGACCTCAAACTAAGTGCATCACAAACAAGTATCAAGAAAGACGAAATTGGTGAATTTTGTAAAATAAATTTGTCAAAATTAGGTAAAATACTCAATTTATAGCTTTTCAAGGATGTTTATAAAAAAATCCATTTGCAGAACAAAAAAAACTTTTTTCTGAATACGTTGAATATTTTTCGAGTTATGCCTCCAAAATGGGCTCTAATCCATATCTTATGAAAGTATGTCTAGCATTTGTATTAATTTCATCACTAGATTGCCAATGTGCACTCAAAATGATTACTTTATGCATATATATATGATTGAGAGGACAAAAATATTCTTAAACTTAAAAACTTCTTAAGCTTAGAGTTTTCGGACGTTCAATCGGTCATAACTCCGGACTGAGAAGGAAATTTCCAATTCCGTAAAAACAAAAAATCTCCTGTATATGTGCCGTGCTCGTCAAATGGATAGTAATTTCACAGCATTTAACTCAGTTTGAATTTGTCAGTGGAAATGCCTCCTTAAACGTTTATAGACTTATTCTGGCAACAAAAAAAACAAATATTGAAATGCATTCTCTTCATGATACCCGCATATACATGCTTTCGTATCAGCGATATATTTTTTGCGGTTTATCAGCTTGAAAGTTGCTACATTCATTTCTCGCTGCAACGGGAACTATTTACCATTTACCAACATTGAAGTAGTTTAGCGGTTTGATTGGTTTCCGTTTGATTGATTCCTTAAAGATGGCGTTCCATTGAGTAATGCAAGTAGGAAAGAAGGTCACGTCGGTTCTCTTACTTGGTGGGACAAGGCCGGGTGCATTACGTAGGTCTTTGTTATACCTTTCGCGGAACGTGGTGGGAGGAGTTTAACGAGATAATTATGGGCATTTTTTACAATATTATGGAATATGGACATTCGTCTGGTGCATCTTCGATTTTCTAGATTCTCCCATTCAAGTTCGACAAGAAGCCTATTAATCGGAACAGATCGATCTTATAATGCCCTCTTATGGTGTATATTGGCAAGCGTATGTGGCTGTGTCGTAGAAGGTGATGGAGTAAATGTTATTAAAACGTACTCGGTATTTGCGTACTCGTTTTGTATGTTCTCCTTAATATCGGCCAGCTAACAGTATGTAGAAGTCGGTGCCGCACCAACGGTGTGATTTCGCTTCGATCAGTCATGCGTTCAGAATATGTTGTCGCTATTAGACGTTGTCGATATTGTACGATGTCGCTAATCCGTAATTCACACCACGGTTTGTGCGTCTTTTGAATCATGGCTTGTCCCGGTGAAATCTTTTCTTTTGAGCTTAGTTTGGATTTACACTCTGGCAGTCGTTGTCTCTTCGTGACCACGAAGATATAAACTTGTCTTTGCATGAGGACACCGCTTACATATTAAAGTATTGCCTTGTTTGCAATAGATTACATATTACATATTGCCTTGTTTGCATTAGAAGACAAACACTAATTGCCTCATTTGTGTCAGGTAGATTCCAACGGTGGCGTTCGTTTTGGTAACTGTAACTGTACATAGTGAGGAATTGTGGTCACTAGTTTAGGTGGAACCTTATTATCTTCTTGTATGGCAGTAGGCTAAACGTACTGTTACTGCATCATAGCACATGGACCTGTTATCATGAACGTGGCGACAGGGTGTCTCACCCCCTAGATCATGCCATGAATTTCTACTCCTGCTACGCCCGTAGAGATCATACTCCACCAGTACAAAACCTGGGAATTGTTTTATGTTGCGACGGGGAATTATATAAGTTTATAACATTGCAAAACAGTGCAGGTAATATATTTCTTAGTTAATATTCCTTAACAATGTATTTCATTGTATATAGGTGAAGATCCCAAGCTCCAATATATTTTATATATGCCTAATAATATGATATTGATGGCGTTAGCATTTTTGACTCGGTTTTCTTGTTATTGACGTGTTGTGTGTTTAGCTTTTGCTGAGGATTTTAGCAGTTAGCGTCCACTAAGCTCAGCGTCTATGATCTATTAATTGTTTTAGTGTTTGTTTGTTTGTTTGTTTTTTTTTATGTTTTGGTTTTGGAAAGTAGTGATTTCGTAGTTCTTGTTCTTCTATTAATGTACTGCCGTGCAGTCTGAGTAGAGTTTTAGCAGATATGACTTTAAGCAAAACTTGCAATGGGATTAGTCTGCTGCATTATGCAGGGCCTGGTGGGGTTAATATGCTATCTTGAAATGCCATTCTCAAGGCTTTTTTTTTTTAATATTTGTAGTTTGTTTAGTGTTGATTTTTGGTAATTCTGAGGTTGAGTTCCCATGATGTACCCCTAAACACTCTTAATAATAATCCGGTTTTCTGGCTGGCCATATAGTTGCTATTCTCTTTATGTGTTTGCGAAAGGTTAATCTTTTCGAGAGTTATGCCCAGTATTGGTGTTTACTGAGTTTGATGGACATTTTCCAAAGAAAATAGTTAGATTAAATTCGAATTTGTTACGTTTTCTACAAAAATGATTAGCTGCGTTCAATTTGATACACCATTTTGAACACCATATTCCAAGGTTTTTAAGTTGTTTTTGTAACCAAATTTCCAAACATGTTACCAACCCGACTGTATTATTATGGTTATTTCGTACTGAGTATAAATCGTACCGATAGAGTCACGATAGTACAACAAAGATTAGCACATGTGTTTACGTCACCGGTGTACTTGTGGGGGCATGTTTCTATTATGAAGGTTCGCTATCCCGAAGGTCCGCTATTCCGAAGGTTCTCTATTCCGAAGGTTTTTGTTATTTTTAGGTTAATTCTATATTCTAAAGTATTGAGACTAATTTGAGAGGGTTCATTATCACAAAGATTCTTTTTACGGAGTGTGCGCTCACATCCGAACTGATCCTGCGCGCATACCGATACAGATACAGGAGGAAATAACTTAACTTAGAACATTAAATGTGATTTTGTTTTGTTTTCGCGGGTTTTCTTGAGATTTAATGTCACTACGTGGTCCCATACTTTTGAATTCTTGGCATATAATATGAATGTTGTGGTATATTGTGGACCCTCCCGCATTGGGACATGACACAGGTACAGTTGACTTAAGTGATGTTCTGTGTGGGCTCCAATTTGGAGTTCAATATTTTAAGGGCCAAATTTAGGATTGTATGGGCCCATACCTTTGAACTCTGGGCATATAATATGAATATTGGGGGCATGACTCTATTCCGAAGGTTCACTATCCAGAATGTCCACTATTCCGAAATTTCTCTGAATGTTCGCTATTCCGAAGGTTCACCAATCAGAAGGTTCGTTATTCCGAAGGTTCTGTATTCCGAAGGTTTTTGTTATTTTAAGGTTAATTCTATATTCTAAAGTATTGGGAGGGTTCATTATCACGAAGATTCTTTTTATGAAGGAAATAACTTAAAACATTAAATGTGATTTTGTTTTGTTTTCGCGGGTTTTCTTGAGTTTAATGTCATTACGTATGACTTTATTTCTCATTAAATATTCACGCCAAGCAGCCCACACAATTGCTATGTTTCCATGCGATTTAATGTCATTACGTGTGACCTAATATCTCAATAATCTGAGAAAGAGTACGCCTGCTAAAGGCGAATTATAACAGTGGGGCTATAACGCTCAATGAATACTGGGAACTATAACAAACTGCGCAGCAGAATATCGCTGATTAAACGAGTAGGAGATGAGCCTAACTGCAATTGTGACTTTGTTTAAAGGCCCACTTAATTTTCGAGTCATTCATTTTTGTTATAGTATATACGGTTTTAATAACAATTTATGCCATAAAATTTGAATAAATTACTATAATTCATCACCATTTGAAACGCAGAATCCTTCTATCTCCTAGTTTGAAACACCTTTAAATGCCGCGACAAGTCGTGCGTCGTATATCTAGCAATTAGCAACTAACATGTCCTCTTCGGCTTTCCATAGATTTCAACGTAATTTGATACTTATGGGTATTTGTGTCCGGGAAGTGTTTTGGACGGGTCAAATCGTGAGCCCGACCTGACCTTGACCTTTAAAACTGTCAATGCAAGGTCAATTTGGGTAAAACGGATAAATTTCCGCGAAATTTGATACCTAGGGATACTTTCGTCCGGGGAGTGTTTTGAACGGGTCAAATCGTGACAACGGCGTGACCTTGACCTTCAATGTGGTCAATCAAAGGTCAAATCGGGTAAAACGGATGGATTTCGACGAAATTTGATACCTATGGGTGCTTTTGTCGGGGGAGTGTTTTGGACGGGTCAAATCATGACTCCGACCTTACCTTGACCTTCAAAATTGTTAATTAAAGGTCAAGTGGGGTAAAACGGACGGATTTCGACGAAATTTGATACCTAGTGGTACTTTTCTCCGGGTGGGGGTGTTTTGGACGGGTCAAATCATGACCCTGACCC
Source organism: Siphonodentalium dalli (assembly GCA_032622095.1). Classification (NCBI taxonomy): domain Eukaryota; kingdom Metazoa; phylum Mollusca; class Scaphopoda; order Gadilida; family Siphonodentaliidae; genus Siphonodentalium; species Siphonodentalium dalli. The sequence continues at coordinate 64,729,195 of CP136067.1, read as the reverse complement.
TGACCTTGACTTTCGAAATAGTCAATTGAAGGTCAAATCGCGCCTTTCGCCGGAAATCAGATGGGAAACATCCCGGACGAAGTCGGGCCCATCAGCTCGTGTAATAAAGAAGACAGTTTGAAGAAAGTAATGTATAACACGAGAAACGGGAAAACTTGAAATATAGAAGTATGCAAATTTCCCACATAAAATTTGAAAGCTAGTTTATAGAATAATTGTATTATAATTTATATTTATGGCTAATAATATGATCTTGGTGGCGTTACCATTTCTGACTATGGTTTTCTTGTTATACATGGTTCTGCATTTGGTGCCTAACATGTGGTATATGGTGCGGAGGTTTTTAATTATAGTGTTCGTGTCTATATAATAGTCGCCTATGGGATTTTAATGGTAATATAGGTTGATTGGATCATTGTGATGGAGGAGTCAGCACATGCAACGCCTTAATGAAGAACACCTGTCAAATGTTCTGATCCGAAACAAATATCTGAATTTCATCTCGGCATTCAGTATCATAATTGAATCTGACCGAGGAGACTTGACTGGAGGAAAATAAGCTCAGAATTTTCACGAACCGCAACGATCTTCAAATATGGTAAGTGTTCCATATTGTCGCGATACATCACCACATCGGTTTCGTGTTCAGAGTGTTCAGTTTAAGAAATGGCCAGGTTACATGTACACATTGACGTGTACACGTGTACACATGTACACATTGACAAATATTATCACGCAAAATGTTCCACAAATGATTGTACAGCAGGCATTTCTAAGCTGCCGTCGAAATATCACACAAACAAAACAACATTCAAAAACAAGTGGCATCTCGTTGCGCTGTTATAATACAACAAATAAGGGAACACATTCGTTTTCAATTTCAAGATCAAATGATATACTAAGAAAACAATCTGAAATAATAATAATCAGAATATCCAATTCCACCCAACCCAACCCAAATCCCAGTGATGCAATGACATAATAGTTATTACAAGATTCTACCATATATCACCAGCTTTAACTAAAATTTAAAATTGAAATTTCAATATAGTTTCATCAGTTAGGTCATACATGTTGATTAGAGATTTTGTGCTCTCGGAATTATTAATTTTGCAACCCTAATCCATTTAAATGCTGTGTCAGTTAATTAACTAACAGGTTTGAATGGAATGACTTGTAACATTGATTAGAGTTTCAGTTCGATATTTAATTTGATATCGTGGGTCAATACTATGAATATGAATATTTTGTACCTGTAAATACAAATAGTATTTACTAATTTGTAAGAACAAATTTGTGGTTTCATACTGCAGCGATATTATTATCCGTATACTAAATTATGAATATTCAAATATATTATTAATATATATTGTTTAACAGTTAAGTTTCATCGTCTCTCGACCATAGCATTTCGTCAGAATATGGACACGGCGACCGGGGTGGCATATGGGAGTACAACTTCCAACTCAATGTCGGCTGGGTGCAAATTGAATTTCGCAAAAAGGTGATTTTTGTATTGTTCACGGGGTGCAGTTGGACAATTACACGTGGATACACGTGGACATTCTCTGGCTACGTCCCTGTGTCCGAATATGTTGTTATTTGTTCATCCAGGTGCACCCAATGTGATACCGAGTGTTGGGGATATGTATACATTAGACTGGGCGAGGGGAGAAACACATAAAACGTGGAAAAAATAACTCACCATCCCGTTACCAGTGTTGTCTGATTCCATAGTTCAAATGAGACGATCACGCCGAATTCAAAACGATGAGCTAACAAAATCTCACAAATTTCACAAAGATTAACGACTGATTATTGTAAATTGCCCACAGGTGACAGGACGCCTGTGTGCGATATGCAATAATTGTAAGATGGCATGGCTCACATACAAAAGGATTAACCAATCGCACGTTAATGGGTTAATCGTTTATCATTGCTATCCAATTGTACTCACATCGCTAACACTGCGTTATAAGATAAGATAAGTTTATTGACAATTACACCCACACGGGGCCGATGTCACAACATAAATAACAATAAATATATATATGATACAATAAGTATACACAATTGTAATCAGAATTAAAATGGAAAAAAATTCATGTTTGTTGTTGAAAATCTGGTGTTTCAGACCTTTTGTGGAAAAAGAGACGGACCATGTTACAGATGATATTGCACGTTTCTGTTTTGTCATTTCGCAGTATGAAAATGAATTTTTGGGCATCAGTCATATTAATAAACTTGTGATTTACTTTATTTATTTCGTCAAAGAAACGGAGACGAATGCTTTTGTAAAAAGAATATTTTAAAATAAAATGTCCCTCGGTTTCCGTTACCAATCCACACTTTCTGCATATTCTCTTGTCTACAGGAATCTTCGGTTGTTTATGGCGCCCTTTTTCAATTTCTAGAGTATGATTGCTAATCCGCAATTTGCTGAAGATCTTTCTTACTTCGATATTTTTAACTATGTCCAAATATGGCTCCAATCGGTAATCACTTATTATGCACCCTCAACTTGTTCTTATCTGATGGCTTTTCATCGTTATATATATCTCTTCTGAAACACGACACATGGTCAACCTTGAAACTATCACAAATAGTGTGTTGAATTTTCTTCAAATACTGATCAGTTTTATCAATAATTTCCGTGAGTTTTGGAATGTCAAAGTTAAAGGACCACTTATTTGGGATTATGCGGTCATCGGACATTGTGGCTGATTTGTGAACGAGGGAATGTTTTTCTGCAGTCGATATTTTTAACGCATATTTAGTAGCACGAGATAATGCTTCATAAACAACGGGGTATCTACCAAGCTCAGCACGTACCGCGTGATTTGATGCTTTCCTGTTTACTCCAAGTGCTCGTTTGCAAAAATTGAGATGAGACGATTCACATGGCGCAGTATCTATATTGTTGAGGTTGATATCAGAGGCCCATATTTCGCAACCATATAGTGTAATGGGTTTAATGAGTTTATCATACAGTTTGATCCACAAATTAATTGAGAATATATCGTGTTGTTGTAGTGACCTAACAAGCGAATAGAGTGCCTCCATGCCCTTGTTGCTTTCTTCATTTTGTGCTTTTCTCAATGACCCATTAGCACAGAATCTAATGCCTAAATATGTGTACTCATCAACAAGTGCAATGGGAAGATTGCACATCTTGAACGAGGGAAATTTTAGAGTTTTTCTTTTTCGAAATACCATGCATTTACTTTTTTCAGTATTAATTGCAAGGTTGTTGTTATTTACATATACTTGTAAATTATTCAGGCAGTTTTGTAAGCCGTCCTGTGAGTCAGATGATAAGATAAGGTCATCGGCAAAAAGAAGATGATTGATGGCGGTGTTCCCAATATTCACAGGCGAGCATGACTGATCAAAAATTTGCGATATGTCATCTATATAAATATTAAATAGTGTGGGAGACACAGTTTATCCCTGCCTTACTCCAATATTTGATAAGTGTTTAGGTCCCACCCCATCCCGTGTCCGCGTCATATAATAACTCGAATTGTACATGGACTTTAATGTGTGTAAGAGGTTACCAGTAATCCCAATGCGGTTAACTGTTTGGAAAAGTATTTCCCTATCTATGGAGTCAAATGCTTTACGGAAATCTATGAACGCTGCGTAGAGTGGTTTTGTTTGTTTTTGGTACGTAGCGATTAATGTTTTCAAAATGAAAGCACTATCTATTGTGCTCTTGTTTTTTCGAAAACCAAATTGGTTTTCACTTATCAGATTATTTTCTTCTAAGAATTTCATTATTCTCTTATTTATAATTTTGTTATATAATTTTCCTACTGAACTTCTCAGAGCAATCGCTCGGTAATTATTGGGGTCACTCCTATCGCCTTTTTTGTAAATTGGTTTCAGTATTGATGCGCTCCATTTTCTTGGATAATGAGAAGACTTAAGTACAATGTTGAAGAGACGTGTGACATCTTCAATAATAATAGGAACTACTGTTTTAAGTAATTCATTTCTTATACCATCTATGCCGGGAGATTTTTTGTTCTTAATTTCTCGCAGAGCAGCGATAATTTCGCTTTGTGTTATTTTTTCATTATTAAGTTTATTCGCAATCAATGGCTTATCTGATCTCAAAGTATAAACTGTTGTATCAGTATTTTCACGACAATATAGTCCGTTGAAAAACTCGACAGCAGAGTCGGGGTTGAGACTATCATAGTCAGACTGCTTGGTCGCTCTTATATTTTTAATAATGTTCCAATATTCACTCGGGTCACAAGTTTCCAGAGAAGTTAATTGATCCTGTAACGATTGGTGAAACAACTTACATTTATGTTTTATTTCTCTTTTATAGGCTTTTTTTGCTTACCAATAATTTGTCATATGGATTTTTTTTCATAGCATGTGCAATGGTTTTCATGTCATTTTTGAGGGTTTTGCATTTGTTATCAAACCATCTATTTTTCTTCTTCTGGTGTGTTTTGTGACAATTAATCCGTTTCGATGCTTTCCCGTTTATGTCAGTCAAAATTTATAAGAATTTTTCAATCGCGTTCTCAGTTCCATTTTCATTGTTTTCGTAGGTACCTATTCTAAATTGGATTAGCTTATTATGAATTTCCCTAGTACCCAGAGCTGTTTCAGCTTTGTATGAACTTTCTGGGGTCCATTTCAAAGAATGTTGAACTTTAGCGTAAGTGAATTTAGTTTGTTGTTCGCGTGCATATTTAGGAGTATATTCTATATGCAAAGCTAGTTGACTGTGATCTGAATACTCGTTCGGTGATTTGACACAAACATAGGTAATATATGAGTGATATTTTTCAGACATTAGAATATAGTCAACGACACTACAACCATTATATTGGTAACTTGTGAAGTTTCCGAGAATGTCACCGGTTGTCCTTCCATTTGCAATGCGCAAAGATGAAGATTTGCAAAGTGATATAAGTTGTCTACCGAATGAGTTGATTTGTCCGTCCAAATTTTCGCGGGGACATATGGTATCAATTATATAGTTTTCGGGTAGTGGAACATATCTGTCATTATCATCTGTAACATAGTCTGGCATTTTCCCAGTGCGCGCATTGAAGTTCCACTTAAAATAATCATGTCATTTAACCCATATTTATTCAACACAACTTAAGAGAAGAGAATATTCTTTCTTTTTCCTCCATTGTCTTCCAACTTGAAGAGTTAATGGGCGGAATGTAAGTTGATATGAAAACAATTTTGGATTGTAAATTGAATAATCCACCATTAAATTCAACAGCTATAATATAATTATCTAGGTGGTGTATTTTCTCAATCCATTTCTCGTACTCTGTACGACAATAAAATGCAACCCCTCCTTTAATAGAATCAGATTTCGGTCTGTTTTCAATACATCGGTATCCTGTTATTTGTATATCTGATGCATCTTTGTGCGAAGTCTCACAAATTGTAATAAAGTCATATTTACACGAATGTTCCAAGCATTCGGTATTTTGAGATTTGTTCGCAAATCCTTGTGCGTTCCATGACGTAAGAGCCACTCTACGCCGATGTGTGGATATAACACACTCTTGTTCTCGAATCATTATAAAATCAATAAGTTATAATTAGTTCATTGGCGGACAGTCGACGTCCAGGAGCAAGAAACAAAGCTAAAAGGCATGTATACTAGCAGTTCGCGTGTCTAACATATCTTAAAGATGGATTATCTCTTTAAATAACAAATTTTAAATAGTTGCGTGGGTATAAAATAATAGATATGAACTGAAGACCTATGTCCGGAAAAGCTTCTATCAATTAATATTGATTTTATTTCGAATATTAAATCGGGCCCGTTTATGTTACTATTTTTAGAACCGACCATTCGGAGGAGACCGTATTGCGATATAGAGCACTGGGCTGTTCCTACGGCTACGCAACGAATGTCAAATGTCACAGATTGGTTGTTTGTATTGTTTTGTTCCACAGATATAAGCGATACTGAGTATAATTAACGTTTATTTGTGACAAAATTGCACAATATAATTTCTGGTCTCTGTTAACAGTAACCACTATTGTTCGTTAGCTGAACAAACACACCTTTTTAGACCAGAAAATATTCGAAATAAAATTAATATTAATCGATCGAAGCATTTCCGGACAGGAGTCTTCGATTCAAATCTAATATTTTATACCCCGGTAACTATATAATACATGTTTACAAAGAGATAATCCACCTTTAAGGATTTTTTTTTTTCGAAAAAAAATATTTCATACAGTCAAATATAGTATGTCATATTGGTTAACTTAACATAAATACAATTTCTGATATTTGCTATAGAATATTAGCAATTGGAATAAAAATACATATATAATTATATACTATACAGATTTCCAGAAACAAACTTTGACAACAAGTGCATTAATGATTATCGAAGCAAGACTTCAATTGCGCATGTACCTTGTATTTATATAACGCAAAATTTCTGTTAGCTGATGCCTACAAAAAGAAAGCTCATCATTTCCCCGAATTGCGGAATGGTTTCTGTTCTCATTGGACAATTTATGATATATGTGGTCATCATTGGAATAAACATCACTGTTATTCCCCGAGTTATTGTTAACCCGTTCGACGCCAGATGGATAAGAATTTTCCCGCTGGTACCTACTTTCTTGCCTCTTATATCGTCTGTCCCGGTGTTCAGTTTCCCTTTCGAAGAATGAACCATCCTTCACTCCATCGTGTTTGTCCACCGTTTGTAAAAAGTCATCCCGAGCATATTTGATTCTTTTTGCCAGAACACTCGCACCTGTCTTGTTCGGATGCCAGTTGTCTCTGTACAATGCAGCATCCACTCTACCTTCCCTCTGTGACACGAATCCATGCTCATTCTTAATATAAATGAAACCATTATCACGGCACATTTTCATGTAGTTGCAATTGATATCATAGATCAAACTATTCACATGCTCTCAGAGGCGGACTGGGCCAAGAAACCGGCCCGGGAAATTAATATAATACCGGCCCATCTGTCCACAATCCACCTTGGAAAATTCCAACTGCACCCCCCCCCCCCTTGAATCAGAATCAGACCAAATACATATTTTTGCATAATTCCATTTGCACCCCCCCCCCCTTTGAATCAGATGCAGACCAAATACATGTTTTTGCATAATTCCATTTGCACCTCTGGTCTAATATCATATATATTCATAAACCATGGTTCTATAATTCCCGGTATGAGACCATTCAGATATTTTTACCTGAAAAATTGCATAAAATCTAACATCTAGCGGTCTAACTCCAGACAAATGCACACGGCTACGGACAAGAGACCAGGACACACCGGGCTGTTCATGGTTGTTCGGCCCGGGGTGAGAACATTTTGAAAACTATACAAGAAAATCTCGAATCCGATAAACTAGACTGGCATCAACTGAAGTGTTCCTATTTTCTTGTAAATTTCAATTGGGGGAGGGGTGCGTAAGATTTTTTTTGGGATTTACAGCTGGGAGTTACTGTTAAAATCTCGAGATTAATGGGGTCTTTACGTGGTGTTATATGATGCCGACAAGTTCATTTAATGTCAAAATTACGATTAGCCAATTCGGCTGGTTAAACAACACATGTGGCGGCCCACGTCCGGAATTTTCCCGGTCTCCCGATCGGCCATGCAGTCCGCCTCTGCCCTCATGAATTTATGTGAGAAGAGTACCATCTTATTGGATACACGGCTGGTTAAACAACACATGTGGTGGCTCACGTCGGTTTCATTTGCGGCCCAAGTTGTGGTTGGGCGGCCCAACCACATATACCCCCCCCCAAACCGTAAAAAAAACCCTCGGATTCTCGCTTGATAGAAAATCACGTGGGATCAGAATTTTTCCGGCCTCCGGCCCATCGGGAAATTTCCCGGTCTCCCGATCGGCCAGTCCGCCTCTGCATGCTCTGAGTGAAGCGTTGGTAATATTGAAGAGATTCTTATCTCCGCCGCACTAAAACGTTCGCCCAGTGTTGTTGCTAGTACACGCACGTCTTCGTCCGTTGTCACAATCCCATTTCTGGGGACATGACAATCTGCGGGATGGGATGGGATATGGGACAAAACGACAATCTGCGGGACAGAATTTCAAATTGCGTGGGACGGCCGATATCTCGAGGAATACAGGGCGTAGGGGGGCTCATTGTGGTGTCTAACGAAAGGCCCACATTCGCCCTATCCACACATATTAACCCCACCACTGACCGGACACCAGAAGTTGCATTATTTGATCGACAACTGACCTAACATGGGGTGGAATTTGGGATAGAATGACAATCTGCGGGACAGGATTTTCAAATTGCGTGGGACGGCCGATATCTCGAGGAATACAGCGCGTAGAGAGCTACTTTTGGTGTCTAACGAAAGGTCCACATTCGCCCTATCCACACATATTAACCCGCCACTGACCGGACACCGGAAATTACATTATTCGGTCGACAACTGACCTAACATAAAATTCCACAAACACGAAAAACAGCGTTCGACATTAATGTTTAGAATTTAGATTTCTCGTTGAATACACTAGCAAACAACAAGTTTTAGGTATCAAATAACGCAGTGGAATACTGTGCATTCGTTTTTAGCTACAATATGGCTGTTTTAGTGCGGATATTGTAATGGCGAACACGCAAACACGCTCCGATAAAACAGCTAAAAATAGACTCGATGTTTACAATTACAGGATCGATTTCAGCCGGTATATTCAATATAATGGGGCGTATAGTATATCAAAATGTAGGATTAGACACAGGGAATATATTTTTTTCCAAATGGGTCCACCAGGCGGTGAAATTGTTGCAGAAATTCGCTCCAAGATATTCTCACTTATTTTTATTTCAGTTGTGACTAAAAGCCCAGATGCCGGAGCCCAGCGACTAAAAGCCAAGTTACAAAATAGATCAACTGCTTTGAACGAATGAATATGTCAATGGTAAGACTATTCAAAAGAATATTCAAATCAAATAGTGTTTATAGACTTAAAAACTTATGTGTCCGCCATTCATATGCGGTGGAGGTTCTCATATTATCTGCCAGTCATACGCGGGGGAGGTTCTCATATGAACATATTATCTGCCGGTCATACGCGGTGGAGGTTCATATTATCCGCCGGTCATACGCGAGGGAAGTTCTCATATTATCACCCGGTCATACGCGGGGGAGGTTCTGATATGAACATATTATCTGCCGGTCATACGCGGTGGAGGTTCATATTATCCACCGGTCATACGCGAGGGAGGTTCTCATATTATCCTCTGGTCATACGTTGGGGAGGTTCTCGTATGAACATATTATCCGCCGGTCATATCCTCCCTCGGGTGTGACCGGTGGATAATATGAGAACCTCCCTCGCATATGACCGGCAGATAATATGTTCACATGAGAACCTCCACCGCGTATGACCGGCGAATAATATGTTCATATGAGAACCTCCCTACGTATGACCGGTGGATAATATGAGAACCTCCCTCGCGTATGACCAGTGGATAATATGAACCTCCACCGCGTATGACCGGCGGATAATATGTTCATATCAGAACCTCCCCCGCGTTTGACCGGAGGATAATATGAGAAATTCCCTCGCGTATGACGGGCAGATAATATGAACCTCCACCGCATATGACCGGCAGATAATATGTTCATATGAGAACCTCCCCCGCGTAAGACTGGCAGATAATATGAGAACCTCCACCGCATATGAATGGCGGACACATAAGTTTTTAAGTCTATAAACACTATTTGATTTGAATATTCTTTTGAATAGTCTTACCATTGACATATTCATTCTTTCAAACCAGTTGATCTATTTTGTAACTTGGCTTTTAGTCGCCGGGCTCCGGCATCTGGGGTTTTAGTCACAACTGAAATAAAAATAAGTGCGAATATCTTGGAGCGAATTTCTGCAACAATTTCACCGCCTGGTGGACCCATTTAAAAATAATACATTCCCTGAGTCTAATCCTACATTTTGATATACTATACGCCCCATTATATTGAATATACCGGCTGAAATCGATCCTGTAATTGTAAACATCGAGTCTATTTTTAGCTGTTTTATCGGCGCGTGTTTGCGTGTTCGCCATTACAATATTCGCACTAAAACAGCCATATTGTAGCTAAAAACGAATGCACAGTATTCCACTATTATTTGACACCCAAAACTTGTTGTTTGCTAGCGTATTCATCGAGAAATCTAAATTCTAAACATCAATGTCGAACGCAGTTTTTCGTGTTTGTGGCATTTTATGTTAGGTCAGTTGTCGACCAAATAATGTAACTTCCGGTGTCCGGTCAGTGGCGGGGTTAATATGTGTGGATAGGGAGAATATGGACCTTTCGTGAGACACCAAAAGGAGCCCTCTACGCGCTGTATTCCTCGAGATATCGGCCGTCCCACGCAATTTGAAAATCCTGTCCCGCAGATTGTCATTCTATCCCAAATTCCACCCCATGTTAGGTCAGTTGTCGATCAAATCATGCAACTTCTGGTGTCCGGCCAGTGGCGGGGTTAATATGTGTGGATAGGGCGAATGTGTGCCTTTCGTTAGACACCAAAATGAGCCCCCTACGCCTTGTATTCCTCGAGATATCGGCCGTCCCACGCAATTTGAAATTCTGTCCCGCAGATTGTCGTTTTGTCCCATATCCCATCCCATCCCGCAGATTGTCATGTCCCCATTTCTGAAGGAATTCACTCCGACGTGAACAGTTATTTTACCGATATTTTCAAAAGGTAAATCACCTGACAGCCATTCATTTAACTCATCAATGCGCTGTTGTAACCCGCTCATCCCGTGTTGCCATTCTCCGAGGATCGATTCCACCTAAAACCGAATCACCACTAATAAATGTAGCGGCAACCGAGTGACATCCCTGCGATGATCTCGTCGATATGTTTTCAGTTTTCGCGCACGTTTCCAGGAATTTGCAGGCGTATCATTGATTTGGGATGGTTGTGTGATCATACGCCTTACAGAAACATCAGAAGAGGATATGTGGAACATTTGCCTCACACGATCATCATTTGTGTCAGTTTGGCTAACAAGAATATCATTTGGATCAGTTGAGCTGACAGGAAGACGGTCTTCTTGCGAACTTGTATTGTTCTGAAAGACATGTTCACATTGAATTGTAGCATCAGTTTTGGAGATCTCTTGTGGTTTATCCTGTTGTTTAGATATTTCAGATTCTTCGATATCTTTCATCTTTGACTTTAGAAGTGTGATGTCATTCCTAAGCTTCCTATTTTCATTTTTAATTGTTAATTGCTCTTTCTTGACTTCATCCAATCTATTATGCAAGTCCTTCCGTGTCTTATTCGTCTCCACTTTCAGGGCAGTATTTTCGCGTTCCAACTCCTCCATTTTCGAATTTATGTGTTGCACATGAACCTTGATCATATTTTGTATTTGAGTCCGCATAGTCTACACATTGATTGATCGACGTGATTAACACTTTCTTTCTGTGTTAACTGCATTTCTTCGATACATACGCTCAAATAATCAACCGACCTCTTCAGAGTAGTAGCAGTTACAAAATTCGAACCGGCTGCAGCTGACGGAAGTACATGAACCAACGATCTCCCTACACGCACATTTACTTTCCTTTTGGGAGTTGAGAAGATGAGAAGAATATTTTCTGGAATCATAGGTATCCCGTCGAGGGCATGGCGTACTTTATACTGGTACCACTTCTTTGACACATGTCTGTGACAGCATTCCATTGTATAAGGTTTTAACATCTAGACCAAGTGACTGTCCAAACGCTCTTTCATAAATGTCTGGTAAGTGGTGCTCTATCCACCATTCTACACCAATTTTTTATGCTTGAATCATTAGCTTATTGGTCGTTCTAAAGATATGCATTTTAACTCTCTTAGACTTCGTCCTTGGAATTGAAAGTTGGTCTTCAACTAAACGTTTTACTTCAGATCTATCGTATATACATTTCCAAATCACGCCTCCCTTCTCCACGTGTGATATGGGGTCCCAATATTTGTCAGAAATGCCTTGTACATAGTTATCAAACTTGTGAGTGTCTAGTGTGATTGTAACACACTTACCTCCATTTTTAGATTCAATAGAATGAATATATTTCGCCATTCCTTCATTTTTTCTTGCATTTAGTCTCCCTACTACCAACGAATAGTCTCTTATTTCCTCTTCTCTTTTATCCAAACTCTCGGTATCCTCTTCATCGTGACTCCCCATATACTATCTACTTCATCCGTAATATCATTAGAATCAGCCATCTCGTCACCTTTGTTTCTTGCTCAGTCGACTTCCGCACAATTAAATTTATAGATATATCATTCCGAATGTTACTTTGTGGTAATATAGTTGTTTTTCTCTATTAATTAACACAAAATTACGTTGGCAGTTATTTCGATGACGTTTTGTTGCGTTGACAGTTACAGCGATCGCGTTATATTGCGTTGAGGGTTGCCTTGACCCCGTTTTAAATAAAACAGCTTTGGAGTAATGTTACAACCGCATTTCGTTAACATTAGAACCGTGTTGATGGTAATTTTTCAACGCGATCTCACGGCGGTTCCAATGACGTCGAGAGGGCCACTTTTCTTTAGAATATGTGTACATGAATGCACACGGTGTGCATCTATGTATAACACGTTAAGTATTGACGACCCCATCAGCAACAGTGAACACTGTGGCAAAAAGACCGATTGAACTAGCTACTGCTGATTACATAGCCAACAACTAATTGAACTGTTTTAGCCCGATCGGGCTATTATATATCGATCAGTTGTTCACCCAGACCTGTTTATGTCCAGTAACTGTGGTTGGACAGACAAATTAATTTTCTTTCTCACATTATTCATTTCCAATAAAAAAGACCACTGACAATTTACTATTATTTTTATGAAAGCTGCCTTGCCAATATTCGATCGCTTCATTGGACGTGAAATGTCATATTTCCTATAAAAACCTCACGCCGATGTGTGCATACGATACTACAAAACAAACTTACCATGGGGAACGAACACGATGTCCCGTTTTAATTATCTAAATTGTTTGAATTCAATAGACACCAAACGCCCAATTTATCCAGCTGACCGCATGTTGGCCTAATGACGCAAAATAGGAAAATAATAATTTTCATAACGGTAGAATGATGTCAAGGAAGTGACGAATATTTTCGTACCCATGACAATGTCACATTAATTTAGTTATACCCATTATACATTTCAAATTTAGTCTATCACAGTTATCGAGAAAAGTCCGCCATTAAAGTTCACGTGGCATGCAGTTTAACCAATCAGGAATAGTAACCATTTAACTACCTATCTATATATTCCTTGCTATCTATTCAGTATTAAAAGTATCAGGTCCATGTGGCTAAAATGACAAGGAAATTAGTTAAATATTTTTAACTACCTAATTTTAACTACTTTGAATTTAGTGTGTGAAACACAGATCACAGATGTGACCTACTGTTGCATGCAGCAAGATAATATACATATGTTGAATATATTTGCTTTGAATCCACATACCTTCAGTCTTTTTTCCCGAATAAATCCCAGAAATTATGTCTTTGGCTTCCTGAATCATATGACGTTCAATGAAAAATGATGAGATGTTTGGATACGATCGATAATTTTAACTACTTTGAATTTAGTGTGTGAAACACAGATCACAGATGTGACCTACTGTTGCATGCAGCAAGATAATATACATATGGTTGAACATATTTGCTTGAATCCACATACCTTCAGTATTTTTTCCCGAATAAATCACAGAAATTATGTCTTTGGCTTCCTGAATCATATGACGGTTCAATGAAAAATTATGAGATGTTTGGATACGATAGAATGTTTTGGTTATGGTTAAACTGTTCCTGGTCTAGCGTGAAAGAATTCATATATTCAGTATGTGCTTAATAAATTTCCAAGTGGAAACCTTTTTCTGCCTCAATTTAAAAAAAATTATTTGTTAGCCGTAAAATCGTGTTTTTTTCATTTCCATAGGGCGTAAATTTATTAAAATTATTCTCACTTTGCCATACTGCTATTTATGAATTACTGGTCTATATATAGTCGAAGATGAATAGAAATATTTTCAATATCCTACACTGTGAACTACTTCCATATTTCCATTACATAAGCATCGTATACGATCGATTAGATATTATTTGGCACGAAATATAGTGTTTGCGTGAATGTAGCTCCGGTCGATCATTTAACCGAGAATGGCGCGGTAGACCCTTTAATTCATGATACCCATGACACATCTGCATACTTTTTCAGACTAGGGGCGTTCTTGTCCCGTTCTTATCGGCTATGGTTCTAAGTTTGGTCAGCTCTCAGACAGACCGTATCGCACAGCTCGAACACACCATCAACAATCTGGCGAGACAGCTCATGTTACAGCAGGTAAGGCAAAGGCTCCGTTTATCTCCTGCCTTTAAATTATAGGGATAATTCAAAATATCGAAGGTCTAGTATATTGTGCGGAAAAAAACATAACACTTGTGTGAACCGCGGTGCGGCTATCAATAAATGTGCTCCAACGACCACAGCGCCATATCCCCCAATAACACATACCCACTATACATTCATTCTTATTTATATAGCTTTTTAATGATTTATATTCCCATGAAAAAGCTGAGTGTATTCTTATTTATTTTCACAAAACTAGACCACGGAGCAAATTAAGTCAGCCCAATATAAGGTTTCCAAGCACTTAGCAACGATAACGTGATCGAAATAAATAACTGGCTTCAGATGTAATGAAACGCACGCCCAATTATTCTGCTGATATGACCGGTATTAGTGATTAGGTCAGATTATGTCAACATTTTGTGATGTCGTGTTCGTGTTACGGTCTGTGTGTTATTGGGATATAAAAAGGGTGAACCAATTGGCAGTTGACCAATCGCCGAACAGGATTTAGTGTAACACAGGCAGGCTATGTAAATATAGCTCAATATTGAGTTAAATTGTTAAATATATAAGAATAAAATAGCAAAATGAAACTTAGAATATTGATTTATGTATAAAAAATATATATATTAAATTGAAATTTAAAATTAAATTAAGAATGGGAATATTAATTTAATATTATGACCATCTGCCAATTGAGTCACCCGTCTCATACACCAAAAAAAACAGACCGCAACACGAACACGACGTCATAAATAACTGTGTAGAAACTGTTATATATTATAAATATATTTTTGCGTGAATGTAGCTCCGTTCGATCGTCTTTACCATTTAACCGACGAACAAGACGTCACAAATCACTGTGTAGGAACTGTTATATATTATACTAGCCGATGAGCCCGACGTTGTCCGGGCTATTCAAAAACCAAATTTCAAGTCGATAGCTCTACCCGTTTCCGAGATCTGGTCTGCGCATGCGCGAAGCTGGCGTCGCACGGGATCGGCGACCCGATAAAATTCGTATCCGGGGCAAGATACATTCACATACCAAATTTCAAGTCGATAGCTCCACCCGTTTTCGAGATCTCGTCTGCGCATGCGCGAAGCTGGCGTCGCACGGGCTCGGCGACCCGATAAAATTCGTATCCGGGGCAAGATACATTCACATAGCAAATTTCAAGTCGATAGCTCCACCCGTTTCCGAGATCTCGTCTGCGCATGCGCGAAGCGGGCGCCGCACGGGCATGCCAATACGACAACGTTCACCGCCTGGTCAAACTACACACACGTACCAAGTTTCGTCCCAATCGGTAGAGAATCGTAGATTTGTATTAATGACAGACAAACATACATACAGACAGAGGTCTTCAAAATATATATGAGATAATATTCTTCTTAATTAAATTTTTCAATATCAATTCGATATTTAACTTTTTTTTATACATAAATCAATATTCAAAGTTTAA
This sequence comes from Siphonodentalium dalli, assembly GCA_032622095.1. Taxonomy (NCBI): domain Eukaryota; kingdom Metazoa; phylum Mollusca; class Scaphopoda; order Gadilida; family Siphonodentaliidae; genus Siphonodentalium; species Siphonodentalium dalli. Next base: position 64,713,332 of record CP136067.1, on the reverse strand, counting down.
TTTTGCTATTTTATTGTTATATAATTACAACTACTTTCGTTTTCGTCGAAATTCGGGCATTTGATTGGTCGATAGGCTAGCGCGTGACATGATCTATCAGTGCATAGATGTTGCAGTAGACGAGTCACATCGCGTAGTGGCTTCGCGGAATTATACAGTATGTTATTCGTCTACTGATCGATCTATAGGCTCATAGATCAACCGAAAAACGACGTTGATGGCATATATATTTAACTTGTTAACTCACTATTTAACTATGAAGCTCCTGGCGAGACTAAATAATTGCCGTATTGTAATTGTTTTAAGGTTCCTTCTGATTAAAAATTTAAATTTTCGTGAGTTTTGACAGGTAAAACTCAATTTTTTAACCATCTACATGATAATCCTTTTAATTTTTCCATTCCCCTCACAATATGTGGCCCCGAAGAATGCGATATCATCAATTTCGGAAGTTACACTGCCTTCATTTATACTAGTATGCCTCATTTAGGGCGGTTAAGTATCAAATATAACATAATCGTTCACTTTGCGATGCATACATGAAATTGTTCGAAAAATTTATATTTCGCTCAAATAAATGGTGTTGAATGGCGGCCACAATACGCTCTTAACACACCCATCACGATTCAGAATGGCCGCCTTCCAGAGTGATTCAAATTGGGGCCCCATGACTTTTCTCGACCCATTGGCCGGTTTATGTCAAGCAATGACTGTTGTGTTGTGGCCCCCCAAGACACCCTAAATATTTACCACACCCACCCCCACTCCGATCCAAAATGGCTACCGTCCAGATGGGTTCAACTAGGGGACCATGCCAATTCTCGTCCCCTTGACATATTTAGGTGACAAATAGGTCGTACACGTTAAGGGTGTTGTATAGTGGTCCGTAAGACACCCTAAAAATACACCCACAAACACCACCCCGATGCAAAATGGCCGCCGAACAGAGGGGTCCAAATAGGGGACCCATGCTATTTCTCGGCCCCGTGACCGATTTGGACCCCTCTGGACGACGGCCACTTTGGATCGATACGGGATGTGTGGGATGTATGTTTATGGCTTATTTGGGGGTGCACCCTACAACACCCTTTATTTGGCCTAACCCTGGTCGGATTCGCTAAGTATACTATGTCACTTAATATCATGTTACTAGACATTTATACTATTGTTTCTTAAATATACCTGTTGGATTATGTAAATGACATAAATGACACACACAACGTTTGATTCATAAAACTATATTCGGGCCAAAGTGCAGAAATTGGTCGATTAAATACCATGTATAGAACCATAACAGTCGTTATTGGCTTGAAATAGATCCGTAATGCACACGCTGTGATTATGAGGCTACAATGCTCCAAATTATCAACGCCTATATATATCAGGATATCTTCTCTGGTATTTTACAGAAGAATAACACAGGTATATTTTAAACGCCGTGTTTCGTCTTCAGAATGCGTTTGTAAAAAAATTATTTCTCCATGGCTTCATTTTCAGTGATCGCATGTTGATAATTACACGATAACTCTGTATTTCGGAGTTAATTGTGATCTAAAGTTAAGCTTTCGGTAAAACGGCACTTCTGCAGCCTATGTTAATTCAGGAAAGTTTAATGCATTCAAGATATATATATAATTCTGCGTGATTTTGACCCGAAACATTTTATTTTTAATCAGAAGGAACCGTAAAAATCATTCCTGAATTTAACATTCACAAAGCCGTCAATAGAATGACTTCTGATACAACAGTTCCTACTCAGTGTCACGAATTATATAATTACAACTACTTTCGTTTTCGTCGAAATTCGGGCATTTGATTGGTCGAGAGGCTAGCGCGTGACATGATCTATCAGTGCATATATGTTGCAGTAGACGAGTCACATCGCGTAGTGACACTTTAAGAAAAATGGGCGAGTCTATAATCGGCGCCTCACACGACGTCCCCGGATGACGCGAAAACGCGGAACGAGAATTCCATTAGAATTTCAGTGAAAAAACAACTTGAAAACTCAATGCTAGAAACATTTGAAAAAGTACTTGATGTCTATATGTTGCATGTTTATGCTTCTTACTGACACTATATACCATAATTATGTCTGTTCATTTCAGTCGTATTCATGTTTTTGTAACGCTCGACTGAACGCTAAATGTTCGTGCCGCGTTTTTCATTTGTCCAACTTTCGAAAGAGCGTCCATGACAACGTGTATAGTTACTGTGAACACAAATTATCATAAATCAGACTGATCAACAGGCTGATGAACACGGATCATTTTATTGGGAATAAATAAAATGTGTTACCCGATTACAACCCTATAAAAAAAATTCTGCTTCATAACAATGGTAATGACATGGCATTTGTCACGAGAACATTGGAAGTGATCAGGGCATATGTTTACAAATTACATTGGCCATCGGGCTGGAGTCTGGAGTTAATAATTTTAGCGGAGATCGCTATCCATGCAATCGCTTCGGGGTCGACTCTGTGTGTACGTGTTGATAATTATTGAGTTGTTATTGAGTCATTTTAAACGTAAATCGTAGCCAAACAAGTAATTTTTGTTACCATGGATAGTTTATCGATGAAAATTGAAGTTGAGGTTTAAATATTTATTTTATGAAAGTGTGCTTGGTCGTTGACAATTTCGGCCAATTTATTTTCGCCCATCAACCAAATTGGAGATCTTCCAACGTAAAATCCTGTTGTGGCAATTAATTTTCTGAGATGATAAATAGTAGATAGTTGAAAAAAGTGCTATCGTTGTAATTATAAGCCATCAACAGGGGGGGGGGTGGAAACAATTTGCAGGAATGTATACTAAAGACCTTTTGTGTCCTTATATGACATTTGTAACAGTTTAAAACATATTATAAGAATTTATAACTGCAAAAACACCATATTTATGTTACTGGGACCTCATATGGGCCTTAGTAGAGATGACAGTGGGTTGAACAAAATTACTTCCCGACACCCTTCGAAAAGTAGATTCGAGAAATGAAAACTGAAATAAATAAACTTGTCTTGATGTAACTAAAGCCAAGATCATTGTGTACATGGAAAAAGAGCGAGCAACTGTCTCAAACATTAATGTGACTATCAATGGCTAGCATATAACTGTCATCACACTGTTCATCAGTGCATCAAGCCAAATCAGTGAAATATTTACATGTCTATCAACTCATATGATATGTTACTCTCACAACACCTAAAATATCCAAGTCTGGCATATTGACTGTTTGTCACTTATTATAACAGAGGTTGCTCCAGTAGACTAACAAAAGTGTTAAGGCATAATGCTAGATAATGGACTGGTTGACAGACTAATCGGGAAATGGTTAGAAATAATGGAATTGTGTGTATCCTGTACACTGACCTAAGTTTGCATATATAAGTAAACTTGTCCTGATGAACTAATGCCTAGATCATTGTGTGCATGTAAAAAGAGCGAGCAACTGTCTCAAACATTAATGTGACTATCAATGGGTAGAAAATATCAGTGCATCAAGCCCATCAGTGTATTATTTGCATGTCATCAGATGTTCTCTCACACAAGACCGAACGTATCCAAGTCTGGTATAGTGCTGTAGAGAGAGATATATATATAAATATATACGATTCCTTTAGCCGAGGGCGAGCCGCGAGCCGCGAGCGCGAGCAGCGAGCGCGATCACACATCGCGAGCATTACCGAAAAACACCGTTATATTACAAATAAGCCAACTGTTACCCATAGAAGAGGTGAGATCCGGTTTGGTTGATTTGCTGCTCACGTGATCAGATACTAGATGAAAATAAAACTTCACTGGTGTTGGAAGATAGAACGAGTGCGAATCCCAAAGCATTAGTTTCGTCGATTCGTGGTGGATATGGAGCGGAGTAGTCCGGTTTTGGTTGATTTGAATTTCACCCGTGCGTGGTGCTGACCAGCAAACACATTAACCTACAAGTTAACTGAAGTTGGAAGTTAAAACAAGTGAGCAACTTATTTGTACTATGTTCATTGGTTTTGCCAATTCGTGATGGCTCAAATAATCAGATTTCGAACTGCATTCAAAATATTGTTACACGCAGAAAACAGAACAGTGTGTCTCTTAAAGGAGTAAACACACTGTACAATTGACTCAAATGACTATACCAGTAAAGGATCTCACATAGTTTTCCATGACCCATATCACATTCGAACTCTATGTGGGCAATGTCTTACATAAGGATCACCTTTAACATATATCTGTTTTAATTAATGGCGTATCCGGACTGTAAAATTGGATCAAACGAATATAGCCATCATATGTTGGCATAGCTCGTGGTGACCTATATCACCCGATGTCCAACTGAGAGTGGTCACTTTATTACACATTGATGCCCAATGTCCAACATCAACAAATAATTGTATTAATTAAGTGCGTATCGTCACAGTAAAATGGGACCAAATGACCATAACCATCATATTTTGAACTATCACGATATTCACAAGTTCGGGATGACCCATATAACCAATATTTCGAACTACATGTGGTCCTTTTATTACACAACGGTCAATATAGTCCATCTTCATCCTACGATTTTGTCAATTACGGTCGTATTCGCACAGTAGAATGAGCCGAAAGGACTATAACCATCGTAGTTTCGCATATCACGATATTCACAAGTTCGGGATGACCCATATAACCAGTATTTCGAACTGCGTGTGGTCCTTTTATTACACAACGGTCAATGTTGTCCATCTTCAACCTACGATTTTGTCAATTAAGGGCGTATCCGCACTGTAGAATTGGCCCAAATGACCATAACCATCATATTTTGACCTATCACGATCTTCACAAGTTCGGGATGACCCATATAACCAATATTTCGAACTGCGTGTGGTCCTTTTATTACACAAAGGTCAATGTAGTCCATCTTCAACATACGATTTTGTCAATTAAAGGCGTATCCGCACTGTAGAATGGGCCGAAATTACTATACCCATCATAGTTTTGCATATCACGATATTCACAAGTTCGGGATGACCCATATAACCAATATTTCGAACTGCGTGTGGTCCTTTTATTACACAACGGTCAATGTAGTCCATCTTCAACCTACTATTTTGTCAATTAAGTGCGTATCCGCACTGTAGAAATGGCCCAAATGACCATAACCATCATATTTTGACCAATCACGATATTCACAAGTTCGGGATGACCCATATAACCAATATTTCGAGCTGCGTGTGGTCCTTTTACTACTCAACGGTCAATGTAGTCGTATGAAACCCACGATTTTGTCAATTAATGGCGTATCCGCACTGTAGAATTGGCTCAAATGACCATAACCATCATAATTTGACATATCACGATATTCACAAGTTCGGGATGACCCATATAACCAATATTTCGATTATTTGCGTGTGGTCCTTTTATTACACAATGGTCAATGTAGTCCATCTTCAATTCACAATTTTGTCAATTAAGGGCGTATTCGCACTGTAGAATGCGCCGAAATGGCTATAACCGTCGTAGTTTCGCATATCACGATATTCACAAGTTCGGGATGACCCATATAACCAATATTTCGAACTGCCTGTGGTCCTTTTATTACAGTATGGTAAATGTAGTCCATCTTTAACCTACGATTTTCTCAATTACGGGCGTATCCGCACTGTAGAAATGGCCCAAATGACCATAACCATCATATTTTGACCAATCACGTGCCTCTTTGACAAATTTAGGTTTTCGAATGGAGCTCATAAACCTTTCAAAGACAAGACGGGCTGGGTCCCAGACGACAAACATGCTGACCCGGCAATTGTCAGAGGCCGCTCAAATGTAATAGAAAGAGTTAAGGGCTTACGCATTTACCATAATAAGCAAAATTTGTGCGCTTCAGAACGGCGGGCTCTGTTTAAATTTAAAAAGAATAGGAAAATTGTTATCAAGCCCGCCGACAAAGGCTCTGCGACGGTAATTATGTCCAGAGAAAATTATATCAAAGAGGCTTTACGTCAGTTAAACAATGTAGAATTTTATAAAAAGATAGATTCAGTTATTTGGCCAAAAAATATTAAAAAATTCAACGATGTTCTCAACAAACTTTATGAAAAAGACATCATTGACAGAAAGGAGTTAGGACATCTTTGTGCCAAACGCAGCTCTAGAACTAGGAGATTCTATATGCATATTAAAAAACATAAGCCCGTGGAATCGTGGACAGACACTCTCACACCTCCAAGTCGACCGATCATTTCGGATTGCAAATTAAAATCCCAAGTGATGCTCTCCTGGTCTCGTTCGATGTCAGAAATATGTATACGAATATTCCAATCGAAGAAGGCATCACAGCGGTCGAACGTGCGTTTGAATTTTATTCTGACCACCGCCGGCCCACGAAAGAAATTCTTGAGTTCTTAAAAATATCGCTCGAAGGCAATGACTTTGAGTTCAACGGAGAAATTTACCAACAAATAAAGGGGGTTAGTATGGGAAAACGGTGGGCCCCAAACTTTAGCTCCATATTCATGGCACAGTGCGAGGATGAGGCACTAGCAAATTGCCCAAAACAGCCCCTCACATATCTACGATACCTCGATGACATTTTCTTGGTATGGCCTCATTCCGTAGCAGATTTGGACCAATTTTTTAATATTTTGAATAATCACTCTCCACACATCAAGCTCACACGCACGCAATCAGAAACATCCATCGATTTCCTGGACCTCACCATTTTTAAGGGGGAACAATTTAACGCTAATTCAATTCTCGACACCAAGGTATATTTCAAACCGAGTGATTCACATCAACTCCTGGACAAACATTCATTCCATCCACCTCATACATTCAAGGGGATAATCAAATCACAAGTCATCAGGTTCCATAGAAACAGTAGCAGTCTGACATCTTTCAATCAAGCATGTAATACACTGTTCCTGGCCTTGCGCTCGCGGGGATACTCGAAGAGATTCCTCCGCAGCATAAAGTCCGAAACCATTTTCAAAATTGAAAACCCAACAATTTCTAACGATAATGAACATATACCTAAGAAAATAAGCATTCGACGTCCCGTATTGGGTTCGGGATCTTCTAAATTTTGCTCAAAAAAGGTCTGTAGTCTGAACAAAATGAACTACCTTAACACGGGCTCGTCTTTCTTCAGTCACCAGACCAAAAATGTTTATCGTATGTGCAACAATTTGGATTGTGACTCTGAAAATCTTATTTACCTAATCACATGCAAGAGATGCAAAATGCAATATGTTGGAGAAACACAAAATTCTATAAAAAAGAGAATTCAAAGGCATCTCAGTGACATTTATAATGAGAAGGACACATTTGTTGCACAGCACTTTAATGTAGACGGTCACAGTGTCAGACTACACTTTAGTTTCCAACCTATTGAACAAACCACTGTGACGGAATCTGTGGAAGAAACAACTATCCACCGCAAAGAAAGGGAGGGATATTGGATAGGGGAACTTCAGACCCTATGGCCTACAGGTATTAGCTGGTTTGGGGACACCAAAAACCTCCGTGTGTTACCCACTGGTATACAACAGACACAACGTAGAAGTGGCTGGGATTTTCAAAGATGAGTTCAAGTCATTCGCTGACGAGCACGCCGAACTGTCGGATTCACGGGCAATAATTGCATACAAGAAAAATCCTAGTCTTCGGGATAAGTTAGTTCATTCATCGCTTCCTCAAATATCGGCTGATTAGCGACCATGTACCTCTAAAACAATTTAATCTGTTCAACGCGGGACCATTGCATGCATACCCAAAACAAAGCCATTCGGCTAATTCATTTCAAGCAAATTAATTTGTATCTCAACAAACAATATTGGACATTAATCCAATACACATCGGAACATTCCGACATCAAAACAAAATCCAAATCTGGATGCGAAACTCCAGACACAAACTTAGGTTAAAAGATTTTCCCTGTGCCTATGCGTTCTTTCTCATAAAAATCATATTGTGGCATATCACGATATTCACAAGTTCCGGATGACCCATATAACAAATATTTCGAACTGCGTGTGGTTATTTTATTACAATACGGTCAATGTAGTCCATCTTCAACCTGTGATTTTGTCAGTCAACGGCGTATCCGCACTGTAGAATTGGCCCAAATGACTGTAACCATCATATTTTGAACTATGACGATATTCATGGTTTCGCATATCACGATATTCACAAGTTCGGGATGACCCATATTACCAGTATTTCAAACTGCGTTTGGTACTTTTAGTACACAACGGTCAATGTAGTCCATCTCCAACCTACGATTTTGTCAATTAAGGGCGTATTCGCTCTGTAGAATGAGCCGAAATGACTATAACCATCGTAGTTTCGCATATCACGATATTCACAAGTTCGGGATGACCCATATAACCAGTATTTCAGTAGTCCAACTTTGACACATGACTGTGTCAAGTAAGGGCGTATCCGCACTGTAGAATGGGCCGAACTGACTACAACCATTATATTTTAATCTATCACGATATTCACAAGTTCGGGATGACCCATAAAACCAGTAGTATGGACTACATTGACCGTTGTGAAATAAAAGGACCACAAGCAGTTCGAAATAAGCTTATATGGGTCATCCCGAACTTGTGAATATCGTGATATGCGAAACTACGATGGCTATAGCCATTTCGGCCCATTCTACAGTGCGAATACGCCCTTAATTGACAAAATCGTAGATTGAAGATGGACTACATTGACCATTGTGTAATAAAAGGACCACACGCAGTTCGAAATATTGGTTATATGGGTCATCCCGAACTTGTGAATATCGTGATATGTCAAATTATGATGGTTATGGTCATTTGAGCCAATTCTACAGTGCGGATACGCCCTTAATTGACAAAATCGTGAGTTGCAGATGGACTACATTGACCGTTGAGTAGTAAAAGGACCACACGCAGCTCGAAATATTGGTTATATGGGTCATCCCGAACTTGTGAATATCGTGATTGGTCAAAATATGATGGTTATGGTCATTTGGGCCATTTATACAGTGCGGATACGCCCGTAATTGAGAACATCGTAGGTTAAAGATGGACTACATTTACCATACTGTAATAAAAGGACCACAGGCAGTTCGAAATATTGGTTATATGGGTCATCCCGAACTTGTGAATATCGTGATTGGTCAAAATATGATGGTTATGGTCATTTGGGCCATTTCTACAGTGCGGATACGCCCGTAATTGAGAAAATCGTAGGTTAAAGATGGACTACATTTACCATACTGTAATAAAAGGACCACAGGCAGTTCGAAATATTGGTTATATGGGTCATCCCGAACTTGTGAATATCGTGATATGCGAAACTACGATGGTTATAGCCATTTCGGCCCATTCTACAGTGCGAATACGCCCTTAATTGACAAAATCGTGAATTGAAGATGGACTACATTGACCATTGTGTAATAAAAGGACCACACGCAAATCGAAATATTGGTTATATGGGTCATCCCGAACTTGTGAATATCGTGATATGTCAAATTATGATGGTTATGGTCATTTGAGCCAATTCTACAGTGCGGATACGCCATTAATTGACAAAATCGTGGGTTTCATACGATTACATTGACCGTTGAGTAGTAAAAGGACCACACGCAGCTCGAAATATTGGTTATATGGGTCATCCCGAGCTTGTGAATATCGTGATTTGTCAAAATATGATGGTTATGGTCATTTGGGCCATTTCTACAGTGCGGATACGCCCTTAATTGACAAAATCGTGGGTTGCAGATGGACTACATTGACCGTTGAGTAGTAAAAGGACCACACGCAGTTCGAAATATTGGTTATATGGTCATCCCGAACTTGTGAATATCGTGATTTGTCAAAATATGATGGTTACGGTCATTTGGGCCATTTCTACAGTGCGGATACGACCTTAATTGACAAAATCGTAGGTTGAAGATGGACTACATTGACCGTTGTGTAATAAAAGGACCACACGCAGTTCGAAATACTCGTTATATGGGTCATCCCGAACTTGTGAATATCGTGATATGCAAAACTATGATGGGTATAGTCATTTCGGCCCATTCTACAGTGCGGATACGCTCTTAATTGACAAAATCGTAGGTTGAAGATGGACTACATTGACCGTTGTGTAATAAAAGGACAATATGCAGTTCGAAATATTGGTTATATGGGTCATCCCGAACTTGTGAATATCGTGATAGATCAAATTATGATGGTTGTGGTCATTTGATCCAATTCCACAGTGCGGATACGCCCTTAGTTGACAAAATCGTAGGTCGAAGATGGACTACAATGACCACATTGTAAAAAAACGACCACACGCATTTCTAAATATTTGTAATATGGGTCATCCCGATCTTATTAATATCGTGATAGGTCAAATTATGATTGTTATGGTCATTTGAGCCAATTCTACAGTGCGGATATGCCCTTAATTGACAAAATCGTGGGTTGCAGATGGACTACATTGACCGTTGAGTAGTAAAAGGACCACACGCAGTTCGAAATATTGGTTATATAGTCATCCCGAACTTGTGAATATCGTGATTTGTCAAAATATGATGGTTATGGTCATTTGGGCCATTTCTACAGTGCGGATACGCCCTTAATTGACAAAATCGTAGGTTGAAGATGGACAACATTGACCGTTGTGTAATAAACTGACTACACGTAGTTCGAAATACTGGTTATATGGGTCATCCCGAACTTGTGAATATCGTGATATGCGAAACTACGATGGGTATAGTCATTTCGGCTCATTCTACAGTGCGAATACGCCCTTTATTGACAAAATCGTAGGTTGAAGATGGACTACATTGACCGTTGTGTAATAAAAGGACCACACGCAGTTCGAAATATTGGTTATATGGGTCATCCCGAACTTGTGAATATCGTGATATGCAAAACTATGATGGGTATACTCAATTCGGCCCATTCTACAGTGCGGATACGCCCTTAATTGACAAAATCGTAGGTTGAAGATGGACTACATTGACATTTGTGTAATAAAAGGACAACACGCAGTTCGAAATATTGGTTATATGGGTCATCCCGAACTTGTGAATATCGTGATAGATCAAATTATGATGGTTATGGTCATTTGATCCAATTCCACAGTGCGGATACGCCCTTAGTTGACAAAATCGTAGGTCGAAGATGGACTACATTGACCGTTGTGTAATAAAAGGACCACACGCAGTTCGAAATACTGGTTATATGGGTCATCCCGAACTTGTGGATATCGTGATATGCGAAACTACGATGGTTATAGTAATGTCGGCTCATTCTACAGTGCGAATACGCCCTTAATTGACAAAATCGTAGGTTGAAGATGGACTACGTTGACCGTTGAGTAGTAAAAGGACCACACGCAGTTCGAAATATTGGTTATATGGTCATCCCGAACTTGTGAATATCGTGATTTGTCAAAATATGATGGTTATGGTCATTTGGGCCATTTCTACAGTGCGGATACGCCCTTAATTGACAAAATCGTAGGTTGAAGATGGACTACATTGACCGTTGTGTAATAAAAGGACCACACGCAGTTCGAAATACTGGTTATATGGGTCATCCCGAACTTGTGGATATCGTGATATGCGAAACTACGATGGTTATAGTAATTTCGGCTCATTCTACAGTGCGAATACGCCCTTAATTGACAAAATCGTAGGTTGATGATGGACTACATTGACCGTTGTGTAATAAAAGGACCACACGCAGTTCGAAATATTGGTTATATGGGTCATCCCGAACTTGTGAATATCGTGATATGCAAAACTATGATGGGTATAGTAATTTCGGCCCATTCTACAGTGCGGATACGACTTTAATTGACAAAATCGTAGGTTGAAGATGGACTACATTGACCTTTGTGTAATAAAAGGACCACACGCAGTTCGAAATACTGGTTATATGGGTCATCCCGAACTTGTGAATATCGTGATATGCGAAACTACGATGGTTATAGTCATTTCGGCTCATTCTACAGAGCGAATACGCCCTTAATTGACAAAATCGTAGGTTGGAGATGGACTACATTGACCTTTGTGTAATAAAAGGACCACACGCAGTTCGAAATATTGGTTATATGGGTCATCCCGAACTTGTGAATATCGTGATAGTTCAAAATATGATGGTTATGGTCATTTGGGCCAATTCTACATTGCGTATGCGCCCTTAGTTAACACAATCGTGGATTGAAGATGGACTACATTGACCGTTGTGTAATAAAAGGACCACGCGCAGTTCGAAATATTGCTTATATGGGTCATCCCGAACTTGTGCATATCGTGATATATATACGAGACTATGATGGCTATAGTCATTTGGTCCCATTTTACTGTGACGATACGCACTTAATTGATACAATTATTTGTTGATGTTGGACATTGGGCATCAATGTGTAATAAAGTGACCACTCCCAGTTGGACATTGTGTGATATAGGTCACCACGAGCTATGCCAATATATGATGGCTATATTCGTTTGATCCAATTTTACAGTCCGGATACGCCATTAATTAAAACAGATATATGTTAAAGGTGATCCTTATGTAAGACATTGCCCACATAGAGTTCGAATGTGATATGGGTCATGGAAAACTATGTGAGATCCTTTACTGGTATAGTCATTTGAGTCAATTGTACAGTGTGTTTACTCCTTTAAGAGACACACTGTTGTGTTTTCTTCGTGTAACAATATTTTGAATGCAGTTCGAACTCTGATTATTTGAGCCATCACGAATTGGCAAAACCAATGTAGTACAAATAAGTTGCTCACTTCCAACATCAGTTAACTTGTAGGTTAATGTGTTTGCTGGTCAGCACCACGCACGGGTGAAATTCAAAACCGGACTACTCCGCTCCATATCAACCACGAATCGACGAAACTAATGATTTGGGATTCGCACTCGTTCTACCTTCCAACACCAGTGAAGTTTTATTTCCATCTATTAACTGATCCTGTGAGCAGCATATCAACCAAACCGGACCTCACCTCTTCTATGGGTCACAGTTGGCTTATTTGTAATATAACGGTGTTTTCGGTAATGCTCGCGATGTGTGATCGCGCTGCTCGCGCTCGCGGCTCGCCCTCGGCTAACGGAATCGTATATCTCTCTCTATATATATATTACCACCCTGGCGGATGTTCTAATGGTGTTATTAATTTTAAAAAAAGTTGGTTTTGTTAAATTGAGCAAGAAATTCAATCTTTAAAAAAATATATTAGCAAAATGTTTCAATGACCAAATGTGCTTGAAGCTCACAAAGGGGCCGCCGCTAAATGAATTAAGGCGCTGTCTCAGATCAAAATGTTTGCGAAGTCCCACAAAGGTGGCCACAGGTATCTCCGATGCTGAATATAGGCTCCCAAAGGTAGCCTGTTCCAGCTAGTTTAGTATAATAGAAGTAAGTTGCTCCAGTAGACTAATATAAGTGGTATGGAATATGTTAGATAATATTGGTTTTGTTAAACAGACTAATCAGGAAATAGTTAGAAATTATGAAATTTTGTGTATTCTGCACAATGACCTAGGTTTACAGATGATCAGCAATTTATAAAACATTTTTTGTTCAATTAAAACAGCTTCTGAAACAGGTTAAACTATTATTTGAATTAACTGACATCAATCCCAGTCACATGAGTGATATCAGGATAGTTTTATGCGATTTGAGACCAATTTTAGTGAAATCTGGGGGGTGGGTGGTGTCAAAAAATTGGGACTAAAAAAAAAAGTTTTGGCAGGTTTGGGGGTGGTGGGTCCCCGAAAATTCCAGATGCCAAAAAACGGCATACCTTCCTGCAAATTTTTTACTACCCCCCCCCCCCCCCTGCCATCAACGTTATTTTCGGTTTATCTATGAGCATATAGATCGATCAGTTGACGAATAACATACTTAGTATAATCCGCTTCGCGGAATTATACAGTATGTTATTCGTCTACTGATCGATCTATAGGCTAATAGATCAACCGAAAAACGACATTGATGGCATATATAGAGAGTAATATCACTTGATTGAACTGGTGATGAGAAATAATTAATGATCAGTTTATAGGGACGTTGTACAAACACGAGAGCGCATCGCGCTCGAGCACATGTTTTACAGAATAGTCTCTGCCTCGATTGAACTATTTCACGTCACCAGTTATTATCTTTTACTATAAACATTTGATTTACCAGAAATCCGAATAATACCGCCAAAAATATCGATAGCGCGTCTCATGGCGATCCTCCACTAATTCGTATTAGCCGTCTTAGTGGTCGTTAAATTTTCGTGGATTCACATACATGTTTAATGTCGTTACATATGACGAGTCATAAACGCTATTATATATACGCCCATACTAAGATGGCGTATATTTGTAACACAGACCGTCGAGAAGGAAAGGACCTCGTTTGTAATAGAATAAAAAAAATACCTTCGGAATAGAGAACCTTCAGAATAGTGAACATTCGGAATAGAGAACATTCGGAATAGAGAACCTTCGTAATAGAGAAATGACCCCACGGATACAAGATCTCGAGTAGATCGAAATGTCCGTGTCGAAATGTGATCATGTCCAAGCCAAATCATATATCAACATTCAATATTATAGGCTTACGTGTGCGATCTTCAACAATTACGCTATAGACATTACACAACACCATTGCAATTTATAAATTTCTGTTTGAACTGTAACCAACTGGTTGTAACCAACTGCCCTATTATATATAGAAACACGGCGGTCCAAATTATTTGTGGTGAATTTTTGTCTCTGACAAAAACATGTTTGGTCAATGATTATGCAAGCTTCGGCAGACTCTGGCGGAAATCAATATTCTCACTTATAGAGGAGCGGCCAAATGGTATATCATTGATGAAAATGATTCTTGGCCTTGTCGGAATTGGTGGCAGCTATGTATGGTAAGACTATTTGTGAAGGTACCCTACCGAAAAATTAGCCTGTTTTCAGCGGTTGACCAGCTATACACAATTGGTTCAAAGTTAATCACATCACCAAAAACAAAACGTTCTATTTGTTATTATGGGGTACACGGTGATATTAGATCTGAACGTTCTTATTTTTTCTGGTTTGTTTGAGATTTCACGACGTCATGGTAGAGAATGTAACGTTCTGCGTCAAAAAATCATGACGATGCAGAGAAACTGTCGCTCGTCAACTCTGTAAAAAACTAGCACGCTCGACCTAGCTTATAAGAGATCATATAGGTTTGGAAAGATTGGATTGTTTTCTATCGGGAGGTATTAACTTTATTTTCCTGTCCCTACAAATATTGCAATAATAGGCAAAAACTTAACCCTCCCCCAATGTCATAAAATGATAAGTATAGCCATCGCCGGGGATTGGATCCCAGAATGATAGTATAGTGCATAGTATTTGCTTTTATTTAGTGTAGAACACACATAAGAAGTGTAAAATGCGAATTTCCAACCATATTCACTATTAGAAGAGTATCAAAATCCAAGATGGCGTCCAATATGGCATTCAGTTTTTATTTTAAGACTTAGTGAAGCGACATACGAAAAATCATGAAAAGGAACGTCCCCAGTGGTAAAATCTATGTTATTGGTAATGACTACATAAAATAACATTTCATGTAATACATTAATTTGACCATTAATACATCTTTTCAATTGGTAAACTAATACCTTACTCGTATTTAAATTCGCGCAGTACTATTTTTCGCGCATCCATCGGTGCGCGAATTTAAAACTGAGCGAAAAATAGTACGACTCCCAAGTTTAATCTAAACAACAGTCCATGTGTAATACAAGAGGGCTATATGTTGCTGAGTTTACATCTATTATGAACGGTTGAATAGACAATTACGCCTATACATGTATGCATATAATTACATTCGGCCAACCGCTATCAAGACCATTGCTCACAATACCAAGCGACAAATCATGGTAACATAGACATTATTGAACTTGTATAAGAAATACTAACTTTCCAGGACGCCACAATGTGATGGTGTATGTATAGTTACTAGTTTATTGTCTACAATATGTGAATCCGCCGCGATGGTGTTTAATATACGCATATACTATCGCCAGCAATAACAAGAACAGAAACTGTCATCAGCTCCAAGATATACGAAATATCACGGAAATATTATGAAAATATTTTTGTCAGTTTTGAATTCCCGCAGCTAGGTGCGCGAATTTAAAGTGCGCGAATTCAAAACTGAGCGAAAAATAGTACTGCGCGAATTTAAATACGAGTAAGGTAGGTAAAAATTTATCCGTCCATCCAATGTCATAAAATTTGAACTAAAGTTATCGCCGGGGATTGGAACCACGAATGATAGCATGATGCGCAGTAGTTTGTTTTATTTAATGTAGAACACACATACGAAGTGACAGGTATGAATTTCCATCCATATTCACTATTAGAAGAGAATGAAACTACAAGATGGCATCCAATATGGCGTCCAATTTTAAGTGTAACACTTAGTGGACGGACATACGAACGAACTATAAATGGGACGTCCCCTGTGGCATATTGTATATCATTGAAGTGACTACATAGACGATATTTCATATGGAACAGTAGTTTCACAATTAGTCCATTTTATCAGTTGGAGATTTAGTAAACAAACGTCCACATAATGACGGCACTTGTGACTATTGTCCAGAATGCAAAGAATTAAGCAAATCGTTCGGAATTACTTTGTGTTGGATACAACGAAGAAACATAAAAAACGCGAAAGCCGGTCAAAATGTATCATACGGCAGTTTGCAGCGATATATTGTTTAGATTGTGTGTTTATATTAGAGGTCAATATGTTGTGTTTGAGTAATGGTAAGACAACATTTTTTTTTCAGATAAAGCTATGACATGACTGTCTCAAATTAACTTCCTTAAGCTGTCGATCAGCTCCGTACGGGCGGGTAAGCCGTGTCTTTCGTGTTGCCATTGGTTTGGTAGTATCCTACATTAGGTTCCAAATGTCACACCCTTAGCTATGACGCAGGTGTGACGCCAGGATTAACACTGGATGGAAATTTGCATTTGTTGAATGTTTAGGTTGTTTTGTTTAGCAATTATCAGGAACTTTATATCAAATATTTGGAGAAAGACAAACCAACCAAAATAAAAAAACACTTAACGAAATACCGAGCATGACTTAAATAGTTTAATTTGCTGAATCGTGTATCGATCTCCAATGCGCATTTTGACTATTGCTTGACACATTTGATGTCATTTTGAGACGTTCAGTCAGTAAAGCATTAACAATATGTAGACAACTGGTAATAGGATGGTTATTAACCGTTACAAATAATCATGCATTCGATGCAGTACGAAGTGATGTTCAGTACTAACATATGACTTTCATTAATATTAAGTGATAGTCTAGAATGTGCAGTCCTCCTATGTCCTTTTGAATTTCCACTAACATTTTCAGAGAGCCTTGCAATAGTTTTGGCAAATGAAACATTAAATAACAGATTTACTATCTGTTGTTATATGAAGTAACGCAAAAAAATGGCATACATTTTTAAATCCAGCAAATAAGATATCTAATCGATCTCTGGTTTTGGGAAAGTGGGATATGAGTCCACGAGCAAAGTTCACACATCATAGTAACTACCTATTAACATAACACGGAATTCATCATCGCACACACATTTTCAATTCTTTAATCTCAATAAATCAATAATCATGATATATGAGATATACAAAATTCAAATACAATAATAAATGTATATGACAAAAGCACATTTAACAGGTACATACTTAAAATGCACATAAAACACATAACATGGGACCACAATGTCTATATAATACAATAAGCGTTATAAATAGGTTATAGTGGTCGAGAGGTTGCTGCTTTGTATAATCGTCCGAGTTTCGGCCGAGCGTCAAACAAGAGAACAATACTACACACCTATGCATATAAGTTGTTTTCGCCATATGTTGCTTGATGTGCATGTTTTTCCGTACATTGATAGTTTAGTCTCGACTAATATGTGCGTTAAATTGTTGTGAATTTCAATCGTATTCATATGTTACAAACATAAGATATTGAGTTTCCGGGCTAGACAAATTGAAATTGAATCTTCTATATCTCCGGCGGATATCATATCTGTATTAGTTCTTATAGTCCAGGTGTCAGCTGAGGCAAGGTGTCACCCGGCGAGGAAATTTATGGCACCTATATTTTCTTGTAAACAGATATCGGAAATTTCACGATCCGGTTTTCGCATAGGACGCGTTTTTGGATACGGTTGATTATCTGAAGAAATTTACCCCAGATCTTATGTCATTATTCGAAAATGGTCAATTTTAACTATTCGTTATAAAACTACAAAAAGAGAAAGGATCTCCAATCTTTTTGGTGCCAAATAGTTTGTAATTGATTGCTTCCTAAAAGGAAATGAACAACAACGCAAAGTTCTAAATAAGCGTGACGTCATGCTCGTTCGAATTACGTTTACCGCATTTTTTCGTGACGATTCAGACAAACCACCACATTTCAATCTTTGTAGCATTCGCCGAGATATTTAATCATGTGGCATATCATCATGTGTACATTCAATTTCCTTCTCAGAAACAAACAGTGGGGTCAGTCACGCCAATTTTTTTCGGAATTAAAACGAAAAACCTAACCCTCCCCCAAACCAGAATATGACCAATTTTTATTTTTTAATTTGGCTATACATGTGACACATGTCACACTAAAACCATTATTAATGGTCGGTAGTGATTTAGTATTGCCATATGGGTTTATATATTGACATTCGTCATATTTGCAAAACAAATGGTACCACAAATTCATAAAAAGGTATTAAAAAGTCCATTTCCCCTAATACTCCGTCCGCCGATTTTTTGGCCAATGAAGTGTTTTTGCTCAATGGATAGTTTCTCTTTTCCTTATGCAGAATATATTTACTGGACTGGTGACGGAATTAATTGTTTTGATATCTCTTCATAAAATCTAAGATGGCCGCCAAAACGTCCGATTTCCCATGACATCAGTAGTCAGCTATATAGATGTGATAGTTGACCAATGACCATCGGATTCGTGCATGTGCTAATTTATTAGTGCAATATACATGTATATCTATTTAGCACATCTGTGCTAATTTATTAATGCAATATTTATCTATTTAGCACATTTTGAGAAGAATGGGAACGTGGAATTCTTAAAAATGGTCTATATCTTCATAGCATGTTTTCTTTTGATTATATAATGAATCGAGGACACATCCGGAAAGCCCGTTATCAATTAATTTTAATCTTATTTAGAACATCTTATGACATTACTGGGAAAATATGAAGGGCTATTTTAGAACATAAATCGGAGCGTAAACATTCGGGGCGTGTGCCAAGGCCGTGTCAATACAGAGAACTCTATCATGTTACCCCAAATCATAAGAGATTTACAGTAAATTAAGATCGAAATCAACGACTCTGTTGTCGATTTAGTACCGTTTTATAGACAAATAATATACCACCTCTTCATTTTGTATCTGTACTTGATTTACAAAATAGCTATTGTAGTCTTAACATAGTTATGTATAAATATTAAGTTGTCGTGCCCTGGAAGTGATAGACAATCTTTAAAGTCTTTAAAATACACATTTCCTATAAAAGGTAAACCAGCAAGGCAACTGAGCCGGTTTTGGCGTAGGTATTTGTTTGCTAAACTGACTACAATATATTATGATGCCCCTATAAGGAATATCTTTACTATGAAGCTGACAGAATTGAGTATTTAGAGATTTTATGCAACACACATGGCCATGCTGAACTTTCAAATGTCCAATTTACCACACTCTCGGTAGTCGGCTATAACTGTGATAAATTATTAACGAAAATTGCAATGCATACGGATGGCGATTTATTGTTACAATATGCACTTAAACCTGAGGCATTGAAGCAATGTGGAACATTCTGCTATGGTGATCGAAAGGTAATATAGAATATCGTTATTTTCATAAATTGTATATCCGGATTGGCAGCACACACCGCCGGTCGTACATATGAATTATATGGAGCGACTGCCGTTGGATAAATCGTTGTCGTTTGTTCGTTCCGAATATATTAAATTCTGCGTAGTTTCGAGTCTATCGACGTTGTGTTTTCTCAAATGGCACCTACGGTGTGGTTATACTTTTATAATATTATTTGAATGCTTATTTGTTCGGTGGGCACATGAGCAGCCCTTCTAGTTTTATTCACCGAGATAATATGAATAATAAGAGTTCTTATAAGCTATATATTGAAAATATATGCTTTTGTTTTATACGTCTTACATATGTCATTTCTTTATCATCGGCCAATATCGTGTATTTGTTGCAGACGTCCACAGTTGCATATCACTAGCCATGCACCTGTGCCGCATTGCATGTGAGTCTACAATCTTTCAAGGATGTTGATGAAGCAAGTCAATCAAGAGTTAATCTTGGTATTGCACCAGATGTTAGTTGCACTTTGGACAAAACCGTCACTGGGCATAACGGTTTGGTATAGGCAAATTCTAAAAACGGAATTTAATTAGGAGGTCATTGTTCTTTGCTGTTCGTATTACTGGATATTTACAATATGTGTCGGTTGGCCCGCTTCGGACTGGCCGCTTTGACAATACTGATATCACCAGAAGTACAGAAGTAACATAATATGCCCATTGCTCTGGTGTATTTTGCGTCCGGTTCCCAATCGACACTTCTCTTCATATCCATTAGAGAACCATTCGATACTGGAGTCAATGACACATAAATACAACGTAGTCAGTGTTACAGACATCATGCATATGAGTAACATCCCAATATAATACTCTAAATATGCAGCACCGTCTGTATAGTATTTGGTTATGTCTAAAACACACCCTACACCAAATAAAGCCATTGGGGATTACTTGACAACTGTACAAATACGAAAAATTATGTCAAAATTTTAGTCAGGGCAATTTTCTGTAACCACCAAGTAATTCAACAACGAAAAGCGAATTAACTTCATTGGTTATTTCTATGACATGTGATTACCATCCTCATTTTTGATCCGACATAACGTGTTAAGAGGCGGGTAGTTTTTATTGATGCTATGTATTAGGGACATTTCATATCCTTTAAATTGAGCCGTCAAAACAGAAAATATTCAGGCCATTCCATTCTGGTTGGAGAGTGTCCGCACACTACTTTTCTGGTTTATTCTGAGGATCGACATGGGTACCCCTGTGGTTTGGCGAGAACTGAGTTCTTATGTCTTGACTCTTGATTAGGAAAGACATCTTCGATTGTCAATCACTGTACCAAGAAATGAGAATTTGTTCACGTTCACCGAAGTGAGCACATTTGAAGCAATGAACTCTCATACCGACTCCTTGCCTCCATAAATATATATATATATATATATATAGCTATATATATATATATATATATATATATATATATATATATATATATATATATATATATATATGGACCCATCGTGTCATTCATGAAAATCGTTCGTGACCCACACATGCCATTGGGACACACCATGACCGAATCGTCGTGTAGCATGGAGCAGACATGTGATTGTGGTTACATTTTGGTAACAGACGTCCTAGCGAGGCTAAGTCCCATGTCTTCTCACTCTCAATATGAATATGTTAGTCATGGTTTATATCCTAGATTTCTCTATCAGCGATATTTCGCAAGACTTCTGTTAAATTGAGAATGGTCTAACAGTTTTGATCATCCTTGGCAAGGTGGATCAAATTGTCAGTAGGTTCCGGTCGTGATAATCGATTCCATCAGCAGTTCTTGTCCAAATATTTCAACATAATCTAACACAGATGAGCGATGTGAAAGACACGCTTAAGCGGTTATGTCGAGTAGTTGACCAACTCTCATACTAATATGTGACAAGGGATTCAATGGCGTGGGTATTGTACACTAATAACTTTCAATTTCTCTGATCACTTGTTGGAAAATGCCAACACAGACGATGTGTGCTAAGATGGGAACCACACTGACGGATGCCCTCTATATCCGCGGCCTCCCATATCAATATGTAGATATTCGTTAAATTTCGCCAAAACAAGGTTAAAACGAACACCTCACTCATATATACCTCGACTCACATATTAGTAGCTGGTGTTTTAGACATCCACAACTCGTATCCAGAAGGTTCTGCTTACATGCGCTTATTCGGAGTATTGGAAAAACGATGCTACTCATATGCAGGACGTCTTATAATATTGACTGCCTTGTGTTGTCGACCACAGCTTTAGATGATGTTTTAATGGATATGAGGAGAAATGCGGATTGGAAAGCCAGGCGCAACATACACATAAGAACTGCGCATGTTACTTCAAGCTGTATCTTCATTGTCAAAGTCCGAAGAGCGATGTAGGTTCAAAATTTTCTGAACGTTTCCAGAAGGTCACAATATATGTGCATATTGTAACAATAAACCACCTTCAGTATGAATTGTAATTTTCGCTAATTATTTATAATACGTTTACTGATGTACGATGGAGAGTTCACTGTGGTTCGAGAAGGGTTAATTACGCGATTGAACGGGTAATCACCAGTTGAGTTAAATTGGATTAAACACGTGGAAGTCATCATGAATTAACTGTCGTGGTAAAGTCATCGCGCTTCAAGCTTCACTCTCTGTTCGACTTCAAACAGATCATGTCTGTATCAACTCACCCGTTTGAACAGACGTGTGAATGTGCGTATATTAAAAAAAATATTTCTACCATAAACTCTATTGCATGTTTGTATTCACGATTATGTGGAGCTTTTTATCAACTTATATTATATACCGGTATGTATGAAGAGTATGTGTGTATACAGTTGTATTCGAACGAAAAGTGCTACCCTGCTGTCTATACTATCAAATTAAATAATTATCAATCAAGTGAATTGATAGCTTTTAATCTACAACTATATTATGTTTGTTCGAGTAAATCAAATTAAAACAAGCCGACTACTGATAGTGTGGACAATTTGACATTTGGACGGCCATCTTGAATGTTATGGAAAATCTCGGAATACTCAATTCTTTCACCTTTCTAGTAGGTATATATAACTATATTCTACATAGGAACATCATAATGTATTATGATCCGTCAAAACCGGGTAAATTGCCTTGGTTACTGGAATTTTAGAGGAAAATTGATATTTGAAAGACTGTTATAATTCCCGTTACCTATCTTCTAAATGTTTGATAATATCGGAATATGTTGAATAAATAAATTACCACCGACATGAATTCCGGTTTCCGTTTGTCAATCATCATATGTGGAGTTAAATAGCAGATTTTTGATGGTATGGGAAAGCGTACGTTTTGCCAGTCATATTAGCTTTTATGAAATAATCTGGTAATTCTCAGTGCTGTCTCATATACAGTAAAGATAGTCTTTAAGGAAAGGAGAAACTATACTTATTCATTTAGAAAAAAAATCTTCATTATCCAAAATACGGAGGATCAGTACTTGGCGGCCGGAATATTAGCAAAAATTTATATTTTACTGAATTGTACGAGATTGCGGTTCCATTTATTCCGAAAATGTGACGAATGTCAATATATATGAATATATGATAATAGTATATCAACAAAGAGTGTTAATAACGGTTTTCTTTGGACATTTCTCGCCCTTATAGCCAAAGTTTTGAAAAATGTAAATTTTCTCATTTCGGGGAGGGTTAGGTTTTTCATTTTAATTTCGAACATTTTGGCATGACTGACACCACTGCTCGTTTCCGAGAAGAAAATTGAATGTACTTTCATACGATATGCCACATGATTAAATAGCTTGCCAAATGCGAATGCTACAAAGATTGAAACGTGGTGATTTGTCTGAATCGTTACGAAAAAATGCGCGAAACGTAATTCGAAGGAGCATGACGTCACGCATATCTAGAACTTTGCATTGTTGTTCATTTCCTTTTAGGAAGCAATCAATTAAAAACTATTTGACACCAAAAAGATCGGAGAACCTTTATCTTTTTGCAGTTTTATAACGAATAGTTAAAATTGACCATTTTCGAATAATGACATAAAATCTGGGGTAAATTTCTTCAGATATACAGCCGTATCCAAAAACGCGTCCTATTACGTCTATGCGAAAACTGGATCGTGAAATTTCAGATATCTGTTTACAAGAAAATATAGGTGCCATAAATTCCCTCGCCGGGTGACACCTTGCCTCAGCTGACACCTGGACTATTAGGGACATGGGTCCGGACTGTATAGTAATATCTCTCATGCTAATACATTTTATTGATACATAGGTGACAGTGCGATAATCTCCACTGAACATGCATGTTGGTGTTCCATTTATGATTGCCGTTAGATTATATCCATAATCACGCAACTCACTAGCAATCCAGAATGTCGCTAAAAAAAGTTGTTTTCTCCCTGGTTCTTTTGAGTCAGGTGGCATTTGAAATGGATAAAATGGTAAGTAATGAAAAACTATAGGCTAGTAGCAAATATAAACACAATTGAAATGGCGACAGGCATAAGGCAATTCACAATAAACACTAGTCATTAGTCTTGATATATAGATATTCAAATTGTGTTTATGGTTTGGTCTATGGCGCCTAGGCCATTTCACGACATACATTATATTCTTATGGGTGGCAGAAAGACAGCACAGATCTTACCGCGGAATCAATATACTCAGTCCACACATAAACCACCTACCCCAGACAGGCACAGATATTCTACAGTTATTTTCACTTAACAGGGATTTCATATCAGTGTTGCTGATCGTGATTCATAACACCTTCGTCGTTGATCTAGTGTTTAGGGGGAACCAAGTAACTGAGTGTAAGTCAGAGTGATGTAATCAAATCAAAATCACTGGCATATAGTGTTGTTTTCTTGTTCACCCAGTAGAGTCCTTTGCGTTTCTCAAGAAAACCTGAACGTGCCATGCTCAAGTGCCCATTGCTGTAAATGCATAACTTCACATTCTATGACTCAAATTCAAGGAAAATGTGGGAATTAGAAATGTATTTCTCAGATCCATCTGTCTCTATGTCTCTATAAACATGTCGCCACTGGAGTCGTGTTTGACATTTAGTCACTGAACGCTAATTGAATGGTTGGCTATCAGAGCCATGTAGTACTTGTGATTGAGAAAAGCAAATGTTGCTCGTCTATATGTAGATAAATATATATTGATGTTATTCCATTCCAAAATATTATTATTGAAAACTTATTGCATGATATCTACAATCAACTACAGTACTAGAGCGAAAAAACAAACCATTTGAAACAAACGGTTGTTGAAAACATCTGGCACTTCAACAACAAATCAAGCGCAAATCATCACCAAAGGACTTCTCTTCTCTGGCTGTTGTACTTCTTCGCAAAATTGTAGTGATATCCATATTATGGGATGTCATCTTATATTTTGGGATCCCTCTGATAGCGAGTGTGGTTGTCACATAATTGTGTCGCACAAAATGACATCTACAACTGCGCATTTGTTGCTTTATTCTTGGTTACGATTCTCAGAGGTACCTTTGTGCGCAATGTTATAACTTTAGAGATGAGGAATGTTGAGTTTTGTGTTTATTATTTCGCAAATTAAAAGATATGTTAATGACATAACTACTATTTCATATGACTAATGTAATGAAATGAATGTAATGAATCCTTGACCGCCATATTTTGGTCTCCGTCATCACGCAAACAATAATTGCCATTTAATAATGGAAACACACTTTAGCTAATACATCGCTAAAAGTTATACCATATGAGACGTTCTTTGCCCGCATATCGTATTAGTTGTTTACAAAGTGTTGATATTAAACTTAACTGCCATGTTGGCCGCCATTATGGCACCATAGTGGGTGTGACTTCAAACTGTTGTTTCTTTATCGTATTCAGCAAAAATTAAAATACAAAATGTATGCTCATTTCTTTTTTAGCCTGTACTACAATCCTCAGAGGCCCATTTGTGTGGAAGTCTGTGACTGTAGGGGTGGTTAAGTTTTTTGTCTAATTATTTCATCAATTGATAATATGGATTAATGCTGAATCTAATGTTTGATATGAAATATTCTATGTAGTCCGTGCAATGATATATAATATACCACTGGGGGACGTTCCTTTTCTGTATTTGTCGTATGCCCATTCACTACGTTTTAAAATTAAAATTGGCCGCCATATTGAACTCCATCTTGGATTATGATACTCTTCTAATTACAAATCTGGATGGCAATTTTCTCTGGTCAATTCGCAAGTGTATTCTACATTAAATAAAACAAAATACTACACATTATGCGACCATTCGTGGTTTAAATCCCAGGCGAATTTTATGACATTGAACGGCGGAATAAATTTGTGCCTATTATTTTACCAATTGATAAGATGTATTAATAGTGAAACTAATGTTTGATATAAAATGCTTTTCTATATGGTCATTGAAATAATATACATTTTACCACTGGGGGCGTTCATTTTCTGGATTTTTCGTAAAAAGTCTTAAAATAAAAACTTAATGCCATATTGGACGCCATCTTGGATTTTGATACTCTTCTAATTGTGAATATGGTTGAAAATTCGCATTTTACACTTTTTATGTGTGTTCACAAAATAAAAGCAAATACTAAGCACTATTATATCATTCTGGGATCAAATCCCCGGCGATGGCTATACTTAGCATTTTATGACATTGGGGAGGGTTAAGTGTTTGCCTATTATTGCAATATATGTAGGAACGGGAAAACAAAGTTAATACCTCCCGATAGAAAACACTCCAATCTTTCCAAACATATATGACAAGATAAGCTAGATCCAGCGTGCCAATTTTGTACAGGGTTGACGAGCGACAGTTTCTCTGAATCGTCAAGATTTTTTGACGCAGAACGTTACATTCTCCACCATGACGTCGTGAAATCTCAAACAAACCAGAAAAAAATAAGAACGTTCCGATCTAGTATCACCATGTACCCATAATAACAAATAGAACGTTCTGTTTTTTTGTGATGTGATTAACTTTGAACCAATTGTGTATAGCTGGTCAACCGCTGAAAACAGGCTAATTTTTCGGTAGGGTACCTTCACAAAAGTCTTACCATACATAGCTGCCACCAATTCCGACAAGGCCAAGAATCATTTTCAACTTTTTCTACCGAGGGTAGCGGTATCTCGAAAACTAAGGCCCGTTTTGGATTTGGCCGCTCCTCTATTAGTTTTGTTAATCTTTTTGCATTAGCGTGACCTAATGAGAGCCAGTAACGCCATTTCTGTATTCGCAGCTTTTTGTTGAGGAGCGCATTCGATCGGACGGCAACTCGGGTGTAAAGCAGATTCGACACAATAATGGCGGTACACGCCCGTACCATTCTCAAACCCACACGCTCTCAGCCGTGTCCGCCATCCACGATCACACAAACAATCTCGGGACGCTCGGGATGGGAGAAGTCGTCGTCGTGATGAATGGGATAGAATTTAGAACGAGGCATAACGACTACAAGCTCTACATGCCATCACGCACGACACAAAATTACCATGCAACAGAAGAGATAGAGTACCCTCCCGTGCCACAAAGTGTTCTTGATATCAGCAACGTTACAGAAGCTGCGACAGAGTTACGAGAATACTTCAAAGCGTGGCGGGATAATGATGTTAACCATAGAGATTTCAAAGGTTTGTTCATCTGTATCAAATTGCCTGATGTTGATATACACGCTTTGTTGAGACTTTTGACTTGTATATACATACATGTATATCCAGCTCCTTGTGTCAATGGTTTGAGGAATATAGTGCAGCGGCCAAACACCAAAAGTGGTCGAGTAGAACAAGTTGAAACCCAATTTTTTTGGAGAAAGGAGAAATATATACTGTTCGCGAAAATGAAAAGTAACGTAAATGGTGGTGGCTATTGCCAAATCGACGATGAAGAATACCCGTCAGTGACTTATTACAGAAATTAACGATTTTGGTAAAGCAAGCCCTGTGTCTATGTCCTAACTTATTTGCCAACATTGTTGGTGTTAAAATTACTATATCATATCATATATCTACTTCATATGCAAAACGTGTTGGTTAATTTGGATTTTCCTGCCGTTTGGAGCCGAAACAAAAAATATTTTTTTCAAACATTATCATTCACACAGATATTGCAATAATGCCGACATATTTAATCCATATTGTGTAGTGGTTATCTGAAAAGCATATGTAAAAAGAATTTAACAGAAATTTTGAACGGTTTGCGAGATACTGGATTTTAGCTACCCCTCCCCAAACACGTTTTTTATCGACAAATTACATATTTTTGATAACGACTTCTTTACAACATTTTCTAATTGATCTTAATGTGACCCTAAACACTCGTTCGACAGCTACAGGGCCATAACTCTAATGCCTACATTATACAAACTGCTGGAAAAGTTTTGCAGAATCGAATCGAACTACATGCACCGCATATCTTATCAGTTAACCCCCTCCAACACGGTTTTCAAAAACATATAAGTTCAACCATGACTTCTTATCTAACTCAGGGATGCATCAACTTTAACGCCGAAAGAAACCAAAAATTGTACTGTTGCTTTTTAGATGTATGGAAAGCCTTTGATACGGTTTGGATAGACGGTCTTATGTATAAATTGTATGAGAGGTGCCTAATTGGAATTGCTTTCAAATGTGTGCACCAATTGCTCTCCGGTGTCTATTGCACCGTGAGATATAACGATGTTACATCCAGATTAATACAAATTGATCAAGGAACAAGGCAGGGGGGAATATGCTCTCCGAAATTTTACATGGTCTACGTTGACGAACTGATCACATTACTATCAAAGTCAATGTATGGCTTTCATATGGAATCAATTAATTGTACATGCCCAACTCACGCTGATGACATGCTACTTTTATCACTAACTGAACGTGGTTTGAATTCACTTATCAATATGTGTTTGAGTTATAGCTATACATGGCGTTACAAGTATAACACATCTAAATCTGTAATAATGGTACTTAATGAGACAAAGACACAATCCGATAAGTGTAAACGCCAATGGATCATGGGGTCTGAAAACCTTAAAGAAGTGGACAGTACAGTCCACCTGGGAATCCCAATTGCGAAGTATAAACAAACAAATAATTTTATCGCACATGTATGTGACAAACTGAGAAGCACATTCCTTATGCTGTCGAATTCTGGCTTATATGCTGGAGGTCTAACTCCTCTGAGTTCCTCACTAATATATAAATCAGTCATTTTGCCAAGAGCGTTGTTCGGCACGGAGCTATTGTGGAATATAACCCAAAATGAAATTCTTAAAATAGAAAGAACTCATAGATTTTGCATAAAAACGATACAGGGATTCGAACCCAGGACCCGGACCGATATCGCTCTTGGCTTACTTGGAATTCACTCAATAGAATTCTACATAAATAAAAAGAAAATGTCACTATTATCATCCCTGTGCAATGTTGAATGCAACAATAAGAAAACTGTTAAACAAGTTTTCTTTCACATAATGTATGAATACACGCTTCTGTCTACCACTGAGTCTCGTTTGCCTAGCTCTAAAAACTACTTTTGTGACATTATGCAAATACTTGATCAATATGACTTATCGAATTACCTTTACCAATTTGCCACAGAGTCTTTTTTTTTCCGGACAAAAACTCGTGGAAACATATTTTTAACACAGGAATGGAAACATCACACGCGGATGCATGGAAATCAAGAACAAATTCTGACCCAAGTTTTTCTCTCTTCAATAGAATACACACATAATTATGTATGTCCTATGTTTGGCGCCTATGCAAATTATATCCAGAAGTCAAGACCATGTATCTCACAATTGGCAAATTGATAAGCCAACTAGGAATCAACAGAGAAATTTCATGTACGAACTGTGATTCTACCACGACCGACATTTTGTCTCATATATTCATTGATTGTACGGCCATGTTTTCGTTTAGAAATGAGATGGAATATTTTATTATGGATGCACTTGGGATTAATGCCTACATCAAATACGAATCGCTCTCAGGAGAAGCCAAATTAAATGTGCTCCTTGGCAACTTATCAGAAATTGAGAGCGATATAATGATTGAAGATGACGACATTCCAATTATAATTTTCAAAAATGTTGTCAAAATGTGGCAAGCTTATTACCTATATGCTGGTATGACCGGTGTTACTTAATATAGTGCACATTTGACCTTCTTTTTATTCATACATATATTTCCCACTATAATATTGTCATCGAAATGAATATGTCACATATAATTATATATATACCTCACTATACTTCTCTTTGACTATATACGTGACAAGTGATATCCAGGTTATAATATGTCTCCAATTCTCACACGAATTATATTATATTGAAAACGCACTTGCTTTATAAAACCATTCAAGTATACAAATAAATCGTGTAAGTTGCGTGTACACGTGTGCCTGTGCGTGTTGGTGCGTGCGTCCCATTCGGTTGGGATCAGTTGGCCAGAAGGATGACAATCCAATGCTTCAGTATATCCTGCGCGTCCGGGTGCACGTGCGTGCGTTTGGCATACACCAATGTATGCCGTTGTAGTCCGGGAGCTAATAGGGGTACCCTTGCACCCCCCCCCCCTGGGACTTAACTTCACCCCACTCATTTTGTTCCTTATTATGTCCTTCAACTTTTAAGCAATGTTAACAAGAAAAAAAAGTGGCCGTGTAGACTCTAGACAAGATGGCGTCCATCATGGCCGCCGTTTTTCAGCCCAGACCCTAAGTCAGTTTTATGCAAATTATAGCGGGAAAATCTTGTAAAATGTATACAAATGTATATATTTTCGTGAAGCTGAGACATAATGACACATTTTTGAGCCAAAATTGAAACTCACCATCCAAGATGGCCGCCAAAATGGCCACCGGAAGTTGAAAATATAACATTTTTTCACAAATATCTTCTAGATCAATTAATGCTGTTTGGAACTGGTTGAGTAATGCAACTTTATTTTGTGTTCTGTATATTAACTGATCATTGGAGCAACGAAATATGCAATTATTGGGGTCCTAACCCCTTCCGATCCCTCAAAAATTCGATTTTACAGAATGCGTATAAAATTTCACAAAAAAATCACAATTGGGATTCTAGTCATATTTCAACAAGAAATGAACAGAACTTTGTAATGTAAGTGAGGCATATCATTAACTATTAATGTTCCAAATCACTGGGACCAAAATTCTTACTTTGGCTCAAAATGGCTGCCAATATGGCCGCCAAAATATGGAAAATGGTAAATATTACACCAGCGTGTCCTGCAATCGCTTACAAGTTGTGGTTGATGTATACAATTGGCTAATCTGTATTCTATACATTGCATACTAACATGTCTAATGCACCATGGATCATTTTTACTATTGTCACCACTGACATCACCAGAAATATGGGATTTTTCTCTCACAAACTTGACAAAAATATGGGCAAAAATTCACTTTTCAGGGTTCGACCATTTGTTCAAGTAAACTGCAACTATCTTTGGTATCAAAGGTGTTTATTGTTTTGGTCTATCTTAAGTGTGTCACACTGTGATGTTTAAATACTGAAATGCTCAAGATGGCTTCCAAAATGGCAACCAAATTTGTAAAAAGTTAAAAGTTAACATATCCCGAACATTATTCTCTGCGTTATCCGAAAAAGATAGAAAATTGTGACTCACTTGGTTATTTTACGTATTAGTTAATTAACTGACAAATACGTTCTATTATATTTGTTCCAGTTCCGTATGGGGCATGACAAAT
Organism: Siphonodentalium dalli; assembly: GCA_032622095.1. Lineage (NCBI taxonomy): Eukaryota > Metazoa > Mollusca > Scaphopoda > Gadilida > Siphonodentaliidae > Siphonodentalium > Siphonodentalium dalli. Next base: position 64,681,641 of record CP136067.1, on the reverse strand, counting down.
TCATTTTAAAGTTGCAGTATGGAATTTTGCGGAGAACCTCTTTTGTGATTCTGGCCATATTATTGAAAGGAAATGAGCAGAACTTTGAGACGGAACTGAGATTAATATGTTTACCTGGATTGACTCTATGGTCACGCGTATGGCGAATAGGTATACATGTAGCGGCTGTATGGTCCATGGTGATGTGAATATGTATACAATGAGTGACTGTATGATCGTGAATGTAGTGAATATGTATACATAGAGTGACCTTTTGTCATGCGTCGGGTGTAGGTGTTCATGCATGGTGACTCGTGGCTGTATCGTCATTTGTGGTATGTACGGGTATAACCAAGTATGGCTGCATGATCAGGTGTACGTGTATAAAGTGGGTTACTATGTTGTCATTTGTGTGGTGTTTATGTACATATGGAGTGACTTGGGTAATGGGTGGGTTATATCTTGGTGGTAATGGGTGGGTTGTATCTTGGGTGGCTATCGCTTTCTACAATAACTCAAGGGTATGTTAATCAATAAAGAGGTCATGTCAGAGAGTTCTCCATCTTGATGATGTTTATGTAGATGGGGGGTGTTAAGTGTGGAAAGCGATAGCCACCCATTAGCACACAGTCATTACATATATACATAAGCACCACAGACATAACAATATAGTGACCCACTGTATACATGTACACCTGATCCATGACCACGGATGACCATACAGCCATGCGTCACAATGCAGGCACACCGGGTATACTCCTAAACATGACCCATAACCATATAGTCACTCCCTGTATACCCATTCATCTCACCATTGGCCATAAGGTCACCCCCTGTATACCTATTCTCCAAACGCATGGTCAAATAGACAATCAATATATACATCAACACCACAACAATGGCCATAAAGTCATTCCGGTATACATATGCACCTCAACAATGGCCATATAGCCACTCGCTTCATACTCATACCCTCACCCATGTCACCTGGTATACTCATTCATCTGACCTATGGCCATGTAGTCACCCCGTGTGTACCTATTCAAAACATTCATACATGATCATGGTCAATCCTTGTATACATATTCGCCTCAACATTGACCATGTCACTCCTTGTATCCCTATTTGTCACACCATAGCCGAATAGCCACTCAAGATATACTAATACACCCCATCCATGTCACTATAGTCACCCCATGTATGCATGTGCACCTCATCCATGGCCATATAGCCACTCGCTATATACTCATATCCCTCGCCCATGACAATAAAGCAACACGTGTTATACTGGTATAACCTACACATGACCATACCGCCACGAGTCACCAAACAGGAGCACCGGGTATACTCATACGCCTGACACATGACCATTTAGTCACCCCCTGTATAGATGTTCATTACATTTGTGACCATACAGTCACTACTGTCTTGTATACATACATGTTCTCATCTCACTATTAACCATAGTTACTACTTGTATACCTATTTGACACACATAGTCATATAACCACTCGATATACATACGCAGCTCACCCTAGACTATAGATTTACTCCAGGTATACATGTAAACCTCACTAATGGCCATTCAGCCCTTCCAGATATACAAAAAACCCGCACACACGACCACTCAAACACTCCATACTTGCATATACACCTCACACATGACAATTCAGCAATTCACTGCATAATCATACACGCCATCCATGATAATACAGCTAAGCCTTATACACCCACAAATGATAATACATCCACGAGATATATAAATATACATCCCACCATTACCACGCGGACACTCCCTATATAACCACACCCTCGATAATGTCCACCCAGCTTACTCCAGGTATTCATATTCAATCATGACCGTACCTTTATTCCATGTATACCTGTACACATTACCCGTAACCATAAAATCACTCCCTATTTATCCACACACCCCATCCATGATCATACAGACAACACATGCACATACCTCCCAGGACCTTACAGTCACTCCATATATACATAATCAACACATAGATGACCATGTAGCTATATCCATACACCACACCAATGACCATACAGGTACACCGGTTGCACCCGAACTGAATATACACAACCATACACCATAGAGATGTAAATTGTACGATAGTCTCAGTGAACAATAAAACATGTGATATCATTTGTTTATTTCATAGTACACAATGATCATGGCTTCTGAATTGATATATGATTTGATGAGTTATTTCCAGTCTTGTTTCACTTACCCTATGTTCTACTAAATCTCATGTTACCCTCTGCAGTATCATAATACCAATCTTTTGGTCCAAAATAAACATAATTCAGTTATTTGAAATTGACTATAACTGACCTTGGCTGTCACCCACAGCAGACATGCTTGTGCGGGTATAGCATATCCTCATGAAACACACTGACATTATTTTAAATTGACCTACAGTCAGAAACAAATGTCATGGCAATTTTTTTCACATGGATGTACACATCAATGACTATATGATTGGTTGCATGTGTACAAATGTATTTCTAGAACTGGACCATACACATCCAAGCACATCATGAATCCATAGTATTTGTAATGATAATATTGGTTTAAGTACAGAAACATTAACAAACAAGAAACCATAGTATTTTCCCTCTGTTTTACTGCTCTCCAATTTAGTTGCTGGATGAGTAGTTCCGTCGGATTTATATGAATGAAATTTTGTTTGTCTGTTTGTGTCTCCAAAAATATATACATACTCTTGGCTTGCTAACATCCATACTCATGTATTTAGAGTTTTCATTGGGAAACACTGATTATCTTTGATGAGAAGGGACTATTCCCATTTTCCGGCAAATTATATTGCTGTTTCAACATAGAAACACTCAAACAACCTAAATAGAGTATTTCCCCCTCTGTTTGCAGCTGTTTTTCTATTCAATTAATTATTTGATGAGTAGTTGCCTTACAGTGATCAACTCAGTTGACTGGAACTTTGTTAGTTTTGAAAATTTGAGTGTACACTATGTACAGTAATGCCCAAAGTAATTGACCACTTAGCCACGGCGGAACTTTGTTAGTTCTGAGTGTACAAAAATGTACAGTAATGCCCAAAGTAATTGACCACTTAGCCACGGCAGAGTTGTGGGTGGTTTTTCGGGATTTGGTCGGAGATGCGGCTTGTTGCCATTCATCCGAGGGCTCTCATCGAGAGCTTTCCGATGAGTGGCGACGGGCCGTGTTTCCGACTGGGTCCTGGGGAATTGCCCGTGGTTCTGCTGTGGTTGGATGGTCGGTTGCTTTGAGCATTGCTGTAAGCCAAGACTTAAAATATTAGCAGTCATTCACGTGCATCCAGAGTATTTACTTGGAAACACTGAATATCTTTGATGAGTAGTCAGTGGAAATCCATTGTCCGGGAAATTATATAATTACAGTATAGAAACTGTCACTCAATAAACCAGAATATATGTCCTCTGTTTACCACTGTTTTTTCCAATCTAACTCTTATACAAGTAGTAGCCTTTTTTCGAATGATTCATTTGAATGATGTTGGCCTGCTTGTGTGTATATGGGCCTGGCATGCTAGCATCAACTCACATGAATCAAGAGTGTTCGCTATGACAACACTGATAATATTTTGACGAGTAGTCATTAGATTCTCATTTTTTGGAAATTATATAGTGATTCCTGATTAGAAACATAAACACTTAAGAAAGCAAAGTATTTATCCAATGTTTAATGCTGTTTTTCCAACTTAATTTTTTTTTCTTTTTTTCTTGTATATACAAAAAGCGCGTATAAATATGTCACATAGTAACTACTATACTATACTATACTATACAGGTAAAGAAACATGCATACAAACCAGACCTGAGTACTTTTCTGTTTGTTGCTGTTTATTTTTAGATGAGTGGTTGCTTACTATCAAAATGATTCATCTGATTGGATGCGCTTGTGTTTTCTTGTACGGAAATGAATGCCTAGACCTGGCATGTTTACATCCATACATATGAAGTCAAGAGTATTCATTCTGAGAACACTGATTGTACTTTGACGAGTAGCCACTATACTCCAATTCTTTTTGGAAGGGTGGGGGAATTATACAGCAAATCCTAGATAGAAATATTAACACACAAGAACGCAGAGTATTTATAATTTGTTTGCTGCTGCTTCTTTTTTATATAGAATTTCAGATTCGGTATGAAAACTTTCTAATACTTAAATTTACTATACTATACGGGTATAGAAACATTCAAACAAATTAGACCTGAGTATTTTTCTGTTTATTGCTGTTTTCCACTTAATGTTTAGATGAGTAGTTGCTTATTTTCAAAATGATTCATCTGATTGGATGCGCTTGTGTTTGCATGTACGAAAATTAATGCCTAGACCCGGCACCTTTACATCCATACACATGAAGTGAAGAGTATTCGCTATGAGAACACTGATTGTATTTTGACGAGTGGTTACTATATTTCAATTTTTTATTTTTTTGGAGGGGTGGGGGAACTATACAGCAATTCCTGGATAGGAATATTAATACACAAGAACGCAGAGTATGAAAACTTTCTAATACTTAAATTCACAATATGATTGCTTCTTACTACCCATTTTCTCTCGCATCGCGAGTTAATGCCTAGATCGACATTTCAGTAATATTTATTATTGACTAATTGTAGATCATTCTACAAAAATATTCATGATTTATAACTGTTGCTGTATTTAACTTTCAATACACAGTCCAGCTCGCGACTCATGTGCAGTTGATAAGTTTCTATTTCATATATTATAGTGAGCTGGAAAGCCTGTAATTATGTACATTTGTATTTACTGGTACTGCATCCTTAACCACAGTGATTGGGTGTACTTTGTCAGATAAAATATAAGACTTTACTTTAAATCTTCAGCAGCACTTAATGACTCATTCAAATTTGACAAGTTTTTAATGACGTTTTTTCAGTCATGGTTTATGTTCTAACTTGCAGTATGTACCAGTACATATAGAACAGTGATATCAATAAACTCAGCCAATTCCAAAAATTATGTTCATCTCCAATTGGTTCAGTAAGATACATTACATTACATGTGACTGAACATTCTTTTTATTCAAGAACATTGAAGAAATTTTCATTCAAGTCAACTAGTGTTTGTATACTGACGTAACACGGCCCACTATACCATATGAAATGGTTCATATCATGTGCATTTACATATTTGTGTATATACATTCTTGTTATTACATTTCACACAATTGTTTGCACTCGCACATTACAGTTTCACTGGCTGAAAGGACTCCCTGCCACATAAGTATTTTCCGTATGACTGTTCCCATAATACAATCTTTTCCTGACTATCTCCCACCATGATGGGCATAGTTTTAGATCAATTTAGAGCAGTCATAGGTTTGTTTAATATTGTTGCGCTCAGAGGTCTAAGAAAAGATATTATTCAAAGAATAATGGTATCAGTATTTCTATAAACATTCAGTTTGTCCTACTTCTTTCATTGTTAGTCTTGTTAGCTGGCGACGTTCACCCAAATCCTGGGGTTACCCAAGATCCCGGCCATATTTCTGTATATCACAATAACATTAGGAGTATTAGGAATAAACTTTCCTCTATATCTGATATCATAAGCCAATACGAGATAATTTGCTTCACTGAAACTCACCTCAGCGTCGACTTTCCATCATCAAAAATTTTAATACAGTCATTCTGTCCCCCGATCAGGAAAGACAGAAATGAGCGAGGAGGTGGGCTATGCATGTATATTTCTCAAAACTTATCATACTTTCGACGATGCGAATTAGAGAGCGAAGACTCTATATGGGTAGAAATTATGTCCAATAAGACTCGCTATGTTATTGGAGTGTCATATCGGTCAGACGATTTTGCGGCACCTAATTATTGGAAGCAACTTACTAATTCTATCCGTTCAGCACTCGACGTGACAACAAACGTTGTACTTCTAGGAGATTTCAACTCTGATCTTCTCAACCCCAACTCAACCCTCAAAGGTATTATATCACACTTTAACATGAGAAATCTTATCTCTAGTCCTACCCGCGTGGCACAATCATCACAGACGTTGCTTGACCCTGTTATTGTCAGTGATACCGTCGTTTCGTACGACGCGGATATTATTGATTTAGCTGTCTCTGACCACTATGGGGTTTATGCAATTCTGTCTTTCGATTTCGTTGTTGATGAACCATTTTATCGCGACATAAGGAAATACGACTTAGCTGACTTTTCGAAAGCACGTGCTCAAATTTCAAATATAAATTGGGTCGATAAGTTACGACCACTACATTTAGATAATGCAGTATCGGTGTTTACTAATACTTACATGCAAATCATGAATGATAACATTCCGAAACGTAGAGTATTAATTCTCCCGAAGGATAAGCCATGGTTCACGTCCGAATTACGATGCGAGATGAGGCGCAGGGATAGATATAGAAAATTATTTATTAAATCGAAACGATTAACGGACCGTGAAAAGTTCAAACGAACTCGGAATAAAGTAAATAATATGATAAAGTATGTCAAGAAGTCATACGAAAATAATTTACAAGAACATATAGAAAACTCCTGCTCGCCTAAATATTTTTGGAACCTGACAAAAAGCCTGATGGGTAAAAACAAAACGACCGCGATTCCCCCGCTGTATACATCAGATGTGTCAGACGGCACCACAACAGATGATACGGTAAAAGCTAACTTGTTGAATTATGCATTCATACGGAATGGTCAAATCAACGAACAAAATAAAAGTGTACCAATATTAGTACCAAAATGCTCGAAGCAGTTAAATACGATTAAATTCCAACCTGAAGATATTCTACTAGAAATTTGTTCCCTAAACATAAATAAAGCACATGGACACGATGGAATCAGCCAGAGAATGCTAAAAGAAACTGCGCGTGAAATAACATCGCCATTGGTGATAATATTTAATAAATCGATCGCGACTTGTCGTTTCCCAAGCTCATGGAAACTTGCCAACGTAGTTCCAATATTCAAGAAGGGTGACCCAGCGGACATGAATAATTATAGACCAATATCTCTCCTATGTTGCCTCGGGAAAATATTTGAAAAACTAATATTGAAAAACCTAATGAGCCATTTTAAAGAAAACGAATTAATATACTCATATCAATCTGGCTTTTTGTACCTTCGTATTGTACTACATTTCAACTTGTCGAACTGTATCATTCTTTGTGCTTGTCACTTGATAACCGCACACACACTTGTGCCGTGTTCTGTGACATTTCTAAAGCGTTTGAAAGGGTTTGGCACAGAGGTCTTTTGGCGAAGTTAGAATCTTATGGAGTTGTGGGTGAATGTTTGACCTGGTTATCTGATTATATAAGCAATCGCAGACAACGTGTCCTCGTGGGGACCACCTTTTCCGAAAACAAGCCTATTCATGCTGGAGTCCTACAGGGGTCTGTTCTGTGACCTTTCCTATTCCTTGTATACATCAATGATTTGGCAGATAACTTACACTCTCTGGCGCGATTATATGCTGATGACACTTGCTTAACTGTTAATCACAAAGAACATGACGAATTATTGTATACGGTAAATAAAGATCTCAGTACAATACATAACTGGTCCTGCACGTGGCTTGTCAGCTTCAATCCTTTAAAAACAAACGTTTTACAGTTTTCAGTCTCATCCAAAGCAATTAAACATGACTTAGAAAAAAATATCGAATTTGATACCACATTCCTCCCAATATCTGAATCACAAAAACATCTGGGGCTACAAATCCAATCGAATTTGGGCTGGGATCTTCAAATAAACGATATCGCACAAAGAGTTGCTGCACGCTTATCAGCATTAAGAAAGCTTAAATTTAGACTGTCAAGGAAAACATTGTTGCTAATATATAATGCATATATACTACCCCTCTTCGATTACGGTGATGTTATTTGGGATTGTGCACCAAACAACCTCCTCGACACTCTCGATAAACTTCAGTTTGAAGCTGCTAGAATAATCAGTGGGTTAACACGTTCTGCTTCAAATAAACGACTTCTGATAGAAATGGGTTGGATATCACTCGCAGAGAGAAGACACACACACAAGTGGGTGCTCTTCACTAAAATTCTAAGTCAGAAAGTCCCTTCGTACTTGACTAATATTTTGCCTCAACGTGTAGGGGATAATAAATCTCATAAGCTCAGATATCCTGAGAAATTTAAGTCTTTGGGAGGTAACACTAATTATTACCAAGATTCATTTTTTCCCGCTATGGTAAAACAGTGGAATTCGCTTCCAGACGAAACGAGGAAACTTGAAACAACTAATCAGCTCATGTCAAATGTTTGCGAGAAAATCTTAGTTATTAAACCTCCGGAATGGTTTAATGTGGGAGATCGAAAATCCAACATAATTCATTGTAGACTGCGAAATAACTGTAGTGGGTGACAATAGTAACAATTAACCATGGTGCATCAGACATGTTAGTATGCAATGTATATAATGCATAATAGCCAATGTTATACATCAACCACAACTTGTAAGCGATTGCAGGACACGCTGGTGTAATATTTACCATTTTCCATATTTTGGCGGCCATATTGGCAGCCATTTTGAGCCAAAGTAAGAATTTTGGTTCCAGTGATTTCGAATATTAATAGCTAATGATATGCCTCACTTACATTACAAAGTTCTGTTCATTTCTTGTTGAAATATGACTAGAATCCCAATTGTGATTTTTTGTGAAATTTTATACCGCATTCTGTAAAATCGAATTTTTGAGGTTAGGACCCCAATAATTGCATATTTCGTTGCTCCAATGATCAGTTAATATACAAAACACAAAATAAATTTGCATTACTCAACCAGTTCCAAACAGCATGAATTGATCTAGAAGACATTTGTGAAAAAATGTTATATTTTCAACTTCCGGTGGCCATTTTGGCGGCCATCTTGGATGGTGAGTTTAAATTTTGGCTCAAAAATGTGTCATTATGTCTCAGCTTTACGAAAATATATACATTTGTATACATTTTACAAGATTTTCCCGCTATAATTTGCATAAACTGACTTAGGGTCGGGGCTGAAAAACGGTGGCCATGATGGACGCCATTTTGTCTGGAGTCTACACGGCTACTTTTTTTTCTTGTTAACATTGCTTAAAAGTTGAAGGACATAATAAGGAACAAAATGAGTGGGGTGAAGTTAAGTCCCAGGGGGGTGCAAGGGTACCCCTATTAGCTCCCGGACTATTGTGGCTGCGACCCTATGTGTGCGTACCATACGGCAACGAAATGGCGTTCGGGTGCATTACTACCGCGTGTAGTCATGCCGAACAGTACGTGACGGCTGACGGTACGTGTACGTAGGCGCGCAGACCCAACTGCATGCAGAATGATATATATATATATATTTGTATATACTTTTTTTTTCTTTTTTTTTTTCTTTTTTTATGTGTAAGCAATATTTGCTAAGTGGGTGTCTGCCAGGTAACACGTTGTCCGAGACGTAGTGAACACCAAACCTGGCACACCAGAATGACAAAAACAAGTCAAAGTGAGATGCCGGCAGGTAGACCAGAGGCCTTTTGGAAAAGTCAAATGAGGATAAGAGCAAAAAACGGCTTAAAACATATTTGTCAAAAGAATCGTTCACGCAATACTGCTGGACACAAAACACACAGGCTATGTTGCAATGTCTCCTCTACACACACTATGCCTGGCAATATTTTAAGTTCCCGTCCCGATGACTCAGTAAGTAAGGCACATGGTACTAAATGGAGGGGACCTCGATGACCCAGTCAGCAAGGCGCACGAACTCCCACGCGGAAACCCCGATGTCCCAGTCATCAACGTGTACGACCCTCTTACGGGTTGGATCCCGGTGCCTCAACCGGTAAGGTGCATGGTATTCTCATGGAAGGACCCGGGTGATATAATTAGTAAGTCGTATACAATATTATGGAGGGGACCCCGGTATCCAATAGTACTACGGAGGCGGCCCCGGTGCTTCAACCACCAAGGCACATGGCCATAAACCTTAAATTCTTATCTGGTACCCAACATAAATCAGTTTGTGGTGTATCTATGACACAAAGTTTTGTCAGCCACCAAGTAATGTAATTATATATATATTTATAATATCAAATAACATATATGTAGTGGGGTTGTATATAGTCCAATGCAACCCCGAAACTCAACACTAGGATGTGATACTAACATAAGATAATAAATTGTTTGTATATTATATTAATAAATGTGTTAAAGTCTATACATATTATAATAATGCCATATAGGCAGTGTGCTTGTTAAAAATAATAACAGGTAGTAAAGTTCCTCAAAGTAGTAACAGGTAGTAAAGTTCCTCAAAGTAGTAACAGGTAGACTAGTTTATAGAATTTATAGTTAATAAGTGATGGAAAAGTCTAGTTTATAACTATGCCCTTGTTGTTATCGGGTGGTATCTGAATCCAACGAGATCGCATCGCGCGTATAAATTCCTACATTTTAAATATTTCCGCGCTATCATATATGCGAATTTACATATTAAATATCGGTATACACAAATTATGGCATCCAGGTGAGACATAAAAATCTTTTGCGGAAAACAGACGAACACGGACGGACGGGCGGACTGAACAAACGGCAGACACGGAATGTCGGCCACAAAACGTTATCCGACATTATATTAAATATGTATTAGCGACTTTTATGTGTCAAGGAGTTGATTGTATGCGCGGCTGGAGCTGGACCGTTGGAGTCCGCAATATTTATAACAACCAACGCTATCCAAATACATGCACACGCACGTGTTTATATGCTTGACACTCTGGGGTCCGGAGCCCCCGTCTTTGTATAAATATGTAAACCATAATATTTATATACTTATTAAAAGATACCAAGACTGATAATTTTTAAATTATCGAATTATCCACACTATCGTGACAGGTTATTTCGTTTACGTGATCAAGTGAGGTCCCGTTGTTTGATCATCGGCAACCATAAGTCCGTATTAAAATAAATAATAAATAAACAAATCCTCATGCAACACAGCAGCCCCGGGTCAAAGGCCAAACATGCAGCAAGCATCCACATATCACACGACAACATGTCCATCTTAGTTCTTACACTTGTCATGATAATTGATAAATAGGGCTGTTGTTAGTAAGTAATTCAATTACAAACCTATACATATGACATGGTGAACGCTCTTACTTAGAGTATATAACAGTTACGTATATATATGGTACATCGGTTGGAATTGTGTTCAAAGTTCTAATGCATACAATTTGTTATCGTGATAGCAGACAAAAGCGTGGGCCATCCCACATACATGTATACAATCAACATCCATACGTTAAATGGTTTGTTGGTTAACGGGTCCTGTTTCTAAAGTGGTGTTGACATGTGGAACTATGTAAACATGTCATATTTACTGTATTTGAGTGTTTATTTTTTTAGTGTTTATTTTTTGACTTATCGTACTAGCTTGATAACACAGAAGGAATCAATTGTTTGGAAAATGTTTACTAAGTCCGTTCCGAAATCATATTTTTGTACCGAAAGTTGGTCCTATAAAAAAATGTTTGGCCACAGCAGCTCATCAGGTACACCTCTGGTCTATAACAGATATAAAGCAATCTGTTATTTCATATATGGTTTCGGGAGTTAAGTGCACGACCTTATGGACAGACCAGTTCTCCCGTACAGACCAAGTCCTTGGCCTGTACGCTGAAAGCCAGAAAATTGCCTGCTGATTCCTTCAATATCAAACTAGTATGAACTGCCAAAGGTATTTTATCACGCGCGATGGTAACAGTGCACTGTAAAATCGCGACGGTATTATTGTCCGAACACATAATATATTTATAAACTGTGTTGATAGTTTATGGGTGGTCTAACCACAAATTTGCGCAAAGTAAAACCGTGTTTTGTACGGTAAAAACCCCACCAAAACAAAACGTAGTATAAATTAACATTAGTTTACCTGTAATCAGAAAATAAACACATGTATTAACCTCCATGTAGTTTTCCCGTTCGTCAGTACATGTGAATGATTTAAGAACACATATCCTCTATCCGCGAAGGAGCCTAAAGTGCACAGCCTACCCGGGCCTAATTCCTGCCAGTATGAAGCGCAGACGTTATGAGAAACGTCATGATTCACGAGCTCCGGTGTGACGTATACCCGCCCGTGACGTCACACGTCAGGTGCGTGTAAGACAACTTAAAGGGATACATATTGAACGTGTGTCGCCCATAACAAAATAAATTCGTATTATATAATCAACTGTACAGTTGGGATGTGGATATTATATAAGTATTCCAAGAATAATTTGGGTGAATTATGATTTCGAGTTGCGGCCATTCCCTTAGGTTAGTTTAAGCTCTGTTAAAGAGCGTTGTTACTTGAGCATGTGCATGATTGAACCAACCCATTAAGGAGTGTCTATAAATTTGTAAAAAATATATCGTAATTGGGTACCAAAATCTGAATCACAAAAACATCTGGGGCTACAAATCCAATCGAATTTGGGCTGGGATCTTCAAATAAACGATATCGCACAAAGAGTTGCTGCACGCTTATCAGCATTAAGAAAGCTTAAATTTAGACTGTCAAGGAAAACATTGTTGCTAATATATAATGCATATATACTACCCCTCTTCGATTACGGTGATGTTATTTGGGATTGTGCACCAAACAACCTTCTCGACACTCTCGATAAACTTCAGTTTGAACCTGCTAGAATAATCAGTGGGTTAACACGTTCTGCTTCAAATAAACGACTTCTGATAGAAATGGGTTGGATATCACTCGCAGAGAGAAGACACACACACAAGTGGGTGCTCTTCACTAAAATTCTAAGTCAGAAAGTCCCTTCGTACTTGACTAATATTTTGCCTCAACGTGTAGGGGATAATAAATCTCATAAGCTCAGATATCCTGAGAAATTTAAGTCTTTGGGAGGTAACACTAATTATTACCAAGATTCATTTTTTCCCGCTATGGTAAAACAGTGGAATTCGCTTCCAGACGAAACGAGGAAACTTGAAACAACTAATCAGCTCATGTCAAATGTTTGCGAGAAAATCTTAGTTATTAAACCTCCGGAATGGTTTAATGTGGGAGATCGAAAATCCAACATAATTCATTGTAGACTGCGAAATAACTGTAGTGGGTGACAATAGTAACAATTAACCATGGTGCATCAGACATGTTAGTATGCAATGTATATAATGCATAATAGCCAATGTTATACATCAACCACAACTTGTAAGCGATTGCAGGACACGCTGGTGTAATATTTACCATTTTCCATATTTTGGCGGCCATATTGGCAGCCATTTTGAGCCAAAGTAAGAATTTTGGTTCCAGTGATTTCGAATATTAATAGCTAATGATATGCCTCACTTACATTACAAAGTTCTGTTCATTTCTTGTTGAAATATGACTAGAATCCCAATTGTGATTTTTTGTGAAATTTTATACCGCATTCTGTAAAATCGAATTTTTGAGGTTAGGACCCCAATAATTGCATATTTCGTTGCTCCAATGATCAGTTAATATACAAAACACAAAATAAATTTGCATTACTCAACCAGTTCCAAACAGCATGAATTGATCTAGAAGACATTTGTGAAAAAATGTTATATTTTCAACTTCCGGTGGCCATTTTGGCGGCCATCTTGGATGGTGAGTTTAAATTTTGGCTCAAAAATGTGTCATTATGTCTCAGCTTTACGAAAATATATACATTTGTATACATTTTACAAGATTTTCCCGCTATAATTTGCATAAACTGACTTAGGGTCGGGGCTGAAAAACGGTGGCCATGATGGACGCCATTTTGTCTGGAGTCTACACGGCTACTTTTTTTTCTTGTTAACATTGCTTAAAAGTTGAACGACATAATAAGGAACAAAATGAGTGGGGTGAAGTTAAGTCCCAGGGGGGTGCAAGGGTACCCCTATTAGCTCCCGGACTATTGTGGCTGCGACCCTATGTGTGCGTACCATACGGCAACGAAATGGCGTTCGGGTGCATTACTACCGCGTGTAGTCATGCCGAACAGTACGTGACGGCTGACGGTACGTGTACGTAGGCGCGCAGACCCAACTGCATGCAGAATGATATATATATATATATATTTGTATATACTTTTGATTGTTCATATGCTTATGTATAAGCGTTTGTATCATGTTCTTTATTTGCCATTTGTTCATATATAATCTTCAGTAATGGAAGATAATTAAAGATATATATTGTATAGTACTAAAGTATGTGTTATAAACAACACATGGCCAACTATAGCACTCGTATGGCTCAGTAGTTATCTGGACATCACATATAGAAATAATTTGACAGAAATTGTGACCCATTTGCCATATTTTGTATATTAGCTACCGCTCCCCCGAACATGTTTTGGTTTTATGATAACGACAACACACACATTTATGAATGATTCTAATGGAACCAAATCATGATTCATGTGATGAAAGTCTGATCCGTAGACACCGGTAGCGTGGTTAAAGATGTCATCATGCTTCCAAACCCCCCAGTTACAACAACAACAAAAACAATACATTTTACTAATAATGTAATTTTATATTAATATATAGCGATTTTGTAGAACTAAAGTTTTTGTTATAAACGACACATAACATAGACTAACATATACAGAACAGAATCATTGTTTCTGCCATAGTTATTGTCAGTGTCTCTCTAAATCGACCAAAATATAGAAAAATGGATATACATGTATCTTATATCTCATAAACTAGTCTGACCAATGTGGCAAGTTTAGTTCAAATGTGTTCTATGTTTTGGGGTCCCCTACACTATTAGAAGTAATTAACACACACCGCGAACTGAAAGAATGTGAGCTTAATATTAACTGAGGGTGTTTACAAAGGATATTTAGATGTAGATGTAGATGTTTATTTGTACAATAGATAAGAATAGATAACAAAGCATTGATATATGAATTAATGGTATTGTACAGGAGCAGCATGACCTACTGGCCGTCTTCCTGCTGCCCCTCAATCAATAATACAAAAAGAAAATATGATGGCATATGTAGGTTCAGGTTTGCTGGTTGGTGTTAAATGTTAAATAATTTAACTATATTGATAATTTTAATTGAAAATGGTATAAATTGTGAACTTAAGAGTATATATCTTATATACTATTGCGTTTGATGGACAAGTTAGAAAAGCTAAATCGGAATAACATTGTGAGGTCGCGACGGCCCTATATAATGTAGTTTTTGAAATAATCAGAGTGGACGGCGGATACCAGGCAATAAGTTAGATTTTTTATGACAGCATAATGCCGTACATAATTTGCCTTATCATATATAACATTTCAATTTAAAAATTCACGGACGCCGCCGTGTATGTCACAGGGCTGTCTGGAAGGGCGGATGTTCAGGTGCTAACTCTAAGTTGTAAGTTGCTTGAGGCAAGTGATATGATGATTATCTATCGCAAATGTAGCATGATTTGATGTTACATGTAGCCGAATATTTACCTATTAGTTCAGTAGATAATAATTTTTTGAATACATAATTAAACTTACAAATTTTTATTTTGGAGTTAATCGAATTCCACACATTGGGAAAAGTATGTGTTGGTAGATTTTCTGAAAAACATGTTCTCGGTGTTTTGCTTCTTAGTTTATTCGCCTGTCTTGTATTTACACCGAGGGAGAAAGTGAACATTTTTTCAAATGATTTGGGGAGATTTCTTTTAGACCAGTTGTACATAAAGAGCGCCGCGTGCATGGTGTAAAGATCTTTGAACATTAGAATATTCTCTTGTTTGAAAAGGGGTTCTGTGTGGCTATTATATTTAGATTTGCATAGAATACGAATTGCTCTTTTTTGTAAGGTTGATAACACATTTATATAAGGAAATACACAATGTTTATCGATGGGTTGGTTCCCTTTGAAAAGTGTGTCACTTTACAAAACATAGCTGCATGGCGAACTCTTTACCCGATTTAAAGTCTTGAACACAATACGAACTGAAGCTATATGCTCTCTATATTAACTGACAGTGTGAACGAAAGGTAGTGTTATCAGAGAATACATAATTTGTATGGGTGGCTTTTGTCTGTGTCGCTGTTATATATAAAATATGTTGTTGTGTCAAAGCGGCTGATAAATAAGAAAGACGAATTTGCTATGTTTTGAGGACCCCCTACCCAATTGAAGAGTTAAAGTTGAACACACCACGAACTGAAAGGATTGCCCTCAATATTGACTGAGAATGTGGACAAAGGGTAGTAATATCAGGACATACACAATGTTTATGGATGGGTTGGTTCCCGAAAGTCTTTGACACTTTATAAAAAGCGGATGGCAACCGACAAATGCGAATATTGTTTTGTTTTGTTGAACCACTTTATAAACCCATTTAAACTATTGAATACATCATGCACTGACGATGTATACTCTTTTAATAGTAACTGACAGTGTGAACGAAAGGTAGTGCTATCAGGCGATATACAAATTACATGGCTGGTTTGGTTCCCGAAATCCCAGGGTATTTTATACAAAAGGCGACTGGCAAATACGAAAGTTTAATTTTCTTTTTTGAAGCGCCCTCCCCCGTTTAAAGTCTTAAACACAACACGAGCGGAAAGGATGTGCTCTCAATATTAACTGAGCGTGTGGACAAATGGTAGTTGTATCAGGAAATACACATCTTTAATGGATGGGTTGGTTCCCGAATGTCTGGGACACATTAGTGGCTATCAAAGTGGCTATCAAACGAGAAAGGCGAATTCTCACTGTTTTGGGTGCCCTTAACCAGTTTGAACACACCATGAACTGAAGCTAAATGCTCTAGATATTAACTGAGTGTGGGAACGAAACGTAGTGCTATCAGGGAATATACAATATATATGGGTAGTTTGGTTCCCGAAATCTTAGAGCACTTTACAAAAGGCGGCTGGCAAATAGGAAAGGTGAATTTTCTTTGTTTTGATGCTACTCTATCCCATTTGAAGTCTTGAACACAACATGAACTGAAAGGAGATGGGCCAAATATTAACTAATGGTGTAGAGAAATTGACGCTATATAAATAAATACACACCTTTTATGGATGGGTTAATAGTTCTCGAATGTCTGGGACACTTTACAAAAACAAAGCGGCTGGCAAATGAGAAAGGCGAATTATCACTGTTTTGGGGGACCCCTAACCCATTTAATATCTTGAACACACCATGAACTGAAGTTGTATGCTCCAAAACTTAGCTGAATGTGTATCCGAAAGATAATGCTATCAGGGAATTGTCAATTGATATGGGTGGATTGGTTGCCCCGAAATCCTGGGGGCACTTGACAAAAAGCGGCTGTCAAATACGAAATGCGCATTTTCTATGTTTTGATAACCCCACTATCCCATTTGAAGTCTTAAACACGACACGACCTTAAATTATATGCTCTCAGTTTTAACTGCGGGTGTGGACAAATGGTAGTATCCGGAAATACACATAGATGTTATGGTTGGGATGGCTCCCGAAAGTCTATGACACTTTACAACAAGAGGCTGACAAACGAAAAGGGCTAATTTTCACTCTTGGGGGGACTCCAATCCCCATTTGAAGTCTTGCATACACCACTAGCTAAAGGCATATGCTATTAATATCATCCGCGATTGTGGCCGAATTGTTGTTCTATCAGAAAAGATGCAATGTTTAATGATAGGTTGATTCACGAAATCACCTGGCACCTAACAAAAATCAGATGGCAAACGATAAAGGCGAATTTTGAGGGATCCCCTACCCCGTGTAAACTATTGAATACATAACGACCTCAATGGTTGTGCTCTCAATGTCAAACGACGCTATGGACAAATGGCTATTCTATCAGGAAATACACAATTGTTATAGATGGGTTGACACCCGACAGCCATGGGCACTTTACAAAAAGCGGCTGCTCAATTTAAAGACTAGAACACACCACGAACTGGAACGGTATCTTCTCTGAGTGTATGGACAATGGGTAATTGTATAAAGAAGTACACAATTTATATAGATGGATTGAGTTCAGAAAACATGAGCATAGGACTTTACGAAAAGTGGCTGGAAAATAAGAAAGGCAAAAATTTGAGGACACACTACCCTATTTGAAGTCTTGAAGACATCACGTGCTGAAATGATATGCTCTTAATATTAACCGAGGGTGTGACCTGTTAGTTTTTATCAGGATAATATTTATACACACCATGGATGTGTTGGTTCACGTAAGCCTGCAACATGTGACACTTCGCATCATGCGGCTGGCACATTTTCACTGTCTATGTACCCCTGCCCTAATTTAAGTCTTGAACACATGACGATTTGAAGGGATTATGCTCTAAATATCAATAGATGTTGTGGCCGAAGGGCTATTCAATCCGACATTATACGATATATAAGGCTGTGTCGGTTACCAACAGCGAGAAATTGCGGCTGGCAAATAACAAAAATGCAAATTTTAACTGTTTGTGTGACATCGTACGCTATTTTGTCCTGAAAATACCACGAACTGAAGGGATATGCTCTCAGTTTTAACTGAGGCTGTGGTCAGAGGGTAGTTCTATCAGGAAGTAAACAATTTATACGGATATGTTGGTTCCTGGCTCATAGGAGTCTGGGACACTTTGCAGTAATCGGCTGGCAGATACGAAAGGCGAATTTATATTGTTTTGGGACCACCTACCCTATCTGAAGTCTTGAACATACATACCACGAACTAAAATGATGTATATGTTCTGGCAGAGGGTGTGGAGAAAAGGCTATTCGATCAGGAAATATTTAATTACTTTCGATGGGCTCGTTTTCCGAAAGCCTGCGGCACCTTACAAAAAGCGAAAGGAAATATAAGAAAGACGATGGTTTGGAAACCACTTACCCTATTTTAAGTCTTGAACACCCAGGGAACTGAATATAGGACAACGTTCGCTCATCTACGCATCACACTATTTTGCTTTTGATTTCGATATACTGGTATATAAAACTGAGAGACTTGGTGAGACTATAGTGGGGATTCATATTTGAACACAATATTTATTTTCTATATATTACTTATTATTTAGAGGGACACTAACAATCATTTTGGCAACAATGGTGATTTTTTTCGATATTTGTGATACTCTATTTAGACATTGTGTGTCATATGTTCTTTATAACAAATATTTCAGTCCTACAAAGTCGACGTCGATGCATGTTTATTTACAGCTGTTATCAATAAAATGTGTTGTTGTTGTTGTTTTAACTTGGGTCTGGAAGCCTGAGCACGTCTTTATTCACTTCAGCAATGTCCCCGGGCCCAATTTTCAGCAAACGAGTCATGTTGGGTCCCATTATGATCAATTGGGAAATTTGGTAAAGCTCTTAACAAAAATATTTAATTTTTCGACCAAAAACGTGTTTGGAGGAGCGGTATCTAAAATGCATTATTTTGCAAACCATTCTAAATTTCTGTTAACTTCTGTCTACATATGCTTGTCACATAACTGCTACACCCTATGGATTAAATAGCCATTGGAATGATAATGTTTGGGGGAATTGTGAAAAAGAGCGATTTTTTAGCAAACTGACCAGTATATAGGGGTATATATATATACATATATATCTCTTATATATTTTTGAAGACCTCTGTCTGTCTGTATGTCCTTTATAGAATCGAAAACGGGTTGACCGATCGAGACCAAACTTCCTATCCAAAGGTAAAATCCCACGGGAATCGTCGACGTCGCATTTTGGAGAAGCCCAGAGCAACCGTTCTCCACTCTCAGTCACACAAAACGGCACTGCGGTGGTTAATCAAGTGATAATTTAATGAGCGTTTGTTTTTGACGCATCGCTATAAAGAGCGTTTGTTTACCATTCAACGTTATTAGCATCTGCATCTCGGAAACGGGTGGAGCTATCGACTTGAAATTTGCTATGTGAATGT
The DNA here is from genome assembly GCA_032622095.1 of Siphonodentalium dalli. Taxonomy (NCBI): domain Eukaryota; kingdom Metazoa; phylum Mollusca; class Scaphopoda; order Gadilida; family Siphonodentaliidae; genus Siphonodentalium; species Siphonodentalium dalli. Next base: position 64,661,746 of record CP136067.1, on the reverse strand, counting down.
ATGCCCCGGATACGAATTTTATCGGGTCGCCGAGCCCGTGCGACGCCAGCTTCGCGCATGCGCAAACCAGATCTCGGAAACGGGTGGAGCTATCGACTTGAAATTTGTTTTTGAATAGCCCGGACAACGTCGGGCTCATCGGCTAGTCTATTATATATTTTGGAATATCTGTCTGTGTGTGTGTGGGGGGTGTGTGTGTGTGTGTGTGTGTGTCTGTAATCGATGGACTCAAAAACGTCCGAACCGATTTCGATGAAACTTGGTATGTGGGGGTATTTTCGGCCGGGGAGTGACATAGGCCTATTAATTTGCCCGTCCGACGTGACATTGACCTTGAAATCGGGTAATTTCAAGGTCAAACGCCCGAATATCACGGGATTTCGATGAAACTTGGTATGTGGGGGTACATTCGAACGGGGAGTGGCATAAACCTATTAATTTGACCGTGAGACGTGACCTTGACCTTGAAATCCGGTCATTTCAAGGTCAAACGCCCGGATATCACGGGGTTTCGATGAAACTTGGTATGTGGGGGTAGTTTGGTATGGGGAGTCTCATAAGCATATGCATTTGCCCGTGCGACGTGACCTTGACCTTGAAATCGGGTCAATTCAAGGTCAAATCGCCAATTTTGATGGGATTTCGACGACATTTTATACATAGGGTTACTTTTGTCCACTGAGTGTTTTGGACGGGTCAAATCGTGACCCCGACCTGACCTTGACCTTCAAAATGATCAATTCAATGTCAAATCTGGTAAAACCGGATGGATTTCGACGGGCACGTTTGTCGGGTACTTTGGTCCGGGCAGTGTTTTGGACTGGTCAAATCGTGACCCCACTTGACCTTCAAAATGGACAATTCAAGGTTAAAGCCGGGACGAAGTCGGGTCACCTTCTAGTCTATTATATATTTTGGAAGATCTGTCTGTCTGTGTGTGTGTCTGTCTGTAATCGATCGACTCGAAAACGGCCCAGCCGATTTCGATGAAACTTGGTATGTGGGGGTATTTTCGGCCGGGAAGTGACATAGGCCTATTAATTTGCCCGTGCGACATCACCTTGACCTTGAAATCGGGTCATTTCAAGGTCAAACGCCCGAATATCACGGGATTTCGATGAAACTTGGTATGTGGGGGTACCTTCGGCCGGGGAGTGGCATAAACCTATTAATTTGCCCGTACGACGTGACTTTGACCTTGAAATCGGGTCATTTCAAGGTCAAACGCCCGAATATCACGGGATTTCGATGAAACTTGGTATGTGGGGGTATTTTCGGCCGAGAAGTGGCATAGGCCTATTAATTTACCCGTACGACGTTACCTTGACCTTGAAATCGGGTCAATTCAAGGTCAAATCGCGAATTTTGATGGGATTTCGACGAAATTTGATACGTAGGGTTACTTTTGTCCACTGAGTGTATTGGACGGGTCGAGTCGTGACCCCGACCTGACATTGACCTTCAAAATGATCAATTCGAGGTCAAATCGGGTAAAACCGGATGGATTTCGACGGGAACTTTTGTCGGGTACTTTTGTCCGGGCAGTGTTTTGGACGGGTCAAATCGTTATCCCCACCTGACCTTGACCTTCAAAATGGTCAATTCATGGTCAAAGCCCGGACGAAGTCGGGTCACCTTCTAGTATATATATATATCTATTATATATTTTGGAAGATCTGTGTGTGTGTCTGTCTGTTCGCGATGGACTCGAAAACGACTGAACCGATTTCGATTAAACTTGGCACGTGGGGTTACTTTCGGCCTTGGAGTGGCATAAACCTATTAATTTGCCCGTGCGACGTGACTTTGATCTTGAAATCGGGTCATTCAAGGTCGAACGCCCGAGTATCACGGGATTTCGATGAAAATTAGTGTCTGGGGATACTTTCGTATGGGGAGTGTCGTAAGCCTATTCGTTTTCCCGTGCGACGTGACTTTGACCTTGAAATTGGGTCAATTCAAGGTCAAATCGCGAATTTTGATGGGATTTCGACGAAATTTGATACGTGGGGTTACTTTTGTCCACTGAGTGTTTTGGACGGGTCGAGTCGTGAACCCGACCTGACCTTGACCTTCAAACTGATCAATTCGAGGTCAAATCGGGTAAAACCGGATGGATTTCGACCTTCAAAATGATCAATTCGAGGTCAAATCGGGTAAACCGGATGGATTTCGACGTGTACTTTTGTCCGGGCAGTGTTTTGGACGGGTCAAATCGTGACCCCCACCTGACCATGACCTTCAAAATGGACTATTCAAGGTCAAATCGCGCAATTCGCCGAAAAGCAGAGGGGAAACAGCCCGGAGAAGTCGGGTCAATCAGCTAGTATATCTCATATATATATATCTCATATATATTTTGAAGACCTCTGTATGTTTGTATGTTTGTATGTCCGTCATTGATACAAATCTACGATTCTCGACCGATCGGGACGAAACTTGGTACGTGTGTGTAGTTTGACCAGGCGTTCGTCGTTGTCGTATTGGCGAGCCCGTCCGGCGCCCGTGCAGCGCATGCGCAGACGAGATCTCGGAAACGGGTGGATACGAATTTGATCGGGTCGCCGAGCCCGTGCGACGCCAGCTTCGCGCATGCGCAGACCAGATCTCGGAAACGGGTATAGCTATCGACTTGAAATTTGGCTTTTGAATAGGCCGGACAAAGTCGGGCTCATCGGCTAGTCTCATATATATTTTGAAGACCTCTGTATGTTTGTATGTCTGTCTGTATGTCTGTCATTTATACAAATCTACGATTCTCGACCGATCGGGACGAAACTTGGTACGTGTGTGTAGTTTGACCAGGCGGTCGACATTTTCGTATTGGCGAGCCCGTACGGCGCCCGCTTCGCGCATGCGCAGACGAGATCTCGGAAACGGGTGGAGCTATCGACTTGAAATTTGCTATGTGAATGTATCTTGCCCCGGATACGAATTTTATCGGGTCGCCGAGCCCGTGCGACGTCAGCTTCGCGCATGCGCAGACCAGATCTTGGAAACGGGTGGACCTATCGACTTGAAATTTGGTTTTTGAATAGCCCGGACAACGTCGGACTCATCGGCTAGTCTATTATATATTTTGGGAAATCTGTCTGTGTGTCTGTCTGTCTGTTCGCGATGGACTCGAAAACGACCGAACCGATTTCGATGAAACTTGGTATGTGGCGGTACTTTCGGTCGTGGACTGACATGGGCCTATCAATTTGCCCGTGCGACGTGACCTTGACCTTGAACTCGGGTCATTTCAAGGTCGAACGCCCGAGTATCACGGGATTTCGATGAAAATTAGTGTCTGTGGATACTTTCGTATGGGGAGTTTCGTAAGCGTATTCGTTTACCCGTGCGACGTGACCTTGACCTTGAAATCGGGTCAATTCAAGGTCAAATCGGGAATTTTTATGGGATTTCGACGAAATTTGATACGTGGGGTTACTTTTGTCCACTGAGTGTTTTGGACGGGTCGAGTCGTGACCCCGACCTGACCTTGACCTTCAAAATGATCAATTCGAGGTCAAATCGGGTAAAACCGGATGGATTTCGACGGGTATTTTTGTCCGGTACTTTTGTCCGGGCAGTGTTTTAGACGGGTCAAATCGTGACCTTGACCTTCAAAATGGACAATTCAAGGTCAAATCGCGCAATTCGCCGAAAAGCTGACCTTGACCTTCAAAATCATCAATTCAAAGTAAAATCGGGTAAAACCCGATGGATTTCGACGGGTACTTTTGTCCGGGCAGTGTTTTGGACGGGTCAAATCGTGAGGGGAAACAGCCCGGACGAAGTCGGGTCCACCAGCTAGTAAATATAAAGATATATTTTTGGCAGTTGGGGTACCGATTTCTAAAGGAGCCTCTCTTTGGAATTGTTTGAGGATGATGACCCCGTCATGAGTGTATCATGTTTACTAAACCCCAAGCAACTTGTAATACAGAAATAATACGAAAGCACACACTCCTTCATATATATACAGTGATGGTGCCCCAACTGCCGGTACCCCCAACTGCCAAAACTGAAATCTATATAGTGGTCAGTTGGGGTACCGGTATATATATATTTATATATATCTAAGCGGCAGTTGGTGTACCGTATTCTCAACAAGACAAATATCCCGTAAATCTATATCGCTGGTGTAACATAACATCCCCTCTGCATATGGGGCATGTTCTTGGTCTAGATCATTCCTATGAAGAGTTGGAGATGGCTAGGTGGGTCTCTGTGTCCATGGCATTCAGCTGTTATATTCCGTTAATGACTGTTTTCAGTTGTATTTTGGGTCCAATTTGTTGGTGATTCTGGAAACACACATATTATAGCCAACAAGTTCCACCATTTAGCGTTAAATTACGCAATTGTTTGTGGTGGTTACTGAATAACGCGTGATTGAGCTCTCGGATAGGGTGACCGTATTTCATTTTGTCACCCTTTATTACCATATTTTCTCAAATTTGACAATTTTTTGCCATTCATGACCACCAACATAATTTATATACACCATTTTCGATTGGAAACAGGTTGCACAATTTTACTAAATTTATCAGCGTGTAATTGTGCTATCTCCTCTATCTAGATATTTTCGTAATAGCCCCACATCCATTTTCAGTTAGTTATGAATATAGATATATGAATACTGTATAATACCAGCTGTATATAGATAGATTTAGTGGCAGTTGGGGTACCATTTTCTAAATGAGTCTCTCTCTGACTCAAACGGCACCAATTTGGCGTCTTTCAACCACACGATTAGATTCCTCGTATCACGGGGAAGAATATGTATACAGTTGTTGGAAATTGTCACTTAAATATTCTTATCAATTTCGTGCCCCTCCCCTCCCCAAGTTAACCCAACCATGATTCGAACTACTGGCTCTTTAAACCACACCATTAGACTTCTCATGTCGTGGAGATGATTATGTATTTGTTTGGTGGAAATCGGAGACGAAAAATGTCAGAAATTTTGTTGTCCTTCCCCCTTGTTCTGTTCCTGACACCAACACCGTCATTTTAGAAAAGTTCAACATGCATGCATCAATATCTTCCTCGTAAAAAGTTTCCCCTGTTTGACCCCTTTATAGCTATCTAGATGGTCCCCTGTTCGTTATATGGAACACATGCTGATATGTACATTCGCAAATATATATATATAGATGAACTAAGTTGAGTTAATGTATTAATGCCCCGGGGTGTGAAAAATATACCAGTGTGCATTGGCGACTGTTTTTTATCTGCCCCTGTGACCAATGGAAGATCAAAATTGATGTGAGTTCATGCTGATGATAAACTGTGTACAATCAGGCATGGTGTGGGAATTATAGTGCTATTTGATTCCGGAACAATGATCTACTGTAAGCTGGATAATATGTTTGTGGACATATTTTATTAAATATGCATGTTTTGCAGTTAAAATGACAACATAGACTGATGAAAATATTTATCCGTGCTCCATAATTAAAGGGGGCGAATGCTGTTTAACACAGAAGTTAGCGAACTTTGGGGGTACATCGGTGTCTAAAGATCGAGTGTAAAAATTATTTTTGCACGTTTGAGGGTGGTACACGGGTCCCCAAAATTTCCAGATGCCAAAAAAACGCGATACATCTTCCTGTACTTTTTAACAGCTACTTGCTTGGGGCTTAACATATACATATATATTATTATAGATCGCCATCCGTGGTGGAAGTGAGATATTATCGCGGTATTCAGTGTCACTAAATGCTGTATATACATATATGTGATTGTCGTTTCAGATTACTTCAAGCCTGTGTTGTGCTACATGGAGGCAGCTTGGACGACAGACATAACAAATTTAGACGAACCATTCGATTCTGATAGACATCACATCGCTGCTAACAATTGGTTTGATCTTCAAGAGAAAATCAGGTTGGCAGATATCAGCATCAGTTATCAGCATCAAAAGACTGCAATCACAGCATGGGTTTGAAACGGCTCCGTTACCCGCCCCCACTGTGCTGTTATGTCCTTATACACGCCGCCCCCATATACGCGACTGCCTTACGTTATGGTACACTGTTAGAAAATACTGCCGGTTTGACAGTTTCGGACCGTCATAATCGACGGTCCCATACCGTTTCATCAGTTTTACGATTTTTTTACCGTTATTTTATGTGCCCATGAAAATTTTCTAAGTTAAATATTTTCGTGATGCAAAGTCAAAATTCAATAGTATATTTATCGGCGACCATTTTATATACGGCAATGACTCCACACGGTATGACTAAATCTTACTCTGCTGATATTTAATATGTTTTACTAATCCGAAATTCTCCTTATAAAAAAGTACCATGGTAATACCATAGTAAAAGGTACCACAGTATTTTGGGCATAGTACCATAGTACTTGTACCATTGTAAAAGTACTATAGTAGTACTACGGTACATGTTCTAGAGTACTGTCATACCATAGTAGTACTACAGTACATATAATATGGTACTGCCATACTAGTACTGTGGTACAAGTACTAGGGTTCTACGGTCCATGGTAGTACCACGGTACGGCTACTATAGTACTACCATAGTAGTACCGTGGTACATGTACCAGGGTACTACCATGGTAGTACCACGGTACAGGTACTAGAGTAATACTATAGTAGTACCGTGGTACAGGTACTACCATGGTACGGGTACTATGGTAGTACAACAGTACGGGTGCTATGGTACTACCAGAGCAGTACCATGGTACAAGTACTAGGGTACTACCATAGTAGAACATGGTACAGGTACTATGATACTATTCTAGTATGTATAACATAGTAGTACTGTGGTACATGCACTAGAGTACTACCACAGTACTTGTACTGTGGTAGTACTCTAGTACAATTAACCATACTTCTACTATAGTATACATACTTCAGTAATACTATAGCTCCATGTAGTGACATTGTACCCATGGTATACCAGTGTATTCTTTGGTTCGATTATGCTGTGTTATGCGGGTCCGTAATAATTTGAGTACGTTATTCTCAAATCCGGGTTTAAGTTCCCGTTTTAGCACTCACCTATTGTAGTCGCGATTTTGAAGCAGGCAAATTAATAGTCCAACAAATTAGACTATTCGGATTAAGATATATTTTAATATTTGGACATTTATGATTATCTTAATCATTATAGTCTAATAAAAGAGCTGAAAGTCCATTTAGTACATATTTTGAAGCAGGTCAACACCAGTGACCACCGATATGACCCCTTCAAAATACCATTTTCTCTGAACTTTTCTACAAATACATGAGTCTTACCTGTAGCGGAAAATAGTATTCTTTGTGTTCACACATAGATTGTGATATAGAAGTTGTCAGAATTACAGATTTGTTAGTTTAAAACCGAAGTGTAAAACATATCACCATTTTCGAATACAAACGAATGCAATGGCGTCACGCTTAGGCCAGGCAAATTGATTACTCGTGAAAATCAAGATATATCTTGCAGATCTGGAAATATCAACTGGGTCAAATTGTTGTCATTCATAGATAACATATTAGCGCCAAATGTTGTTTGTTTAATAAATAACAATAATAAAAGGTCTATTTGTCCGATTGTATTGACATTTTCATCATACTAGTGTTCTTATCAAAATTATGCCATTGACATTTCTGTACCAAAAATAAAGATGCCTTTTCTTAAGTAAACAATATTTGAAGGGATATGGAAATTATTTTATTATGTTTGAAATGCAAATTGTTTACTTTTGAAAAGCGTAATAGTCTATGCTTTATGGTTAACCGGACGCTTGGTCTTTCAAACTTCCCCGCACGTCAAGATTCGACGAGAGTATGATATGCATGGCACAATAGTTACTATTATTAGTCACTTATGTGGATTATATTCGTATTGCTGTGGATTTTCGGGTAAGAAAATCAGTTGTATTCGATGAATTCCACGACCACCTGCCCCATGAAATGTTCACCAAGTCGAAAACTATGACCAAAAGCTGGTACATATGTTCGATATTTTGGCATAAAAGCAACACATTTCCAGTGATGAACAGATTAACTGAAACGGCACTTGGCCTATATTTTCGTTTGTCTGTTTATAATCAGCTGCTTCCGATTATTTCCTCTTTTTCAAGTAAAGTGAGAAAACGGTAAATCAACGTTCAAATGAACAGTTGTGTTATGTATTCTACGGTAAGTAATGGTACGTATATATATAGACCTTTATTTCCTCCAATATCGGAGAGCAGTAATAACATAATTACAGGTTACATGTATATATATATACATACATTGTTTGACAAAAGAGAATTGACATGAAAAGTACATAAACTTTTTAACAAATGGACCCAAGACAAACATAACACCTATGTAGTCTCGCAGACTAAACGTCCACATGCAGCCACAAATAACACGGGCGCACATACAGGAAGGCCCTAACTTACATACTTAAATACACATTTGCATACATATATACGCAAACACATACATACATACATACAAATGAACATACATACAATTACACATATACATACACACCCATATACATATATACATTAATATATATGCATATATACACATCACACACGTATGCACGCGCATACATATGCATATATACACATATATCACATAGATAGATAGATAGATAGATAGATAGATAGATAGATCTTTATTTGCACAATAATATTAATATACAATACATTAACAAAATAGGGAACAAAAGTATATTATTGCACAGGAGCAGCATGACCTAACTGGCCGTCTTCCTGCTGCCCCTTAATGATAAGTGAAATATGATGACGTATTTACAATTGCTCACAGACTATTTGGTATTTGGATGGTATTTGGATGGCCGGTTGGTGCCTACTTTAATATTTTATGTATTCATTGTAATCAAGATTGGGTTGAATTTTGAACAATGCTGTACTATAATAGAGATTTTGGACAAGTTTAAGAGATTGTAACAAAACTAGTGAGGTTGTTGCGACAGCCCTGTGTCACATTCGCGGACAACACCGTGCATGTGACACAGGGCTATCTAGGATATTCAGGGGTGCATAATAATATGAGTTAAAAAGTTAACCTTGGCAGATTATTGAGTCAAGTGGATTTTTGCTGACTGCAAATGTAGCATAATTTGTTTGCACAGATAACCATTTGAGAATATTTACCTATTAGTTCCATAGACAATAACTTTTTGAATGTGTAATTAAATTTACATTTTTTTATTTCGGAATTGATCGAGTTCCACACTTTAGGAAATGAATGCTTTGGTAGGACTTCTGAAAAACATGTTCTAGTCTTATTGCTTCTTAATTTATCCGCCTGTCTAGTGTTAACACCGAGGGAATATGTGAACATATTCTTAAACGATTTGGGAGATTATTTCTAGACCAGTTGTACATAAAGACAGATGCATTCACTGTATATATATCTTTGAACATTAGGATTTTTTCTTGTTTGAAGAGGGGTTCTGTGTGACTCCTATATTTTGTGTTGCATAAAATACGAATTGCCCTTTTTTGTAAGGTAGATAGTACGCCCGCGTGAATCGAATGTCCCCATATCGGGAGACAATAAATAAGATGACTATGGATTAACGACTGATATAGTGTTTTTCGTGATTTTTTTGGTAGAAAGTTTTTAACTTTGTTCAATAAGTAGAGAGTGTGGTACAGTTTACGTTGTATCATTGATATATGGTTTTTAAAGTCAAGTTTTCATCGATCAAAATGCCCAAAAATTTTACTCGCATTTGATTCCCAACTCTAATTAGTTCCAAATTATTCAATTTCAGTGTAAAATTTCTCCACTTATCCTCGTTGCCTTTCGGGTGGATCAATATGAATTTACTTTTAGTTGCGTTGATAGATAGTTTATTGCAACAACACCATTCAAAAATGTTTTTTAGTTCAGCCGTTGATGATTTTTTTAACTGTTTCCTATCATGACCAGAAAAGTAAAGCGTTGTATCATCGGCAAATGATAGTAAGTTCATCGAGGTACATTTGGGCATATCGTTAACATACAGAAGAAAAATTATCGGGCCAAGAACGGACCCTTGGGGCACACCACACGTTATCTTCGCAAAACCGGACGTTTGACCAAGACAATCAACGTATTGTTTTCTCCCTTTAAATAACTCTTAAACCATTCATTGGAAACCCCCCGAATTCCATAATGTTCTAATTTTTTCAATAAAATATCATGGTTAATTGTATCGAATGCTTTTGATAAGTCTATGAAAATCGCTAATGTAGAATCCTTAGTTGGTTTGTCGTTATTTGTTGCTACATGATCTAGAAGGTGCATCAAAGCATGTATGGTAGAGTGATTCTTACGGAAGCCATATTGATTTCTATGTAAGATTTCATGTTTTTCGAGAAACGAAAAAAGCCTTTTATGCATGAGTTTCTCTAACAACTTCGAGAAAACGGGCAGAATGCTTATTGGCCTATAGTTCGTTATTTTATCGGGAGATTCACTTTTATAAAGTGGAATTACTTTTGATATTTTCATCCTATCGGGGAAAATACCTTGTTTAAATGATAGATTGAATATATGCGTTAGCGCTGAGGACGTTTCGGGTATGGTCTGTTTCATTAATTTTGATGACAGGTTATCGATATCTGTGGTTCCTTTTCCAGTGATGTCATTCGAGAGTTTCAAAACTTCATATGTATCTGTTGGGAACATGAACAAATTTTTTGCATTGGGATCAGTTAGATAGTCGGAAAATGTCATTCCGATGTTACAGGGCACCTCGTCACTAGTTTTTTGACCTATTTTCGCAAAATAATCGTTAAATTCTTGAGCTATTTTCTCTGGTTGCGAAATTATAGTGTTTCCATTTGATATATTTGTTGGTATTTTTGGAGTGTTATTTGTTACTTTAAGAGCGTTTTTCATGATGACCCATGTACGTCGCATGTCAAATCTATTTTCGTGGAGAATATTGTTGTAGTATAGTTTTTTGCTTTTCCTATTAAGGATTTGTATATTCGACAATATATTTTATATTTCTCAGCGTTGTTATCACAATGAGCTTTTAGTTTTGTTATGTAAAGTTTGTTCTTGACTAATGAGGAGTTAACGAGACCTTTTGTCATCCAAGGTTGTTTTTTTATATATTTAGTTGGTGGTTTGGATCGGACCAATGGAAATGATTTATTAAATGCCCATAGATATATTGAAAGAAAATTGTCATAAGCTTGGTTTGGTGAAGTACTATCGAAGACACATCGAAAATCTTGTTGTCGAAGTATTGATTTAAATTTGTCTGTGTTCTCTTTACTAATTATGCGTTTCTCGGTAGAACTGCTCGCTTTTATATACTTATGATCGTGATATTCGGAATAAAATGTAGCAAAATGGTCTGACACATCGGAGAGAATAATCCCAGTATCGGCACGGGAAACATTGTTATTAGTATAAATATGATCAATGAGTGTTGCCGAGTGGTCGGTTATTCGTGTAGGTTTGGTAATTGCAGGTAAGAATCCATTTTCAAACATAGTTTCAATGAAGTTGTTAGTTTTCGTATGTGACTGAAAGTTAAGCAAGTCGATGTTGAAGTCTCCTATGAGATATGCCTTTGTCCCAGAATCATTTAATTGTTCGACCACACTTGTAATTTTATCTATAAATATATCGATATCTGCATGAGGGGCCGTATTTGGTCTGTAGATGGATGCTACAACACACGATGAGCGTCCGAGTCAATTTCTATGAATATAGTCTCAATAACATGTGGGATAAATATCGTTAGGTCATCACGGATTTTATAAGAAAGTTTTTCATTTACGAAAATGCCAACACCACCACGTCCATCGTCGTCATCTGGTCGTGATTTGAAATTGGAATTGATGATACCCAGGAAGAGAATATTCTTCTCGTATCTTGAATATTTCCGTCAGAGCTAGTATATCGATGGGATGTTTAGAGTTAGTTATATCTGATAGGAGATTTGTAAGTGGATCCCAGTTAGCGTTCAGGCTTCGGCAATTTAGACCAAGAATTGTAAAATCAGATTTTGAGACATCTATATTTTCCTGTAATTGCAACGGTGAGTAATAATCGCAAGAGTGGTTAGCAAAACTGTATGGTGAGCACATGTTCTCATTATCATCGTCTGGTGGTCCACGCAATAAAGTTTTGAGATTTAAAGAGTTACTTCCCTGAACATCGCCCAGAGGCGTTATTTCGCTAAAATCCGATTTGGATTCTGGATTCAGATTACAGATTTGTCCCCGTACGACTTGGTTCGGCAAAAGAACAGACCAGAAATTGGCAGAATCAGTAAACGAACAGACCGTAATCTCAATTTCGTGGTAATCCGATTGGGATTCGGATTCCGATTACGGACTCAAATGTTCGTAATGTAAACAAACCGAGATTTCGCCACCTCAGAGTTTAAAAACACAATAAAACATAAGAATCCGTCTCTTGTGTACAAATTATTGCAGAATATAAACGATCTATATCAAAGAATTTTAAATGCGGAGACAAATTTGTTTTAATGAATGTAAACTGGGAGAATATTACTGAAATTAGCCAAATAATAACGCTATTGATAGTAACGCTGGGGGAGCACTTCGGTTGATGGCGAAGCAATTGCAAACCATTGTTGATTGTCACTTTCATATGTCCATTTCATAATTCCATCCTTAAAATACCGCCCGAACGCATGTCGATTTCGAATTCAGCGGATACGTCACCATTGACCGAATTCATATGAACCTGCATGGATATGTCTTCTGCTGTGTTCGTTATTATAATGTTTCTTCTTATTCAAGAAATAGTAGGATTATATGGTATCGATGGATTATCAGATACACGTATGTACTATCATCTAGTCTTAAAGTTATAGCAATTTTAACATGTTTTGTTTCGTTAAATGCAGTCGTTTTGCGCAATAGTCTCTGTATAGACAACAGACACATGTTCTGGGGATGTGGCTCCCCCCCCCCCCCCCCCCCCCCCCCCCCCCCCATTGAACCAAACATCAATCTCACAGGTTCGCAGAATTCAATTTTCTCTCCTTGGAAATATCCAATCTGACAAACACTAAGATTGGAAAATTACCAACTTTTACTGGTTGAAAAAAATCAAACAATGCCAACCTATATATGGTGTCAAATTAATGTCCAACTAATGTTGTGTCATGCATGAAATTTCCGACTGCTGGAATGTACCAAAGTTTAGTTTAGATATATTTATTTCAAATATATGTCAAATTTAGATAACACATGATATATAACACATACATTTGTCTATACATACAAAGGAATTGGGGGACAAGTACTGACTCACTTAAGGGTACCCCCTCTCCCATATGTTATTACACTGAAAAAATAAATAATTAGTAATGGCAAAGCAACATGACTACCAAAACAAGTTGAACATATATACAGATCACTGGACACCCCCTCTCCCGAGTTAGTCATAAGTTTGTATATGTATTTATTTAAAATCGGGTTTGTTTGTTGCGTTTGTTGGCTTGTACGTATCATTATTTGAAACAGTTAGTCAAAATAATCCTGAATTTCCTCACGTATGAATGACTGCACAGCTTAGCAAATTGTACCAAAGTTCGGGGTGGGGGTCGAGACACCCAATCAACCCCTGTCGTCACGTCCCTGTTCAACTGACAAGTTCCGTGTGTTCTTCACAACATCTTCGGAATTTGATTCAGGAGGCCTAGAGCTGTCATGTTTAGATATGCTTGCCATCATCAATAAACACACTTTAACTTGAAAAAAAGATGCGATTAAGTCGGATTGGCAGCAAATTATGTGCCGTGTATACACACATAGAAGAAAAGCATGACTTTCACAACAAACATGCACTTTATAAATATAAGATACAAATGATACTTGTGTCAAATACATGAGCCATGTTTGACGCTGGGAGAGAGTTTCGGAGACCACGTGGATTTCAAAATCTGACCTAGAATCCGAAATTAGCTCCGCCCCCCGTAATCGGCTTTGGATTCTCAATCCGGATTTTAGCGAAATTACGGCTCAGTGAGAATCTACCTGTCATCAGTTTTAAAGATGGAGTTACCTTTCTTGTCCTGATTTAATCCAACCGAGCATTTATGTTGTCGTGTATTCGAGAAACCCAACCGACCAAACATGCTTAATGTACAAATAATAGTAAATTCAAGTCCGTGATAAGTAACGAAAAATGGGATGAACATGAGACAGCACATAATAAGGAAATATGAAATTGAAACACGATGGGAGTATAACTACACGAAATGGATGATAGACAAAGGTTAAAATGTTGATATGTGTAATCCTAATTAATTAATACATTAATACATGTTGGATTAAGTAAAGAGAGGGTTCGAGAAACCATCGCCGGCGATACTAATCATGTTAAAATGCATAATCCGAAATAACGCTCCCAAGTTACTATTTCATTGACTTCGAGGATAAAAAAAAGTATTTAATTCGAGTCGAGGATCGATCCACCCATAAAAGATGAGAGTGATCATGTATCGATTTTTGAAATTTGTTATTTTCTGAGATATGTAATTTTTGGCGGCCTGGCAAAAATCGTCAAGCCTACGGTTTAGGACCAGATTGCTGATGAAGATGGATAACTCTATCAAGTGGTTTTGGTGTTAGATATTTTACCATCCGACCAAAGTGAGTTGAATAGAATGTTGATAAACAACAAGTTTTGATACTATATTTGACTGTGGTTAGCATTATATTTTGGCAATTCATCAATTCTGATATCAGAAGCGGCATTTTAGAAAGAAATTGTTAATGCAATCTGATTATATGGGGACCATCGAATCGGACTGAGTACATTTAACTGATGTTGAACAGCGCATAAACATGTTTTATTCTTTCATATTAATGCTATCGACAACAACATTGGACGTTGCTGCGGAGCTCTATTTGAGTACATGCTGAATTCGCAACCCGTTATAGCTTAGATCCATTACCAAATATTTCACTTAAAATTGTTTTTCAAAATAGTTTTTCAGTATATAAGTGCTGTAGTGTTATAAAATAATTGACATATATTTCTGATCTAACGATACTGACAGTTACAAATCCAGATTCCGCTCGCATGTATTATGCGGTCATGATTTCGCGAAACCTCTCCTTGGATTTTTGTGAGCAATTATGCAATTGAAATTCACATACTGTAGTTACACAATGTATCCAATGATATAAAGCGATGGAATATATATTATAATGTGGTGTATTATAATGTGGTGTCAGAAGGGGATATAATTATGTTACGATTCAAATGATGTCCTCATTGCATCGATATGTAGCGCATATGACAATACACAACATCGTCCGTAATCGGCGGACGCAAGTATCAGAGGCTTGACCGCTGACATAAATATGTCAATTACGATTTTGACACAGTGACATGGAATTAGGACCGAGGACGATTTTCTCGAGCTATTGGCATTAGCACGCACAACATGTACAATCTAGAGCGTGGTATTGGCACACAACCATGAGATCACGAAACACAACGAGGCAGTTTTGTTGTCTCTGATTCTCATCATACTGAGATTGTATGTGGATGAATTTCAATATGCGGATGTTTGTGTGAAATTATATTAAGAGTTAATACTGCCTTTGCTCACATGGGAAGTGACTGCTTGTGAGTGCCATATATATATATATCGTCTACCCACGTTTGGTGCAGGTAATTCATAGACATTTACAGGGATGGTGTGACACGTATGTGGACCTTGGCATTGATTGGGGGGGGGGGTAAATTCAAATTCCATTACTTTTGAATGGGTACTTTTGAATTGAGGAAAGGCATGTTTATTTGACCAGTCTGCATTTAAGTTTTTGCACATTTAAATTTAACTATTTTTCATTGGTACGTACAGGTATGATTGAACTCAATCTGTATATGAGTGCATGCATACTTATGCATTTGACAAAACATTAACATATGTGTATTTCGTAACATTGCACATCATGACAAAGGAAGCATATTTGGAGCAGATACATAATATCAATTTACATGGTTGTTGCCTGGAATAAAGATATAGTTTTGGGGGACTTGCCCAGAATTCATATATATATATATCCATATACATATACATACATATACATACACATATAGATACATATATATATAGATATATACACATATATATACATACATATACATACATACATACACACATACATACATATATAATTATTAAGTAAAATTATGCAAATTTGCAAAGGGCATTTTTCAATGACATTCGAAGTAGACACAATGATAATTTTCTCATATATATGTATGCTCACAGAATTTATCATTAGTTATGGATCTGCAACAAATAATACTCATAATGTATATACTCAATCTAATATATAATATATATCATATTATGGCAATATGTACACATACAAATGAATAATTATATATCTGTGCTTTAGTATGTGGCATTCATGGTACACACAATTCTGTTTACACACTGTAGGTGGCAACTTGGTGGAATTTAACTGGATTGATGTGGAAGAGGCAGTATTAAAGTTAAAGTTGGCCCATGCCACCATGTTGTGTTATTAATTTACTGTTGTGGTAGATGTATATCTATGTGTGTTGAGTTGACTCCAATTATTGAGACTGATTTATATATGTATATGATCAGTAATCCTTGCCTCCAATGACATTATTTATATATACATGTTCTAGTAAAACATGGTGCTATTTTTATTTGATATAAACATAATAATACCTCAAAATTATAATATAGTTACTGCATTATTTAGGCAGATGGTGTTACTTTGGCCTCATTAAGTAGGCTGCCTCAATTAATATACACAAACAAGATATCTCAATTACTCTACCTTGGCAGCATGATAAAATTGCACAGACTGTAAAATCAGCATGTATTATAAATATATTTGTGTTTGAATCTAGAGTTCAATGAGACTTTGATAATTAACTTTGATAATTGACTTGTTGTCCGGGCTGGGAATAACTTTATTTATTTTTCATAAATTATGGAAACTGACCCAATTACAAAATAACAATAATATAATATTCCTATGTGTATCAATAATTACATGTACACACATATACACATACATATACACCCCTACACATATACATACACACATATACATGAACACACACATGCATACACACACATATGCATACACATACATATATATATATATAAATTTTGTTGTTTGCTCATTGGAGAGAGCTGATAGGAAGGGCACACATTTCAGTTATGAAAACAAATGTTGTAGTTATGGTATGTGATTTGGGGACAAACTTCAGTTGTTATGAAAAATTATTTTCAGTTTTATTCTCAGCTTTGGGGTATCAGTTATTCATTAGGGTAATGAAATAACCATATTCACATCTGTTCAACTATGGATCCCGTATTAAATCCAAAATTAGTATATAATTAAATATATCATTAAACAATTGTTATAGATCATATTTATAATGCCATATAATGATAATAAGTATGGGCATGCATATACATGTATATCAGATCATAGCTTAGTGACATTATTTTACCAACATATTGATTGATACTACACTCTAGTCACATTTACAGGATG
The DNA here is from genome assembly GCA_032622095.1 of Siphonodentalium dalli. Classification (NCBI taxonomy): domain Eukaryota; kingdom Metazoa; phylum Mollusca; class Scaphopoda; order Gadilida; family Siphonodentaliidae; genus Siphonodentalium; species Siphonodentalium dalli. The sequence goes on along the minus strand of CP136067.1, from coordinate 64,644,238 downwards.
TGTACGAATGTTTGTATGAATTACAATTTTAGTGTTGATACACAAATGAAGGGAATGGTCTTTTTACTAGCATAATTACTTGAAGGTGGTATTTTCTTTTATATCTGTCAATCAGATCATATACACTGGCATAATTGCTTGGTACTCAACACCATGATATGAATGGGGAAATGTCTGTAATTGTGATAATTAAAATGGAGCATAAGTAAATACCATCTATGTTTACCAAAGTGTGATCCAGTTTATTTTATTATGTTTGTATCCAACATGTGATGTATTAATGATTATCAACAAATTAAGAAAATGATTGATACTTCAGTTGTATACTTCATGTATAATGGTGTGGGTGGTGTACTTTATGTCTTGATGACTGAAATGTGGATCATTATCTATTTTTACCAAAGTGTGATCCAAATTTTTTTTTTTTTTTTTTTATTTTTTTTTTTTTTTTTTTTATATACACATACATACACACCCCCTCATACACACACACACACGGCAGACATACACCATTCATTATATGCTAACCTGATCATTCAAACCGACGCTATACGGGTCAACATATATAAATATACACAATCATGTGTTCATGCGCATGTGAAATAGAGCATGTACATCAGTTACCGATGTTTTATCGGCGTCCTCATTGATAACATTCATAAATTATTACTATCATCACTGCATGTCAGTAATATTTGAGATTGCGTGGTATAAGCTTTCCACAAACAATACGTACTGCTTACTACAAAGTCTGTGAATAAGTCAGCTTCATCAATTAAATCAAATAACTCTGGTGGACGTGCAGTGAGAAATACATTCAATTGTACATCTGGGCAAAGGCTGTCAAGTTTGAGAATACATTGAATATTGAACTGGTTCATTAACTCATACCATATGTCGTTGCGATATTCCGCAATGGCTGGGCAGTTTATGATGACGTGTAGAGGGAGATCATCATAAGCAACACCATATTTGTTGCAAGTTAAAAATTCGGACTCAGTACAAGCTATGATGCCGGCCACAGTCAAATATGCTATTTTGTGTCTAGGGAACTTTCGACAGCAACGCCACAAATGGGAGACTGCTAACTGTGGGTGTATAACATGAAAGCGATTGAGTGATTTGTCGCCGATCACCGCGCTATCCCATTCGTGTTCTGAATATTCAGATATTGCCTTGCGCACCAGGGGGGGGGGGGGGGGGGGGGGGGGTCGGAAAAAAATTCAGGCACGTATGGCATTTTTTCCCTGTCGATCATTTTTTGTACCCACCCACCCCCACCGCCAAATTTTATTCCGTTTTCGGCAGTTTTTTCCGACCATTTTTTGACACCCACCCCCCCCCCCCTTTTAACACTAAAACAGAGATTTGCGGGGGGAAATTCACTGTAAACAGCTGTATATGAATTTCTGTGCATACTATTTATCATGGATGTTAACATGGACATGTAAATAAGAATGAGTCATTTTGAGGTCATTCGGCCAAAAAAACATGGCTGCCAGCGGCCATCTTGGATTTCAAAATTTGCAACAAAATACAACACGATAACTGCCTGCAGTCAGTTTACAGTTAGAATTACATTATTTCTCTCATTCAAAGTGGTTTTGAAGCCCAACTCATTGCCAAAACTCTAAAAAACAAGCAGGAATTTTTTTTTTAGTTGCGGAAAAAATTGCTTGTTGGTGGCTTTGACCACCCACCCTCCCCGGCCAAAAAAAAATTTTGTTCACCCCCCCCCCCCCCCCCCCCTGTGCGCACTATACTTTTCCATGACGACTTTGTTGGGAATTCACTTTCAGAAACATAATTTGTAAAATATGACAACAACTGGTGGTTATCCAGAATATTTGCAATATCGGAAATGAAGGATTTTCCCGAAACCCCATGTATGAAGAACGAGTGCAGCCTTAATAAGAAAACTGATTTGGCTGCCTTCTCGGTTGTGGGGGCGCATAGACTTCCGAAGAAGAGAAGCTTCTTTTTTTCAATAAAACTGTGAATATTATCTATTCCCATTAACTTTTCTACAATGTTGGTGCGTGTTTTGGAATGTAAACCTTGGATCTTTTTAAGGCAAAATCGGTGAGTTCTTTCCAGGGATAATACATCTGAATCGGTCAAGCCACATAGCAGTTCGCATCCAAAGAGACCTTTTGGCAATATTATAGATGTATAGATTGTCCTACTGCTGACTGGTGTTATACCTCCAGCATACATACCGATGTTGGACATAGCAAAATAGCTTGACCTAAGCTTCTGTTTTATTTCGTCAATGAATTCGCCGTTTTGATTATGCTTATGTATAGGGACACCTAAGTGTGTAAGACTTTCAACTTCAGATACTTGTTTCCCACATAGAGTCCATGCCCGTTTAGTACTCGTCTTATTGTGCTCATTTTTACTTTCATTAAAGACAATAACAACTGACTTTTGTTCATTATATCGATACCTCCATTTTCGACTGTAATTGGTGCATATAGTCAGTAGCTGCTGAAGACCTTTTTTCCGAAACAGAGAGAAGTGTCATGTCATCAGCTTGTGTTGGGCATGAACAGTTTACAGAATACATATTCAGCCCTGCTCCAGAGTTTGCCAGTTCTACCAAAAGTTGGTCGACAAAGAGCATGTAAAAAAGAGGTGAAATAACGCCTACTTGTTTTGTTCCTTGCTCTATTTGAAATTGCCTGGACTGGCAATCTCCGTATTTTACGAAACAAGAGGTACCTTTCAGCATCTGATGAAACAGTAGCCATGATTTTCCACCAAAGCCAAGCATGTGCAGCTTATATAGCAAACCGTCAATCCAGACGGTGTCAAATGCCTTATGGACATCAAGGAAACATGTGAATAATATACTGTTGTTTTCTAATGCAAATGCTTTAGATTCGTGTATGATAAATGAGTCCATAAGACAGTTGACACCCTTCTGAAAACCGTGTTGCAGTTTGTGTACTTTTACCATATTGGGTACGTGAGAATTGAGTCTTGATAAGATAACTTTCTCAAGCAGTTTGTAAATGGCAGGGAGCAGGGTTATCGCGCGATAGCTGTCAAACAACTTTCGGGGTTTGTTGCCTCCTTTATATAGAGGAACTATTACCCCAATCTTAGCATGTTCTGGTATATAGGAGAATTGCATGATACCAGTCAATAGTGCAGCTAGGCATTTGATCAGTGCTGTACCACCAAGGACCAAGTTTTCATTGTATACATTATCCCAACCCGCGGCTTTGTTTAAGTTGAGAGTTTTCAATGCAATCTCTATCTTATCTTGGTGTACGGCTTCTGTGACATATTTAGAGTTACTCCCCATTTCACATACTCTGTCGTTGGCGAGGATATCGACAGTGTCGTTTACGAATTGAAAGTGACTGTGATCAAAGCTATCGTGTGCCAGAGGTTTGTAAAGTGACTCGAAGTAGTCGGCCCACCCCTTTGAAATTTCTGAGGAATTTCGCAGGGTAGATCCGTTGTATTCAAACATCTTATTTGGTCTATTTTCATGGTTGCGCCGAGATTTCATTATTTTAAAGAACGATCCTTGATCTACTTCGGCGGCTCTGTCTAATTTAGTATTGCGTTCGCTTAGAAATTGATTGCAGGATTGTCTAAATTCACGTCTGAAAGTGCATTTTGTAGTTTTATATTCTGCATACAATGTGTTGTCCAACAGCACGGCTAACACACTGTAGTCATTTTTCTTCAAAATAATGTGAAAAAAAGGTTTTAAGAATGCTTCTATTATGTAATATGTATGAACTTAACTCTTGGTAGGGGGGTTTGAGTTCACCATCAGTTAATAATGAGGGATGACACCAATGGGTAATAAAAAAGGTCAGCTTGCTAAATGTTTTCATCAAGGATCTATCAATGCACATTGACATGGAAATGCTCAGGTTTAAATAGTTCTATTAAAAATCATGTATTCAAGCTAATATAAATGAAAATATAACACAATAATAGATTCTTCAAATAAATGCAAACTCTACAAATACAAATAGGATATTCAAAAAACCATAATAAAATAAAACATAAAGGTGTTAAAACAAACTTTAACCGATTTCAACGTTATTCGGTACATGGGTCTAGGATCACCTCTAGTTGGGAGCTGTCAAATTTGAACGATTTTCTATCAAAAACATGGCCACCGGCAGCCATCTTGGATTTTACTCTTTGCATCACTAAATCCTTTAGCACATCCTACAGAGCTTATCCCTCATCCGATCATCACCAAACTTCATATGAATCCTCGGTGTGACCTCTCGATGGGTGCCTACCATTTCCCCCGAATTCTGTAAAAAAAAAAGACAACTTAGTAAAATAGTCATTTGAAGCAGTTTGAAGGGTGTGGGTCCCTATACCAGAATCGGAAAAAAAAATAAAAATTAGGGGGTGGTGGGTACCCAGAGGGCAGAAAAATTAAAAAAGCGCCTAGTGTCCGGAAACTTTTCCTGACCACCCCATGAAAACCCACTTGAAATTGTAAATCAGTATAGGTATCAGGGAACATTATTTCACGTACAGCGTATTTTTGCAGCCGAGAGGAATGAGCGCTGTAGATCGGCGAAAAAGGCCATTTTTTCATTGATTAACAAAGCCAGGACCTCACAAATAGATATTTTGAGTATAGTAGAAATGTATGAGAAAGCTATTCTTCTTTTTGGCTCGGACATATGGGGATTTGAAAACATTGAGGGAATACGTTGGTTTTTGAATTCATTTGTCATTTAAAAAAGACAACACCAAATGTTTTTGTTTATGGTGAGTTAGGTGAATCCATATCGAATTAAAAATAAAACTAAGGTGCCTTGGCTATTAGGGGAGGCTGATTATGGAAAATCGGTGTAAACTAGCATATACACCGTATTGTATGACGTATGGTCTTCGTGGTTCTAACCAAATCGAATGCACTTGGATTGACTATGTGAAACGACACTATGTGAACTTGGCATGATGGAAATCTGGACGTATCAACATGTACGTAACATTAATTGGTTTTACGAAGCTTGTAAAGGAAAGCTACTTGACATATACATTCATCAATGGATGGCAAATATACGATCCTCTACTAAATGTATTTTCTACAATCCGATCAGGTGCGATTTTATTAGACCTAATTACTTGTCACTTCCGTTTATCTGTCAAACAACTTTCGGGGTTTGTTGCCTCCTTTATATAGAGGAACTATTACCCCAATCTTAGCATGTTCTGGTATATAGGAGAATTGCATGATACCAGTCAATAGTGCAGCTAGGCATTTGATCAGTGCTGTACCACCAAGGACCAAGTTTTCATTGTATACATTATCCCAACCCGCGGCTTTGTTTAAGTTGAGAGTTTTCAATGCAATCTCTATCTTATCTTGGTGTACGGCTTCTGTGACATATTTAGAGTTACTCCCCATTTCACATACTCTGTCGTTGGCGAGGATATCGACAGTGTCGTTTACGAATTGAAAGTGACTGTGATCAAAGCTATCGTGTGCCAGAGGTTTGTAAAGTGACTCGAAGCAGTCGGCCCACCCCTTTGAAATTTCTGAGGAATTTCGCAGGGTAGATCCGTTGTATTCAAACATCTTATTTGGTCTATTTTCATGGTTGCGCCGAGATTTCATTATTTTAAAGAACGATCCTTGATCTACTTCGGCGGCTCTGTCTAATTTAGTATTGCGTTCGCTTAGAAATTGATTGCAGGATTGTCTAAATTCACGTCTGAAAGTGCATTTTGTAGTTTTATATTCTGCATACAATGTGTTGTTCAACAGCACGGCTAACACACTGTAGTCATTTTTCTTCAAAATAATGTGAAAAAAAGGTTTTAAGAATGCTTCTATTATGTAATATGTATGAACTTAACTCTTGGTAGGGGGGTTTGAGTTCACCATCAGTTAATAATGAGGGATGACACCAATGGGTAATAAAAAAGGTCAGCTTGCTAAATGTTTTCATCAAGGATCTATCAATGCACATTGACATGGAAATGCTCAGGTTTAAATAGTTCTACTAAAAATCATGTATTCAAGCTAATATAAATGAAAATATAACACAATAATAGATTCTTCAAATAAATGCAAACTCTACAAATACAAATAGAATATTCAAAAAACCATAATAAAATAAAACATAAAGGTGTTAAAACAAACTTTAACCGATTTCAACGTTATTCGGTACATGGGTCTAGGATCACCTCTAGTTGGGAGCTGTCAAATTTGAACGATTTTCTATCAAAAACATGGCCACCGGCAGCCATCTTGGATTTTACTCTTTGCATCACTAAATCCTTTAGCACATCCTACAGAGCTTATCCCTCATCCGATCATCACCAAACTTCATATGAATCCTCGGTGTGACCTCTCGATGGGTGCCTACCATTTCCCCCGAATTCTGTAAAAAAAAAAAGACAACTTAGTAAAATAGTCATTTGAAGCAGTTTGAAGGGTGTGGGTCCCTATACGAGAATCGGAAAAAAAAATAAAAATTAGGGGGTGGTGGGTACCCAGAGGGCAGAAAAATTAAAAAAGCGCCTAGTGTCCGGAAACTTTTCCTGACCACCCCATGAAAACCCACTTGAAATTGTAAATCAGTATAGGTATCAGGGAACATTATTTCACGTACAGCGTATTTTTGCAGCCGAGAGGAATGAGCGCTGTAGATCGGCGAAAAAAGCCATTTTTTCATTGATTAACAAAGCCAGGACCTCACAAATAGATATTTTGAGTATAGTAGAAATGTATGAGAAAGCTATTCTTCTTTTTGGCTCGGACATATGGGGATTTGAAAACATTGAGGGAATACGTTGGTTTTTGAATTCATTTGTCATTTAAAAAAGACAACACCAAATGTTTTTGTTTATGGTGAGTTAGGTGAATCCATATCGATTTAAAAATAAAACTAAGGTGCCTTGGCTATTAGGGGAGGCTGATTATGGAAAATCGGTGTAAACTAGCATATACACCGTATTGTATGACGTATGGTCTTCGTGGTTCTAACCAAATCGAATGCACTTGGATTGACTATGTGAAACGACACTATGTGAACTTGGCATGATGGAAATCTGGACGTATCAACATGTACGTAACATTAATTGGTTTTACGAAGCTTGTAAAGGAAAGCTACTTGACATATACATTCATCAATGGATGGCAAATATACGATCCTCTACTAAATGTATTTTCTACAATCCGATCAGGTGCGATTTTATTAGACCTAATTACTTGTCACTTCCGTTTATCAGCAGTGTAACAATACTGATGAAATTCAGAACCAGTAAACATAAGTTAGCGATAGAAACCGGACCGTGGAATAACATAAGTCACTCTCAGCGAGTCTGTTCCCTATGTGAGCAAGGTCTTGGTGATGAACTAAGAGAACAATATATTGATAGATATTTCTATAACGACCGACCATATCCAATTTGATTAAGTTATTCAACACACACGACGAAGAATCCGACAGCCGTCAATGACAACTATTTTGACATCGAAACTTAATTTCATTCACCTATGCCATTTTCGTGAGACATAGCATTTTCCATACACTCACATTGACATTACCCTGAAATGATGTTGTATAAGACAGTAGCCAATGTTTTATCCCCCCCCCCCAACGCACGTGTACAATAAGTGTACAATACTAACCGGCTGCGTGCGACATATACTCAAACCACTAGGGTAATTATGTGCTCGTTACGACAATCGTATTATAATTATAATTATAATTATAACAGACAGACAGAGAGACTGAAGTTCCAAAATATATAATAGATATATAACTTGATCCATTCCTATATACAGGTTCACATCTGTAACAGGGTTAAAGAACAATCTGGAGAACTACGCCTTCCTACCGACAACTCTTATGAACGTCACGAACGGGGAACTGGAGTTCGCTCAGTGGAATTACCGGATATTATGTCATCCACTCAAGCAATACGTCCATCCTAGTATGTTAAAGGTTCGTACACTGTCGTTACTTTGCACACACAAAAAAACCAAATTAAATGCTTAACTCCTGTGCTTGTTTACTGTCTCCCTAAGTTTCTGCCCCTGAAATTTCTCGTCCGCACTAGGCGGAAGTATAGATGCGCATGTGTAACAAGATGACCGTTATTTAGTGAATATGACCTTCTTATTATGAATATTTAATAACGGGTAAGTCATAATGCACGTTGTTTAGTAGAGACGGTCGCCTTAATAGCGAATTTAGGAGTATATATATATATATATATATATATATATATATATGTATATATATATATATATATATAGCTATATATATATATATATATATATATATATGACGGGAATTGGAAAATAATCTATAGTTCCAGTTCTGCACCGTGGTCATATACCGTATATACCCCAGCAATTTGCTACACAGTTAATCATACTGGCTCTCCTTGAAACAGACCATCTTTTTAGCATTGCCATTAATCTATTATATATTTTTGGAACTTCAGTCTCTCTGTCTGTCTGTATGTATGTCTGTCTATATGTGTGTGTTGTAGACTCGGAAACTGCTCGACTGACCCGACTCAAATTTGGTAAGCCTACTTTGATCCCGGGAACAATATGGGCGGGTCCAATTTCACGTGCGACCGTGTTCTTGACCTTGACCTTGACCTCGCTAATATACGCCCAGACAGGCATGTTTCGGTCCGCCCGGACGAAGTCGAGCACATCAGCTAGTCTATTATATATTTTGTAACTTCTGTCTGTGTGTGTTATAGACTCGAAAACTGGTCGACCGATCCGACTCAAATTTGGTATGTAGGCGTACTTTGATTCCGGGAACAACGTGGGTGGGTCCTATTTCACATGCGACCGTGTCCTTGACCTTAACCTTGATCTCGCTCATAATCGCTCATATAGGCATGTTTCTGGACCTCGACCGATCCGACTCGAGTTTGGTATGTAGGCCTAATTTGATCCCGGGAACAATATGAGCGGGTCCAATTTCATATGCGACCGTGTTCTTACTCTAGACCTTGACCTCGCTCATATACGCTCATATAGGCAATGTTTCTGGACCTCGACCGATCCGACTCAAATTTGGTTTGTAGGGCCACTTTGATCCCGGGCACAATATGGGCGGGTCCAATTTCACGTGCGACCGTGTCCTTGACATTGACCTCGCTCATATATGCTCATATAGGCATGTTTCAATAGTTTTCTGTCATTGTGACTTTGATTGTAGGCCTACTTTGATCCCGGGAACAATATGGGCGGGTCCAATTTCACGTGCGACCGTGTCCTTCACCTTGACCTCGCTCATATACGCTCATATAGGCATGTTTCTGGCAAAGAAATCCCTAAATAGCCCAAACGAAGTCGGGCATATCAGCTAGTCTATTCTACATTTTGGAACTTCTGTCTGTATGTATGTACGTGTGTGTGAGGGTGTGTGTGTATGTGTGTTATAGACTCGAATACTGCTCGACCGATCCGACTCAAATTTGGTACGTATGCCTACTTTGATACGGGGAACAACATGGGCGGGTCCAATTTCACGTGCGACCGTATCTTTGACCTTGACCTCGCTAATATACGCTCCTATAGGAACAGATCGAACAATAGTTTGTCCAGACGCTATATATTCTGCCCAGACGGAGGCGACCACAAAGAAATCCCTAACTAGCCCGGACGAAGTCGGGCACATCAGCTAACCTTCTCGCGGACATGGAATTTATCTTATTTAGGGAAAGATAGCACACGAAATTCGCATAGATACGCGACACCGCGCACTGGATAAGTCGGCGAGTTATTGTATGACTGTATCGGCAGCGATGCATTAACTGTCCTATTTATACTTTTGGGTTTCTCGCATTCTGATTGGTCAAAGTCGGATATAAAAGGCAGAGATTCGTGGATCAAGATCAAGAGGTGAAATGAAGAGGCATCCCTCGGTGAAAATGGTTACGGAGCACACGGTCGCCAAATGCATTGGTAGCCCTTACTATCGCCTAGCAGAAGACTAAAAAGTGTCGGAGGTGTCTTTTGAAGAAAGACCATTGATAGGCTGGCGATATATTTGGAATCCCAGGTATTTGGTGACTAATGTGTGCTTCCATGACGTTTTCATTTGGGTTATGCAGATCGAAGATTTACGAGAATCATTAAGCATCCATTTCTCATTTTTGGCTGTTTGTAACGTCTTTGGATGCCTTTTTCTCAAATTGTCACACAATGTTTGATCTGCCAATTCAATGGAAACCCTGATTGTCGACCAGTGGAAGAATCAATTCATGTGGAGGTCCGGCGCAGAGGCTGGCGACCAAATTGATGACCAAATATTGTGTGCATCATGAATGATACATTAGCAATTGTGGCTTGCTAATTTTTAATAGCTACTTGGTCCCCCGATTGTCACACCAACCTTGGACTGATGTGGTCAGCCACCGATAAGCAGACGAAAGGGATGAGAAGAGGTATCCCTCAGAGGATTCACGGTTAGCCAAATACATTGGTAACCCTTACTATCGCTTGCGATATATTGGGAATCCCAGGTATCTGGTGACCAATGTGAACACCCATTGGCGCATCTCAATGCGGCGTACCTTGAAACATAAAAAGGATTCACTGAGATTGATCACGCTTGGTTGGTATCCCACTCGTTGGACAACCTCCAAAGCCAGAGTATTACCTGGGAAGACCAGAAAGCACTTCAAGATTGACAAGGCGATGGACTGACTGAGGTTGGTACGTCCTGTGTGCGATCCAACCTTGCATGATCGGTGTTAATTTTTGATGGGACGACGTTTGCAGAATTTGATATATCTAGGTGGATGGCTGCCCACAACTGCCATGGTGGTTGGACGACAATTGGGACCCAAGAAAGTTGGCGTACCAGAGCAGCTGAAGTTGGGCGCCCTCGTAGTGACACCTCATGGTTAACACACTGAGGGTTTCCCACTTCATTTAGACCGATGGAGATATAGAGCCTTTATGGACCGTCAGTGGCGGACTAGGCAGATATTTTTGGATGACCAGTGATGATGGTAACCAGAAAGGTATACCACTTGATTTTTGGGACACCCTGGGTTGAGTGACCGGACCAGATATTTTAGTCAAGGACTCCGTCGTGGATGATAGGCACTCAACCCCGTGAGCAACTCATGATATGCTAACCCTCGGAATCATATTCCTACCTGCCATGTGCAGAGATTTTGACGAAGACAATGCCAAATTATACCACTTGGTTGACGGGCCATACAGGATTCACACCAACCTGGACACCCTAAGGTCGTAGTATAGTAGGCGCCTATTAAAGCTGTACATACGAGATACGCAGAGGCCGGTATGTGTCGCCAACATGGCGATTTAGTCACATTTTAAATAAAGAAACTGCGGCATGGTAACGTCTGCAGATGTGCGCCTTTTGTTTGATGAAGATGTGAAAGTGAATAATCATGCCGTAATGCCTCGGCCATGTGGTTTTGATGGTGGGATCTGGAGCTAATAGTACTGGGGCCAGGTGGGAAATGTGGTTTCTCCCCTTAGTATGTGGTAGAGCTGAGACTAGGGCCAAGATGGGAAATGTAGTTTCCTTCCCTAGTGGTCCCACTGTCAAAACCTATGAGATTACAAATCTTTCATTAAACAAGGGTTGGCATCGCGGATTCCTTCCCTTGTGGTGCACATCTGGGTCTGATGGAAATTTACAAAGGCGAGGGTCCTAACCTATAGATTGTGATTTATCAACGGTGGTATGCATACTATATAACGCCCTGGACCACTTCAGGCTGGCGAATGCAACAATGGTTTCTCTGCACATGGTCGGTTAGATGGATAGGCGATTGCGGTCATGGAAGTCAAGGGGAAAACTGACTCAAGACAAATGAATTGGTTAACAAATCGATATTTGGCTGCTGATGTGCAGTTGGCGTGACGGTCTAGATTTGCGGTTCGAGTGTCCGTGAATTACAACCTGCCTGGGTTCTGCCTCATAAACTGTCAGTAGACGGCACAGCTATATTGTTACGTTATATTGCACACCATACTCAGTCATGGGGCATAGAAGGTTGACATTTCTTTTTCCGGAAGTTAACGTCAAAAGGGACGCCGTTTCTGTTTTAAAGGTATAAATTGAATTCTGGAGTGGCATGTATAAATTGGCAGGGATCTCAGCAAAGGATTAGATTTTATTTGGCGTGTATGGGGAACCGAATAGATTTATTTTGAAGGCACACTACCATTTGTCGGAATATTTAGTTTTTGGCTCGTGACATTGGACCCATAATGTAGTTCCGATGGATTTGCGGATTTGGCGGTTACGTGTTGCAAATTTGAAACCCCGTGCGCGTTACAGTCTATTGTATATTTTGGAACTTCTGTTTGTATGTATGTATGTGTAAATGACTCGAAAAATGCTCGACCGACCCGACTCAAATTTGGTATGTAGGCCTAATCCCGGGAACAATATGGGCGGAACCAATTTCACGTGCGACCGTGGCCTTGACCTTGACCTTTACCTCGCTCATATACGCTCATATAGGCATGTTTCTGGACCGATCGAACAATAGTTTGTTTTTCTTTCTCCTAATACTTTTCAACGGCGATCACAACAAAAATCCATAAATAGCCCGGACGAAGTCGCCACATCAGCTAGTAGACACTATACATGTATGTAACAGATTGCGTTATATTAAACACCAGAATTACAATTACTGTTTCACCGCCATACATATGCATGCTACTGGAACTCGGTCCCTTATAGAGAGTGTTTGGGGGGCTACCCAGGGGGGGGTCGGAAAAAAATTTCAGGCACGTATGGCATTTTTTCCCTTTCGATCATTTTTTGTACCCACCCACCCCCACCGGCAATTTTTTTTCCGTTTTCGGCAGTTTTTTCCGACCATTTTTTGACACCCACCCCCCCTTTTAACACTAAAACAGAGATTTGCGGGGGGAAATTCACTGTAAACAGCTGTATATGAATTTCTGTGCATACTATTTATCATGGATGTTAACATGGACATGTAAATAGGAATGAGTAATTTTGAGGTCATTCGGCCAAAAAAAACATGGCTGCCAGCGGCCATCTTGGATTTCAAAATTTGCAACAAAATACAACACGATAACTGCCTGCAGTCAGTTTACCAGTTAGAATTACATTATTTCTCTCATTCAAACTGATTCAAAGTGGTTTTGAAGCCCAACTCATTGCCAAAACACTAAAAACAAGCAGGATTTTTTTTTTTTAGTTGCGGAAAAAATTGCTTGTTGGTGGCTTTGACCACCCACCCACCCCGGCATACGTGCCGGAAGAAATTTTTTCACCCCCCCCCCCCCCCCCTGGGCTACCCCCTGGATTCTCGTAAGTGCCTAGTGGTCCTCCCCATAACCCCTCGGTCCCGTAGAGAACAGTGTTTTAAGTTTTTAAATGTTTGACCACCAAAGAGAAGAACATATCATTATCTGTTTTAACTACATACTCCAAGTAACCTTAAGTGTATATAGGTTGCAGATGACGTTTCAAGCAGACTGGCGAGAAGGTACACGTTGGAGGAACACAAGAACAGCCGTGCAGCACGATTCCGAGTGAACTGGGACGACCGGGAATACACAGACGAACGCGCCTATACCTATGGACTCCTTGACAAAATGATGGCGGAGATACCTGGCAAAAATAACTACCCTGGTTCGATACAGGATGACGCGTTCGGTTTGTTGGCGTATCAATTTGACGAAAAGAACACGACACTCAATGCGGCATATTACAACCGGATTTTCAGACTAGGAGTGAGTGGAGCGATGGGAACAACAAAAAGACATAGAGGATTCGCAGATGAATTCCTGTTCGTCGCCTTGAACAATCAACCAAAGGTTCGATAGATTCATACGATCTTATTTAAGCCAAATGTTTATTATATAAGTGTGCATTTTCTACCGAATGCAGAATATGGCCATTAAACTGACCACAAAGAATGAGTTTTCGACAGGAACAGCGGTCATAAACCACCGGACCAGGCTGTGGCGGAGGTAGGTGCCACAATAGAACGCAGAAATTGCGACTGGTATTTCCTGACATGTATTCTCCAGGAGCATTATGACATTGGAGGTTATCAGCGATCTGCTGGGTCATAGAGATACTACAGCCTGTTTTTTTTTTCTCAAAATTTGCCGAAAATATTTTAATTCACTAAAAAATACATATAAATTCACAAATTAGGTTTGGAAATATATTCCAAGAGTTTTTTTTATTGCAAAATCTCTTGGCTATAAGTTCAATAAAGAACAGATAGTTTTGTTTCAGGCAAAATATATTTTTTTCTTTAAAAAAAAACCGCAAATTTCAAAATTTTGCCGCACATAACATACGATAACTGTTAAGCGAAATAGGCGTGGACTCTGAATGTGCATTAAAACACTGACACAATGACCATGCTAAACGATGTACTAAAACTCAATGTGAAATTCCAATCCGAGTAGTGGAGATATTACTTAATGTTCTCCTACCCCAAAGCTCCTGATTTTTCTAAAAATGACAAAACAACTAACTTTTTTTGTGAAATATTAGAACAATGGATATGTTTTTACGAATCCTATTTGTAAGTATATATATCAAGTGTATACAAACCACAAAGTACAATCTTTAGGAGTATATAAGCCTGATTTTTTTTTTAAAGCGCTCATTATGGTGTTTTACAATCATAAATGCCTGCAAGTTAAAATTGTGCAGCCGACATTGCCATCAAAATTTATCAAATATACCACAACTTTCCATAATCTATATAATGTGATTCATCGGCACTCACTACGACTCATTACTATGCTCTAAATAAACAGTAAGGTATCCACTTCCTATCTACTCGACATTTTGCTTATGTTGACACGATACAACGTATTGGATCAGTACATACTGCTCTGCCAGAAACAAGAAATGTAATTAAAATAATCAACTGAAGTGCAACAGATCTTCTGAATTGAACTGGTGTGCATAACAACAAAAAACAAACACTAATGGTATGTGATATAGGGTACATGCATAGCGGACAGACTACACCATACACTGTGCTCGTGTATCACTGATTTTCAATGTCACTGTCCTCATCATCTCCGTAAGACACATTGAGGTTACAATCCATTATGAAACCCTGTATATCATCATGGAATGCCTTTTCGATCTATTTAATTTGGAAATCTTCCCTCCAACCATTATTGTACAAAGGGGGTATTTCCACTTGCCTCGTGTCTGCTAATCGCCAAATGTTTGCAACAGTGTTTGCACGGAGACTGTGTAACTTCAATGATGCATGGCATGGTGGTAACAATGAGATGTCAATAGCTGTGTTTTGACCCCAAAAATTTCTTTTAAACAGTTGCTTTCGAGCATCATTGACCATTTTGGGGCGAAACCCATAAAGTAAACATACGTATTCCTCAAGCTCTTCTGCAACCTTACTTCCAAGAGTCCACGATGATCCCAACGTAATAAATGTCCCAATAAACTTTCATATTTCTCCAATGGCTTCCAGCTTACACTTTTATTTACCTTTACGAAAGAACGATGAGATGTAGTCATTTCCGGTAAATGCATGGCATCCTATCACAGCTTTAATTTTATCTTTGCTCAAACCTATATCACCCAGCTTGACACCCATGCTATGTATCCCGCTCCCATAAACAAGGTAAACCTGATCCACCCTTCCCAACACACTTAACATTATTACCAGTATATCTACATCTGCTGATTGTGATCTCAGAACAATGTTCTTGTCAGGAAATAACTCCAGGGCATGTTTGCAATGCAAAATTAATTTTGTGTCAGCTTCCTCCTGGTTACTTACAAGAGTTTCTTCTACTGTCACCACCAACGAGTTTATGTGCATGCAATTGTTTTCCGTAGAAATATATATTTCTTTACAACGAAGAATATATGGGGCCTTACAGCGGTTGCCAACTATAACTTGCTGGACCAAAGAGATGTTTATTTTCACCATTTATTTCAGAAAATCCATAAAATTTCTTGGAATCTTTGCCTGTGGTGGTTGGATCATAACTTTTACTCCGTTCGGCTGAATTGATTGATTGCTTTTGGTATGTATCGACGACAATGTCTACCCTTTTGTAACCCGAAGGCAGTGACTGCAAGAACCTCCATGCAAGTTCTGCATTTGTATCGGGCAATTCAACGAGCATGTGAATACATGCCATCTTGTCAACAATAAATGTCGAAACACCATTTGTACCAGGTAGTGACTCTTTTGGGTGTAGAATAGGTGTCTATGAATAAGACAGAATTGTATTTTGTAGTTTTCTTTTGGCAGAAACTCTGCGTGTGGGATCATCGTTAGCAATGCTAAGTGGAACGGGGCATAAATGGTATGCGAGAGCTTTATCAAAATCTATAACTTGCTCAGACTTCACTGAGGCAGACAGCAACACCCCTATAATATTCCTATTGGCTTCGATGCTCCGCGATTCTTAATTCCGTTTCACGGTGACTCTCCTGTTTACTCTTGCAAATAATTTCAAGTTTGTTCTAGAAATTGGGTAATGTAAACTTCCACTCTTGAGACGATCTTGTTTGAAAAAGTTGTATGCTTCCGGTCCAATTTTTGTTATCGAGACAATTTCCTCTGAAACTTGCAATGGAAGGAGGGTACCAGAACTTAACTGGAAGAGTGACGTCTTATATTGAAAGGATTAGTGTACTCGGTTTTCAAAACCTTAACTTAATCTGACACGTGTTTCTCCGATTTCAGAATTTGAAATGGCGAAGCGGTTTATATTTGGAACTGTGATTATCTACGTTGGCTAATTTCAAAAGCGCCTCTGTATCCTTAGCTTGTTCTGAGCGATTTAATGTCCACTTCAAAATACTATAACTATCTGAAGCAAACTGTTTGATTCCACCGGTTGTTTTTGGCGCCCCTATTCTCTGGTCTATCGCTACCCTGAAAGGAACTTTATCTTGAGCTTGCACCGACATCCCCTTTTCACACAGAAGTTACTTCAAACCAGGATATAAGCTTTCAATGTGCTTCAGTACTTGAACATAATACGACCCATATCTTTCATAATTTGTCTTCTACATTGCAAAATATAATGGAACAAAATATTCCCAGCAACATAGGCGCAAATCAAATATATTTTCTTGTATTGCGCGGTGTGCCAAGTGTCAATCAGGTCTATTTAAAATACAGAGTGAGCCAGAACTGTGCAGTTTCACCGAACAATTGGTATTTGCCAATGAAATCAACATATTGAACTGATGTAGGGTTATATATGAAATCCGAATCCCTGGCTTGAAACACAATGTCGTCAAAACCAGAATCTTTCACAATACCCCCGATTAAACAAAAATTCTCCTTAATAAAATGGAAATCTCCCAAATTGATAACAACATTATTGAAGCGTTGTGAGAAATTCAGAACCAACTTGTATGCATTAATTGCTGCACCGACATCGATGGTCACATTAACATGTTAACTTCTAGGCGAGTTTCTGAGATATACCATATATTGCTCGATTGTTCTAAAATCGGTGACCTTAGCACTGATGGGTGGTAGGTATGTTAAAACTGTTTTCTTAGGACCTTCTGATGAAGCATGTTGCCGCGCTAATGTATGCCGCCTTGCATAGCTTCTCACAGTCTGATCGAGAGCATTTATCTGCCTGACATTGGTCCAGAGAACATACTCATTGGCATAGGTTTCATTGGAAAATGATTCGTTGATTAAATCAACTCCAAACAGGGAAGGAGCACGTTTTTTATTCACAATTATTTCCAATTGCTCCTCTTGTTTCATGTTCAACTTTCTTTTTTTCGTTCTGACAAACTTAACAGTTTCTTTTAAATATAAGGAAACAGGGGACTCATCTTGGAAAGCTACGAGGTGGTTGGAATTAAGAGCCCCATGTCCAGTTTGTGTCTTCAAGTTCATGTCAAAGTTGTCAACCTATAATATAGTGATTCAACCTCACACTAATTGCAACATAATTTCTGTCAGCGCTATAAGTAGAGAAACTTTCACCAAACAACATAAAAAAAAGTCCCAAAAGGTCCCTCATTGCAAACATGTGATTTTTGATGACTAAAAATTTCTAAATTTCTAGTGAAAATTGTGCACCAATCGGCTCCAGGTGATTGGGTAAAAGAACATAAGAAATGCAAAAGCATGAAATTTGGTATATAGGTACCTGACACCTATAAACCGATCATTTTTAAGATTGGGATACAACCATATAACACCCCCCCCCCCTTAGCAACGGTTGCTATGAATCTGTTTCCTCCTTAGCAACGGATAGCTATAATGGGAAATCCCTGTTCCTAGGACATGAAACAAGATAAAACAGGTTTATGAAGGTTCTTGTATGTCTAATTATCACAATGAAGCAATTTGAGCAAATAATTCATGTTTAAATAATGTTTAACGAATCTTTAACAATATTTTTTATTAGAAAATTACCATAGAAACGGGGTTCCGTGATAGGGTTATACAAATCATTTAACATATTCTAACTTCATCGTGTGCATTGGATCCAACTTATTTTAAACACAACGGAAATGTGTTATTATTTTGGCCTTATCGGCTGTGAAACATGACTATTACTTTATATATTGTCAACTCTACATACCCAATGAACAAAAAGTTAAGTAAATTACACATAAAGAGCGTTTCGTGATTATTTCTCACAATGAGATGCTTCTATTGCTGCTGGATCGAGGTAACAATAATGAGTGGCCAATCTATCCACCCAACAGGTGTATCAAATTATACAAATAGTGTCCTATGACAAATAGCAGATGTTCCAATTTCCTAACTACCCAATTAGTGTCTAAATCTATCCAACTAGTGTCCCAAACCACCAAAGCGTGTCCCATCCATCAACTGAGATCACATACCATTGAAAGTTGTCCCAAAACTACACACCAAATGAGTGCCCCAAACCAACCAAGGGAAGCCAAGGACACATCACAAATAATTTAAATCATCATGAATGTCTAAAACCATCTGATTAGAAACTAAAACCTTATACTTAGTGATCCAAAGCATCCAATGAGTGTCACAGGCAATCTACAAAATCATCTCAACCATCCAACAAGTTTACCATGCCACGGGACAATCATTGGATGGTTTGGGGAACTCATTTGAGTGACAGTCGGATGATCATTTGGGATACTCGATGGATAGCTGTGTACACTACTGTGGTTAAAGACACTCATTGGATGGTTTTAGAGACCCAGCAGATGGTTTCAGACACCAGTTGGGTGGTCTTAGATACTCCAAATGAACTGACTCACCAGTTGTGTGGTTTGGGGCACTCTTTGTGGTGGTTTGTGACAAACGACGTGTAGTTTATGACACTGGTTAGGTGGTTTCGGACACAGCACGGGTGGTTTGGTGTACTCATTGGGTAGCTTGTGACTCTCGATGTGTGTTCACATCAGCTGACTGATACCCAAGAAAGTGGCGGATCACCGAATTTCCTAGAAATATGTATTACTACGCGTGACCCACATTCATGATAGCTTAACATATTTGGGTCACTCGGTGCACATACATGTTAACAGTCACTGGTCAACAGAGTAGAAATACATTTACGAAGCGAACGAAGAATAATAATTATGGTATAAACAAAATACACCCATAGTAGCCGAGAATAAAAAAAATTCACCACTCGTGGAATTGTGGTTTTAACCACTCGCCAAAAAAACCACAATACCACTCGTGGTGAAAATTTGTTATTCTCGGCTACTATGGGTGTATTCTATATATATATATATACGCGGTAGCACATTCCTTTCGTATGTGTATACATGTGGATGTATGTGTATGGGCATGTATATGTATATGTGTGTGTGTGTGTATATATCAGTAGTATTGTCTACCCTTTCGGGTAGACGGTTTGACTTGACTTTGCTCCACTCCCGATCCTGAGCTAAACAGGGGATTATAGGTCACGCTAAACAGGGGATTATAGGCGCGCGTGCGGCCCCCTCATCCCCACTGCCGCCGCGCCTATTTTTTATCTAAGAACAATAACTCTAAACGATAAATAGAGGTACGAGCGCGGCGAGTTGATAATACCACACCATATTCGCTCATCTTTTCGCTGGTATAAGGACGATAGTTCTTCCCATGATTCGAGATAATACACGGGTGCCATTTGTTCAGAAATATATTATCGACGAACTACAATCTACAAAGGCATAAGAAAAGTAAAGACGGAGGTATGTCGGGATCACCATCGAATAACGATATATTCAGTCGATACGAAGATACTGAGTATGATCTAGATTGCATTTCTTATATCAGGATCATTTTGGATCGTATAACACCGTGTAGATACGCTTTGTTAGCGCTTCACAATTTTCCCCGTTGTATAATGACACTATCAGATGCCTTTATGACCATAATTGAAACCCATCAGGGCTCATCGAGTGTCTTTTGATCAATTATTATCACATTTCACCGGTTCCAACATGACATGTACAACTTCCCTATCAACAATGTTTTCTAAATTGCCAAAACTGAGTGCATTTATGATGTTGCTTCATATCTGAGGATACCATGGGGTGTAATTTCATTGATTGCTACCACGCATCAAGGGTCAAAATACAACACACATTTCTCCTGACCAAGGCCTCAGAAAGTGTCTTTTCATCTATTTTTATCATATTTCATGAGTTCCAGCATGGAATGTTCACCTTCACTAGCAACACTGTTCCCTAAAATTGCATATGGACTACATATGGACTGTGGGTTGATATCTAGGGACCCAATGGCTGTAATTAAATATATTTTTAAACACATGGAGCTTAAGACATGAAATTTACAATTTTCCTGACCAAATTATGACCTACAATACACTATGAGGTCCCTTTATGTTCATAACTCCGTGATAAGTACTCATGAAATGTGATAAAATGGATAAAAAGACATTTCATGGGTTCCAACATGAAATGTTTACCTTCACTACCGACATTGTGGCCTACAGTTGAAAACTTGAGAACATTTACGCTGTGTCTAGGCGACCGATGGGGTGTAATTACATTGATTGTTAAAACACTTGTAGGATAAAATATGAAATTTACACTTTTCCTGACCAAATTATGGCTTACAATCTAGTATGAGATGCCGTTGTTGTCATAACTCAAAGTCATCAGAGCTCAGTAAGTGTCTTTTGATGCATGTTTATCATATTTGATGAGTTCCAACATGATATATACACTTTCCCTGGCAAGAATGTTGCCTAAAATTGTAAAATTGAGTCAATTTATGCTCTAGGTTAATGTGTAGGACACCACTCCCATGTCCCTTAATTCATTTTTTACCATAGATGAAGGGTCAAATATGAAATACATATTTCTCCTGACCAAATTATGGGGTACAATGGCACTATGAGATGACTTTATGTTCATAACTCAAAGATATGAGGGCTCGTGAAGTGTCTTTACATCTATTTTTATCATATTTCATGAGTTCCAGGATGAAATATTCACCTTTACTAGCAATATTGTTGTCTAAAATTGTAAACGTTTTCTCAAAATATGAGATATTGCGCGAACTGTTAGTGAGCTAATTGATTTTTGTGTTAAATTTGATCCAACATAGACGAAAACATTCAATAATTTTGAAGGACTGACTCGAAAACTGAATTTTTATTGTTTTGTTTTTTATAAATGTGAGGGTTATTTTCACACTAGCTCTTGGATATTCGTTCTTATGTCATCGTTTTTGTTTCAAAGTATTTGTTTTTTTGTTGATAATTGACAACCCTGCATTATTTTGATCGAGACTGAAAAACTAAATATTATATTTTTATGCATTGGTTCGTTATGGTCCTAATATGAAATATTTTAACTCAAATGCTATATTATTTCGGTTAAATACAGGCTATGTTAACATTTTTCTAGGAAGTATTAATTTCTGCATCATTATATTTGCGATGATGAACACATTCACACATTAGACCGAATGGATTCGCACAAAGCCTTCCTTTATTATAAGACTTCGATAGAAATTATATACGTTTTCTCAAATTATAAGATTTTGGTCCAAATTTCATTTAAATACTTGATTGTTGCTTCCAACTGTATTTCAAATAGACGAAATATTTCCATTTTATTTAAAACAGACGAAATATTTACAATGCTTATCAAGTAATTACGTTGTTCTTCGATATTCGTTGTTAGATTATGGTTTTCTAACGTTTTATGAAGAGTAGTACTCAAAATTATATATTCCTTTTTTTTTCTGTCAGTGTAAAGAGGCAACATTCTGCATATGCATATCTTAAAGAGTGCTTATATACTTTAACATTAAAGTATACATCATAACCCACATATTTGAACACATTACATTCGTGCATATAATGGCATATTGATAAGACACACCGGACCACCATAGAGCTTATATCGTATGTGGAACTGAATAGTTAACTATAGTAGAGGGTTTTTTTACTTGATTTAACAGTGAAAAGGGCACTTAATGTACATAATAATATAACGCACTAATGTGTATTGGATTTGCTTTAAGAAACACGGACGTATACATAAATCAGATACGCATACTTAGAACACATTCACTTCGTGTATATACTGAAGTATACCACGTATATAGTCCACAAAGACATAGCCCTGCATGTGAAAACTCAGTTTAACTATACATTAAAGAGCGTTTATACGTGATTTACCTATGAAAACTGATGAAAATGGAAATATTTATACATCATATCACATAGAGGTACCGTACTTGCCTTAAGAATATGGACAGTTATAGGCACAATCATAACAATGGAGACCAGCGTTCTTACACAGAAATCAGTAATGTATGCACTAAAATGGTAACAACAATGAAAATATACACTCTGTGAACTGCCATAGACATCAGAACTATTAAGAATTTATGAGTTGTCTCGCTTGTTTAGTTGCGATATATGATGCAATAATTTGAGTTACCAACAATAAAACAGTATTGACGCTATATATTCTCCATATACCGACGGTTTTAGACTATATTTCTACTAATAATGCTATTAAATGAACGATAATTAAGAGAAATGAACTATGAATGTATATATGAAGTCAATATGTATACGCGCGTCCACATAGCAGGCATTTTCCAGACCAATGTTTGATACCCCCCGTATAAAATAAAGCGTTTTGAGAAGAATATGTGAAATTAATATGCACATGTGTTCACATAGTAGGTCTTATCGTCATATGAAACTGCCACGTAGTATATGCTTTGTTTCCTCTGTATAACAGACTAAATGTATAGGATGTACAATACATATAATTGGTGAAACGAATACATGAAGTAAGTATTTATGTATTAGTCTACACCATATGGGCTCTTTATTGTCTCTATGTAATGGAGATTTTAGACTAAATTTCTTCTAATAATGCTATAAATGAACGATAATAAAGAGAAATGAATTATTAAAGAATACATCAAGTAAATATGTATACACGCATCAACATAGACATAAATATAGGGGTGTGGGTGGAGACATACCACTATATCAATATTTGGGTGTGGTAATAGGGATTCTCGGTGAAGTAACACCCCCCCCCCCCCCCCATGAGGTGCCGGATAAATATTGAAGAGGTTTCTTTGT
The DNA here is from genome assembly GCA_032622095.1 of Siphonodentalium dalli. NCBI lineage: Eukaryota > Metazoa > Mollusca > Scaphopoda > Gadilida > Siphonodentaliidae > Siphonodentalium > Siphonodentalium dalli. The sequence goes on along the minus strand of CP136067.1, from coordinate 64,620,669 downwards.
TGAACCATCGAAAGAACTGCCAGACCGTATAGTGCATTAGTATATCCCTGTTATCAGATTTATTAGGCTTACAATAATCACTATATTATAATAACTATAACTATAGAATTTGTGCGCGAGAAATTTCTCAGATATAGTCTATTGGAAGTCTTCAATAATGCTTTTACTTCCGTGACAAAAAAACAAATACTTACGATTATATACCCGCGTATTAATATATACCTTGATCAAATACTGCGGATAACCTATATCCCTAGTACACACACCCTATTTTATTTCATATTACATTGATAGGCGATAAGCTCTCGGGTTAACGCGATGGATATATCGTTTATCGGAAACGCAGGCGATAAGCGGTAGGGTTAACGCGCGGGATATATCGTTTAGATATACACGCATTGTTTAGTACCCGCGATAATGAGGCGCTATTATCGTGATAACATTCGCCCATATACACCCACGCGGCGTGACATATAACCCCACCCTGATAGCTCAGGATTAGGCGCTTAGGGTTTAGGCAGTCAAACCAATACATATATTATGTACCACTGTGTATAGTACACGCGATCTGGTTTATCGCTACCGCACGCGACGCTGGCGAGTTATTCTCGTGATTAATATATACCTATGATAGCAGTCACCCGAGTACATATTTTCTTTCATATTACATGAATATGCGATAAGCGGTAGGGTTAACACGAGAGAGATATCATTTAGACATATATACACGCATTGTTTAGTACCCGCAATAATTAGGCGCTATTCTCGTGATAACCTTGGCCCGCTTGTTGCGGAATTATTTGGTTCGTCATTGGCCTAGCGATATCCGCCACGATAACGCGTGATAACCTTCACCGATATATACACCCACGCGGCGTGACCTATAATCCCCTGATGGCACAGGAACAGGAGGGGAGCAAATCATGATCAAACCATCTACCCGAGTCAGTGTAAAGAGGCAACATTCTGCATATGCATATCTTAAAGAGTGCTTATATACTTTAACATTAAAGTATACATCATAACCCACATATTTGAACACATTACATTCGTGCATATAATGGCATATTGATAAGACACACCGGACCACCATAGAGCTTATAGCGTATGTGGAACTGAATAGTTAACTATAGTAGAGGGCTTTTTTACTTGATTTAACAGTGAAAAGGGCACTTAATGTACATCATAATATAACGCACTAATGTGTATTGGATTTGCTTTAAGAAACACGGACGTATACATAAATCAGATACGCATACTTAGAACACATTCACTTCGTGTATATACTGAAGTATACCACGTATATAGTCCACAAAGACATAGCCCTGCATGTGAAAACTCAGTTTAACTATACATTAAAGAGCGTTTATACGTGATTTACCTATGAAAATGGAAATATTTATACATCATATCACATAGAGGTACCGTACTTGCTTTAAGAATATGGACAGTTATAGGCACAATCATAACAACAATGGAGACCAGCGTTCTTACACAGAAATCAGTAATGTATGCACTAAAATGGTAACAACAATGAAAATATACACTCTGTGAACTGCCATAGACATCAGAACTATTAAGAATTTATGAGTTGTGTCGCTTGTTTAGTTGCGATATATGATGCAATAATTTGAGTTACCAACAATAAAACAGTATTGACGCTATATATTCTCCATATACTGACGGTTTTAGACTATATTTCTACTAATAATGCTATTAAATGAACGATAATTAAGAGAAATGAACTATGAATGTATATATGAAGTCAATATGTATACGCGCGTCCACATAGCAGGCCTTTTCCAGACCAATGTTTGATACCCCCATATAAAATAAAGCGTTTTGAGAAGAATATGTGAAATTAATATGCACATGTGTTCACATAGTAGGTCTTATCGTCATATGAAACTGCCACGTAGTATATGCTTTGTTTCCTCTGTATAACAGACTAAATGTATAGGATGTACAATACATATAATTGGTGAAACGAATACATGAAGTAAGTATTTATGTATTAGTCTACACCATATGGGCTCTTTATTGTCTCTATGTAATGGAGATTTTAGACTAAATTTCTTCTAATAATGCTATAAATGAACGATAATAAAGAGAAATGAATTATTAAAGAATACATCAAGTAAATATGTATACACGCATCAACATAGACATAAATATAGGGGTGTGGGTGGAGACATACCACTATATCAATATTTGGGTGTGGTAATAGGGATTCTCGGTGAAGTAACACCCCCCTCATGAGGTGCCGGATAAATATTGAAGAGGTTTCTTTGTTGAACCATCGAAAGAACTGCCAGACCGTATAGTGCATTAGTATATCCCTGTTATCAGATTTATTAGGCTTACAATAATCACTATATTATAATAACTATAACTATAGAATTTGTGCGCGAGAAATTTCTCAGATATAGTCTATTGGAAGTCTTCAATAATGCTTTTACTTCCGTGACAAAAAAACAAATACTTACGATTATATACCCGCGTATTAATATATACCTTGATCAAATACTGCGGATAACCTATATCCCTAGTACACACACCCTATTTTATTTCATATTACATTGATAGGCGATAAGCTCTCGGGTTAACGCGGTGGATATATCGTTTATCGGAAACGCAGGCGATAAGCGGTAGGGTTAATGCGCAGGATATATCGTTTAGATATACACGCATTGTTTAGTACCCGCGATAATGAGGCGCTATTATCGTGATAACATTCGCCCATATACACCCACGCGGCGTGACATATAACCCCACCCTGATAGCTCAGGATTAGGCGCTTAGGGTTTAGGCAGTCAAACCAATACATATATTATGTACCACTGTGTATAGTACACGCGATCTGGTTTATCGCTACCCGCGCGCGACGCTGGCGAGTTATTCTCGTGATTAATACATACCTCTGATAGCAGTCACCCGAGTACATATTTTCTTTCATATTACATGAATATGCGATAAGCGGTAGGGTTAACACGAGAGAGATATCATTTAGACATATATACACGCATTGTTTAGTACCCGCAATAATTAGGCGCTATTCTCGTGATAACCTTGGCCCGCTTGTTGCGGAATTATTTGGTTCGTCATTGGCCTAGCGATATCCGCCACGATAACGCGTGATAACCTTCACCGATATATACACCCACGCGGCGTGACCTATAATCCCCTGTTTAGCTCAGGATCGGGAGTGGAGCAAAGTCAAGTCAAACCGTCTACCCGAAAGGGTAGACAATACTACTTATATCTATTATATATTTTGGAAGATCTGTTTGTTTGTGTGTAGTCGATGAACTCGAAAACGGCCGACCCGATTTCGATGAAACTTGGTATGTGTGGGTATTTTCGGGCCAGGAGTAACATAGGCCTATTAATTTTCAGATCCGAGGTCAACTTTTCACGTGCCGAGGTCAAATCTGTTTTTACGCTGTGTTACGGGACTTTCATTTGAGTTCGGTGCTTACAAATCGATTCGAAACAGCGCGAATAATAAAATGCCAGTCATAATAATGACACTGTGAGAATCTTTCGTGTTTCCTCTTTCCAACGATATATAATGCGTACTATGTATCCGTTTTAGTTATCTGCCTCAATTATCAAGAAGAAGTGGTACTATCTCCCATCAGGATAAAAACAATGCGTAACTTCTATGACGTCGTTAGAGGTCATAACGTTAGATCACGTTAACGCTTAACCGGCCGATGCATTTGACTGTTTCAGACGTCTTGAGATATCTCGGGTACCGATGGTAATTTATCTTTACGTTGAAACTTGATAATTAATGAGCGTGTGTATATGAGGCGCGTTTATATACTTGAGTGGAAATCAAATCGGGTTAAACTGGCGGATTTTTACGGACGATATTTGATGCATAGGGTATCTCGGTATCCGCTGGGCCGATTTCCCGGTATCCGCTGGGCCGATTTCCACCATTTTTCGGGTGTTGGTGTTGGACCCCACCTGGCCTTGACATTCAAAATGGTCAATTCAAGGTCAAAGCCCGGACGAAGTCGGGTCACCTTCTAGTATATATATATATATATATATATATATATATATATATATATATATATATATGTATATGTATGTGTATGTATACGTATGCATATATATGTATATACCGACACGGTATGGAAACACTTGTCCCTTGGACACTCCATGTACCTAGTGTGCGTGATGTGGCATGGAATTTGATCTACACGCCCTATCCGATTCCCGTGCAATTATGAAGAATCAATTGGTGGCGGGTCATAAGAATAAGTTCTTTTGAATATATTCTTTTGTAAAATCTTCATATTGACTTGGAGGAATAAAAGATATATATATTAACTGCAAACTAACACCTTTTTAGACACATGAGATATATTATTGTGCAAATATGTTTGCACAATAATATATCTCATAAGTCTAAAAAGGTGTTATTTTGAAGTTAATTTATACCAAGGATTTACTATTATCGTATACAGAAGACTCATACGACTATTTCTCAATATATCCTGAGTTCTATAGACAACACGCACAACATGAGAACTCTTTGTTTGTGATTGGCATACATTTTTCACAAGTTTAAGCCACTCTTTTATTCAAAAATACCATGTGTTGTGGTTAAAACCTTTATATAAAAGAATCTCAATGGTAGCCAACACAAAATGTGAGACACGTTATCAAACTTTAGCCGACTAAAATGACTTAAATTCACCAAATGGTGAAATAACATATTTTGCGAAAAATAAACGCTCTCTATATCAAAAACTAAGCCACTCCTATATTAAAAAGACCATCTAATATGTTTAAAACCTTTATGTCGACAATATTACACAAAATATGAGAGATTGTATCAAACTTTAGCCATCTAAAATAGCTTAAATTGACCAAGTGGTGAAATCACATATTTCACAAAAGTGAAACACTCTCTATATACAAAAACTAGGGCAAAAACCAGTTTGGCGACCTCAATTTTTTTGGGAATTTTTGTATAGTGATGTCTGGTTACTGCTCTGTATACAAATGAATAGAAATATTTTGTTGCAATTAGTGTGAGGTTGACCTATTTTTTAGCCAAATTGACTGGACTAATGGCCTAAATTATCTGTATAGGTTTCTTTTGGCCATTAATATTATTCAGACCGAAGCCCAAGAGAAAATGCTTTGCGGCATGAATTTCCCGCGTATGATTAGGAAGGATGACGAAGTAAACGTTTTGTTTTTATTTTATTTTATTCAATATTTTTGAAATTAGTCATGTCGATTACTGATGCATTAGGCTATACATTTTATTGAGATTGTGAAATTACGATGCATTATTCAGCAATACGGTAGCAATTTGAATAATTAGGCATATACATTCCTAAAGCGTGTACGTTGTCAATTGTTTACACTTGAATACATCTATTCACGAATGCGATTCGTAGAAACATACCCAGTGGTCCAATATTTCGCCAAAATATTAACTTTTTGTAATTTTTTGTTTTAATCTTGACAACTCAGAAATTTTGGTGCAGGGGAAATATTACGTAACATCTCAACTAAACGGATACGAATTGCACATTGGGTCTTATTTCATCTTATATCATAATCGTTGTGTCAGTTTTTTAATTCACATTGAGAGTCTTAGCTTATTTAGTTTATAAGTTATCGCATCTTATGTACGGGCAAATTTTTATTTTTTTATTTTCGATATCTTTTCATGAAAACAATACGATTTTTTAGCAAAAAATATATTTTGCCTGAAATAAAACTATCCATTATTTATTGAACTTATAAACAAGGCTTGTGCATTATAAAAACTCTTGGAATATATTTCTAAACTTAACTTGTGAATTTATATGTATTTTTAAGTGAATTAAAATATTTTCGACAAATTTTGAGAGAAAAAAAATGGTAAACAAGCTGTGGTATTTCTATGCGCCAGCAGATCGCTGATCACCTCCAATGTCATAATGCCCCTGGCGAATACCTATCAGGAAATACCAGTCGCAATTTCTGCGCTCTGGTGGCACCTACCTTCGCCATAGCCTCACACTGACCAACCGTTTCCCCGTTGTGGTGTGCGTTTGGCCGTTGTGGTGTGGCGAAATGCCGTTGTGCGGTGTTTTTGGCGAAATTCGCAAGCGGGTAGGAGAGTGTTGATCACCAAAATCGGGATGGGGAGTTAATGTGCATATTTATTATAATGAGACCCCCACAGCCCTGAAGACGGATATTATACCCAACGAATGCGCGCTTCCCTGGCTCTCTGTTTGTGTATACGACTGAGAAATAGCCTACACAAAATGCCAGGGTGGGCATTCTGACCATGGTTCCTCGAGATGAAAGCCTTATTTGCTCACCCCTAATCACAATTTGACACCTCGCTGGTACTCTCCACGTAAGAAAAGTTATCCCCGATCATGCTGGTAACGGCCACAACTCTCCAGTGCCCTAAATATTCAATAAAATCCCAATCGAAGTGAGTCAACAGCAGCGAAAAAATGACAACGCCGTTGTGGTTTTAATGGCAACAACGTTGTGGCGGGGCTGGTTTCTCGATTTTTGGCGATCATGCAGTATTTTGATGTGTTTGAGACCAGAACAAGGTGTTTCACGCCTATTTCGTATTGTGTATCCAAAATATTACATGTATTATCCGTATAAGCAATGTTTACTGGTGTATACATGCCACGTAACCCGTCCCCATAAACACGTTTTTTGTGCTCCAAACAAGTATATTATTGTCCACATAGGCCCATACCACGGCGTGGAACGCGCGTACATCATATTTTGAATCTCTAACCAAAGCGGATTTGATTTAAAATTTATTTAAAGCGGATATAAGGGCTGTGTCCGACGGAATAAACTAGTGGATGAGGCATATAATTTCTCATTACATCTTTTATAACCAGTGGATGATAAAAACTCGGAATTTATAAAAGAAATTAGATGAAAAATAGGAACGAAATATGCACCGAATTTGAACATCAAACACTGCTTAACCGTTTAATTGATATTTGTAAAATTCACACATATTAAAGGTACCGTCGGGTTGGCCTTAATTGTCGAAAATATTCATATTTGTTCCAAACACCGTAAACAGAAAAATATTAAAACGCATACAGTTTCGTTCATATATGCCATGACCATCGCGTAAACAGCATGTCATTATAAAGATCTACTATATTTTACCAAGCAAGAGCCTGATTGTGTTGCAGAAGACAGCACAATGCTACTGGTTAATAACACACAAATTGTATAAACGCTCTTTATTAGTTCCATATCAGGAATTCACCAACAAAGAACGCTCTTTATGTTTACCATCATAATATAAACAAACACCATGCAGAAAAGTAACCTTTTATGCTTTTGTTTACATAACAATGGTCACCAATATGACAATAACATACTGTTTATGCGATATTTCTTATTGGTATACGGACAAAGTATGTCTACATTTTGATGTTCTTTCTGTTTGTGGCGGTTTTTGACGGGTGGAAATAATTTCACAGGATACCCACCGCCCAGGCCAACCGTACCTTTAATTTGTTCTCTCACATAGCCCACAACTCATGCACCAAATATATAACATAAAATGTACGAAGTGAGCGGCTTATAGATTACAAAGTGACGTAAGTTCCCCGTCCTGTATACTCATGATACTGATGTTTGACCAACTCAAGTTTATTTGGCGCGAATAGGCGATTTGATTACGAAAATTATAAACGTAATCAAAACCTACCCTCACCCTATTTCATAAAAGTTTTACCACAATGGTATTTCAAAGAAAGCCACACATATAAATATATTAGTTTCCATATATGACATATAATGATTACGTTCGTGACGGCCGGTATCATGTTCTCTTATATAATACATTTTATAATCGCCGTCGAAATTCTAATTTATGAATCTGATGTATGCTATATAATAACACGTGTCTGGTCTGCTTCTTGAGTATTGTTATACAATAGAAATAGCTTCATTGGTCCACTGCTGGAGCTTATAAACGGTAAGGATCGTTATTGGGGAGATGAGGAACATGAAATATCTTCCGATAACGCAAGGATAATTCTACCCAAATGAAGTTATTTTTTCATTTTTTTTGTAGTATTACACACTAAACTCTCACACCACATTTAGTTAAATATTATTTATCATGACCAAAATTCGCTTTTCTGTGTGGGTGGGTCTGGGGTATAGGGCGGTGTCATTACATTTTAAATGATGCACGTTATTTTGTTAGTGTCTTTATACGAAATAACGCGAATTGTTCCTAAGTCCCGTATGTTATAGGAGCATGCACTGGGGGTCAAATATCTATCATTTTTCGTGTTTCATCACTAAACAAAGTTATAAATATGTAGGTTTTGTTTGTTATTTCTATACATGTCGTTTACGTTGTAATTGTGTGTCTCAAGTATGTCCATATAAGTTCAGGGTTAGTGGCTATAACCAGTTTCCCAATCACTGTTATAATTATCGCGTGAAGTTTGTACGCCTTGTTATGCAAAACAAAGTCGGGATATGTAACGTTTTGACTTTTATTTAGACAACATAAACGGACAAACTTGACAATACCATATTATCTAGTAATATCTGCGATATATTTATGATTGATGTAAGTCTATTATAACATAAACTCTGTATTTTAGTATTCTGTCTGACTATTTTAAACAGCAATCATCATATCGAAGGCCATTATGAGGTTACATATCATGGCACGGGTGAATACAATGAGAAATAGCTGTCCACCTGATATACAGAATTTCAACCAACTTGTCGGTCGTATATTCACACTAAATATACCAAAACCATACAGCATATAAGTCAAAATGAAGATTAATGTCCCGCATATATGGACAATTAACGGGCAGTTCATAACACCTCATAACTGGCTGCGAAAAATGCATGACTTGTTCGATTTGAAGCACAAAAACGTGTTTATGGGGACAGGTTACGTGGCATGTATCCACGAGTAAACATTGCTTATACGGATAATACATGTAATATTTTGGATACACAATACGAAATAGGCGTGAAACACCTTGTTCTGGTCTCAAAAACATCAAAATACTGCACGATCGCCGAAAATCGAAAAACCAGCCCGACCACAACGTTGTTGCCATTAAAACCACAACGGCGTTGCTATTTTTTCGCTGCTGTTGACCCACTTCGATTGGGATTTTATTGAATATTTAGTTCCACTGGAGAGTTGTGGCCGTTACCAGCATGATCGGGGATAATTTTTCTTACGTGGAGAATACCAGCGAGGTTTCAAATTGTGTTCAGGGGTGAGCAATAAGGCTTTCATCTCGAGGAACCATGGTCAGAATGCCCACCCTGGCATTTTGTGTAGGCTATTTCTCAGTCGTATACACAAACAGAGAGCCAGGGAAGCGCTCATTCGTTGTGTATAATATCCTTCTTCAGGGCTGTGGGGGTCTCATTATAATAAATATGCACATTAACTCCCCATCCCGATTTTGGTGATCAGCCCTCTCCTACCCGCTTGCGAATTTCGCCAAAAACACCGCACAACGGCGTTTCGCCACACCACAACGGCCAAACGCACACCACAACGGGGAAACGGTTGGTTAGTGTGAGCCTGGTCTACACGGAATCCTAAACAAACAAAGTTAATCATTTTTATCGACGGTTCCATCGATAGGTATATAGCTCCCAAAGGACTGAATGATTGATGGCAGTGCTACCTACGAGACGTGAGGTAGGGGGTGGGTGAGTACCCGATGCCGGAAACAGTTTTTGACCACTTTTTTTGCATTTTTTTTTTCATTGACATATTTGTTTATATGTTGTGGCTTGTTGCAATATAAGAAGCACTAATACATTCAATATTGTTATAATTACCCCCATAAGTTGATATAAAATGGAAAAATAGTGAATATTGTGGGGGTGGGTCCCAAAATTTTCATTGATTTTTTTTGCGCCCAAATTTTTTTTATTGTGTCTGTTTCAGCTTGCTTGGCAGTTTTTATAATGAAAATTGTCTAGTTCACGATGTAGTTCAATAAAAAAAATACTTCAGATAGCTCTAGGGTAGGGTGAACTTAATGCAGTCTGACAATATCAGCTAGCAACTCATGACAGAATATTAATATATATATATATATATCTTTATTTCCTCCGTTTCCGAAGATATCAAAATATATAACAATAATAGAGACTGTCGTCTCAACATTTACACACAACACATCGAATTGTTATCATATTTTACATAATTATACAACATGACAAGTATCCATAAACATTCAGCATACAATCATTATAGTAACATAAATATGCAAGATATCGATAAAGGCATAGGTAGCATGAAATTCAATTGACTTTTGCGGCTGACATTATTTAATTTTTGTTGTTGTTGTTGTGGCTGATATTACGATATATTCCTCTCATGTCAGCGCTGCTCATATTGTATATGCCATGTATATTTGCGAAAGTTTTATACTGTTGACGCGTATACACTTACACTTAAACATTCTCAGCTGCTGTTCGGTCAACATATAATTTCCACAGATAAGCACATTTCCTCACAAAAAAGTCGATTAGATAAATTTCAACTTCTGCGGATTCATGTACGAGATCATTACATCTAGATAGAAATATGCGTGTTTTAGATTCAGTATCGAGTGAGTAAAATTTTAGATAAACGTCCACGTGAAATTCATTTAGTAGTTCATATTCGATAAGATCCCTATCACGATGTAACGAGGAGCATTCCACTAATGCATGGGACACTATATCTGTGTATTTTAATCGACAGAGTGAGCAATTTGCTTCTTAAGTTTGTAATATAGACAACAGTCGCGCAACAATTAAATATGACTCTTTGTTTTTGGGGAATTTTCGACAATTTTGCCATAATTGGGACATATGACGACTGGAATGTATGTCATGGAACCGAATAAGTCTATTATCGCTTAATATGTTTTGTGTCCATTCTGCATCGTTTATTTCCGACCAACGTTGTCTGACTTTTCGCTTCCATGTTGTCGGATTTAAAAAGGATCTATGACGAATAAACGCTTCCAGTTCCCCTGTCAACTTATATTTGTCAAAGATAAAAATGATATCGGCCATGAAATTCCCTGAAAATTTAACGAGGCCCATCAGATATTGATGTAATCTCGTGAAAAATAATTGTTTACCGGTTTTGTTGGATTTTAAGTTGCACAAGAAACCAAAAAATGCCATTTTACGTTTTTCAATTATTGCATTTATTGGCGACATACCGACCAAACCGCATGCTATATTTGTTGATGTTCGTCTATGTAAACCCTGGTAATATTTTATGCAGAATCGATGAGTTTTCTCAAGTCGATCAACACAATTTCTATTGAGATCCCATAGTAATTCAGAACCATAAAGACCTTTAGATAAGACTACTGATGAATATAACATCGTGCAACTCTGTGGCGTTATTCCACCGGGATAAACTCCTGCGTTTGCTAGCATCATGAGTGCACTTCTTAGTTTGTCACAAATGCGTTCAACGAAAGCAGTATTGAAATCATATTTGTCGATGGGTATACCAAGATGAGTAGTTTCTGTGCATTCTTCCACCCGATTTGCACACAAAGTCCAATTTTTTACTCGATTAGAACATTCATTTTTGGATTCGTTTAAAACCAGAACCGAACATTTATTGGAGTTATATCTGTACCGCCATTTGTTACTGTATTTTTCACAAATATTACATAATTCCGACAACCCCGTACTACTCAATGAGAGCAATACCATGTCATCTGCGTGTGTAGGACAAGTACAGTTGACGCCGAGTATAGTAAGACCATATGGTGACTCTGATAACAATTTTATCAATTCGTCTACGTATATCATGTAGTACAGAGGCGAGAGAATGCTTCCCTGTCTGGCGCCCTGTTGTACATCGAACCAACGCGAATATGTTTCATCATACCGGATACAACATTGAACAGTTTTGAGTAGTTGGTTTATCAGTTTAAATGTATGTCCTTGCATTCCACGTTTATGTAGTTTGTATAATAGACCATCAATCCAGACAGTGTCAAATGCTTTACAAACGTCTAGAAAGAAGCAGTATAATTTCTGATTACAATCGGAAGTGTAAGAAATGCATTCCCTCAAAAGGTATGATGTCATTGTTGCGCTTACACTTTTTTGGAAACCATGTTGTAACGGGTGTACTGAAAGAATGTTCGGTGCATATGATTCCAGTCGAGATTGCATAACTTTCTCAAATAATTTATACAATACAGGCATTAGAGTAATTGCTCGATAGCTGTCAAATTCTGTTCTGGGCTTTGATCCTCCTTTGTACAGTGTTACGATTATTCCGCGTTTCATTTGATTGGGAACATTTTGTGTCATAAAGATTGACGTGAGTAGTTCAGCGATAGTTTTCATTAGTAGAGGGCTTCCATGAATTAAATGTTCGTTTGTAATATTATCCCACCCGGCCGCTTTGTTTCGACTGAGAGAACGATAAATTGGTACAAGTTCCTTTCCGGTTACAGGGAACAGAATGCGACGGTCAATTTCGCTCGTTTGTCTACATGAATGTTCAGAAGTCTCGCGCGATACAGATGAAGTGATTTTATCAAAATGTTCAGAATTGAACTCATAGTGGTACAGGGGCGAGTATAGCTTTTCGAAATAAGTTGCCCAACCTTCTGAAACTTCCTCTTCTGTGCGTAGTGTTTTTCCTTCATGACAGTAGATCGGATTTCGATCCAAATGTGTACGCCGGCGTTTGTTACGTAAAATACGAAATAAATAGTCCCTGTCAACTTGCGCCCGTTCATCAATCTCATCATTTAAATCTGTCATGTGTTTTTCTGCTGCTTTCCTATATTCTCTACGGAATTCGCGTTTGGCTAATTTATATAAATTATAGGCATCTGATTTAGAATCTGCTCTTGGGCGCCCTTTATATATCCAGTTATTTCGCAAGATTCCCATATTTGCATGCAATTGTTTCAGTTTTTCGTTCCAAAAGGGCTTCAGATTTTTTCTAAATTTCTTTTTTGGTAGCGCTTTATCCGTTGCAGTAGATATAGCATGCATAATAGTATCGTATAGTTCTGAAGAATTTTGTTTTCTAGAGGATAAAGCGATCGACCTTAATTCTGCATCTAAAGAATTGTGATATATTTCAATTAAGTTTGTCTGACGTGATACACGCTTCCAATCTATCATTGATACGGGTTGATGACTGTTTAGCGATTTAGCTTTGGCGTGCATAGGAACGTTAATACCCACGGAAATCGGTTTGTGATTTGATACATCAATAGAATCATCATCGAGAACATTCACAGTTTTGACACATGTTTTTAGTGTCTCCGGTACAAGAATGTGATCTATGATTGAACCTTGTATCATATGATTAATAGTTCCAAATGGAACACAAGTTACGGGCGGGGTATTTCCGCACATTTGAACATTTGTAGACAATAGGTTTAATTGCTTGACAAATTTTGTGAACGCCATATTGCGGTCAGCACTGACATTTAATCGAGCATTAAAGTCGCCCATTACTATTATATTGCCATGTGCTTTATAAGTATTACATACATCGTATAACATTTGAATACATTCTCCATAGAATTCTGGTGTGTAATTCGTCGATGGAAGATATACTTGAAATATATAAATAAAGGTATTTTGGTATAAATGTATCTGAATGCCTATTATACGATCACTGTTGATAGGCAAGGGGCACACACAGTGGGAGATCCTTTTGTTCCACAAAAGAGCTACTCCACCCGATGGTCTCCCTCTTTTATTAGGCAGTTTTGGTGTTCTCTGACGATAATCACATGCCGCGTGGTATTCATAAGATTTGTCAAGTGATTCGATAAAGTCAACATTGTGTGCAGACAACCAATGTTCGCTAACACCAATTATGTCATACAAGCCCGTGCCGAGCATCTTACTGAGATATGAACCTGATGACATAATACCAGTAGCGTTCCAAGTCAACAGATTAAGAGTGGAACTATCCATTCTGTAATCCGCTTTGTGACCTGAAAATACACAATTGATCAACAAACACACAACTAAAAGAAGTAGAGCATTGCAGTAATGAATGCCCATATCAACGGTACTATTTTAGTACTGAATATAGATGTATATTGGGGTTAAATGTCGCTCTTATGACCCCACAATCTGCATACAGCGCCTTTCGACCAGAAGTTGTCAGATAATACATCATCAAGGTCCCTGTCGCATATGTTCAATCTGGCTGTATTTCCTCTGAGCATACGAATAACTGTAAACCGGATTTCATACTTATTCAGATATTTCTTAATGTCATGTATTGTCACACTATCATCGAATGCACCTAAGAACACTTGTGATGTTTTTATCGGCCTGTCGTGTAGTTGAAAAAAATAGTCATCGTCATTTGATTTCGGTTGAACTGGTCTGTCGGGAGTTCTTTTCGTCTGCTGATTTGTATGCGGAATGTCTGACTCTACGCTGACATCATTTGGGTGTGAGGTATATGATTCGTCCGTGTAAACTTCCTCCTCATATGACTGATGCATAATATTATTTATGGTTTCGACCAATTCACGCTGTGTCTTGCAAATTTCACCCATTGATTGATTTACGGAATCAGCAAATAATTGTAAATTGTTTGTAACTGATGTTGTGAAGTTCCTGAATTCATTTTTCATGACTTCAACATTTTGTTTGATTGTTTCGTTTACGAACTTATCACAAGAATGGGTAGGTTGCACATGTTTTTTATTAACAATGTCTCTGAGTGTTGAGAATTGATTTTCCAGTCGTTTTTGTTTCCCATTGTATTCTTCTAGTCCGTTCACTATTTTTCCGATGTCACCTTTGATTTCATCAATTTCACTTTTTAGTTTTCTAGCACCTGAATATTTGTCGTCTTGGATTCTCTCAATTGTTAGTGTGTCGCTTTGTATCCTTTCGTCAATTTCTTTGATTTTTGTGTTTATTTGTTTTACATCCGATTGCATCTGTTCAATGTTGTTTACGATTTTAAGTTTTTCTTCAATTTTTTCGAGTCTGGCATCTAAGCTGGCGATTGATGAGTCGAATTTGGGTATACGGTCATTAAAGGTGTGGTGAAAGTTTTCATTGTCAGTTTTCATGCACGATATATCCTTTTGAATTTCCACGATTGCACATTTAATGTTGATGCCGACATCTTCTTCATCATTGATCATTCCTGATATGGATGGTCGACAAACACTTTTGAGTCGCCCACCTTTACTAATAATTTCACCAATGAAGTCCGATTGACCATCAACCATGAATTTCATAAGTCTATATACATCACATGCCATTCGTTTGTGTTTATTGTTTTTGTCCACCACATGATCACCTGTTTGACTTCTGATAACTCTTTGTTTCATACATGACGACTTATCAAACGGAAAAGATTCCAGTTCCTTCACATGTGAGAATATATTGTCCCTGAGTGTGTCCAGAAGTTTTTCTTGGTTTGCAACAAATTCAACGATAGCCGCTACGAACATCTCCTGCGTGGTAGAGTTTATAAATTTTAGGACGTGGTTTAAATTTTCGGTTATTTGTATCATATCTTCTTTCTTTCGAGTATACTGTTGCGATTCGATACTGTCGTACCATGCTGATAAGCATTTAATTAATGTGCGAATGTCGTTACCGTTGTCGCTGATGTCATGATCAGTTACTCCCATGTTTATATCTTCTTTTGGAACAGGTAAGTGATATAATTGCCAATCACCAGATGAATTCGCTAACTGTCCACCCGTACATGAGTATCAGTGTCTCAGTGAGTAATGATATTTCCCGCACGGCATTTACAACTTAGTGTTTATAGTAGTAGCAGTGAAGCGTGACATTTTCACACGGCGAAGACTCCAGTATGCACTCGTATATTGTGAGTACAGTTCATCAAGGTACACAAGACACGTCAAACATGGCGTCGTTTACAAAACAATAACGGAAATTCGGACGAATGGAGTATACATACGAGAGTTTATTCGGTCATGTTGAAACATTCGGTTGACGATCAAACGAATTGGTAACATCATTGGAATCGGAATAACTTCCGCAAACACATCATACCATCAAAATCGAGAGAGAATCTATTTATTCCGACATATATGCGATAATTCGAAGAGACACATTGTTTACGACTTAACATCAAGGGGACGGTAGAGTCAGAATAATGTATAGTTAATAATATATAGTAGACACAGGTAGACATATAATAGTAAATCAAGAGTACAGCCGGTATACTGTAAACAGAAGACCAAATTGGAGTTATCTTCCCTACACCAACACAATGACGTTACGCTTTAATACTGTGACCCATCTCCATGGTCACATGCCACTAAAGTGCACATCCGTGTATATGGATTTGGCACTAAATTGACCATCCGCGTTCAAACTCAAAGGGTTAGACATTATTTTAGGCCTAGTCCTAAGTCGTAATGCGATGTCGGGTCGGTGGTCATACAGGCATACATAAAAGCTAATTCATATGCACATTTTCCTTTTTGGTATTACTATAGGCTCTAGGCCTACTAGTTGATGCTGGTTGTGTAATTTTTTATTCTATTATAGGCCCTAACACTGGCCCTAGTTATTTTTTGTTGTCATTCCAGGCCAGGGGATTCAACATATTTTTCATCTACTCACACAGATGAATAGGCTGGGTTATAAATTTACCAATATAATCACATCATATTCTACCTTTGTTGATTGCTTAGAGTTCAATTTAGTTGAGATTATCGCTGATTACTGCTGATTATCGCATAATTATCAGCCAAGAAAATATTTGTCTTGTACATGTTTGTAAACAGGAAGTAACATTTAATTTGGTCTTTCAAAGAAGGGACCAATATAGAGCGGTTGGTCGTTTTTACAGAGGAGACCAACATAAAGCGTTGGGGTTTTGGGGTGGGTGTCTAAAATTTTATGAAAAAAAAATGCAAGAAAGGGTGGGTGGGTGTAAAAAAAATGTCAATGTAAAAAAAAACCACCCCACGTCTCGCAACTTTTTTACGCCCCCCCCCCGTCTCACTTAGCATTTCTGAAGCGTGATTAGTACTACCAGGCTGGAGAAAATTCAGAAGAGAGCTCTACGTTTTATTTATAATGTCTACACTTCAGACTATAATTTGCTTCTGAAACTTGCAAATTGTGAGCATTTACATCTACAAAGACTTATGGCACTCACATCGTTCAAGATACTCAACAAGGATCAACACCCCTTCCTATCTAGACTGCCTGGTAAGGTTGAAAATTGCAAATATTCATTCAGAAACTTTGGAGACCCCTTCATCTGATACAACTACTTATGCTCTCAGATCATTTAGATATATGCACCCAAAGTATGGAACTCTCTTCCAAAGTTATTCAGAACTGCAGATATAATGAAATACTTTGAAGCTATTTTAAGAACATGGGATGGTTTTGCCTGTAAATGCAGTGCCTGTAGGTAAACATCCATATTGTATACATGTGTCATATATGCAATATTATAATTTATAGATACACTAGTTGAAACAGATTTTTTTTAATCGACATTTTGAAAAACTAACGCCGGTATAGCCAGGGTAACCCGGGTCACCACACCAAATTTGGTTGATATCGGTCCAGGGGTCTTGGAGAAAAATCCAGACAAACAGACAGACGGAAGACCGATCCTACACTTTTATATATATAGATCCCCACATATATAAGTAGAGTATATTTGTTCTTTCTGTCGTTTCATTCAGAGATATTGCACCAATCAGAACCAAGACTAGATTGTTTATTGATACGTGAAGTGTATGCTTAATGTCAAACAATTTCTCCATCTCCGACAGGTCTCGCCTGTATCCGTCAGCGACTGTCACTGGGAGGGAGGTGCCAACGTATGCAGGACCTTCACCAACAGAGTGTCATACGCCATACCGTTGGAGCTGGTGTACCTTACCCCGTTACACAAATGGAACCCATACGATATTATCTACCGGTCCGATGGGAGCGTAGTCACCGCCGGCGGGAGGGATGGCAGCACAACCGACACTACCAAAGCTTACGACGGCACGTACAAACGAATCTACTACATAACACCCAAGGAATTTTTTCAGGGATCAGAGGTCGACATTGACCCAGCTGACACGGTACAGGGCGTAGCTGGAGTGTTGGATCAGTCTGGAAATATTAGAGAAGTCGTTGCTTCAGGTAGATATGCGTGCAGCGGTTATATTTCTGCAAATTTCATCTTGACGTTTTACTTACATGTTTTTATTAATTATGTTACTTCACGTTCTGTAAAATATTGTTCCGTTTATATTTTCCTTTTCCATTTTGTTAAATATACGACGGGCGTTTCTCGGTATCATCCCTTTTTAGCTCACCTGAGACGAAGTCTCCGGTGGAGCTATAGTCATCACTCCTCGTCCGTCGTCCGTCCATCCGTCCGTCCATCCGTCCGTCAACAATTCTTTAAACATCTTCTCCTCTGAAACCATCAGACCGATTGGGTTTATATTTGGTGTGGATGTTCCCTATGTGACTCTTATTCAGATTTGTTCAAATGAGGTCACCAAGTCAAATAGTTTTGATGTCAGGACCATAACTATTTTTCCACATAGTAATTCTTAAAACGACTTCTTTTCTGAAGTTGTCGGGCCGAATGGGTTTATATTTGGTATGAGTGTACCTTGGGTGACTGTGGTTCAGATTTGTTCAAATGATGTCACTGTGTCGAATGTTGGCGGAGCCAGTGACATAACTAAAAAAAAAAAAAACCCCAAAAACAATATTCAGATTTAACTCCTTGCTCAATTTAACACACAAATTTTGTTTAATAATTTTTTTTTTATAACATGTTATAAAATTTGAAAAACTCACATAATTATAACATCCTCTGAGTTATGAAACTTCAGTCTTCAATGAAATCACAGAAACTTTCCATTACCCCCCCCCCCCCCACCCTCACATGACCCAGGACCCCACCCTGCCAACAGCCCCTTCACCCATATCATATCACAACTTACCTCTCTCCAGAAGCAGTTATTATATCTGCCAATAGTATATCTACAAGAGGACTCAGCTTCAGATAGACACAGTCAGGTCATTAATTGAGATGAGAATGACAGATTAGAGATTAGAATGTTATTGGACAGGTTTGTGTAAACACTGCACTAGCAACGGTGCTTGTTTTTATTATCAAATTAAAACAAAATTATTTTCTCAAGCCTGAATTTAGTGTGTCTGACATTTGCAGAATGAGGTCCCCAGGGGGTGAATTTAGTGTTGCTACCCTATACAGCAGGCTAGAATCACCAACTTCAACAGTATAACTTCAATCTGTTTCTAGGTTTCCCATGGCAGTTGAGGCATAATCAGACGGAGTGTGAATTCGGCGATGCTAGCCTGCCTTGCGGAATAGTGTCATTCAATTCACCTTTTGGGGACCTCATTCTGCAAATGTCAGACACTAAATTCAGGCTTGGCTGTTTCATATTATTTTCTTAACCACCACTTATCCAGGTGTCCAGGTGAAGAAAAATTGGGGGGTATATTGGATTGAATTTGTCTTCTGTCTGTCAGGCAGTCCTTATATCCATCTATCTGTTGGGATGTCTATCATCTGTCTTTCAACAATTGTTTTCTTCTCCATATTAAAGACCAAATGTGTTTATATATTTTGGTGTGCATGTTCCCTAGGTGACTCACAAACAGATTTGTTCAAATAAGTTCATCAGATCAAATAGGTGCAAAGCCAGGACCATAACTGTTTCCCGCCATAGTAATTTTTAAAACAATTTCTTCTCAAGAACCATTGGGCCTATATAGCTTATATTTGGTATGGAGGGGCCTTGGGTGACCGGGGTTCAGATTTGTTCAAATGGGGTTATTTTTAGGAAAAGAGGCCCCCAGAGGGTGAGGTGAATTCAGTGATGCTAGCCCACCTTGCGGAATAGTGTCATTAAATTCGCCGTTTAGGGACCTCATTCTGCAAAGGTCAGACACACTTAATACAGGCTTGCTGTTCCAAAATTATTTTCTTAACCACCACTTATCCAGGTGAAATCATACCCTGATTTTTCAAAGAAAAATGGGGGGGGGGGGTATATTGAATATTGGGGGGTATATTGATATTACTAGATAAATGGATCTCATAGATGGGGATTCACATTTGTTCTGATAGGGGCAGAGATAAGAGATTTAACTCTCCTCTATGCTGTTTGGTACTGGTATAATAATATTGATTTCCAGGCAGCCTGGGTGGGGGCAACGTTTGAGGCAATGGTTAGTGAGTGTAGAGGGGTGGAGTTTTGGCCCCCTACTTTAATCAAAATTTAAACAGTTGAAAAATTCATGCCTGATACAACATTAGTTGTAGATTAGATGTTCACACCAAAAAATTTCATGCCTGATACAACATTAGTTGTAGATTTTCCAATATTATTTTCTTAACCACCACATGACCTTATTTTTCAAAGAAAATTTTGGGGGGGGGGTATATAGGATATTGGGGGGTATATTTGATATTACTAGATGAATTGATCTCATAGTTGGGGATTTACATTTGGCAATGGGGAGGGAGTGTAGAGGGGGTGGAGTTTTGACCCCCTACCTTGATAAAAATAAAAACAGTTGAAAATTTCATGCCTGATACAACATTAGTTGTAGATTAGATGTTCACACTAAAAATCGGTTGGAACTGTTTTCATAGTTTGGTTTAATTCTCCAACATGTATGTTTTTAAATCACCAGTCCATATATGTTCCTACTTCAGGTTAAACTTTATGGGGTTGTCAGGTTGGTAATTTTCAAATGAGGTCACCTGGTCAAATAGGGGCCAAGCGAAGGACAGTTTTCCTCTTAATATGCTTCCTTCACAAGGACCATCAGGTCTATTTTACTGATATTTAGTATGAAGGGTTCTTTGGTGTATGGGATTAAAATTTATTCAGATGGGGTCACCAGGTAAAATAGGGTGGGACCAGGGACATAACTGTATGTCTCTATAGTAATACTTAAAATGTCTTCTCAAGATAGGTTGGACTATTTAGCTTACATATAGTATGGAGGATCCTTTAGTGTCTGAGATTCAGATTTGTTAACATGAGGTCAACCTGTTAAGAAATGACGGGGCTATGGGGACTTAACACTTTTGTGTCTAATAAAATCATTAAAATACAAAATGCATTAAAACATCTACCTTGGAACTACCTGACTGATTAATCTGACATACATGTATGGTGTTTTGGGTCCATGGATAATTGGGCTTCAAACATGTCTAAATGGTTTTATAAAAAGGCGCTTGTGAGATTGGAAATTTCCAACAATTGAGAAAGTTTGAGATGTCGGTTGTGAAATTCCAACCTGAGACTTGGGAGTCTGGAGCCCGGTCGGGAGGGGACTTGTTGAGCTGGAGGAGGGGGTGGGGTGATCAGTAGTGTACAGTTGGTAAATTCAAGGTAGATATTCACCGATCTACATACATGAAGCCTCTCTAGCCACATATCCTGTTTAGATCTACTTCTTTTAAAATGATTATGAAAAGTTCTGACTGTTGTGGTCTCCAGAGTCCCAGTCTTATCAGTCTTTGTAGTCTGGTGAGCGACCCCACAGTCTTTGACTGTCTTGTTTCTTAATTTCGTCATCATTTTTTTTCGTTCGCGGATAATACAATGCATCAAAGAGTTACACAATAGTCTTCAATGAATCAAAAGCCGACCACTCTGGATGTCACAGGAAATGGACTCTTGGTCGAAACGAAATGACCGAAGTTACCTCCGTCACTCACTTAGGCATTCCTATAGATAAATTCAAATTCGCGTCATCCCTAGTAGATGAGGTATGCACCAAGATAAGAGGAACATTTTTTATGTTGTCAAATGCAGGTATGTACGCAGGCGGCCTAACACCTGTGAGCTCAGTAAAGCTTTACAAGTCTATTGTATTACCAAGAGGTCTATATGGAACAGAACTCATCACTGATATCACTAATACTGATAAGCTTAAACTTGAACGCATTCACCGATTTTGCTTAAAACGTATTCAGGGTTTGCATCCCCAGACCCGCACGGCTATGGTAGAGGGGTTGCTTGGTATCCAGTCACTCAGTTACTTCATAACCAAACGCAGGCTGTCCTTGTATCGCTCATTATGCAATATGAGTAGTGACAAGGCTACGAAGCAACTTTTTTACTATCGCACATCTGAATCTCACTTCGCACAGGGGAGTCCTTTCATTAGAAAAGTTGAATCAGACCTTAAGGATCTGACGATTGCTCACTTGTATCAGGAATTTTCATCAGAAGCAAAAGTAGCTAATAAACACCATTGGAAGTCCCTGGTCAACAACGCAATGATGTCCAACTCTAGAAACGAATGGCAACACCTTGTATCAACACAGAGTGACTTCGGTCGTTTCGCTACCATCCAAACAAACCTGCACATGTCCCACCTTTGGAAAGCATGCCACAAATACCCCAGACACAAGAAATTTTACTTTCTCATTGTGCAATTACTATGCATGTTGAAATTCGTTGAGGACGTTGTGTGCATAAGATGTGGGGCAATTTATAATGATACCGTGAATCATGTTTTTAACGACTGTTCTTCTCTGGTAGACTCAAGAAATGACACATGGTATCGTTTCCTCTCACATTTCCACGTAGACTGTTATATGTGCATTGATAATCTCCCGGTGGACAAACAAATGCTCATGTTCATTGGGTATATCCCAAATTCTCTCCATGGCATCGCTGATGATGTCCTGGAGATTGTCGATTTTATGGTGAGAGAAGCCGCTCAAATCTGGTACCTTTGGATGTTCGGGGATAATAGACATTAGTTCATTATAATGTTCCCCATATTTCATTCCTTCTCTAACCATCACTGCGTTGATATTTTCCATCGTGTAATCTTGTACGTGTATATGCGCATGTTTACGGTTTTCAGGCCACTATATATGTGTGTGTCCAATTATATTAATGTCTTGTGTCTCTGTGTTTGTACATAATTGCTTGTACATGAAATATTTGTATAATTCCTTATTTATATTCTACGTATTTTGCTTTATTATATATTGACTCTTCAGAAATGGAGGAATAAAAGATATATATATATATATAATAGTTAATGTGACAATTAAAATTCAGAAATGGCCCAGAGTCCACTACAGATGAAACCAGAAACTAACATGTATACCTCTTAAAATCTTGCCTAAAATTGTCGACGTCGTCACATTTAGAATTGAGTGTACTTCCTGGAATGTTTCATGCATATAAACCGATGCGGTCGGAGCTCTCGTTATAATGGTCTATCGTCGCGTTTACTGCCATGCGCTGTGCCTATATACTGGAGTAAGTCTTGAAATAATGTGTGTGGCATTTGCATAATAAGGTCCCCAGCTGGCTTGCATCACAAAATTCACCCTCTGGGGTCCTCATTTTGCTTAGGCCTCATCTTCTGGGAAGTATCTATAGTCTCAAATTAACATTGTTTTTAGTTAGATACGTATGTTCAGTTTCTATATTCCCCTAATTTCCGAAGATAATATGTATAATTAATCGAGGTGACTAATGGATGAACATCACGAACTGCAACTGGGGCACTTCTATCTGATCCTATAGGTCTCCCATAGTTCAGGACAAAGCAGGATGATGTTCCCAGAAGGTGAATTTGGTGACGCTAAGCCGCCGCTTGCGTGATATCGTCACTAAATTGATTCACCCTCTGGGGACCTCATTCTGCAAATGTCATACACACTATTGCAAGGCTTTATTGGAGTCTGTATATGATCGTGCTTACAATCGTGGACGTTGGTGTCATTAAATTGAGAGATATAATGTATAGAAGGATGTAGAAGCAATAAAAGTACTTCCCTGCATGTATTCGAATTAAAGACGTATTATGCATGTTCACCATTATATATAGTTGTGGACCAGTTCACGGAGGGTTATGTGTTTCAGGCACTCGTATAATCCTGCCGAAAATCGTCGATATTGGTGCTCTGAGAACACGCTACCCAATATGTCCCATCCATGGAGAGGGTAGAGCAGTATGGAAGGAATTGGACGCAATGAAAGAAATGTTAATGAACATGGAAACATATGCTGATCTTCTGGAGACGAAGCCAGCATTTCTGTCAGCTAGTGGTTCACTGGGTTCAGTGGCTCATTTAAAGGTACATTCACTTACGCGTGTAATTACGCTGTTGCACATGCAGCTGACATATCCTATTTGACTAACTTTGAAGGGACTCCCGTGTTCTTAATAATCGATCGGAAACCATTGGATTTCCAAGAAACTACAGTATAAAATGTTCATATACCAATAGATTTAAAGAATTCCCGTTGTTGGTAAAGTGACCAACAGACACCCACGATGAGTTTCAATTGCAGCGTATATATGATTGTCATTACGGAATATATGCATTAATATAACGTATATAGAGGATCTGCAACGAGTTTTGTTGGGACATAAGATTTTATGAAACGAGTTTCATAAATATTATTCACTATAAGTCGTTGACGAGTTGTGAATCAAATTTATCAAACGAGTTTCATAAAAGCTTATATCCCGACATAAAGAGTTGAAGATCTTGTATCTCCCATGAAAAAAACTAGAGCTTTAATAGCCTTTATGCCTTTTTAACAAATCAAAATCCTTAAAAGAATTTGCAAAATGCATACATTTACAACGTTGACATCGACGCTTCACAACCGTATGCGACAGTATTGCGCTCTGCGTGGGCTGGCAGCGGAAAATAAGTCCCCAATTTGCCTCTTTTTTGTGTTTATTTTGTGCAACGAAGTTGGACAAGGATTAACTTTAATGAACAAAGATTTGCTTTGTCTGGTGATGGTGTCATATGCGGCTTTTCGAAATAGCATTAATCCGCCTGGACCAATGTTAAGACGCGGCGCGGTAATTTAGTTGGCGCTTCCAATTGATATGTTTCACGCGCCTATTCATCACTAGGATAAGGAAATATGTCATGGCTTGTTTAATGATATGATAGGGGTTTCGTGTGATATACCATTATCAACACGTCTGTGCCAAAAAAAGAAACAAATAAGCCATATGTGACTAGGTACCAGTGGTTATACTAATTTTAACACTCATTGCATAAAAAATTTATCCTCATCTCCAGAATGTGTTTAAGGTCTCGAATACTCTCGATACACGTTTTGACAAAATGTATTTTGTAGGTACCCAGAACTTTTTCACGAGCGCAGTTTATATATATCCATGATATCATATATGAAGATCGTGAGAAGGAACTTAATGTTTTGATCCTTGTAATTGCAAAGTTTTACCAATAAATAGTATCCTGTAATTGAAATTGTTATGCGAGCATGGTGTTATATCATGTAATTAAAAAATTTATTCAACATCATGACACAAATGAAGCTGCCTCTCTTAGTGACAAAGCAATAAGTTTGTGTTTAATATCTGCCTGCCGTGTCATATTATACCTGAAAATATAAAAACAATTAAAATAATATTTGTAATCTCGAACATGTGATAAAATCCACTGGTTTTGTCTTCTCTTAATTGCTGTTCAGATTCTATAATTATGCAATGGTGATATGTGAAATTCCTGAGTTTTCGCAGGGTAGGTTCAGAGGTATGCTTTATTGAAAATGTCTTGCAATTCTAAGCTGGATTTATGAAAACCTTAATTTTAGCCTTCCGGTGTTCATATTATGAGCACACTGCCTTTAAGTTCACTATCTAATGACATTGTCACACGACACTGTCATGTAAATTTACAGTTCAGAAATCTGTGACTTATACTTACGGGACACCCTGCATGTACAATGGGTGTTGGTATATACTTTTCAGTCAACTGTTCATGTGTTTCGATTCAGATTCCAGAAGTCGGTACAATGACAGTTCCTCATTCACACGACATCTACGTGACTACCGAAAATCTTCAGCGTATCACGGACACAGTTACGTTAAATGTCGTCTCTTCCTTTGTGATGAATCATCAGCACACACTAGAGATAGCTTATAACAACTCCCTGAACGAGTACCACGTCGTGAAGTGTGACGGACAGGCCACCTCTGGAACTAATGGGTGCCGAGACAACCATCCTCTCACCCTTATTGTTGTCGATTACGGTCAATAAAATGCATACCAGATATGGATAACAGTCGTTCATAATAAACCCGTTTCAAATGAGTATACGACATCGTGCATGGTTTTCCATAATAAAAAACAATAGTTAATTTACAAAGCTTGTCTGAAATGGTTATTTTGGGTGGTTTATTTACAATGGTTATTTTGGGTGGTTAATTGTCCCCCGATATAAATTTTGGGGGACTATTGTAATCAGCCGCGTGCGTCCCGTGCGTCCGTCCGTGCGTCCCGTCCGTCCTTGCGTAATGATCGTCCGATTTGATTGAAACTTGGTATGTAGGTGTCTCAACCAAAAACACAGGTGCTTTGCAATTCTGGGTTTGATCCGTTGTTCTTTTATGGAGTTATTTCCATTTTTTCAACTCACTTTTTCGGTTTCCGGATGATATCTCAAGTTTGGATCCTTTAATTGCAAATACCGTTTTTATGTGGATCAGTCATATCAAGATACAGGTTGAGTTTGATCCTAGAGTTATGGACTTTTTTCGACTTAGAAAATTCTTTTTTCTTCTTTTTTCTTTGGTTTCCGGATGATAACTCAAGTTTAGACTGTTCAATTGAAAATTCCGTATCTTTGTGAGTCATTGATATCAAAATACAGGTCAAGTTCGAATTTGAGTTTGATCCAATGATTTTTCTCAGAGTTATGGGCTTTTCGACTTAGAAAATTCAATTTTCTTGTTTTTTCTGCGGTTTCCGGATGATAACTCAAGTTTGGATTGTTTAATTGGAAATTCTGTTTTTTGTGGGTCGTTCATATCAAATACAGGTCAAGTTCGAATTTGAGTTTGATCCAATTATTTTTCCCCGAGTTATGGGCCTTTCGACTTTGAAAAACATTTTTTATAATTTTCTGTATGAGGGTACCTTCATGGTGTAATCAACTCATCCTACAGTTTAGATCGTATATATTTGAAACTTCAGAGTATTGTTACCCACATATTGGAGATGTGCAACATGTATATAGATGACGGAAAAATTATTTCTTTACGGAATTATTAACCCTTTCGACTTAGAACTTTTCAACATTTTTTTTATTAGTTTAACAAAGCGGCGTCGACTTGCCACGTTTTCGGGGGACACTGACCTTTTATTTACACACCGTGATTTGGGTGGTTAAGTCACAACGGTTATCTGCAACTACAGTTAATTTACAACGGTTATTTTTGGGTGGTTAATTTATAACGGTTATTTGTGTGGTGAAAACTATAGTGAAACCATAGTTTTATAACGGTTATTGTGTGGTTAATTTACAACGGTTATTTGGGTGGTGTATTTAATAACGGTTATCTGTAACTATAATTAATTTACATCGGTTATTTGGGTCTTCTTAGATTAGAAGGCTGTTAAAGCAACGCTTTTAATTTTCAAACGAAGTTCAACGGCAATCAGCGCGGATATAAATAGGTTATTTTTTATTTTATCGTGATGTCATCGTTGTCGACCATTTGGTTTGCATTTTTTTCCTGTCAATTAGTTCGCACTAAACTGCAATATGATATTGTTGGACACCGGTAAACATCTGGCCGCTTCCTTTTAGAGGTATGGTTGGGCAGTATAGTGAAGTGCAACATTTTAGAAATGGAAAAGCCGAAATTATGAATATCCAACTCGAACTTTCAGTTATTGCTCTTGGTAATTTTATAGATATTTAAACAACATTGTTAAATGTCTGTTTGAGTTCATGGACAATATGTGAAGTATGTGTCGCGTCAAAAGTATGGCCATTGTCAGTTTTGAGATCATTTCGTCGCATACATCTACAAATTGATGTCAAATTGATGTTTTTCATTTATTTTGGGCGTTCCAATACCCATGTCTAGAGGGCCGTGGCGATGCGGGTGGGATGGAGTGTCTCATCCCATCTATGGTCAAAATATTCAATAGCTTGGACATATCATACCTGACACGACATTAGTTAGAAATTGATATCGAAAATAGGTTGAAATTGTTCTCGTTATAGTTTGATTTTCCAACAATTTATTAGTGGGGATTTTTTTACACCAACATTTGCTTAATTACTGTTGGCCAAATTGTTGGACTGAAATGGCCATGGCCATCAGTTGGAAATGTTCCAATCTAAAGAGGTGTCAAGTTTTGAAAATGTCCAACACTTGGAAAGCTTAAGTCAAGTCTAGATGCTAGGGTTCAGATTTCAAAACATTCTCACACCGGACCATAACCATGGTCGGTCCGGTATGTCTTGGTCCCTCCCCCCGTGGGCAGTCAAACACAGCTATCTAATTTAACAGAAACAAATCGGGGTTCAATTTGCTTGACGTCAGAACACCATAATACATGCTAGTATTGGGCAATTTCCATGTTTAGACACTGGTTCAGATCTAAAGAAAGTCGCTCAATACGGGGCCGCCTCGAGGATTAGAGTATATAAGGCTACCATCCAGGTATTTGAGTGGGAAGTTAGATTTAAACCCAAGGGGTGTGTAAATTACGCGAATATGTGAGTTTGGTGAGATTCAATATGGGGTGCAGTTGGAAATTCCAACGATGGACAATCACACCCCTCCAAAGCATGTCATCTAGGCCCGTCCATGTATGTATATGTCCATCCACGACGCACTCAGCGTGGACTATATATGTTCAAAATTAACTAACTCTCCATTACGTTTGAATCCATTGTAACGTGCCATCACATTTTTTCCATATATATGAACATACATGCACATGAACACGCACATTGAATTCCCTTGAACGCGCAGCAAATGTACCATGTACGTGCAGTGTAAGTGTACCTGCATGCAACCTCCTTTTGGTTGCGTTTCACGCCATCATCAGTCAGTATTTATAATAATAGCTTATAATCAAGGTAAGTGTTGACAGATTGACCGATTGACAGATAATTAGAGCCAATCAAACTGACTTACTGATCCATATACACAGGCGAAAAGCGGACTGGTTTATCAGTGCTTACAAAATAATATTGCTTGATTGTTGAAACATGACGACATGACACTAGATAAAGATCTAACTATAATGTATAGATAATAAGAATCTATACCACAACAAGTTGCTTGTATTGGATGATTTAATCCAGAAAGTTGAAAACCGGATAGCTGCTTTCCGGATAGCTGTAATTCTTACCCGGCAAAGTATAAACACTCTATTGATATCGCTAACCGATTTAATCGGATAGGATCTTAGCCGGCTAATGTATAAACACCCCCTTAGTTTAGAAGGCTGTTAAAGCCATACTCAGCCTCAGATCCAGCTATTTGAACTTCGACTTAATCTCTGCCCGAGACTTGGCAAAGCTAGCAGTAACATCCTCAGATGAAACGCCAGCTTTCTTCGGCTTGTCTTGATGGTCTGCATCGAGTGATGGCTTCAACAGCGGCTCCCCAGTTGCTCGGTGCATCCGGAATTTTGGATCAAGCTTACCTACCTGTATCTGAAAAATGAACAATCATTTCGTTATTAAAATGAAAATTTGGCCAGAACTTTAATACTGTATTTATGGGCAAGTAACATTCTGGAAACAAATTTTTTTTTTTCTTAGTAAAATTGAATGTAAACAAAATTAAACATGGTTCAAACTCACGTTTCTGAGAATAACAAAGGTGCAAACTTGCACAGACCTCTGCACTATACACCAACAATATTAAAACTGGTATAAACACTGTTCCGTATGAATAAACGACGTATTTGGATAAAGATGACAAAACAAATAGTAGTATAATACTATTTGTTTAGTGTAAACAGTATTTAATCATTATAATTCATAAAGTAATTACAATATAATAACAAGTTATGGTGTGGAGGGGATTCGACAGCAAGCTTATAGCTTATATGTGTCGTCTCCGGTTATGGTCTGACCGAGCCCACGACGTGAGTGTGCTTGGATTAAGTGCGATGTATTTCAAACAATTTGAAGTTCACAGTTGGCGTTTATTTTTATTTTGTCTCGCATCAACTCACGCAGTTCGATAGGTGTGTCGATATTAAGTTTAATGGAATAAACGCTTTAAGTGAGACTAAGAGCTGGTATTAGTAATACAGTTGGTATTAGAAAAATTGGATATCAGATCAGTGGGAGAAAAAGGGAGAATTAGATAGTATTGTTTCAGATAGAGGAGAATTTAAAGATATATGGATAATCTGATGTAGACATACTGATTTTGAAGAGATGGCCTATAGCCTCTGAGTCGACATCGTACCACGGTAACATTTCACAGTGAATTCGAACGCGGAGTGTGTTCTTATGTGATCAGGTTATAATCTAGCTCATTGTTGCATATCTTCCGATTTATTTGGTTATTATGTGCGTTATTATGCGCGTGTGTGGTTTAACGGACGAGTCCGTTTAACGGACGAGTCCTCGGGGCCATTACTAATTGAATCGTTTGGTGCTTAGGATATTTTTTTGTGTTCTCTGAAAATGGTTATATTATCGTCATGTGAGAGTTCAGTGGAACCGCGGAGTAGCACCTCGGTTGTAATGTTACAAAGGCCAGACACTGTGGTTAGAAATAAAGCTCTTTGTGAGTCGTATCTTTCGCATTCGAGTAAATAATGTTCGGTATCCTCTAGCTTACCGCAATCACACATGGGTCGATCAGAAACAAAATTTGAATAGGTGTGGTAATTTAAGTGGCTACAGTGCAGTCTAAGTCGAGAGTGCAAGACCTGCGCGTCGCGTGTGTAGGCATAATAAAACCATTTGTCTCTATCGAATCCATGGCAATCCTGCTTGTGTCAAGGTTATTCCACAATGTGGTTGTCGAGGGAAGGAAGGATCTTCTGTGATATTCATTATCGAAAACTGGGACCATAAAACAATTGCCTTGTCTGGTGACACGCCCCGATATCTGACTGTGAGTTGGAGGTACTAAAGTTCTTAGATATATTAGTGCCTGGCCATGCACCATCTTGTAGAATAGCTTCAGTTTGTATTTTTCAAGTCGTGATTTTAAGGTTTCCCAGCCAGTTTCTGTAAGGAGTGTCGACTTACTGACATACCTAGTGGCACCCGTTATATTACGAGCTGCTTCATACTGTATGTCTTCAATAATATCAGGTTCCCATTGCACACAACCATCCCAGACTACACAAGAATATTTAAGAACTGATCGAATCAGAGTGAAGTAACATTTTTCAAGACTATCCCTGTCAAGATAAAATCGATATTTTCTTAGTAGGGAAATACGTTTCCAGGCAGTATTCGTCATTGCATTGTTGTGGGGACCCCAGCAACCATTTTTACTCAAAATAACACCGAGATGCTTGTGTGAATTGACTTCTTTAATGGGCTGTTTATTCACAGTAAGAGTTGGATGGTTTAGAGTATTGCGTTGTTTTCGAGTGCATGTCAATGCATCTGTCTTAAGTTCATTGAATTTAACAAGCCATATGTAGAGGACCATTCTTCAAGTCGTTTAATATCCTGCTGCATCATAATTCCCCCAGTGTTAGGGTCATCAGTTGTCAGTGCAATCGAAGTGTCGTCGGCAAAAAGACGAATATTACAGCTCGAACGAACATAAACTATTTATGGAATAACTACAACGAATGCATGATGTAAATGTAAACTTTTATGGACAAACGTGAAATGTAGCGATAGACAAACAAAGTTAGGGAAATAATATAGACACGACGTCTCATTTAAATCTAATACAGTATTTACATTGACGGAACTTTCTATCAACGTTAACAAATCAAGAGCAAAAAAAAATGTATCGTATGACCAAGTGTCACTCTATGTGTGAGCTAATTCTACTTCATAGATGCTTTGACTTGATTGCTAATCAATTAATATTACGAACAAAGAACTGTATGATCCTACATACATTACAACTGACCACATCTGGGCCATACATGTAGCCACATCTGGGCCGGAAATAAAACGCCTCGTCTGGGCGAAACAATTCACAAAATAACAACTAAGTGCCTTTTCGTACATGCACTCTATCTATCTATGGTTACTGTAGACCCGCGTATCGGGTAGTATAGCCAGTGCGCGTCTGTGCAGAGTGGAGATAGCGTGTGTTCAGAAAGGAGATGACAGTGAGATAGGAGAATCAAGTTTAGATTTTATGTTACAGAAGAGAGATAAAAACAGTTAAAAACACTAGGTTAAAAGAATGATAATTTGAGCCAATTATTTGATATGCCCTTTCTGATAATGTCAGGTTATGAGAGTTAGAGGTTAGAGTTTAGATTATACCAGAGAATTGCAGTGGCAGGGAAGAAGGAACATCTGAAGTAATTTGGGCATGTATGAATGCGTCGGAATATTTCCTGATGGTGGAATCGAGTTTTTCTTGTGGGCTTTTCAAGATAAGTTGGAATTTGAATTGCCATATGGCTTTGGGTGGTTTTTTGGAAGATATTGTTCTTCTAGCCTCCAGTGATTTCAAATTTAGATCAGAAGTCATAGCCGAAACACTTGCATATCTTGAGTATTTATTTTTTATCCACCTTACAGCCCTGTTCTGAACTTTTTCAATTTCTACAATATTTGTGGCTGTGTAAGGTGACCATGCGCTTCCTGCATATTCTAATTTAGACCGTACCACAGCTTGATATGCTATTTTACGAATAACTTCATTTTTTGTTTTTATATTTCTTTTCAGGAACCCAAGAGTTTGATTTGCACTTGATGTTATTTTATTTATATGTTCGTTGAATGACATGTTTGTGGTTAAGTCAACCCCGAGATAGCGGGCTGTGCTGGTATGTTGCAAGATTTGCCCATGCAGTCTGTAGGGACCCGAGGGGCGTATCTTTAATATCTCTAAATCCCTCCCATTGGTCTGCCTATTTCTATGGCCCTATTGTATTACAAGGGATCCTTTGTCCGCGTATTTCTATGGCCCTATTATCTTACGAGGGACCCTTTGTCTGCGTATTTCTATGGCCCTACAGTCTTACGAGGGACGCTTTGTCAGCGTATTTCTATGGCCCTATAGTCTTACGATGGGCCTTTTGTATACGTATTTCTATGGCCCTATAGTCTTACAAAGCCCTCTTTGTTCATAAATCCCTCCTTTTCTAATTTCTATTTATGCACTTGATTACCACTTGACAAAACCAAAAACATTTCTCGAAGGTTCTTAATTAGATTCTCATTCAAAGCATGGAAATTTACCTCTATTAATTGTCTCATAGCCAATATGAATGAAGACATGTTTTTCTACTGCCCAGTGGTATTATATCTATGGAACATTATGAATGCCTTTGCTTAATGGAATATATCGATGCGTCTGACAATGTAACCTTTACACAATCGATATTCGCCTCCATATTCATTGAATTTTCAGTGTTAGATACAAAGATATGTATTGTACTTATGGGGACGTCTTCACATGAAAGCGATGTGCCATTAGACGGACAGATTGTTAAATCTCATATCTTATCGAATTTTCATCAATGTTGCTTATAGCAATGTATACTGAGTCCTTTGTTACCTTTCTCAACATATGAACTACCTAGTGGATTTATCAATTTGGCCCTAAAAATATCATGTCAATATATTTGCCTGTAAGTGAACGCTCTTTATACTTTCAAATGCGCACATTAAGGCTATATAAATTACCAGAACACATCCAAACAATTAATTACCACTATAGAAAGCTTGGATTTTTTTATAGAAATCCAATGACAAAGCATCTCTCCAAAGCCATTATTATCAAAGGTGTCACGTGATCTATCTGTTACAATACAAGCATGCCTGCACTCGATTAACCAACAGCAATGGATCACATTTGGGTTACATACCTTAAACGCTTCACTTATGTAAAATCAAGCACATCGGGTTGAACATGTCCACCGAAGTAAGCTCATTTAAGTCAATGGGCCTTCACACATAGTACCCACAGTGTCGTTTATACTTCAAAACGTAAATCGTGCATTTGAGTTCATCGTATCCACAAATAAAAACGCTCTTTATTTTCAAAATTGTTTGAATGTCCATCGTTCACCAAATTTATATTTAAAATTAAGCATTTAAACCTAATTCATCGTATCCATCAATAAAAAAGCTCTTTATTTTCAAAATTGTCTAAATGTCGCTCATTTTGACATACATTTTAGCAATCTACATGCTTTCATTCATATAAAATTTCCCACTACCCACAGCATTGTAACAAAATGGCCTTCAAGTTATACGTCACATATGCATGTACATTCGATGCACAAGCCAACTACCTTCTGGAATATTAGCCCTTAATAAAGTCAACGCTCTTGATACATGTCATATTACTTTCATGGTTGTATGTTCTGCATGATTTCATTCATATAAAATTCAAGCACTGTATGTTAGACAACAGCATTGTAACAAATTGGAATTCAAGTTATACGTCACATATGTGTGTACATTCGATGTACATGTGGGAGTTAAAGGATGTGATGCAATATTGGTGCGTGAATATTAAAGGAACAATTGCCTTCATGCTTATACTGACATAACACGTATATAGTCCACAAAGTCATAGAATGCGTGTGAAAACTCAGTTTAACTATACATGAAAGAGCGTTAATACGTTATTTACCATTGGAAATGGTACTTGTTATATCACATATAGATACTGTACTTGCTTTAAGAAATATGGGCAGGTATATGTACATACAAAACAGTGTAGACCCGCGTTCTTATGCAGAAATCAGTAATGTATGCATTAAAATGGTAACAACCATTAAAATGTACACTGTGTGAACCGCCATAGACATCACAACTATAACGAATTTATGAGTTATCTCGCTTGTTTTAGTTGCGA
This sequence comes from Siphonodentalium dalli, assembly GCA_032622095.1. Taxonomy (NCBI): domain Eukaryota; kingdom Metazoa; phylum Mollusca; class Scaphopoda; order Gadilida; family Siphonodentaliidae; genus Siphonodentalium; species Siphonodentalium dalli. The sequence continues at coordinate 64,585,824 of CP136067.1, read as the reverse complement.
TACATGATGCATTTAAGTTCAGTTACCACCAATAAAGCAGTATTGAAGCATTATTTTCTCCATGTAATGGAGGATTTTAGACTAAATGTCTACTAATAGTGCTATAAATGAACGACAAAAATGAGAAATGAACAATTAAAGAATACATCGAGTACATATGTATACAGGCGTCCACGTTGTAGGCCTTTCGTGATATGAGACTGTCACTTGGTCAATGGTTCCTCTGTATAACAGACTACATTCATAGGAGTTACAATACATATAATTTATGAAAAGAATACATAAAGTAAGTATTTATACACTAGTCTACATCAGATGGGCTCTTTATTTACTCCATATAATGGAGATTCTAGAGTAATAATATGAATGAACTATGACTAGAATACATCAAGTTGGTGAACGGGTGTTATAATTCCGTTTGTCCGTGTATTATATAGCTAAATTGAACAACGGATTTTGAAAGAGCGGAGCGTATGCAGAAATGAATAGTTTAACTATATATTGTAGAGGATGTTCATACCTGATTTACCAGTAAACAGAACACTTAATATAGGTCATAACGCACGTATATGTAATCGATTTGCTTTAAGAAACATGGACATATACATAAATCAGAGACACACTTGCATACATAGAACACATTACCTTCGTGTATATACTGACACAAAGAATACCACGTATGTAGACCATAAAGACATTGGCGTGTGTGTGAAAACTCAACAGTTTAGCTACAGTAAATTTAGTTTTTATACGTGATTTGCCAGTAAAAGCTCGCTTAATATAGTCATAACACACAACACACAGATACTGTATTTGCATTAAGAAACCTGTATCAACACCGTAGACGCACGTGCATATGCGGAAATCAGTAGTTTAATTATTAATAGTAAAGGGCCTTTGTATGGGATTTACCAATAAAATGGGGTTAATACGTGCCATAACACCTATAGGCAACGACTTATTACTAAATAAACTCAAAGTTTATGCGCTAACAATAATGAAAATGTATACTGTGTAATACAAACCACCATAGGCTTCAGAAATATTACGAATTTATGTGTTGTGATGAGTTGTCTCACTTGTTTAGTCGCGATACATGATGCAATAATTTCATTTACAACCAATAAAGCAGTATTGACGCATTATTTTCTCCATATACCGGGAGTTTAGACTAAGTTCCTACTAATAATGCTATAAATGAACGACACGTAAGAGAAATGAACTATGAATGCATACATCGAGTAAATATGTATACACGCGTCCACATAGCAGGCCTTTTACAGACCAATGTTTGATAACCCCGTATATGATAGAGCCATTAGAGAAGATTATGAGAAATTAATATGCACATGTGTTCACATAGTAGGCCTTTCGGGACATGAAACTGTCACGTGCCATGAAACTGTCACGTGCCACATGCTTTGTTTCCTCTGTATAACAGACTAAATTTATAGGATTTACAATACATATAATTGATGAAAAGAATACATGAAGTAAGTATTTATGTATTAGTCTACATCAGACGGGCTCTTTATTTTCTCCATGTAATGGAGATTTTAGACTAAATTTCTACTAATAATGCTATAAATGAACGACAATAAAGAGAAATGAACGATTAAAGAATACATCAAGTAAATATGCATACACGCGTCCACATAGTAGGTCTTTTCTAGATCAATGTTTTGATGAGCTTGGAGTATATACGTATGAACAGTAAAGAATATGTGAAATTAATATAGACATGTATTCGCATAGTAGGCCTATCATGGGCAATGTTTCTATTAAATGGTAGCAATAATGAAAATTTATACTGTATAATACACAACCACTATAGGCTTCAGAAATATTACTAATTTATGTGGTGTGAGGAGTTATCTCGCTTGTTTAGTTGCGATACATGATGCAATAATTTCATTTATCGCAAACAAAGCAGTATTGACGCATTATTTTCTCCATATAATGGCTAGTTTAGACTAAATTCCTACTAATAATGCTATAAATTAACGACAATAAAGAGAAATGAATGAGTAAAGAATACATACAAAAAATGTGCATACACGCATCCACATAGTAGGTCTTTTCCAGACCAATGTTTGATAAACCCGTATATAATAGAGCCATTTGAGAAGAATATATGAAATTAATATACACATGTGTTAACATAGTAGGCCTTTCGTGACATGAGACTGTCACGTGGTACGTGCTTTGTTTCCTCTGTATAACATACTATCTCTATAGAATTTATAATACATATAATTGATGAAAAGAATACACGAAGTAAGTATTTATACACTATTCTACATCAGATGGGCTCCTTATTTTCTCCATTTAATGGAGATTTTAGAGTAATATTATAAATGAACTATGACTAGAATACATCGAAGAACCAGCCACCATTGCCATACTCCTACCCTCAATGAAGCAATTAATATACAGTATATGAGACACAAAATACAATAGACAGTATCGTGTGTAATCGATTAGGTATCATATAATGACTGAACTGTCATATACAACGATGTTATAACCAAAATCAAACTGCCTTAGGGTCTAATTACTGGACTGATTAAACATTTGATCCCCGACATGTCATTCCACTCTATACATGGCCATTTCTATATCTTGCAAAAGTGAAGTGCACCTTTAAGGTATGTGACGCAAATGCTGTATATTGTATGAACCAATTCTGAAGTAATGACACACCATAAATAGAAGACCTTAATCCCTTGTATTGTATACTAGTGGGACTATGGGTGAAGCCCTTTGAATTAAATGAGCTTACTATGGTTGACATGTTCAACCAGATAAGTTCTTCACATAAGAACAAGTTGGGATTTAAATTGAAGCTTAATGAGCTCTTCAAGCTTTCCAAATCGAGGTTATGGAGCGAAACAACCAGGAGAGAAAGATTTTAATTAGTTATTAATGTGGGTTCTAAGAGAAACACATGGAGAATGGTGCTTCATAACCTATTAAAGGCGCGCCAATGAAATGTGCATAACTTTAATATGTCATGTGTAGGCCAGAAGCCACGAGGAACCCCTTGCTATCTGTGTTTGTACCCCCTATATACTACTATATTCAGTCGACCTACCTATCTAGCTAACTCTCTCTCACTCTTCCCCAATGCATCTGCCTCCTCCTACCCAATGCCTCTGTCCCCTCCTACCCAAAATTGTGTTTTCACCATATAATGCTGAAACTGGTCGATATCGGTGTAATACATTAGTTGGTTGTACGGGGGAGTGAAGAAGTCCTCCAGAAAGATTGATAATGCAGAACAATTAATGAAAGCTTATAATTCACCAGGAGGGATATATTGTAATTAATATTATTAACAGCTGAGTAATCCAAGAGAATAGTGTAATGGTCTGAACCGATTAGTGTGCATCTGTTTGTGACATGTACAATGCGTGTTGTCCCTAAACACTTCATAAATGTTTTAAGTTGGATTAATAGGAAAATCTATGAAGTCATGGTCTCATACGCTCACCCCCACTCTATTTACAAACCCATTGCACAGAAGCCATTATGAGCATACATTTCAATGACAGACATCTTGATCTGTATCGTAGCAATTAATGACTAAAACGTGTGCTTAACTTCCACATGTACATCGAATGTACATGCATATGTGACGTATAACTTGAATGCCAATTTGTTATAATGTTGTCGTTTAACATACATTGCAGCACTTTTATATGAAATAAGGCATGTATATTGCTAAAATCTATGTTAAAACGAGGGGCTTTCAGACAATTTTGAAAGTAAAGAGCGTTTTTATTTATGGATACGCTGAATTAGGTTTAAAATGCAAAAGTGACGTGTACCTTTAAAGTATGTGATCCGAATGCGACCAATTGTATGCTATATGAACCATTTCTGAAGTATATAAAGACACATCATTACTAGAGTGTTGCCTCGTACATCGAATGTATATGCATATGTGACGTATAACTTGAAGGCTAATTTGTTACAAGACTGTTGTCAAACTATAAAAGAAGGTTATATTGCAAACGCTGGGTCAAACACAATTGTTCCTTTAATATTCACGCACCAATATTGCATCACATCCTTTAACTCCCACATGTACATCGAATGTACACGCATATGTGACGTATAACTTGAATTCCAATTTGTTACAATGCTGTTGTCTAACATACAGTGCTTGAATTTTATATAAATGAAATCATGCAGAACATACAACCATGAAAGTAATATGACATGTATCAAGACCATTGACTTTAGTAAGAGCTAATATTCCAGAAGGTAGTTGGCTTGTGCATCGAATGTACATGCATACGTGATGTATAACTTGAAGCACGTTTTGTTACAATGCTGTGGGTAGTGGGTAATTTTATATGAATGAAAGCATGTAGATTGCTAAAATGTATGTCAAAATGAGCGACATTTAGACAATTTTGAAAATAAAGAGCTTTTTTATTGATGGATACGATGAATTAGGTTTAAATGCTTAATTTTAAATATAAATTTGGTAAACAATGGACATTCAAACAATTTTGAAAATAAAGCGTGTTTTTATTTGTGGATACGATGAATTAGGTTTAAGTGCACGATTTACGTGTACCTTTAAGGTATGTGACCATGGTTATAATAGTATGCTATAGGAACCATTTATGAAGTAAAAAGGACACTGGGTACTATGTGTGAAGGCCCATTGACTTAAATGAGCTTACTTCGGTGGACATGTTCAACCCGATGTGCTTGATTTTACATAAGTGAAGCGTACCTTTAAGGTATGTAACCCAAATGTGATCCATTGCTGTTGGTTAATCGAGTGCAGGCATGCTTGTATTGTAACAGATAGATCACGTGATGCCTTTGACAATAATGGCTTTGGAGAGACGCTTTGTCATTGGATTTCTAAAAAAATTCCAAGCTTTCTATAGTGGTAATTAATTGTTTGGATGTGTTCTGGTAATTCATAACGCCTTAATGTGCGCATTTGAAAGTATGAAGAGCATTCACTTACAGGCAAATATATTGAAATGATATTTTAGGGCCAAATTGATAAATCCACTAGTAGTCTGGTCGATAAAAGGTTTGACCTAGACAAAATTTGGACTAAGTTGGTTTGTATACCATTTTGAAGAGGAATATATCCTCTATAACATATCCAAAATCCGCTAATATCCGCTTTGAGCATTTTTTGTAATTCAAGATGGCGTCCAAGATGGCTGCCATTTTCCGTTAAGTCAGCTTGATGCAATTATAATGAGAACATCTTGTCATATGTATACATGTGTAGACATTTGTGTGAAGCTAATACGTAACGCCACCTGTATGTGCCAAAATTGGAACTCCCGTCCAAAATGGCCGCCAAAATGGCGACCGGAAGTAGATTTTTTACGTTTTTTACTAACATCTTTAAGATAAGTTTGTGTGGTTTGGAACTGGTTGAGAATTGTGACTTTATTTTGTATTTAGCATATTAACTAACCATTGGAGCAATTAAATATGCTGTTCGTGGGGTCCATACACCTTCCCATCACTCAAAATTTCGATTTTACAATACGTGGTATAACATTAACACAAAAGATCCCCATTGGGATACTAGTCATATTTCATCAAGAAGTGGGAAGAACAAAGGGCCCCTCGTAAGACAATTGGGCCATAGATATTAAAGATACGCCCCTTGGGTCCCTTCAGACGTCATATCATCAAACGACATGTCCCATTTTCTTACCCATTCCTCCAATTTAATTAGATCGGTTTGTAGTGTTGTGATCTGAGGGGGGTTTGATGGTTATATATATGGCTGTGTCATCAGCAAAGAGTCTGGTTTGTGATATTAATTCCCCAGGGAGGTCATTAATATACAGTAGAAACAACATGGGACCAGGAGCACCCCTGAGGTGACAGGGACTGAAGCAGAGGTTTCCCCTTCCAGGACAACTACTTGACTCCGGCCATATAGGAAAGACCTAATACATGTCACTCAAGATCCTACATGGATCAACTGACCACAACTGGGCCATACATGAGCCACATCTCGGCCGTAAATAAAACGCTTCCTCTGGGCGAAACAATTCACAAAATAACAACTAACTGCCTTTCCGTACATGCACTCATATATAGCCACATATGGGCCATGCATAACTGAAACGCCTCATCTGGGCGCAATAGTTCACAAGAGAACTAAATGTTCATCTGGACAAGCACACATATAGCCACATCCGGGCTATTAATATAGAAACATCTGTTTCCTAAATAAAACTCATCTGGTACAACATTTCACAAGATACCAACTGAATGCCCAATTGGACGAACACATATGACCGCATCTGGACAGTGACATGCATTTTCCTCATGGTGAAACATCCGGTATATCGAACAAAGCACATCACGAATATATACAACTGTTTCGAATAGCTCCTTACTAACCACATGCAAGGTGCCATCATTATCTTGCATTACTCCCTGGGCCAGATGCAACAACTGGAACATTGTGTAATTTTGGTTGACATCCGCAACTGTGTCCGTCGAAATAATTTCGCTATCCGGCCATAAATGTTTTGTTCAAATCATTTCTAAGGCAACTCGTATCACGGACTACTCAGCGTCACTGATAGACCATATATACTCAAATGATCCAGCTCATTTCATATCAGGCGTCATTATTACCGATGTTAGCGATTATTTCGGGGTATTCTACTCCTTAACCAAAAAACAAAAAATTATGTCAACCGAAAGTAAATTTGTCAGAAAACGTTGCTTAAAGATGCAGAATAAAGAGAGATTTAAACTATTACTTTCTTTATGCTCATGTTCGTCTGTTCTGGAGTCGTCTTGACCAAATGATGCCTATAACAAATTTCAAAATATTATTGAGACAGTTCTTGAGACTGCATTCCCGCTAAAACTTATTACGGTTCACCAAAATAAGAAACAAAAACGAAATCCATGGATGACAAATGGATTAATTACATCATCCTTAAATAAAAACAAATTACTGCGAAAAAAACTCATTACCCGACAATAGGAAACCAAGATAAATTTAAAAATACTGTGACATATTCAGCTCCATTCTGCGAGTTAGAAAAAGGCTGTATTATGAAACGACTCTAAAAGAAAACAAGAAAAATATGAAGAAAACATGGCAAATTATGAATAGTGCTATTATCCAAAAACAAAATACTGCTGGGATGCCATGAAACTATGAATAATGTAGACTATAATTATCCGGAATCAAATGCAAATGCTTTCAACACATATTTCTCTAAAGTAGTGCATGATATGCTTAACAAAATAAATGGGGTGCCAAATCCTACACATCATACTTAAAGGATACAAAAAATAAATGGGGTGACAAATCCTACACATCATACTTAAAGGATACAAAAAATTATAGTTTTGTCTTGTATCCATCAAGTCTAAATGAACTTCTGTACATTACCAGCGGGTTCAAAAATAAGAAAAGTGTTGATAACTCTGGCTTTACTACAGAGCTTCTAAAAGAGACCTGTCAGTACATCGCTCATCCAATATCGCATATAGTAAATCTTTCATGTGAGAGTGGTATATTCCCCAATGCAATGAAAATAGCACGGTTAGTTCCAATCCTTAAAACTGGAGATCAAAAAGATGTTCGTAACTACCGACCCATAAGCATCCTTCCCGTATTCTCTAAGATATTCGAAAAAGCTACTTGCAGAAGATTGACAGATTTCTTAGAGAAAAGAACATATTAAACCCAATGCCATTTGGGTTTAGAAAGCACCACTCCACTATTCACCCTCTCCTGAAACTCCTAAATTACATCGGCGAAATGAATGATAAAAAAACTAAAGATTCAACAATGACATTATTCTTAGATTTTTTCAAAAGCCTTTGATACGATGGATCACAATATCCTATTGAATAAAATGAAACACTATCGGATCCGGGGAATAGCTAACAATTTTTTCAGAAGCTATCTAACCAACAGAAAGCAATATGTAGATCATTCTGGGGAAAAATCAGATTATAAAGATGTTTCCATTGGAGTGCCCCAAGGCTCTATACTTGGACCGATACTCTTTTTAATATATGTAAATGACATGCCAAATTCTACAAATTTCAACATGCTGTCTTTTGCAGACGGTACAACTGCATATGCGTCCAATCCTGACATTGAGAAGCTCTTCCATGACGCAAATACTGAACTATACAACATTTTCCAATGGTATACTGCAAACAAACTCGTTCTAAATTCATCGAAGTATATAGTATTTAACGCCAAATCTGATAGGGGCTATCTTGTTCGTAACAAACTGAAATTAAATGAGCAATGTATCCAACCAGTAAGTGCTTTAGTGGGCATTCCATCTTTCAAAACCTGGAATTCAAGTATCACACTGACTATCTCTGAAGTAAAATATCTAAAACTATACATTGTCTAAATAAAGCAAAACGAATTTCTCCCAAGAAACGCACTAGAACGCATATATGACTCTCTTATACTTAGCAAACTATCTTATGGAATTGAAGTTTGGGGTATCTCGACAGATATTGAAAAATTATTCAAATTACAAAAAAAGGGCCACACTAAACGAAGTAAAATATTGAAAGTTCGTAACCTATACTCATTGAAAACATCCCTTATCGCATACGACTGGAAAATTGGACTACTGCCTCACTCTTTATATACTCTTCTGGAAAATACCCCGCGGACCGGCAGGGCTTCTCGCCAAGAAAACGATCTTGCACATAAGACACATATGATCAACTATACTGAGCGACTGCCACTTCACCAAATCCCAACTGCCTGGAATTCGTTGACGCCCCCATAAAAAATTCTGGTCCAAGAGTCACGTTTAAACGACTTATAGTAGATGGTTATTTTGAGAACTATAAAAGTAAAGTCACCTGTGAAAATCCCTATTCTTCTGACTGCAGAAATCAATAAATAATAAAAATTAATTGACACAAAGTGTTCGTACTATTACACCACAACCCCCCCACGAATTATGTGTCATAAAATACCTTTTTATGCATAACTCCCTCTTATGTCACATTTATAGATTTTATTATTATTACATTATTTTATTGATATACATTACTATAACGTACTATCGCGAATTTCCCTGTTAAACTGCGCTATAAGTTACACAACCCCTTCCCTGAATATTGTCTACGACTCTAGCTCTCTCACATGTACCTTGTATTCACGCCAGTATATACGTACATATTTTAGTTTAACTTTGCAAATACATGTATTGATCTGTAACTTACTACATATTGTACGTATAGCACACATTATGAATATATGCAAACATTTAGAAATGTAAGTTACTGAGAAGCATGACTCTCCCCTGAACTGATATGAACTGTACATCACACGGTTTCACTCTCAATATTTAGTTTAACTTGTAAAGATATATACATGACTCGCGATTGAGATGGTATACCTTATAAATTAGCCTTTCTAAATCTTACTTCATTTGAACACACCACAAGTATATTGACGAGAGCTGCTGAACGTTATGTCTGTTTATAGATATGGTTGCCTTAGCCCTTAGTTTCCCAGACAACTGCTTCAAACGTTACCTTTGCTGGGGAGATTCACATGGAGGGTGCCCATTCAGAATTGGTCGCTTACCTCCCCCTCAAGTGACAACTCACTAAGTCCCATAATAATAATACAAACAAAAATGGGCTGTGTGACCTCCTCAACTGTAGGATACAATGTTATGTCTGAAATCCACTTGTTTATAACATATTTATTGATGGGAAAAAATCTTCACACAGACCCCCCCCCCCCCCCCACCACTTTAAAAAAAACATATTACCACCCCAGCCACCCTCTCTGGATGCCAAACATCCATGTTACAGCAAAATGTCTCATACCGGGTAATGTACTCACTTATATCTGTGAACTAAAACCCAAACATTTTTGACCTGCAATTGCTCCTGTTCAACTTCAACTTCAAGTGGGAACCCACTAATCCAGTATAGACGAATAAGTTCACGTTCTTTAACATTAAAATGAAGTTTGTCAAAACCAGATGTATCTTCAAAGGGTATCCAGTATAATAAACAAAAGCACCCTTGCTGAAACTCCACACATCAAAATGTAAACGGTCACAGCGCGAACAAATAATGTTGCGTCGGCCTACATCTGAATAACATGCCAAGTCCGACTCTTCTTCACGCACTATTAATTTCGATCACAAACATCAGCACACCGTACTCTCGGTGCTACGGAGGGCCGTAACGACAAAAATACCAGCTTTGAAAGGCTGGCCAGCTTTGTCTTACCAACCCCATTCTACACAACTTAACGCAGTTACACACTATAGTCACCAGTTCCCATTAACTAATGCTGACCCTTCTCTGCGAATGCACGCAATCCTAAGCTCATACCTGTGTCCAAATCCAGTGGGGGGGGCTGGCAGATATATTTTTAGAGTTTTCTGTTTCTGTTTTCCCCATCATGAAACTTCTAAATTCCCCACTTATTTCGGATCAACCCGTAAACAAATCTCCATGATAATAATCCCAAGCACAATCCTTTTATTTTCAACATAGCTACCCGTTACTCAGCCGACCCCCCCCCCCCTCATGCCAATCTCCACCAAATATCAGTATGTAAATATTTGCAAATGTCTCCATGTTATCATCATGTTTTCTCTGTTCTATTTATTGATCACTTCTGATTATTCATGTACTTCATTTCCTATTGAAAATATCCAGAAAGTAAGAACGACAGTCAAGTCCATCTGTGAGGTGCCACTATCAGTATTGTTTGTTGAGTCGGAGTCCAGTTGCTTCCCTATATTGGTTTCAAACCACCGTCTGAAATATGATGTGTGCCTTGAATCAGTATAGGGCAGCAATTGGTATCTTCGACTCATCAAAACGACCACTGGCATCTAAAACTGTGAAAAATAGCAGTTATTACCTCGGAAAATACTTCAGTCCACCAAACGCAAGGTCGATATTTCTAATTACGCTCTGTTTACTACTTTTATCCGGCGATATTCATGTTAACCCGGGACCGTTGTCTCAGACTAACGTTGAGAACTGTATATCACTTTTTCATTTTAACGTAAGGAGTATCCGAAATAAACTTGAAAAGATTGCAGACCTTATTAACGAATTTGACATTTTATGTTTCACAGAAACCCATCTTGATCCATCTTATCACTCAAACCAACTAGAACTGGATGGATTTTGTACCCCCATTCGCAAAGACCGTGATTCAAAGGGTGGCTGTATATGTGTAATGTTCGCCGATCACCTAATATTTAATCGTAAGCCCGAATTAGAATTTGACTCTTCCTGCCTCTGGTTCGAAATACACTCAAAGAAAACTCGAATTATTCTTGGAGTATCGTATAGATCTGATCAATTCTGCTCTCAAATCTATTGGACACTCCTGGAATCCTCAATTGCAACCACTCTCGAAATATCCGAATATGTAGTCATCACTGGAGATTTTAACTCCAATTTCATGAATAGTTCATCGAAATTGAAAAATATAACGGATGGTTTCAGCATGAAAAATGCTATAAAGGTCCCAACGAGAGTTACCACTAACTCAAGTACATTGCTTGACCCAATTATCACATCAAACTCTCTCCGTGTAATAGACGCCGATGTCCTAGATCTCGGAGTTTCAGACCACCTAGGTGTTTATGCTACATTATCATTTGAAAACAAGACCGCAGCGTCTTTTATAAGAAATGTGTGGAACTACAGAAAAGGTAACTTTTCCCATGCTAATAGCCTTCTTGCCCATGTCGACTGGAATGAGCTCATAACGCGTGCTACTGATGTGAGCATAGCTGCCAATAACTTTAAACTAGAATTTCCATCCATAATGGCGAAAACAATCCCACAATCGAAAGTTACAGTAAGAACCTCTGATAAAATTTGGTTTAATTCGGACATTCGTTTTGAGATACCAAAACGTGACAGAGTTAGGAAAAAAGCCATAAAAACAGGAAACCCCGAAGTCTGGAGAAAATACAAAAACATAAGAAACAAAGTCAATAATATGAAGAAGCACGCGAAAATCAAATTTGAAGAAAATGTTGAAGAAAGCATAAGTGAAGCATCTAACCCCCGAGACTTTTGGCGAATAATACATTACCTGCTACAAAAGAAACGAGAAAAAAACACCCCCCACTATACAGCTCATCCGGCACTATCTCGGCGAACAATATCTCATATGCAATCGATGACATCGAAAAGGGAAAAAATTTTGAACGACAGCTTCATTTCGAATTCTACCATTAATGACGCGAATCATAATCTGCCTAACTTTCCGAAACGCAGCGCAAACACTATGCCAGATTTGGTTTTCACAGAATCCGAAGTTGAGTTAGCCATAAAATCTTTTAAACTTAACAAAGCCCATGGGCACGATGGGATTAGTGTTAGAATGCTCCGCGAAACAACAAAATCAATAGTCCGCCCACTCGTCCTTCTATTCAGGAAATCTATCAATACAGAGAAATTCCCCCGAGTCCTGGAAATCCGCAAACGTGATCCCGATTTTCAAAAAAGATGATCCCGCTGATGCAAAAAATTACCGACCAATTTCACTTCTACCTTGTGTAGCCAAAATCTTTGAGAAAATGGTTCTGAAACAGATTAGTAAATTTTTCACCGAAAATGAACTCTTATATTTCCATCAATCCGGTTTTCTCTCAGGTCACAGTACAACATACCAACCTGTGCCAATCCCTTGATAAGGGACTATTTACATGTTCTATATTCTGTGATATATCCAAAGCTTTTGAAAGGGTTTGGCATAGGGGACTGATTTATAAACTGAATGCTTACGGATTAGAAGGAAACATATTGCATTGGATAGAAGACTATCTAGATAACCGGACACAAAGAGTCCTAGTCAATGATACATTTTCAAAATATGAGATCATCCCAGCAGGAGTGCCACAGGGGTCTATCCTGGGACCTTTTTTGTTCCTCGTCTATATAAATGATTTAGCCGACGGTATTGAATCTGTAACGAGAATGTATGCGGATGACACCTGCCTCACGAGCAGCCACTTTGATCAAAATCTACTTGAACACACTATGAATAGCGACTTAGACAAAATTACAGCGTGGTCCAGAAACTGGCTGGTCAGCTTTAAACCAACTAAAACAGTTGGCATGTCCTTCTCATTAGTTGCTCCCTCAACAGAGAAACCGAACCTAAATTTTGTAGGAAATTCAATTGACTTCGTGGACAAGCATAAACATTTAGGTCTGGAACTCCAATCAAATCTCAAATGGAACGCCCATATTGAAGGCTCAGTCAAAAGAATTGCCTCGCGCCTATCTCAACGCCGACGGATAAAATATCAACTTGGCAGGAAAACCATTGAAATTATTTACAAAACATATATATTACCCCTATTTGATTACTCGGATGCAGTATGGGACAATCCTTCGGATTACTTGTTAGAGAAGCTTGACCGGCTTCATATCGACGCTGGGCGTATAGTCAGTGATATCACCCGTTCTGCTTCGGACAATATGGTACTACAGGAAGTTGGTTGGCCTTCACTATACAAAAGACGTAAACTACATAAATTGCAGGCACTCTATAAAATAGTTAATAATTTAGCACCTTCCTATCTATCCACCATACTCCCCCCAGATCACATAAAGTTGCAGATTATAATTGGCGACGTCCCCAGGGGGGGGGGTCATTCACTTTTTTCCATACAGTAGGCCGGGGTGGGTGGGTGGTTCAGCTGCGAAAAAAGTCACTATTTTCCAAGTGGTCACAGTTTTTTCCTCTTACAACATTTCTGCAATATAATTGCCTCAAAGTGTTCAGCATCATTGTTATAGTATGTATGACCTTAGGTCAGGGCTTAGGGGGGTAGTTATTGTGGATATAGGCATAATGCTTCTCAGAAATCCCGGTTAGAAACCAACACTCACAATTTCGTCTTTTGCATCAGATCACATTGTCAAGTACCAACGCCACTGGTTCAAGATGAAAATGGACAGTTATGACACCCATGATTAAAGTAAATAAAAATGAATAAAGCTATTCATTTATATCATTAATGTTTACTCATTAGACCTGATCATACAGCATAAGAGGCAAAAGGTTACAATACACCAAATGATTTACATAGGCCTCAGTGTTAACAAATCCCGCTGACCTGTATTCGCAGGAAAGCTTTGACCCTGCACGAGTATTTTAAATTAAAGAACGTCCTTTTAGACACACAGAAATGTGCCCAAAAGTACTTGTGAACGTGGTAAATCACACTGCAGCTTGACAAACGTCACACTACCCTTAAAATTGAGAGAAAAATGACATTGAAAAAATCACAAACACCTCCCATAAATTATTCGCCATTTGCACAGCCATAACCGTTTACCATGTGGCTATATTTGATGTTTCTCGACGGGAAACACATTTGTGCATTTTTTCGTGCACTTTTCATCCATGTATCATTGACCATTCAGCTGCCAGAATTTTTTTATGCTGATCCTAGCTCGGTAGTGCCAGGGGAAATCACTCTACTAATTTGTATTTGGTGTAATGTAACCAAAACATGGAAATCTCATCATGCTAGAAAGTATTGAATGCTATTTAAAGCCACATCCAGATTTTTGTTTGATTTTTTAGTTTAATTTATTGTTTGTTTTTTTTACACAATTTCACATCGAAGCCATATGAATGCTAATCAATCTGTTTAACGCCATGTTGTCAGATGGTATAAGGTATTTTCGATACAGTTGTATTTGAAGTGATTACAGACAAGCATTGGAAATATGGTAAAATGTTCATATAACTTGTTTACAAGTCATGGGTCAATTGATAAACAAAAACAAACAGGATAAACAATGGGTGCTGCAGGTTTATACGATTCTTATCTGTTCTCAGACTTTATAACTGAAACAAATACCAAGCCTAAATGGTGTGAGACTACAGATTTTTAGGTAAAACATGGGTGGGTACCCTGCATGAAATTGGAGAAAAAAATCCTTCAAATAAGGGGTGATTTGGCTGGATTTTGAGGTAAAAGGGGGTGGGTACCCCGCATGAAATCAAATAGGGGGGTGGTGGGTACCCAAGAGGCAGAAGAAAAAAAATTCAGCCTACTGTCATGGCACTTTTTTCCTACCCCCCCCCCCCCCCCCCCCTGACGTCCCAGTAAATTTTATTCATACTATAGCAACACTGAACACTTCAAACAATCATTTTTCCCAGTGATAGTCTTAGAATGGAATAAGCTTCCCAAATTAATCACCGACGCGGACCAATTTTCTACCTTTAAAACCGACTTGAACCAGATAGATCCCACGCTCAGTCCCCCTCAACATTTCTACGCTGGACGCAGAAAATACAACATTGTTCATTGTCGCATACGTAATTTCTGTAGTGAACTCCGATCTGATATGTTCAACAATTACATCGCTGATAGCCTCGCATGTCCCTGTGGAAATCGATATGAGGACGCCTATCACTATTTCTTCATGTGCCCATTGTATCAAAGAGAGCGCTCCGAATTTCTAGTGAAACTGGCCCGTGAAAATATCGCAATAAGCGATACTGCAGAACTCATGTGTGGAATACCCGATGTCTCATCCCAAAAATATTAGAAATTATTTCTCATCACACAGCAATATATTGCAGCAACTAAGCGTTTTGATCCCAAATGATCTTATTTGTTTTACTTCCGAATCCACTTAAAATTGCTTCCGGAATTAAAATTTGTCACGTGGCAGTCACCTCACATATGGACAAACCTCACATTCGAACATTTCTTTCTGATTAGTTATCTGTATTGCCTTCCTGGGCACAACAGTAACCAAAATCGAATACAAGTGTTTCATTGTTTCTACCGCCATAATACAAATACTAACAATAGCTAATTATATTAACACTCGCGCCAATCATACCAAATACACCAAATCGTCCTTAAACACAAATTTCCACGGCCAGTAGCCAACCTCGATCTAGCCCGATAATCTCTGGAAGGCAATACATATTACGTACATCAAAACTTATCACCATGTAAATACGTTTGTATCGTCATCTTGATTTCATGTGTGTTGCTATATTGTGTTGGGAGAGGGGCTTCATAAGTTGTAAAAACTTGTGCCCCAATCCCTTTTGTATTTTATGCAAATAAAATATGTTTCAAGTCAAAGCTGCTGAACAGAAACAAACTGATGCCTTAAATTTTTGCCTTGGCGATGATGGGAAGACGGCCATTAGGTAACATCACCGCCCGGATTCTGTGTGTACACTGTATTTGTATTTCTATTGTTCACCTTGTATTTTATAAATGCTAGATGTACATGCCTTATCCAATAAATCATTCATTCATTCAAATGAATAGAAACAAAGCTCGTCCACAGAATGAATGCTCGACCGCACCAATATCTCAATCGATGACCTGCAAAAGCAGTAATACATTGCCATGAAAACTCAATAGAAAACTAAATAGAAGTGTCATAGAAAACCTTGTAATATAGACGTGTAATTATGAATAAATATTCAAACTCGTTGTTCATTTTGATAAATTGTGTAATCGTTGGTTGTGTCAAACTGGAAATTACAACCTAATATCAATGAATGGTAATGCTATGAACAAAAAATATTAGCCTTGAAATACATATCATGTTCTGATTTAATTGAATCAACTGATAAATTAAAGGGAGAATGTACATCAATTTCAATAGATTTCCGGTAATAACTTTAATACTGATATATAGAATCATAATTACTTTGTGTCAAAGATGCATTCTCTAAACGTTCAGGTTAACAAGTTATCTTAACTCAAATATGTTTATTTTAATTTAGAGTTACTTTATGTCTCCAGTCATAAACTAAATTACGAATCTATGTACAACGCGTAATGAAAGTAATTGACGGACAGTGGATTGGGCAACGCATGGCACCAACGTGTACAACTTATGTTGATACGGGCGTGAACTCGAGCCCCTCACTGACTGCATGTACAATAATATTAATGAATATTTGGGACTATTATGCATGCTGTATATTGACATGTAATTTGATACATATGCCTGAAACTCTACAAAAACATTATATCGTTGATGAACGTTCTATTTTTGCATTCCGGCTTATCTGCCATCTATAACATAACTTCATACTCGGCAGACAGTCAAAGAATGGAAATCGGGTTACCTTATTCTACGAAGCAATTAATATAGAAACCAACAACAACATTAAGAGTACAGTACCTCTTTAATGCCAAAATGCTTCGCCTTCTGAAAGAATGTGACATTAAATTATTAATACCGAAAAATTTCATCTAATCACGTTAATCGTAATAGTTCAAAAACAGCTGCAAAACTAAGCACAAAGAAATCCATAGTCTGAAATGGTAACGCCCTCAAGATCATATTGTTAGGCATATACGTGTATATAAATTATATTATACAATATATTGGTTTCATGAATTCCGTTAAAACAACTAATCCTTCATTTTATTACAACTACGGCTTATTGCAGCATGTTTCCCTTTCACCACACAAGAAAACCATAAATGCGGACCAAAAATCCACTAAACGGATTAAATACACGCACGACACCTCGCAATACGACCTTTATTCTACATTCCAACTGAGACATACTTCATCACCGAAGTTAGTTGTTATATTATGCATTGTGTTCCCGCAGTGCGAAATGTCGCCGATAAACATACGAAAATGGTTATTCCAATACAATTTGTTATATATAATATATATATTCCCAATAATTTGCGAGCTACTAATTTTTATACACAATTTGTAAAAGTTAACTGCTTTATTGTGCGTTACCTTATGATTTAATTTATTAACTGTTGCGTGCCGATATGATGGAAACTGTATTTATAATTTTCAAACAGCAATCGATTTTCTTTTCTTTACGCCAACACATGGTTTTTCTAGAAAATGAAATGACCTAAGTGGCATGGAAAGTCCAACATTGATACATTTCGTAACGCAATTGATCTCACGCATCTTATCTAGAATTATATATTATATAAATATACACTATATGGCTGACTTGAGCGACGAATGACAGAGCCATGTCACTGATTCTTGTGTTCGAAAAGGACTTTTAGTGTAGTCTTGCTCCAAATTCGACAAATTTGTGGTGAAATGATTACATCTAGACTGTATGTAATTGCCTACTCGTGATATTGTTAAAGTACTGGCTGGTTTCCATGTTCAGATCGGTGAGAAAATAATTTCGCCGTGACAAAATTACTTAGCTTTAACCATCTGTGATATCTGCTTTTCTGTCTCTTCGAATGCGAGAAATGTTCTGTTGACTTTAAGTGACGTGAAACACTCCGGTAGGGTGATCAAATAGACATGTAGATTAATCTTGTTCAAAGAAGGTATTTTTACAAATATTATATCCAAATTAACGCCGCGGTTCTATTTATAGAATGTGAATTATTGGGACACATTAAAGGTTGTAGTGCGACCCCGAGGCCGAGCTGTTGTGCGACCCCGAGGCCGAGCCCGGTAAAAGGTGTAGTTGAGAATTTCAATTTCGTTTATTGGCGTTTACATTATGTCAATAATTTTGATTTTTGGTTTGTGATAAGCTATGCCAATTACAAATAACAGAAATGAAAAAGATTCTATAATTACAATCATGGGTATATAATTACAACTAATTTCGCTTTGACTAAAATGCGTGCATTTGATTGGTCAAGGCCCTTAGATACGCTTGGTAGCGACAATATCTATCAGTGGAGGGAAGTGTCGTTTCCCGCATCACTGGGGGTAGTGATACCTTAAAAAGTTCGCAAACCAAGTCGAATATCCATGGGGCGAATTTACCTGGAATTTTATTTTGTCCACCAATCAAATCGCAAGAAATCACTTCCGTTTCTAGTGGTAACGCAAGACGCCAAATATCAGCGAAAAATTATCGCCGATTAAACAGCAAAATAGTACATTAATTTATTTGGGGATAAAAGAATGTATTACATAACTATTCCACAATTAGTATTAGCATTTATCCAGCTTCGTGCCAATAATAATATGACATGGCAGTGGTCATGAGAGCATATAATGCACCTTTGTAGCGACTGTTTACTTTTCGAGTCGCCGGAGACAACAAATTCGGTGGCGAAGTTTGAGAACACCGCTTCGGAATCGCTATCGAATCGGACTGCCTTTATGACAATACATGTTCTAGAATCGTTTTAAATAAGTGAAATTTACACCAGCATGTACAGTTTAATAGTTTACGGATGTGGTCTCTTGCTTTTGTTTAGTTGGAATGTCGGAAACAGCGATCGAATTGTGTGTGTTCATCTCTAACTTCCGGTCGGTCGCCCAATTTATTCTCGACCCAATTTCCCATTTCGGTTAAAAAAGCAGCTGAGTCTAGACTTGGGTATTTTTACTATTTTAGTGTTTTTAATATAGTTTCTTTAAAAAGAACTTGTTTAATCACCAACTAATATGCGGGTTGTCGTAATTATAAGCAATCAACGTCGTTTTCTATGCATCTGTCGGCGTATAGAAGTGTCGGATGCCGAACTACATAAGTGTCGGATACAGTATGTAATTCGGCATCCGACACTTCTATACGCCGACAGATGGATCGAAAACGACGTTGATTGCATAATATATGATCTTGAGCGCGTTACCATTTCTGACTATGGTTTTCTTGTTCAACAATGTCTGATGTTGCATATCTTCTGCTAGATACATATTACTCCGACGCCTTCAATTTACTTAGGCTTATGAGGAGGTCCAGGTAGCTCGAGTAACTCCAGTGGTGACTCCATGCAGTAGCGTTCTTTAACATGTGTGCCGCGTGACGCACACACCGATCGAGGTCTACATGGATCAGCCATTAATGTCCGCGTCAGATCGGACAGCGTACTGCACGGGGGTTTGCACCCACACCATCATATACAGACAAATGTTGTAATGGGGGGGGGGGTGAGTCGGCATTTTGCATTCGGATCTTTATTCAATGATCTCGAATGAGACTTTTCAGCCTGACAAATTCGGTTTCTGACCGAGTTCTGATTTATAACATATATAACATATATAATAAATGTATTGTATTTCCACTGTATTATTTGCGTTTTTGTGTAAATACAGTTCTAAGTCGTTTGTTTATATGCAAAAAAGGAGAGGGGAATGATCTTGCCGGACACCCGTTTCGCATGGATATAACGCTGACATAAGACCATTATGTGTAACACAAGACTTTATGTTCTTATATACATATTATCACGTTTAAAATCCTACCTTTTATTCCAATATCAAAGTGTTTTCTCCACTGTCCTACCAGCCAGACCCGATCGAAAGCCTTCGATAGTTCGATGAAAGCACAGTGTAAGCTACGTTTGTGGGGGGGGGGTTAATGTTTATTACCCAAAGATATACATATATATGCGGTAATTTTACATACAGATGTGCATTCAAACATTTATCAATGGGCCGTGTGGGGGAGGGGTAAGCAAACAAACTTACATTTATGCATACATTTGACTGGCGCGCACGTTCCAGGCGTGCATGTGGGCGTCTGGCCTACGTTGTAATATATATTATGTTGTCTAAGAATAGTTACTTTAAATGATCAGATTAAAGATTCAAGATTCTTTATTGTTGTTCTAATTACATATGTAATACACGAACAAATCAATATATAATAAATAGCACTATGGTGTAAACAAATAAAATGATATGTATAACATTGAAATTTAATAAAGTCATCGTAAACATTTGCCGTCGTCATATGTATGTCTAGAGATGGTAAGGTAGGGTGGTGCTGCGGTGATCCGAATAATATAGTATGCCAATGGTTGCAAAGTCCACTCCTGTGAGGTATACCCTCGACAATGAGTGAACTATGCAACATGTTGGGCGTATCTTAAAAACCCACACAACTTGTTCATGTGCACAGTATCGGTTGTGTTTAGAATTGAGCAGAAGTTATAAACGTTTATTTGCTCAGTGAGGTGGCGGGGTAGAAATCTGTTTCGTAAAGAGCTAACTCTGGTACATTCCATGATCAAATGGTATTCGTCCCCTATTGAACAGCGAGTGCAGTATGTGCAGACTCGCTCTTCAATATGTTTCTCAGACTTAGACCAAGACCCATTTTCTAGGGGAAGATAATTATTAGTGCACCTAAATTTTGACAGTAATCTAAGATTTCTATAATTTAGCACTGAAAGATATTTTTCAATTCCAAAAACATGCTTAATGACTCGATATGTTCTACACTTTTCCATAGTTGATATTTCACTTCGCCATTCACTTACAAATTTACTCTCAAGTTTCTTTCGAATAGTGACCTTAGCACACTGCATACTAGCTGGATCTATCAGCTGGTTATACCATATATATATATATATATATATATATATATATGATACATCGGCTTCGCGACACAAGTCCCTAATATATTTAATCCAAGGATGGTTATCTAATCCGTGTGTGTACTCCAATAACATATGCTCATATAAAATTTTATTTATTTTGTGTGTATCCGATGTAATTAGGTTGGTCCAGTAATTTAGCATTCTGCTTTTAATGTCAACACTAAGTGGATATACGCCTGTTTCCCCATACACCATGACAGTTGGAGTACTCGGCTTTAGTCCAAGGACATACATTTCAATTGTACTTTCTCTATTCTTTTAATATATTGTGTTTGATATCCCCAAACTTCGCAACCATATAGTAAAATGGGCTTCACGGTTCTAGAAAATAATTCAATCTGTATATCGACTGATATGTCAAATTTTCTTGCTTTGTGTAAGAGACCAAACATTGATCGATTAGCTTTCGACATCAAACCACTTATCGCTTTGCCGTAAGATTCATTTCTTGTAAATTCTATACCTAGATATTTAAATTGTGATATGACTTGTAAAGGTTCATGGTTGAGTAATATTCGTGGTCTTGGTGACTTGTCACATCCATATATAATCATTTTGGTTTTTGTTACGTTTACATTTAGCTTCCAAAATGAGCAATATTCTGAAAATTGTTTCATTGCAATCCGCATAGCTTTCGCCGATTCAGCGAAAACTGCTGTATCATCAGCATATAGTAAAACTATTAATTTTAAATATATTCCAATCTGATCAAAAATATAATTTCCTATCAGTTTGAGAGTTGGGACTGCATTCGCGGTGAGGAAATTCTCGAGATCGTTCAGGTATAGGGAAAAAAGAAAAGATTATATATTCTCGCCTTGTTAAACACCAGAGCAATTCCTATATGCCCCAGTTACGTTGTTTCCAATTTTTACTCTGGATTTCACTTGGTTATACATATTCCTTAAAAAGCTAAAGCATCGTCCATTTATACCAGCCGTAATTAGTTTTTGCCAAAGCCCGTCATGCCAAACAGTATCAAAAGCTTGTTTGAAATCGATGAATGTGCAAAATAATTTCCGATTTGCCCTGTGATAGATGTTTGTGAGAAAATCCAAGCATAAGATATGATCAATGGCAGAGAAATTCTTCCTGAATCCAGCTTTGTTTACAGTAATAACATTAGTCGACTCTGCAAAATCAGTCAGTCGTGCATTTATGATGCACGTGAACATCTTGCCAAGACAGCTAAGTATAGTTATAGGTCTATAGTTTTCAGGCAATGTGTGGTCACCTTTATTCTTATACACTGGAACTACTTACGCGGTTAACCAACATTCCGGTAAGCATCCTGAATTAAAAATCAAGTTAAACCAATGAGTATATATCGACAACATATAATCTCTAATGCACTTAATGTGTTCGGTCCGTATGTTATCAATTCCATGACTACGCCCATTGTTCAGATAAGGTACTGCATTTAAAATTTCATTTTGTGTTATAGGCATATTAAGAATATCATTATCTTCATATAAGGAATAGTTTTTAAACAAATCATTTTCGTCATTTTCTTGCTTGTATTTCAAATAGTCATACATGTCATTGGTGTTTAGTTGTGCTTGACTTGTATGACCCGTGTTCAGTATATTCCAAAATTCTCGTGGATTATTTTTATTCGCCATCCGGATTCTACTTGACATTTGTTTCCTATGGACTGATACACTTTTTTTTTAGTGTTTTCTTGTATATTTTACTTTCGTCGTGTAAGATAATTTTATTATCTGGCGTAGGTAGTTTTGAGTACCGTTTTCGTGCGCTATTATAACGTTTACGTTCTTGTCGACAATCGGTATTGAACCATGGTTTATTTCTATCTGCATCTATGTGTTTCGCTTTTTGTTCGCCAAAAGTATTCCTAGCAGCAGACTCGAATAGTGAGCAAATTTTATTACCAATCATACTTGATGTATGCTGCGTGAATAATCCTATGTTGTTTGAATAAAATTTAACTGTTTCGTTAATGGAATATAAATCCATTATATTAATATTTTCACAGAACTGATCTGCTTTACCAGGTTTCCACAGAATAGGTTGAGTGATTTTAAAAGTTAAGTCAATGTGTTCTAATGAGTCGTTGCTTTTAGCTTCGTTCAGTGGTCCTATTACTAACTCTACTGCTGAGTGGCCAACACTGAACAATGGGTTAAAGTCAAGCACTCGTAATTGGTTACACAATTTCATCAAATGTTAACAATTACGCTAACACTGACTGGTTGCTCGTCCAATATCTCTATCTGTTCCTATTCTCCCATTCAACATATGCATTTAGATGTTAATATATAGCTCAATTAGCCTGCGGCCATAGCCATTGACAGCCCCGTCCTCCGATTTTCTCGGATAGATGGAAATTGTGATGTAGGGGGAGTCACTCCAAAAACAGAATCAGATAATATCTGAGATGTCCTTAAATTTGTCTCTGATTCAATATTTTCGTCTAGATGTCCCGTTCGTGCATTGAAGTCCCCCATTAAGTAGAGAGGTCGTTTTCGTTAGCCAAACGCGATCACTGCGATCACCGCGATTGTGCGATCGTGCGATCTGATCACTATATATTTGTCTATATTCGATCGCACCTCGAATTTTTATTTTCTATGCACATTGATGCAGTCAGTTAGGCGCATAGCGCATTAATGACTATCGGTGACTCAGTCGGTTAGGTGCAAAGCGCATCGTTTATTTCATATATCTGTACTTTTACGAGAAAATTACCGGTGTCGGAGGGGAGACGAACCAAATGTACGGATTACGGAGTTGGTGATGGCGTGTCTACATGGAGCCAAGTTGTCTGGTTAAGTCACTCAGTGGGTTAAGTACATAGCACATTATTGATTTATACTATTACAAGAAATATTGTGGCATCGGAGGGAATGCGAACCGAACAGACTGCATGTGGATTTGGTAACGACGTGGCTACGCGGAGCATAGGTGTCCTTCTAGTTCACCCAGTCTGTTAGGTGCATAGCATATCGTTGGTTTCGTATCTATAGTATTACGAGAACGATAACGCTGTCGGGAGGCGAATCAGATATACGGATTACGGAGTTGGTGATGTCGTGTTTGTACGGAACCTAGATGTCTCGTTAAGTCACTCAGTTGGTTGGGTGCATAGCACATTGTTGATTTATTTATTGATTTATACTATTACGTTTCTGACTATTTTATACATCTAACGCCATCCCAAGTCCCGGGCGCCAATGGGACTGACTTTATCTTCGTGTTATTCACAACATATATAGAGTAATACCTTCTACATATGATTTCTGGTACACGCAGCTCGAACTATTATGTTTTAGGTCATCAACGAACCAGAAAAGGCCGTTTCTGGCTAATATAGACATCTAATGCCACTGGGTGCCAATAGGACGGACTAAATGTTCGTGATATTAATAACATATACCGAGTAGTACCTGCTGAATATTATTTCGAGTACACGCAGCTCGAACTCTCACGTTCTAGGTCATCACGGATCCCGAAAATGCCGTTTCTGGCTATTTGAGACCATTTAAGGCCACTCCAAGTCCCCGGGCGCCAATAGGATGGACTAAATGTTCGTGATATTAATAACATATACCGAGTAGTACCTGCTGAATATTATTTCGAGTACACGCAGCTCGAACACTCACGTGCTATAGGTCATCACGAATCCCGAAAATGCCATTTGTGGTTATTTGAGACCACATGAGGCAACTCCAAGTCCCCGGGCACCAATATGACATGCAGACTAAATGTTCGTGATATTAATAACATATACCGAGTATACTACTCGGTATATGTTATTAATATCACGAACATTTAGTCGTTCTATTGGCGCCCGGGGACTTGGAGTGGCCTCATGTGGTCTCAAATAGCCAGAAACGGCATTTTCGGGATCCGTGATGACCTAGAACGTGAGAGTTCGAGCTGTGTGTACTCGAAAAAACTGCTCATGTGGAAACGGAGAAGAAAACGCCTTCCATTATTTTTTTGATTGTTACCTACATTCGATCCCAAGAATTCGCCCGCCTATTAAACAAATTACTTCCCTATAATATTTACTCACTAAAAATTCCGCTATTTGGAGACCATACTCTTCGCGATTGCGACAACGAAATTTTTTTCTTAGCTGTACAATCATTCATCCGTGAGACAATAGCAGATTCAATCGACTAACTATTGAGATCATTTATATATACAAGCCGGCTAATTGACTCAAACATACACGACTTCCAAACCAATACATATATAAACTCAAGACTGACTCGGGGTGGGGAACGACCGGTGAAATGTACATGTATATATGTTCAACTTGCTTTTGGTAATCATGTTGCAATGTCATTATTCTTGATTAATTTGTCAGTGTAATAACAACGGGAGAGGGGTACGCATAAGTGAGTCAGCACTTGTCCTCCAATCCCATTGTCTGTATACAAATGTATGTGTTATTTCCTATATGTGTTAATGAAATTAGACAAATATATATGTTTAATCTATAGCCAGAAACGGCATTTCGGGATCCGTGATGACCTAGATGACAGATTATGCCTCCACACAGTCATTGTGTTGAAGCTGCCACACAGTCCTTTTTACAGTGTGTCGTATTGGCGCCCGGGGACTTGGAGTGGCCTTGTGTGATCTCAAATAGTCAGAAACGGCATTTTCGGGAATCGTGATGACCTAGAACGTGAGAGTTCGAGCTGCGTGTACTCGAAATCATATTCAGCAGGCACTACTCGGTATATGTTATTAATTTCACGAACATTTAGTCCGTCCTATTGGCGCCGGAGACTTGGAGTGGCCTTATGTGGTCTCAAATAGCCAGAATCGGCATTTTCGGGATCCGTGATCACCTAGAACGTGAGAGTTCGAGCTGCGTGTACTCGAAATCATATTCAGCAGGTACTACTCGGTATATGTTATTAATATCACGAACATTTAGTCCGTCCTATTGGCGCCCGGGGACTTGGGTGGCCTTATGTGGTCTCAAATAGCCATAAGCGGCATTTTCGGGATCCGTGATGACCTAGAACGTGAGAGTTCGAGCTGCGTGTACTCGAAATCATATTCAGCAGGTACTACTCGGTATATGTTATTAATATCACGAACATTTAGTCCGTCCTATTGGCATCCGGGGACTTGGAGTGGCCTTATGTGGTCTCAAATAGCCAGAAACGGCATTTTCGGGATCCGTAATGACCTAGAACGTGAGAGTTCGAGCTGCGTTTACTCGAAATCATATTCAGCAGGTACTAATCGCTATATGTTATTAATATCACGAACATTTAGTCCGTCCTATTGGCGCCCGGAGACTTGGAGTGGCATTATATGTCTAAATTAGCCATACAGGGCCTTTTCTGCATGGTTTGTTGATGACCTAAAACATTAGCGTTCGAGCTGCGTGTACCGGGAATCATATGTTGAAGGTATTACTCTATATATGTTGTCAATAACACGAAGATAAAGTCAGTCCCATTGACGCCCGGGGACTTGGAATGGCCTTAGATGTCTAAAATAGCCAGAAACGTAATAGTATAAATCAATAAATAAATCAACAATGTGCTATGCACCCAAGCAACTGAATGACTTAACGAGACACCTAGGTTCCGTGCAGACACGACATCACCAACTCCGTAATCCGTATATCTGATTCGCCTCCCCCGACAGCGTTATCGTTCTCGTAATACTATAGGTACGAAACCAACGATGCGCTATGCACCTAACAGACTGGGTGAGCTAGAACACCTATGCTCCGCGTAGCCACGTCGTTACCAAATCCACATGCAGTCTGTTCGGTTCGCATTCCCTCCGATGCCACAATATTTCTTGTAATAGTATAAATAAATAATGTACTTAACCCACTGAGTGACTTAACCAGACAACTTGGCTCCATGTAGACACGCCATCACCAACTCCGTAATCCGTACATTTGGTTCGTCTCCCCTCCGACACCGGTACTTTTCTCGTAAAAGTACAGATATGAAATAAACGATGCGCTATGCACCTAACCGACCGAGTCACCGATAGGCATTAATGCGCTATGCGCCTAACTGACTGCATCAATGTGCATATGACATAAAGATTCGAGGTGCGATCGAATATAGACAAATGTATAGCGATCAGATCGCACGATCGCACAATCGCGGTGATCGCAGTGATCGCGTTTGGCTAACGAAAACGACCTTCTCCATGAAGCATATATGGTCACTTAGTTTAGAAAAAATGTATCTTTTCTCGTTCTATCTCAGAAAACATTTCAATAGTAGAATAATCACTATTCTCTAGTGGGATATATACAATCTCAAAAATAATATCTTCTCGACATTTCAAATGTATATCGCGTTTTTTCAATTTGAACCTGTTTGAACCATAAAATGTATATCTATTGATGCATTCAAACTGTTTTTATAAAACAAACAGATGCCGCCCGATTTATTTCATGTCAAAGTTTTACGGTTACAAAATACAGCCGTGTATCCCGGCATAACAATTTGATCTGCATTATCAGTTTTGGTCTCGCATAACCCAATTATGTCTTAACTTTACACCAGTTCAAGAAATTCAGGACAATACATTTTGGAAACGAGCCCACAAACATTCAACAACAAAATTTTAACATTCATGGTATTTCTGTCATTCTTATGTGACCGTTCAGGGGGGGGGGTCACCGCCGCACCCCTAGTCCTTCGGCGTTGATGTCGTTCGCGCTCGCTTGCTGTTCTGTTTGGGTGTCGTCCCGGTACTGAGGTTGAGCGGTTCGTCCTGCTCGCGCGATTCCCCACTTGTTGACTGTATACGATGGGGTTTCCTGTGTTGGGATTCATTATGGTGAGTCTCAGGTTGGTCGAACAATTTTTTTGGTCGCGTCTGTTCCCATGTAGCATTACCAGTTGAGTTACGACCATGTTCAAACTGGCCGGAAAGTACTTTTGTCTGCGTCTGTTCCCGCGAAATGCCATCAGATTCACATTCCTCCATTTGAAAGAACTTTCCATTTATGTACAGTCTATCCTTTACCAGTCTATCCTTTCACACGTTGATTATTTTTACGTGCATTGTTTGCGTCCCTTATACGACGTTGCTCGTTTTCTTCTGGGAATTGTTCACGTATGAAGATTCTACTCCCATTTAGCCTTTTGCCGCAGCTGAGAATGAAGTCGCGATCGATCTTTGTAGCGATTAAACAGTGCCACGATTGGTCGGTACCTTCCAGGCTTATATTCCCCAATTCGATGAACTCTCGAGAGAAGTATGTGTTGAGTGTCCACATGTAGCCTTTCATTTAGGAAATTTATCAAGAGATTTTCTGTGGTTTTTCCGTATATTTCTTGAATTCCTGCAAATATCAGATTGTTCCGCATTCTCCTCCACTGGAGATCTAAACTTACTTCATGCATTTCATCTTTCTGTTATTTTAGGGTTTTTAATTCAGTTTGCATATCATCATTGTCTACATCAGTTGTTGGTAACATTGTCTTGATCTCGATGTTGACATAATATTGCTAAATTTGTTTCCGCCACAGAAAGATCAAATATAGATCTTAAGAAGGTCATAACAATAGGCAGGTGCAAATGACTTTTTTAATTTTGAGAAATTCATCATGGTTGTCGATTGAATTATGTCGTTCTTGTACCAGCTTATTATATATTGCTCTGTGGTCTGGATGATTGGACGATATATGTAGTTATTTTCAGTTCCCCATTTGATCAGTTTGTTAAAGAAAAACTGGACACATCTACATCTACATATGTGTGAAATTGTTTCAATTTCTGTTTGGCATCTTTCGCATCTATCATTTGTCTTAGCTTTATTATATTAAGACATCGTTTGGTCGCAAGGATTCGAGTGTTTATTCGATATTGTAACCATTGCAGTTTAGTGTCCGGCGTCGTGGTGAACGGTAGCTTAAAGTGAGTGTCCCAAGAGTTGATGACAACTAGTTCTTGTTCACATTTTCTGCATGATTTTGGGGTGGGGAAAGTTGAATTGAGGATTCTGTAACATTCTTGTCCACCTTTTCGGTCGCGTAAAATAGATACAAAATTTTCTGGAAGAAACGGGCTAGCAATTCGTCTCAGTGGTTGGTCAACATTTTTCGGTATTTCCAATATTTGTCGAGTGATACTGGTTAAAGTAATAAAGTTCGTTCTTATATTATATGTGCTTAATATTGACTGTGGCATGTGAATCCTTCCATCGCTCTGGATCAAATCGATGATGAAAATTACTCCCCTTGCCCTCCATGGGTTGAAATTGATGCGTCGCCCATATATAGAGAGTAATTGCTGGATCATTCCATATCGTTTTCGACAAGACATTTTGAATACTCACACCATGATGAAAATACATCTTTCCAAAATGGATTTGACAGCACGCTCAATATTTTCTGTCATACGGTTGTGGGCTTTAACAAGGTCAATAAGACTATTTAATAAGAATATATGATCCAGTGTTGAATATTTTTCTCTAAAGCCAGCTTGATTTACTTCTAATAATTTGTTGGCTTTGGATACGTTCGCTTACAATAGACATAAAACATAAACATGAACATTTTATTGACACAATACACCCACGCGGGGCAGTTGTCATAATACAGACAATTTAAACACAAGCCAAGACAATTTCATATGAAATATATAGCATGTATTGGTAACTGAACACTATATATTCTCAATTATTTGCGGAAAACTACCGAACCATGCATGTTACAGATCAGATAGCAAATGCTCGGGTTTTCAGCCTTCATGGGGAATATAAACTTTTCTTTTTCATCAAAGTTTACGAAAAAAATTTGGCGAAATCCTATTTCAGTGAAAAATCGTTTTCGGAAATAGTTATGTTGTTCACATCTCATTATAAAGTGTTCTTCCGTTTCAATTTCATTTGCTTCACATTTTTTACATATGCATTTCTTGTAAGGTATTTTTGGCTGAGCGTGTCGCCCAATCTCTACATGAAACTTCTGATTGCTCACTCTAAGCTTACTGAAACACGATCTCGTATAAAAATTAGTAATTTGGAGTAAGTATGGTTCAATTTCATATTGTTCTTTGAAACAACGATAAGTTCTTAATTTATTCATTTTCTTGTTGTCATCGAATATTTCGTTTCTGAACGTTAGAATATGAACGTATTTTAATTCTTCCCGGACTTTTGAAATATTCCGTCGATAAGTTATTCTCCAAATCGCTTATTTTTGGCATGTGAAGTGCTTCTGCCAAAAACAAGTTGGTATTATGTATTCCTCGCATATTTGGGCAGAATTCTGAAGTAACATATTCGATTTTCTTTCTGACAATTTAAGCATGTATCTTGCAGAATTCATTTTCGCATTAGATGCTATCGGAAATCTACCCAATTCTGCTCTTGTCGCGTGATTAGACGCCATTCTATTTAAACCCGACACTGATTTACAAAGTTTAACATGTGTTATCATTTGTGTTCCCATGGCATTGTTTGGAGCGTATCCCATCAAAGCACCAGGGTTAGAGTACAGTGTATTCACATTTGTAAACATATAGGTGCCCTTTGGGCACTCGCCATTCCCTGGCACCGAAAACCACCATCCACGATCCCGCTCGCCCCTCTGCTGGGTACACTAGCTGAATACATTGGTGGTCCGACAGTAGCCCACAACATTGGGACAAACGATACCGAAGAAGGGGATGCGTTGCAGTAAATGGGGAGGCGTTGCTCTGAACATATTCACTGGTAATTTGGGGACATCATCTATCTGCCTTTCAGGGTACCATCGCTATAACGGTGCATCGTATGGATAAACAATACGATTGTTCATAATAGTTTTGTCACCGGAGACACGTGCCAAATCACCGCTTTGGTGGCGCTTTTAGCCAGGAGTAGCGGGACCTGTTTTCTGTACTCCAGAATTTCCTTCGGGAATTGTTCATACACGCGCTAGTCATTTGATCTTGGATAGTCACTGATCGCTTTTTTGTCAAGTTCTTTTTGTTTATATTTCGTAAATCGAGCGAAATATAAACAGGCCTACTTCTACAGCGTGAGTCATGTGCACTGACTAGCCTGTGAACGTTTCCAAATTATATATATAGTAGCTGTTATGTCCAAAGTATCCTCCAGAAATTCAAGCATAACATCCTCAGTGGTTTTGTTATCAGTTTTTTTTTCAGTTTCGGCTATGCCACTGAAGATCAAATTATACTTCATACTCCGTGTTTCCAGGTCTATTATACGCTCATTGGATTTCATTTTATTCACATTTTGTGTTTGTACCTCATCGATCAGAGAGTTTATACGTGTTTACATGAAATTTGTCATGTGTCCAATGTCGTTTGGCTTCATTGCACCGCTTTGTTCTCCCTGTGCATTTCGATCAACAGCACATCGGATGTTATTCAGTTCTGCGTCGATTGAACCTACGTGGTTTTCTACTGAATACAGCCGCAAAATGACATTTTCTGTCTTGAAAGAAACGAGTAGCAACTGGGGATTCTCCATGCATCATCGTCGGGGAGTTCAGGATCATTCGGGAAAAGATAAAATTTTAATATGGTCTCACCAATATCTGCAGCTGGCTAATTGTCCAAAATTTGCTCCTTAGATGGTGGCGAACTCCGAATTTGCTTTCCGATTTTCTCTGTCATTTTCGCTATCCATCTCCACAATCTTCGCAGTATTATGCTCCACAGATAATAATATCCACGTACTAACCAATATTTGA
Source organism: Siphonodentalium dalli (assembly GCA_032622095.1). Lineage (NCBI taxonomy): Eukaryota > Metazoa > Mollusca > Scaphopoda > Gadilida > Siphonodentaliidae > Siphonodentalium > Siphonodentalium dalli. The sequence goes on along the minus strand of CP136067.1, from coordinate 64,553,792 downwards.
GAAATATTAGCATATATTTTAAGGATGTATTTCGATTTTAAAATATAGTCGTCGAGAGCTCGAAAAAAAATATTTTATATTAAGGGTTAGAGTTAGAAAAATATATTTTGGGACACATAATGAAGCGGGAAACAAGCAAAATCGGATGCGTCTTATAATCTCCTTTAATGTGTTGTATATAAACCTTTGTTGGAGGGGGTGCAGCTAACTTCTAAACTAGAGGCTTTCTGAGAATTGGCCCACGGAGTAATTCAATAAACATTTGATCGAATAGAAGTAGGTAATCATCGCATTGAAAGTGGCTCAATTCCGTTTCCCTCGGGATGTGAATCGGTTTATAAGTATGTTATAAACCGCTTGCGGCATCTGTACGATAAATACAGACCGTGATGCTACGCGCCTTGGTCTGTACGTCTTGTAGATATATACCCAAGCGGCGTGAGCCTATACTTATAAACCTTCTAATTTGCCTTCATTTCAGTGTCAGCCACATGTGCTCGGTAAATAATTGATTTGTTTTGTTTTTTTGATTTTTTATTTGTACAAAAACAAATGATATATAACAACAAAATTATGAACAAGTATATGATAAGTGTTGTTGTGCCAAGACAACCCCCAGGGACATAACTTTCAACCCGGGAAGAAGAAGGCAATATCTTAGTCGCGGGAGCCGCTAGTTTACCACACATACTAGCGCCCCTGATGACTGGTCATCAACATTGCGACATCAAAACGAATTGGCGGACATCTAGCAGTAACCAGGCCGATACATACATACATAGTAAGACAACTATGAAGTAAACAGAACGCTTAAGGGATTAGCGAGACGAGATACTTTACCTACGGCGCCCATTGAAACCTAACGCGGCACGAAGGCAAGGATAAGATACCTGAAGAACACAGAGGAACACATAGGAAAATTACCTCGCATGAGCAGCCCAGGAACGCCCCATCCGATGGATCATAAAATGCGGATCCAGGCGGAATAACACCATGGTCCTATTTAGTGGCAAGCAAAATTGAGACCTACACACACACACACAGTTCTAGCCAACCCCGCAGCGAACACTAGGAACTCTCAGACACGCAGGAAAGCAGTTAGAAGCTATGGACGAAGATGCAAGGTAAACATTACGAGCTTGTAGTCTTAACTACGCCCTACTGATGCGCCGACGAGGACGGAGGAAGAGCAGACGACAGGAAGATAAACTCAACCGGAACTCAACCGAGTAGAAGACAAGAAGATACACTCAATCCATGAAGACGGAAGAAGGCCCCGAACCGAGCAGACGACAGGAAGAGAAACTCAACCAGGAGAAACCCAGATGCTGATGATTGAACATTATTGACTTTGTTGTAAATAAATAATCAAACCGTTCTGATAGCCTAAGAGTTATATGTACCCGTATTGGCACATATCTCTTAACTGGTGCCTTCGAGCCAGGATCTGAACCCTATCACAGACACAACGTGAAGCCAGAAGAAGAACAGTGTGAACAGAAACAGTGTGGGAAAATTCGCAAAACGTGAGTCTAATTGTTTATTATCATAATGGCTACCCAATCTACATCTGCCGGCGTTCTCGCCCCATTGACAGAGTCTATCAATTCTCAAATTGCTGCAATGGCCATGACTACGGTGACACAGGTAGTGACGTCATTTGACGGGGACCCCACGAAATACCACGGGTGGGTCAAGTCGATAGAAAAATGCGCAATCCTAACCGGCGCTAACGAAGCAAAGAAGCCCTACATGGCATTCCAGTCCGCGACAGGCCCCGTTTCAGATTTTTTACAAAGATATTTGGCCACAAACCCGGACGCCACGTGGCAAGATACGAAAACCGAATTATCTAGTCGATTTGCCGAAATAAATGACAATCAATTCGCCTTTTCGATGCTAAGAAAAATCAAGCAAAAACATAACGAAAACTTACATGTGCTTGCCGAACGAATCTTGGAAATCGCGACGGTGGCATATCGAGATCAGCCCGGCGGGATCAACTCGGTCGAAGGCCAACTCGTAGGATTTTATATTGACGCTTTAAGAAGCGACAGTTTGAAAATGAAGTTGATAAGGGATGCGCCAAAAACACTAAAAGCGGCAGCCGAAATCGCCATGCGGGAAATGGGGATCCGACGGGTATTCAACCTACGAACGGGCCGCGAAAATTACAACGAAAACGAACCGGAAGCAATGGAAATCGATAGTTTCAGAAACAAACGCGCGAGGGCGACCTGCGATATATGCGAACGCGACAACCACACGACCCGAGAACACCGATCACGCCCGAGACAGGTGCATGTCGAAGCGGTGGTTAAACCACGAACAGTCGAATGTTGGACGTGTCAAGGTGACCATTTCGCTCGCGACTGCCCCTTTAAGACCGAAAACCGAAGGCACGTATCTTGCTGGGTTTGCGAAGGTAATCACTTGGCTAGAAATTGCCCCTCTAAATCCGGAGATTCGAAGCACAAGCAGTGGAACGCGCCAGTAACGCCACCTAGGGGAATCCGCCGAGATCAGCCGAACCGACCACGTGACATATCCCATGATACACCGCGACACAGCCGGAGATATCCGACATTAAACGAACCACCCCGAATGATGACCCCGCCCACATATGCAAAAAACTAAGAAATCCTCTCATTGGGGCCACAAATGGGAGGAAATATAGCATAAATATTGTAGGGAACCCCAGCTCATGTTTAGTTAGAATAGGTAAAAATAAATACCGCTCATTAGTAGATAGTGGCGCGGAAGTCTCATTGATTCACAAACGCGTCTATGACGCATTACAGTTTCGACCAAAACTAACTAGGGAACACATTAACCTTAGCTCAGTAAATGGGAAATCATTGGGCGTGCTTGGTAGCGTGGAATTAACCTTCAGAATGTCGACTTTAAAATTAACCCATAAATTTTATGTGGTGAATGACATGACCCGGAACATGATATTGGGGAGGGATTGGTTGACCTCTCGGGGGGTCAGACTATATTATGACCTGGGATGTCTCAAGGTCAATGACGTGTACGTCCCCTTGGAATCGGACGCGCACATAGCTTCACTGCTGAGGTTGACCTGCAAGGTTAATTTAAAGCCCCAAACGTCAACTTTATGCCTGGGAAAATCGAAAAACTTAGCCTCTCTTCACAAGTCAACATTAGTAGAGGTGGCCCAAATCGAAAAAGGCTACCTAGCGTCGGAACCCGGTCTGGAACTTGGCAGCTCCGTGTCAGGGGTGGGCAAGAGGAACAAGGTCCCGGTATTACTCGTCAATAACACCAACAAAACGTTTCGCCTACGACGGGGCAGTGTAATCGGCAAGACGGTAGTGTGTGGCCCTGGAACCAGCCGCGAAATTAACTCTTTGTCACAAAGCTCCCAGTTGCCGACGACCCGTAATTACCGCGACGATGGCTACGCCCTTAGACGCGCCGGCCATAACAGGGTAGACAACTCTAGGTCAGCGCGCTACCGGCGAGAAAAGATTAAATTTGGCCGAAGTTTCGTGCCCAGAGCGATACCGAGAAACACTGATAAAATTGTTGAAGTCCAACTCGGACATCTTTGCCGACAAAGATACCGAGCTGACACAGACGAGCACAGTCAAAATGCATATCGACACGGGAAACCACCCTCCGATAAAACTTCGCCCGTATCGCACCCCTTTGAATAAACGACCGTTGGTTGACGTTGCCATAAATGATATGCTAGAAGCAGACATTATCAGGCCGAGTTCGAGTCCTTACTCAAGTCCGATTGTTATGGTTGATAAGCGCGATGGCACCAAACGATTTTGCGTCGACTTCAGGCAATTAAATGCCGTAACCAAACCTATGTCATACCCACTTCCGGTTATCGACGATATTTTGGCACTTCTTGGAAAATCTAAATTCTTCACCGCTATCGATCTCAAAAGCGGTTATTGGCAGTGCCAGGTCGCACAGGAGGACAAGCAAAAGACGGCATTCGCTTGCCACCGAGGTCTCTTTGAATTCAACTCCATGCCTTTCGGGCTCCGGAACGCCGGAGGGGTTTTCTCCCAGCTGATGGCCCAGGTATTATGTGGGATGGGTGATTACGCCATTGCCTACTTAGACGACGTCCTCATATACAGCGAGTCCCTAGAATTACACTTGGAACATATCCAGAAAGTCTTTGACAGGTTGCGCCAACATACACTGAAATTAAAATTGAAAAAGTGCCAATTCCTAAAGCAAGAAACACAGTATTTGGGTTTTATAATTGATACCGACGGCGTCCGACCTGACCCCGACAAGGTCAAGGCCATCCGGTCGCTTGTACCCCCAACATCAGTCAAGGAAGTACGTTCATTCATTGGCATGAGCAACTACTACCGCCGATTTGTCCCCTCATTTTCGCAGATCGCTGAACCTTTGGTATAGCTTACAAAAAAATATGCCAAATTCAAATGGGACCAAGCTTGCCAAATTTCGTTTGACAAACTAAAAGAAAATCTGACGGCAGTGCCTCTCTTGGCCTACCCAAATACGGCCACGCCCTATACATTGTATACTGATGCAAGCGACCTTTGCATCGGTGCCTGTCTGACCCAGTTGGGCTCAGATGGCGTTGAAGAACCAATTTATTATCTCTCACACAAACTTAGTGATACTCAAACCCGATGGCCAACTGTGGAGAAAGAGGCGTATGCCATTCACTTCGCATTACAAAGGTTGGACCATTACCTTCATAACGCCACTTTCACAATAAAAACAGATCATAAACCATTGAAGTATATCTTAGAATCCCCCATGCAGAACAAGAAAATTCAACAGTGGGCTTTGGGCATAACTGGGTATAACTGTAACATCGAGTACATAGCTGGCCCAGATAATCACTGCGCAGACCTACTCAGTCGAACGCCACCTAATGCTTATACAGAACAAGAAAAGGCAGAAGTAGAGGTAGATATAAACGACAATAACCTTACCATCGCCGAGACCCGAGCGGAAATCGCCGCGTTGAACTCGTCTCGATTTGAACCCAAACACTTCGCAAGCTGCGAGGTGACCCCGAAAGAGCTGCCGAATAAAACTCAAATTGGGCAGGCCTACCAACCCACTAACCTACTGTTCAACAAGCCAGGCTTCAGCATGCTTGATGAACAAAAGAAAGACCCGGAAATTGCGTCAGTCCTGGAGGCCCTCGACAAAGGCGAGGGCACCCGGAATGACAAACACTTGATGATTGACGGGGTACTCTATTACCCCTCGAGTGCTGACGCAGAACCGACCCCCGCGCCTTTGGGCGCCCGCACACCTTCAAACCAACATAATCAAACAATACCATGATGATAACGGCCACATGGGAGTAGACAAAACGCATGACGCGATTAAGTCGAAATATTTTTGGCCCAGACTGTACAAGGAACTAAACTGTTACGTTGGAAAGTGCGTGACCTGCCAAGTCAGGTCGCTGCAAAAACAATCCCCTAAAATGCAGATAACGGACACGCCCCCCTATCCTTTCGCCAAAATCGGTTTAGACCTATCAGGCCCCTACCCCACGTCGCTATCGGGTAACCGCTACATTATCAGCTTCATAGACTTATATAGCGGGTGGGCAGAAGCGTTTCCGGTCAAGGACAAGTCAGCCGAGAACGTTGTTCATCTCTTGATCGACGAAATATTCCCGCGCCATGGATGCCCTCTGGAAATAATTACCGATAATGGCAGTGAGAACATTAATTACAAGGTCAGGGACACCCTGAAGGCCTTGAACATTCACCACGTGACCACGTCTTATTATCACCCCCAGAGCAATAGCAGAGTGGAGCGGTTTCATCGGTCTTTTAAAGACATTGTCTCAAAGAAAGTGGCAGACCAAATAAACACGTGGGACGTCCATTTAAATCAAGCACTAGCTGCGATTCGATTTAACAAAAATGAAACTTCAAAATTCTCCCCCCTTTTTCTTGTTATACAACCGAGACGTCGTGTTCCCAATCGACAATCTCCTAAAACCCAGGCGTAAATACGCGGGAGAAGATTACCATCAGATAGCCCTGCAACAACAGCACAAATCCTTTATGATGGTACACAAACACGTGAAACAGGCGAAACGCCAACAAGCAGCGAAATTTAACAAAAAGGCCACAGACACCAAATTCGAGATTGGCGAGGCCGTCTATGTAAAGAACCATTTACGAAAAAGCAAACTTGAAAGCAAATGGAAACCCTACTTCCGCATAACCGAGCAAATAACGCCCGTTACTTTCAAGTTGAGGAACCAATTAACTGGGAAAGTCACACAATCCCACGCTGAACATATGCGCAAAGCCAACCTAGAATGGGAAATCCCCAAAACTGACAACACCAAGCGTGCTCAAACGTATGTTGTTCCCCCCGAAGACGAAGGTAGCGACAGCCCTGCCCCTAACCATGTGGGTGGGTCTTCTGGCGATGAAACTGAACCATTACCAGATGACGTAATCGCTCGATATCGGAGACAATGTTCCGACTCCGATGACGAAGATGTCCCTTTAAGCGAGCTTAAGGTGCGCTTACAGCGTAGAAAAATGCGACTCGCGCGCTCAGGGCCGCTACAAAACCCTGACTCGTCCACGGACGAGAGATCAGAGCCGAGTGCGAAGGCACAACGCGCCTCAGCGCCTCGTCGACACGGGCGCAAAGTAACAAGGATGGTTACGAGTGATGACAGCTCAGGGGATGAGTTAATGGAAGTGGCCGCCATTGAACAAACTCCTCGTGAATGTAGGCCCGTACCGGCCCCACGCAAGTGTAAGCAGTTCATGAATGGAGCGCTTAGCGACGTAAACACCAAGCAATCATTTAAAAACCTACTGTACTCAATGGCAGCAGTGATGTAAATTGTAATCCGATACTCAGACTACTGACCTTGCTTTCATTACAGAATGCACGGGACCCTACCCTTAACTGGCTTATTGGCAAACCTAACCTGGCTCCGTAATATTTAACCCAGTGGCCCGAACCGAGTCGAAATAAATAGTCGTACCCCTATCGATCACAGGTCGCGCGTCCCCCATGAAACCCGGCCCGTGCGCGTGGCGATTTAATAAATAAAGCCTTGAACTTTACAATCACGCGCCGAGAGATAACGAGTAGCACGCCGACGCGAATATCGCCATCTTTAGGGTTACTAAGTTGAGCGCACCCCGAGCAAATTACACGAGATCGAGAAGATTCACATGGCTGACTTAGGAATGAAAGTTGTTACCCCCAATGAATGGTAGAGATGGCCAGGGCGGTATTTTGCCCTAGTAACAACTATAGTAGTAATTTTCATTATCTTGACCCACCGATTCTGGTGGAAATTTGTTAAACGACATTTACCAAGGTTAGCCATTATGTATAATAAGCAGTTAGACCAGCGACCTGAGGATATCCTGAATGCCGTGTTCAAAGAGCCCATAGACGAAGCAATGGAGACGGATGAACCAAAGCCGCCTGCGCCATTCAGGGACAACAATCAGGAACGCCTACATGTATATCCAATTATAGCCGTCAGAGGCTGACCACATCTGTGGCGGATTTGGATTAGTATTAATTATGTATCATATATAAATGTGTTCCGCATTTCCCCCGTAATTATTGTTGCGCGGATATTAGAATCGTTGCATGTATATAGACATTTATGCATTTCATATATTTCAAATATTAATTGTTGCGTAACGATGTCCATGGTATTATAGTTGTATAATTATCAGAATTATTATAGCAAGCGTTAAATAGGGACTATAAATCCCGACATTCAGTCATACGTTTTGATGATTGAAATCAATCACCCCGACTTATCTTGTGTTTAACTGTTCGTCAACCGCTCCATCTATATAATTAGTTGTAAATTCCATTTTCGTATTGGGTCGATCTGACGACCCTCAAGCGATACCGATAAATCAGAAAAGTAACCATTGTGTATACTGACTGTGTCATTTGTTCTCAAACCTCACACAAATATCCGTTTGAGTATTACAGGCTGACCATGGCGGTGGAACGAGGGTCGACTAGTTGTCAGAACCTACCCCCATACTCGGACATTGAGGACGGAAATACCTCGACATCCGATGATGACAATATGACACCCAATTCAGATGCACGACCATCCGACAGCAGGCGGCCGCATGAAAGCTACCTCGACATGATGCCGCGCATGCAGTCACCCACATCCTACAACCAGCCATGGGTTCAGCCTTACAACGAGCATAGACGATATTACGCAACACAGTCACCTCCCCCGCCTTACAGCCCGCCCAGAGAAACTGAAGATGCACTCATCGACATCGACCCCGATTGGTACTACTTCACGGACGAACACCGACAGCCGATCCGGACTCGCCAGCGAACCTACGCTAGAGCACGACAACAGCCGTACCAACGACATCGACGTACATACGAACAACGGAGGCCTCTCACTCACCGATGCCGCTGTTGCGAACTACTCCGACGAGTCATCAACCTGCTACGCAGCGGCGGATTGGGCTTTCAGGATCAACTTTAAAATAAAAAACAGTCACAGCCAGTAAGTCGGAGTTGTCTGAGAGACGCCCAGACAACCCGATTTGCATGACGGGGGACGACATCGCACCAGCTATCTGTCGCCGCGGCCGCTGTTGCGAAACACTCCGACGAATCATCGCCCTGCCGCGCGGCGACGAATCAGACTTGCGATTTCAAGATCAACTTTAAATCGAAAAAGCGAAGGAGTAATGTGCCAAGACAACCCCCAGGGACATAACTTTCAACCCGGGAAGAAGAAGGCAATATCTTAGTCGCGGGAGCCGCTAGTTTACCACACATACTAGCGCCCCTGATGACTGGTCATCAACATTGCGACATCAAAACGAATTGGCGGACATCTAGCAGTAACCAGGCCGATACATACATACATACATAGTAAGACAACTATGAAGTAAACAGAACGCTTAAGGGATTAGCGAGACGAGATACTTTACCTACGGCGCCCATTGAAACCTAACGCGGCACGAAGGCAAGGATAAGATACCTGAAGAACACAGAGGAACACATAGGAAAATTACCTCGCATGAGCAGCCCAGGAACGCCCCATCCGATGGATCATGAAATGCGGATCCAGGCGGAATAACACCATGGTCCTATTTAGTGGCAATTCTAGCCAACCCCGCAGCGAACACTAGGAACTCTCAGACACGCAGGAAAGCAGTTAGAAGCTATGGACGAAGATGCAAGGTAAACATTACGAGCTTGTAGTCTTAACTACGCCCTACTGATGCGCCGACGAGGACGGAGGAAGAGCAGACGACAGGAAGATAAACTCAACCGGAACTCAACCGAGTAGAAGACAAGAAGATACACTCAATCCATGAAGACGGAAGAAGGCCCCGAACCGAGCAGACGACAGGAAGAGAAACTCAACCAGGAGAAACCCAGATGCTGATGATTGAACATTATTGACTTTGTTGTAAATAAATAATCAAACCGTTCTGATAGCCTAAGAGTTATATGTACCCGTATTGGCACATTGTACGGGAGCAGCATGAACATGGTTGGTCGTCTTCCTGCTGCCCCTGTATGAAATATAAACATAAGGATGGCGGATGTATTCAAAGAGGTATTCAGGTTTCGGCATCAATATGTTTTATGAAGTCTATTTCTGGGAAGGCCAGTAGCTTTGTGTCGCTGAACAGTTTTACTAGAAGCAGAGTCGACATGTTATAGAACATTATCAACAACAAAACTTTGTGTCAATTTAATTTAATTATTCCGTTAAATTCTAGACTTGACCAGGGGGGGGGCCGTAAAAAAGTTGCGAGACGTGGGGGTGTTTTTTTTACATTGCCATTTTTTTTACATCCACCCATCCTTTCTTGCATTTTTTTTTCATAAAATTTTAGGACACCCACCCCAAAACCCCAACGCTTTATGTTGGCCCCTTCTGTAAAAACGAACAAGACACATATTTTCTTGGCTGATAATTATGCGATAATCAGCAGTAATCAGCGATAATCTCAACTAAATTGAACTCTAAGCAATCAACAAAGGTAGAATATAATGTGATTATATTGGTAAATTTATAACCCAGCCTATTCATCTGTGTGAATAGATGAAAAATATGTTTGAATCCCCTGGAATGACAACAAAAAATAACTAGGGCCAGTGTTAGGGCCTATAATAGAATAAAAAATTACACAAAATTAAATTTATCTTTTTTTTCAGACATCAACCAGCATCAACTAGTAGGCCTAGAGCCTATAGTAATACCAAAAAGGAAAATGTGCATATGAACCAGTGTACGAATTAGCTTTTGTGTATGCCTGCATGACCACCGACCCGACATCGCATTACGACTTAGGGCTAGGCCTAAAATAATGTTTAACCCTTTGAGTGTTGAACGCGGATGGTCAATTTAGTGCCAAATCCATATACACGGATGTGCACTTTAGTGACATGTGACCGTGGAGACGAGGTCACAGTTATTAGCGTAACGTCATTGGTTTAATAATATTTATTCCCAATAATAATTTGTTACAATATAATATATTGGTAATTCATGTTACCATGTTCCTTGTGTATGGGAGTGGATTCGGCTGTAAGCCTATATGGCTTATATATGCCGTCTCCACAAGTGACCTTATCATCGGTGGACATAATATAAAATGGTGCGACAAAGCAAGCAATATTATGCTTGCATTACTCGAGTCGCGTCCCGTCGTGGAGTTGTCGGAGACAGGTAATGATGAATTGGTATATTCATGTACTAAATGTTTACACCGTGTCTAATATATTATAGTATGGGTTTCATAGAATGGGTTCGTACGAGCAATACAGACACAAGCATATATACCAACATTTGTGTGTCACCTGTCGTGTCGGTCATCAGCTATTTCAATATTTCCATATATTAGATATTTACTTAATGTAATTATTATTGGGCAGTGCCATGTAATCTGTATATATGTTAGCTCGAAAAGCGTTCTGTCATGATTATGAATTTCTGGACTGTTTTAAATGTAAAAATATTTTCGCTCAGACTATTTGAAAATCGTGCCGTTCAGTGCACTCTCAATGGTTGTTCTTTCCAAACTACCAACTCTCAATGGTTGTTCTTTCCAAACTACCAGAAAAACATTCGTTTCTTTGTCTACTGTATACTGGGCAGTGGAATAAGAACGTCATTGTGTTGGTGTAGGGAAGATAACTCCAATTTGGTCTTCTGTTTACAGTATATATACCGGCTGTACTCTTGATTTACAATTATATGTCTACCTGTGTCTACTATATATTATTAACTATACATTATTCTGATACATTATGATAATACTGGCGGTTATTTGAACGAGTGGGAGCCCTGCGCCAGGGTGCTACTAATGCTCTGGGGCCATATGTAGTGTTCGAAGGGTTAAAAATAAAATGAGTTGCCCCGTGTCACATGGCCATAATTGTATCACTGATTAGCTGATATTGTCAGACTGCATTAAGTTCACACTACCCTAGAGCTATCTGAAGTATTTTGTATTGAACTACACCGTGAACAATTTTCAATATAAAAAACTGCCAAGCAAGCTGAAACAGACACAATAAAAAAAATCGCGCAAAAAAAAAATCAATGAAAATTTTGGGACCCACCCCCACAATATTCACTATTTTTCCATTTTATATCAACTTATGGGAGTAATTATAACAATATTGAATGTATTAGTGCTTCTCATATTGCAACAAGCCACAACATATAAACAAATATGATTAAAACAGTTGAAAATATGTCAATGAAAACAAAAAGCCAAAAAAGTGGTCAAAAACTGTTTCCGGCCTCGGGTACCCCCCCCCCCCCCCCCCCCCCCCCCCACCTCACGTCTCGTAAAAAAAATTCGCCCCCCCCCCCTGACTTGACTGATTATTTTTGCCAATGCAAACGTGTGTTATGCATTATGGTGCTTATCAAGCAAGAATGTTTACAATATATCAGTAACCCGAATACATCTTTAAGTATATGCTATAAACATGCTGTTCCAGGCTTGAACGCGCTGTGGAAATTAAAGAAACACAAACTATATTTAGGGCACACTATATAGACTAAGTGTATACGTGATGTGGTTGCCTTGGTCCGTTAATGAGGAATAACACGGTGATCTCAAACACACTCTCCGTTGACACAATTAATAATACTTATCACCGTTAGGTGCTTCGAGTATATATAGTAAGCAGGAAGTGCACCATATATAATATAGATAATTGAGAAGTCGTGCATGTGCGTCATATAAGTTGTTATCAAATTATCAAAAAGCATGCACTCAAAGAATATGACACTACGCGTGTGTAGTATAGCTGTGTGGTCCTTTTCTCGGAAGAGAATAACAATTAGGTCGATCATCCTACCTTGACTTTATAAGGAATCATTAAACGAGAAGGAAATACGAATGACGCATGAAGGGCGTTGACCAATAGCGTTTAATGGAAAAGCGGTCAAATGAATTGACGCTTCCCGGGGAAACTCCCTATAGATTTTGCAGCTGGTAGAAAATGTTTGCCATTCATGGTTTAGTTCTTCCTGGTGGAGAATCGGTCGCATCAGTGTCCATACCTCCACGTTCTCTTCATATCGTGTCCGGTATGATATCGCCACTGTCAATGCAGTGCATATCCCAAATATCTCGCCGCCAAACATTCTATTCGTCTTCTCTGATCATGTGCATCTTAAGCACATTCAGTGAAGTTTTTCAAACCGCCAGAAATTTGGAGTGCTTAAAACTGGACACAGGTTAGACTATTATTATACTTTCAGGGTGTAACCAGGGACAAGTGAGTATATTATTACTCTATCATTGGGGGCGTTTTCCCGTCGAATTGGAAATACTCAGATACTAATGGCAATATACAAGCCTATATATAGGAAACGCGAAATATTATGTATAAGCACCTAAGTGCTACTGAAAATGAAGGTGTCGCGATTTCGGCCCAACGTTTCTTATCGTCATTTTAATAGTATTTTAATTATTATACGGGACAATTTTGCTGCCACTATTCCGGAAAGTATGAGTAGTAGCTCACTAGTATATTGTATGTATTTGTGGGGCTTTATAATGAATTCCCAGTATGAAAACATGTACTCGAGGATTTCCTTATTTCGGATTTATAGCGACGCCCTTTCTTGTGATTTTCATCACATTTGACCAAAAATAGGGATCACGTGTGTACATAACATATCTGTCAATGGAAGGGGTTAAATCACTTAATGTTAATAAATTAATAAATCAACATGACAGACCAATGATCTATTCATTATAGGCGACAAAATGTGCTCTTACTGGAAGTACCTTAATATTTCACGAACTTGTAATGACGTTCGAGTACAAAACCGTATCTCCTATGCTACATGTATATAAAGCTTCGTTGTGTTGACGGCAAGAATTGCACGACTTTCGTCGCTGTGTGTACTTTGCAGAGGTATAAATATATGGCAAGCCGTTTTCACATTTTCGATTTATTTGGACTTACGTGCAAATATTTGCACTTAAGTGCAATTATTTGTACTTAAGTGCAAATATTTGCACTTAACTCATTTGGGACTTGATTCTTTTGAGAAAACATTACTCACAGACGAGATTGTTTGCAGAAATGCTCACTTTTATATAATTTTATAGCAATTTATGCGTTTATTCAATGTTGGGTCAGATCATTTGCCATGGCAGAATTCTCCGCGTGACAACTCATACAATATGAGTGATCATCCGCAGTCTATAAATTTTCGAGAAATTTTGGGTAGATACCACCAAATTGCGACCGGTTACCATAGCAACATATTTTCGGAAATGTATGCGTTTGGGGCTGTAATTTCGCTATATGACGATACCTTTGCGACATTTTGAATCAAATATAAATTATTTCCAAAGTTAAATGATCCAGGAATATTTTGCCAACATCTGGAACTAGCCTTGCTCAAAAATCACCCATCACCGACAGAGGGCGCCATTCAAAATGGCCGCCAAACCCCCGTTTTATAACGTTAAAATGCTTACTTTCATATCATTGTTTAGCACTGTATGCGTTAATTTAATGCATGGGTCAGACCATTTGCCATGACATAATTCTCCATGTGACAGCTGATAATATATGGGTGATCATTCGTGATCTATAAATCTTCCAAAAAAATTGTTTGGGTAGATACCACCAAATTGCGACTGGTTGACATGGCAACCGATTTTCGGAAAATTATGCGTTTGGGGGCTGTAATTTCGCTATACGAGATGTCTGCGTGCGACATTTTTAATCAAATGTAATTAATTTCCAAAAATTTGGATCCAGGGATATACTTAAATTGCTCTCGCTTCTTGTTCCATCTGCTGAAGGGGTCAAGATTCACCTGCCATGGTGATTGACAACCGAAAAAATTGTCTACGCGTCTACGGCTTAGGCTACTGGGCGCCGCCATTTTGGAACAATGACGTCACGAATCACGACACGCTACCCCCACGTGACGCCAAAAATAGGTTATGGACCCCTCAGGCCCGTTCCAAACGACGGATTTTTGTCGACTCGAATCTAATTGTATTAAATCCGTCGGTGATGCGTCTGCGGTCGATTTTGTTACAGACGGACGCATCTTTGTCGCGTCGAATCTAATACATCGGTCGATTTATTTAAAGGTGGATTCCCGGTTACCGTAAAAAATTTGGAGTGCTTAAAACTGGACACAGGTTAGACTATTATTATACTTTCAGGGTGTAACCAGGGACAAGTGAGTATATTATTACTCTATCATTGGGGGCGTTTTCCGTCGAATTGGAAATACTCAGATACTAATGGCAATATACAAGCCTATATATAGGAACGCGAAATATTATGTATAAGCACCTAAGTGCTACTGAAAATGAAGGTGTCGCGATTTCGGCCCAACGTTTCTTATCGTCATTTTAATAGTATTTTAATTATTATACGGGACAATTTTGCTGCCACTATTCCGGAAAGTATGAGTAGTAGCTCACTAGTATATTGTATGTATTTGTGGGGCTTTATAATGAATTCCCAGTATGAAAACATGTACTCGAGGATTTCCTTATTTCGGATTTATAGCGACGCCTTTCTTGTGATTTTCATCACATTTGACCAAAAATAGGGATCACGTGTGTACATAACATATCTGACAATGGAAGGGGTTAAATCACTTAAATGTTAATAAATTAATAAATCAACATGACAGACCAATGATCTATTCATTATAGGCGACAAAATGTGCTCTTACTGGAAGTACCTTAATATATTCACGAACTTGTAATGACGTTCGAGTACAAAACCGTATCTCCTATGCTACATGTATATATAAAGCTTCGTTGTGTTGACGGCAAGAATTGCACGACTTTCGTCGCTGTGTGTACTTTGCAGAGGTATAAATATATGGCAAGCCGTTTCACATTTTCGATTTATTTGGACTTACGTGCAAATATTTGCACTTAAGTGCAATTATTTGTACTTAAGTGCAAATATTTGCACTTAACTCATTTGGGACTTGATTCTTTTGAGAAAACATTACTCACAGACGAGATTGTTTGCAGAAATGCTCACTTTTATATAATTTTATAGCAATTTATGCGTTTATTCAATGTTGGGTCAGATCATTTGCCATGGCAGAATTCTCCGCGTGACAACTCATACAATATGAGTGATCATCCGCAGTCTATAAATTTTCGAGAAATTTTGGGTAGATACCACCAAATTGCGACCGGTTACCATAGCAACATATTTTCGGAAATGTATGCGTTTGGGGCTGTAATTTCGCTATATGACGATACCTTTGCGACATTTTGAATCAAATATAAATTATTTCCAAAGTTAAATGATCCAGGAATATTTTGCCAACATCTGGAACTAGCCTTGCTCAAAAATCACCCATCACCGACAGAGGGCGCCATTCAAAATGGCCGCCAAACCCCCGTTTTATAACGTTAAAATGCTTACTTTCATATCATTGTTTAGCACTGTATGCGTTAATTTAATGCATGGGTCAGACCATTTGCCATGACATAATTCTCCATGTGACAGCTGATAATATATGGGTGATCATTCGTGATCTATAAATCTTCCAAAAAAATTGTTTGGGTAGATACCACCAAATTGCGACTGGTTGACATGGCAACCGATTTTCGGAAAATTATGCGTTTGGGGGCTGTAATTTCGCTATACGAGATGTCTGCGTGCGACATTTTTAATCAAATGTAATTAATTTCCAAAAATTTGGATCCAGGAATATACTTAAATTGCTCTCGCTTCTTGTTCCATCTGCTGAAGGGGTCAAGATTCACCTGCCATGGTGATTGACAACCGAAAAAATTGTCTACGCGTTTACGGCTTAGGCTACTGGGCGCCGCCATTTTGGAACAATGACGTCACGAATCACGACACGCTACCCCCACGTGACGCCAAAAATAGGTTATGGACCCCTCAGGCCCGTTCCAAACGACGGATTTTTGTCGACTCGAATCTAATTGTATTAAATCCGTCGGTGATGCGTCTGCGGTCGATTTTGTTACAGACGGACGCATCTTTGTCGCGTCGAATCTAATACATCGGTCGATTTATTTAAAGGTGGATTCCCGGTTACCGTCAAAAATTTGGAGTGCTTAAAACTGGACACAGGTTAGACTATTATTATACTTTCATGGTGTAACCAGGGACAAGTGAGTATATTATTACTCTATCATTGGGGGCGTTTTCCGTCGAATTGGAAATACTCAGATACTAATGGCAATATACAAGCCTATATATAGGAACGCGAAATATTATGTATAAGCACCTAAGTGCTACTGAAAATGAAGGTGTCGCGATTTCGGCCCAACGTTTCTTATCGTCATTTTAATAGTATTTTAATTATTATACGGGACAATTTTGCTGCCACTATTCCGGAAAGTATGAGTAGTAGCTCACTAGTATATTGTATGTATTTGTGGGGCTTTATAATGAATTCCCAGTATGAAAACATGTACTCGAGGATTTCCTTATTTCGGATTTATAGCGACGCCTTTCTTGTGATTTTCATCACATTTGACCAACAATAGGGATCACGTGTGTACATAACATATCTGACAATGGAAGGGGTTAAATCACTTAAATGTTAATAAATTAATAAATCAACATGACAGACCAATGATCTATTCATTATAGGCGACAAAATGTGCTCTTACTGGAAGTACCTTAATATATTCACGAACTTGTAATGACGTTCGAGTACAAAACCGTATCTCCTATGCTACATGTATATATAAAGCTTCGTTGTGTTGACGGCAAGAATTGCACGACTTTCGTCGCTGTGTGTACTTTGCAGAGGTATAAATATATGGCAAGCCGTTTTCACATTTTCGATTTATTTGGACTTACGTGCAAATATTTGCACTTAAGTGCAATTATTTGTACTTAAGTGCAAATATTTGCACTTAACTCATTTGGGACTTGATTCTTTTGAGAAAACATTACTCACAGACGAGATTGTTTGCAGAAATGCTCACTTTTATATAATTTTATAGCAATTTATGCGTTTATTCAATGTTGGGTCAGATCATTTGCCATGGCAGAATTCTCCGCGTGACAACTCATACAATATGAGTGATCATCCGCAGTCTATAAATTTTCTAGAAATTTTGGGTAGATTCCACCAAATTGCGACCGGTTACCATAGCAACATATTTTCGGAAATGTATGCGTTTGGGGCTGTAATTTCGCTATATGACGATACCTTTGCGACATTTTGAATCAAATATAAATTATTTCCAAAGTTAAATGATCCAGGAATATTTTGCCAACATCTGGAACTAGCCTTGCTCAAAAATCACCCATCACCGACAGAGGGCGCCATTCAAAATGGCCGCCAAACCCCCGTTTTATAACGTTAAAATGCTTACTTTCATATCATTGTTTAGCACTGTATGCGTTAATTTAATGCATGGGTCAGACCATTTGCCATGACATAATTCTCCATGTGACAGCTGATAATATATGGGTGATCATTCGTGATCTATAAATCTTCCAAAAAAATTGTTTGGGTAGATACCACCAAATTGCGACTGGTTGACATGGCAACCGATTTTCGGAAAATTATGCGTTTGGGGGCTGTAATTTCGCTATACGAGATGTCTGCGTGCGACATTTTTAATCAAATGTAATTAATTTCCAAAAATTTGGATCCAGGAATATACTTAAATTGCTCTCGCTTCTTGTTCCATCTGCTGAAGGGGTCAAGATTCACCTGCCATGGTGATTGACAACCGAAAAAATTGTCTACGCGTCTACGGCTTAGGCTACTGGGCGCCGCCATTTTGGAACAATGACGTCACGAATCACGACACGCTACCCCCACGTGACGCCAAAAATAGGTTATGGACCCCTCAGGCCCGTTCCAAACGACGGATTTTTGTCGACTCGAATCTAATTGTATTAAATCCGTCGGTGATGCGTCTGCGGTCGATTTTGTTACAGACGGACGCATCTTTGTCGCGTCGAATCTAATACATCGGTCGATTTATTTAAAGGTGGATTCCCGGTTACCGTCAAAAATTGGTCACGCGTAGATATAGAGGCCTATATATACCGGTATATGTTATACATATATATACTAAAATACAGTATAAATTATGTATATATATATATGCGCGACTGCAGCGCGAATATATGTGCTCATGTATATGAGGATGTATATAGTACATGTAGGTATATAATATACTATAATAGGCGCTACAAATAAATGTTATATCGTGCAACCAATTGCCATCTATATATGTGTATACCATGCATGTAAATACCGGTATACAAGAATTATTATAAATCAGAGACTACCACCCCCTATACCACTTATAATAATGATTACCAGAATATATTAATTATTATAAATCATAGGCTACCACCCTATATCCTTTATAATAAGGAATACCGGTATATATGAATTATTATTATTCATAGGCTACTATCCATACCCCTCATAATAAGTAATACCGGTTTATATGAATTATTATAAATCTGAGGCTACCACTCTGCCCCTTATAATAAGGAATACCGGAATATATTAATTATTATAAATCATAGGCTACCACCCTATATTCTTTATCGAATACCGTTATCTATGAATATTATAAATCATATGCTACTATCCCCACCTCTCATAATAAGTAATACCGAATTATATAAATTATTATAAATCATAGGCTACCACTCTGCCCCTTATAATAAGTAATACCGGAATATATGAATTATTATAAATAAGAGGTTACCACCCATATACCCCTTATAATAAGTAATACCGGTATATATTAATTAGTATACATCAGAGACCTACCACCCTATCCCTTACAATAAGGAATATCGGTCTATATGAATTATTATAAATCAGTTGCTACAACCCATATCCCTTATACCGGTATATGTGAATTATTATAAATCATTGATAATATATCCATTATAAGATGTGAGTCAGTGACATGCCATGTTCGTTGAGAAATCAAACTGCCATAATAATTAAAAATTTCACAATGTTACCTAAGCAATTCTTATAGACATATCTTTCTTTATAACAAAGAGAGCGTGCGACAAATGACGTAATGTGGGTATTTCCGCAGATAAGGGGAACTCCCTCATTATTATACCATTATCATATCATCATCATAGCATTTGCATTCGTTATTCGGAAACTTTCGGCTCTTCTCGTCACATGGTATTAGATTCGAGTCGACAAAAATCCGTCGTTTGAAACCAAGACGGATTTCAGACGCATCACCGACGAAGATTCGTCTGAATTGAACGGAGATTCGTCTGTGGTGCGTCTGACACGGATCTAATTGTTTCAAACGTCGCATTTTAGGAAAGTGGCTAAAATGGGGATCTACTAAAAGACGGGACGGGACGATTTTCCGGGACGGGACGGAACGATTTGTCTAAAAGACGGGACGGGACGGAACGAATATTTAAAAGTCATTTTATTCGGAAATGAAAGAGTTTAGAGGCACAAACATGGTCTCAACTTGTTTATTGGTATCTACTCTATACGAATGTGATGTTTTCCCGATAAAATTGAGCGTATGCTGAACGGTGGGCGTTCGAATAACGAAGCGTCGAAATTAGGGAAATTTATCACTTCTGGGACGATAATCTAAACACTAAAAGTCATATTTCGTTTACATTTTCATGTTTGGGTGACGGATATTTGCATAAAATGTTTGTCTAATATATACTAAATAGTAAAATAAAAGTTTGCACTTGTTTTCTGCTGATAAAAGTAGTGTTTTTATCGACGGGACGATGACATCCGCATTCATGAAAAATCTGCATTCCGCCGGACGAAAATCTTCGAAAATCTTAACAGAAAAACTAGCATTATGTTCACATTTTCATGTTTGGGTGACGGATTATTGCAGAAAATGTTAGTCTAATATATACTAAATAGTAAAATAGAAGTTTGAACTTGTTTTCTGATGGTAAAAGTAGTGTTTTTATCGACGGGACGATGACACCTCCATTCTTGACAAATCTCCATTCCGCCGAACGAAAATCGTCGAAAATCTTAACAGAAAAACTAGCATCACGTTCACATTTTCATGTTTGAGTGACGGATTTTTGCAGAAAATGTTAGTCTAATATATACTAAATAGTAAAATTGAAGTTTGCACTTGTTTTCTGCTGATAAAAGTAGTGTTTTTATCGACGGGACGATGACACCTCCATTCTTGAAAAATCTGCATTCCGCCGAACGAAAATCTTCGAAAATCTTAACAGAAAAACTCGCATTTCGTTCACATTTTCATGTTTGGGTGACGGATTTTTGCAGAAAATGTTAGTCTAATATATACTAAATAGTAAAATAGAAGTTTGAACTTGTTTTCTGATGGTAAAACTAGTGTTTTATCGACGGGACGATGACACCTCCATTCTTGAAAAATCTCCATTCCGCCGAACGAAAATCGTCGAAAATCTTAACAGAAAAACTAGCATTATGTTCATATTTTCATGTTTGGGTGACGAATTTTTGCAGAAAATGTTAGTCTAATATATACTAAATAGTAAAATAGAAGTTTGAACTTGTTTTCTGATGGTAAAAGTAGTGTTTTTATCGACGGGACGATGACACCTCCATTCTTGAAAAATCTCCATTCCGCCGAACGAAAATCGTCGAAAATCTTAACAGAAAAACTCGTCGCATTTCGTTCACATTTTCATGCTTGGGTGACGGATTTTTGCAGAAAATGTTAGTCTAATATATACTAAATAGTAAAATAGAAGTTGGAACTTGTTTTCTGATGGTAAAAGTAGTGTTTTTATCGACGGGACGATGACACCTCCATTCTTGAAAAAATCTCCATTCCGCCGAACGAAAATCGTCGAAAATCTTAACAGAAAAACTAGCATTATGTTCACATTTTCATGTTTGGGTGACGGATTTTTGCAGAAAATGTTAGTCTAATATATACTAAATAGTAAAATAGAAGTTTGAACTTGTTTTCTGATGGTAAAAGTAGTGTTTTTATCGACGGGACGATGACACCTCCATTCTTGAAAAATCTCCATTCCGCCGAACGAAAATCGTCGAAAATCTTAACAGAAAAACTAGTCGCATTTCGTTCACATTTTCATGCTTGGGTGACGGATTTTTGCAGAAAATGTTAGTCTAATATATACTAAATAGTAAAATAGAAGTTGGAACTTGTTTTCTGATGGTAAAAGTAGTGTTTTTATCGACGGGACGATGACACCTCCATTCTTGAAAAATCTCCATTCCGCCGAACGAAAATCGTCGAAAATCTTAACAGAAAAACTAGCATTATGTTCACATTTTCATGTTTGGGTGACGGATTTTTACAGAAAATGTTAGTCTAATATATACTAAATAATAAAATAGAAGTTTGAACTTGTTTTCTTATGGTAAAAGTAGTGTTTTTATCGACGGGACGATGACACCTCCATTCTTGAAAAATCTCCATTCCGCCGAACGAAAATCGTCGAAAATCTTAACAGAAAAACTAGCATTATGTTCACATTTTCATGTTTGGGTGACGGATTTTTGCAGAAAATGTTAGTCTAATATATACTAAATAGTAAAATAGAAGTTTGAACTTGTTTTCTTATGGTAAAAGTAGTGTTTTTATCGACGGGACGATGACACCTCCATTCTTGAAAAATCTGCATTCCGCCGAACGAAAATCGTCAAAATCTTAACAGAAAAACTCTCATTTCGTTCACATTTTCATGTTTGGGTGACGGATTTTTGCAGAAAATGTTAGTCTAATATATACTAAATAGTAAAATAGAAGTTTGAACTTGTTTTCTGATGGTAAAAGTAGTGTTTTATCGACGGGACGATGACACCTCCATTCTTGAAAAATCTCCATTCCGCCGAACGAAAATCGTCGAAAATCTTAACAGAAAAACTAGCATTATGTTCACATTTTCATGTTTGGGTGACGGATTATTGCAGAAAATGTTAGTCTAATATATACTAAATAGTAAAATAGAAGTTTGAACTTGTTTTCTGCTGGTAAAAGTAGTGTTTTTATCCACGGGACGATGACACATCCATTCTTGAAAAATCTCCATTCCGCCGAACGAAAATGTAGGGCGGCCACATGATGTTTTCTTCTGGAAAGACGGGTGTACCTATAAAACGCTGAATCAGCAGCTGGTCAGCAGGTTATCACCTAAAACGCTGATCAGCAGATTTCCCGATTTTAGTTTAACTCAAATATAGCGGCGATGGCGGGTTGTAGGTTGTGCAAATGGCACGTAGAATATGTGTTATATACATATCAAGAAGGAGACACATTTAGATCGCCCGCTCTGTCCGTTCATCAGTTCAAAATCCCGATCAGCAGTTCATATCGAGCAGATCAGCAGATTATCACCTAAAACGCTGATCTGCAGATTTTCCGAGTTTAGTTTAACTCAAATATAACGGCGATGGCGGGTTGTAGGTTGTGCAAATGGCACGTAATACATGTGTTATATGCCAATATAGGAAGGGGACACATTTTGACCGGCATCTATGCCAGTTCAGCAGTTCAAAATCCCGTTCAGCAGCTGCAGTTCAGTAGATTATCGCGAACGCAGTTTAACTCAATTGTAACGAAGTTAGTTGAGTTTAGGTGGTGGAAATGACTTGTAATTAATGGGACATAACCAAGTACATGGAAAGAAAACCATTTGGCCGACGTCCACCCCAGATCAGCAGTTCAAAATCCCGTTCAGCAGTTCATATCGAGCAGTTCAGCAGATTCCCCGAAGGCGGTTTAATCGAATTTTAACGAGGATAGTCTGGTATGTCTTGTGCAAATGACATTTTATCAATGGTCCATAAAGAAATACAGGAAGAAAACACGACTTGGCCGACATACACCCAGATCAGCAGTTCAAAATCCCAGTCACCACTTTATTTGGGGAAGATCAGCAGATTATCACATAAAACGCTGATCAGCAGATTTCCCGATTTTAGTTCAACTCAAATATAACGACGATGGCGGGTCGTAGGTTGTGCAAATGACTTGTAATTAATGGGACATAACCGGTTTCATGGATATAAAATCATTTGGCCGACGTCCACCCCAGATCAGCAGTTCAAAATCCCGTTCAGCAGTTCATATCGAGCAGTTCAGCAGATTCTCCGAAGGCGGTTTAACCGATTTTTAACGAGGGTAGTCGGGTATGTGTTGTGCAAATGACATTTTATCGATGGTCCATAAAGAAATACAGGAAGGAAACACGACTTGGCCGACATACACCCCAGTTCAGCAGTTCAAAATCCCGCTCAGCACTTGATTTTGGGGCAGATCAGCAGATATATCACCTAAAACGCTGATCAGCAGATTTCCCGATTTTAGTTTAACTCAAATATAGCGGCGATGGCGGGTTGTAGGTTGTGCAAATGGCACGTAGAATATGTGTTATATACCAATACAAGAAGGAGACACATTTAGATCGCCCGCTCTGTCCGTTCATCAGTTCAAAATCCCAATCAGCAGTTCATATCGAGCAGATCAGCAGATTATCACCTAAAACGCTGATCTGCAGATTTTCCGAGTTTAGTTTAACTCAAATATAACGGCGATGTCGGGTTGTAGGTTGTGCAAATGGCACGTAATACATGTGTTATATGCCAATATAGGAAGGGGACACATTTTGACCGGCATCTATGCCAGTTCAGCAGTTCAAAATCCCGTTCAGCAGCTGCAGTTCAGTAGATTATCGCGAACGCAGTTTAACTCAATTGTAACGAAGTTAGTTGAGTTTAGGTGGTGTAAATGACTTGTAATTAATGGGACATAACCAAGTACATGGAAAGAAAACCATTTGGCCGACGTCCACCCCAGATCAGCAGTTCAAAATCCCGTTCAGCAGTTCATATCGAGCAGTTCAGCAGATTCCCCGAGGGCGGTTTAACCGATTTTTAACCAGGATAGTCGGGTATGTGTTGTGCAAATGATATTATATCGATGGTGCATAACACAATACAGTAAGAAAACACGAATTGGCCGACATACACCCCAGTTCAGCAGTTCAAAAGCCCGTTCAGCACTCTATTTGGGGCAGTTCAGCAGAATTTTCAAAACTCAGTTTAACTGATTTTTAACAAAGATATTAGCGTATAGGTGATGCAAATGTCATTTTGTCGATGGCTCATAACCGAGTACATGGAAATAAATCCATATGGCCGACGTTCACCCCAGATCAGCAGTTCAAAATTCAGTTCAGCAGTTCATATCGAGCAGTTCAGCAGATTCCCCGAAGGCGGTTTAACCGACTTTTAACGACGATAGTCGGGTATGTGTTGTACAAATGACATTATATCGATGGTCCATAACCAAATACAATAAGAAAACACGAATTGGCCGACATACACCCCAGTTCAGCAGTTCAAAGGCCCGTTCGGCACTCTTTTTGGGGCAGTTCAGCAGAATCTCCAAAACTCAGTTTAACTGATTTTTAACAAAGATATTCTGGTATAGGTGATGCAAATGGCATTTTATCAATGGCTCATAACCAAGTACATGGAAAGAAAACCATTTGGCCGACGTCCACCCCAGATCAGCAGTTCAAAATCCCGTTCAGCAGTTCATATCGAGCAGTTCAGCAGATTCTCCGAAGGCGGTTTAACCGAATTTTAACGAGGATAGTCGGGTATGTGTTGTGCAAATGACATTATATCGATGGTCCATAACGAAATACATTAAGAAAACACGATTTGGCCGACATACACCTCAGTTCAGCAGTTTTGGAGATTCTGCTGAACTGCCCCAAATAGAGTGCTGAACGGGCTTTTGAACTGCTGAACTGGGGTGTATGTCGGCCAATTCGTGTTTCTTACTGTATTGTGTTATGGACCATCGATATAATGTCATTTGCACAACACATACCGACTATACTCGTTAAAAATCGGTTAAACCGCCTTCGGGGAATCTGCTGAACTGCTCGATATGAACTGCTGAACGGGATTTTGAACTGCTGATCTGGGGTGAACGTCGGCCAAATGATTTTCTATCCATGAAACCGGTTATGTCCCATTAATTACAAGTCATTTGCACAACCTACGACCCGCCATCGTCGTTATATTTGAGTTAAACTAAAGTCGGGAAATCTGCTGATCAGCGTTTTAGGTGATAATCTGCTGATCTGCCCCAAATAGAGTGCTGAACGGGATTTTGAACTGCTGATCTGGGGTGTATGTCGGCCAAATCTTGTTCCTGTGTATTTCTTTATGGACCATCGATATAATGTCATTTGCACAACACATACCCGACTATCCTCGTTAAAATTTGGTTAAACCGCGTTCAGGGAATCTGCTGAACTGCTCGATATGAACTGCTGAACCGAATTTTGAACTGCTGATCTGGGGTGGACGTCGGCCAAATGATTTTCTATCCATCAAACTGGTTATGTCCCATTAATTACAAGTCATTTGCACAACATACGACACGCCATCGTCGTTATATTTGAGTTAAACTAAAATCGGGAAATCTGCTGATCAGCGTTTTAGGTGATAATCTGCTGATCTGCCCCAAATAAAGTGCTGAACGGGATTTTGAACTGCTGATCTGGGATGTATGTCGGCCAAGTGGTGTTTTCTTAATGTATTTCTTGATAGACCATCGATAAAATGTCATTTGCACAACACATACCCGATTAGCCTCGTTAAAAATCGGTTAAACTGCGTTCGGAGAATCTGCTGAACTGTTCCGGTAAAGTGCTGAACGGGATTTTGAACAGCTGATCTGGTGTGGATGTCGGCCATATGGTTTTATTTCCATGTACCCGGTTATGAGCCATATATAAAATGCCATTTGCATCACCTATACGTGAATATCTTTGTTAAAAATCAGTTAAACTGAGTTGGAAATTCTGCTGAACTGCCCCAAATAGAGTGCTTAACGGGATTTTGAACTGCTGAACTGGGGTGTATGTCGGCCAAATCGTGTTTTCTTACTGTATTTCGTTATGGACCATCGATATAATGTCATTTACACAACACATACCCGACTATCCTCGTTAAAAATCGATTAAACCGCCCTCGGGGAATCTGCTGAACTGCTCGATATGAACTGCTGAACGGGATTTTGAACTGCTGATCTGGGGTGGACGTCGGCCAAATGGCTTTCTATCCATGTACCTGGTAATTTCCCATTAATTACAACTCATTTACACCACCTAAACTCAACTAACTGCGTTCGCGATAATCTACTGAACTCCAACTGCCGTACTGCTGAACGGGATTTTGAACTGCTGAACTGGCATAGAGGGCAGTCAAAATGTGTCCCCTTCCTATATTGGCATATAACACATGTATTACGTGCCATTTGCAAAACCTACAACCCGCCATCGCCGTTATATTTGAGTTAAACTAAACTCGGAAAATCTGCAGATCAGCGTTTTAGGTGATAATCTGCTGATCTGCTCGATATGAACTGCTGATCGGGATTTTGAACTGATGAACGGACAGAGCGGGCGATCTAAATGTGTCTCCTTCTTGTATTGGTATATAACACATATTCTACGTGCCATTTGCACAACCTACAACCCGCCATCGCCGCTATATTTGAGTTAAACTAAAATCGGGAAATCTGCTGATCAGCGTTTTAGGTGATAACCTGCTGATCAGCTGCTGATTCAGCGTTTTAGGTACACCCTTTTTCTTCCTGTATTTAGTCCGGGAGCTAATAGAGGTACCCTTGCACCCCCCCCCTGGGACTTAACTACACCCCACTCATTTTGTTCCTTATTATGTCCTTCAACTTTTAAGCAATGCTAACAAGAAAAAAAAGTGGCCGTGTAGACTCCAGACAAGATGGCGTCCATCATGGCCGCCGTTTTTCAGACCAGACCTTGATCAGTTTTATGCAAATTAACGCGGGAAAATCTTGTAAAATGTATACAAATGTATATATTTTCGTGAAGCTAAGACATAATGACACTTTTTTGGGCCAAAATTGAAACTCACTATCTATGATGGCCGCCAAAATGGCCGCCGGAAGTTGAAAATATGACATTTTTTCACAAATATCTTCTAGATCAATTCATGCTGTTTGGAACTGGTTGAGTAATACGACTTTATTTAGTGTTTTGTATATTAACTGATCATTGGAGCAATTAAATGTGCAACTATTGGGGTCCTAACCCCTTCTGATCCCTCAAAAATTCGATTTTACAGAACGCGGTACAACATTTTACAAAAAATCACAATTGGGATTCTAGTCATATTTCAACAAGAAATGAAAAGAACATTGTAATGTAAGTGAGGCATATCATTACCAATGAATATTCCAACTCTCTGGAACCAAAAATCTTACCTTGGCTCAAAATGGCTCCGAAAATAGCCGCCAAAATATGGAAAATGGCAAATACTGCCCCAGGGTGTCCTGCAATCGCTTAGAAGTTGTGGTTGATGTATACAATTGGCTAATCTGTATTCTATACATTGCATACTAACATGTCTAATGCACCATGAATCATTTTTACTATTGTCACCACTGACATCACCAGAAATATGGGATTTTTCTGTCACAAACTTGACAAAAATATTGGCAAAAATTATCTTTTCAGGGTTCGACCATTTGTTCAAGTAAAATGCAACTATCTTTGGTATCAAAGGTGTTTATTGTTTTGGTCTATCTCAAGTGTGTCACACTGTGGTGTTTAAAGACTAAAATGCTCAAGATGGCTTCCAAAATGGCAACCAAATTTATAAAAAGTTAAAAGTTAACATATCCCGAACATTATTCTCTGCGTTATCCAAAAAAGATAGCAAATTGTGACTCACTTGGTTATTTTATGTATTAGTTAATTAACTGACAAATACGTTCTATTATATTTGTTCCAGTTCCGTATGGGGCATGACAAATTCATTTTAAAGTTGCAGTATGGAATTTTGCAAGGAACCTATTTTGTGATTCTGGCCATATTATTGAAAAGAAATGGGCAGAACTTTGAGACGGAACTGAGATGAACCATCATGATATGTGGGTATTCAGGCCCACTATGATACAAATTTGTCAACTGGATACAGAGTGGAAGCCAAGATGGCAGCCATGGAGTTACTCTATGACCATAGATGAGGATATTAGGTACACAGGGAGTTATTGTATGGTCATGAATGATGTGTGGGTATATAGGGAGTCCCCTATTGGTGACGGTGGGACATATATTTATGTATGTTGTGGATGTGTTATCATTGGTAGTGTATGGGGAGTAGATGTATGATCATGGATGGCGTGTATATAACTGGCAAGTATATAACTTATGAGTGGTCGTATGTGCGGGTATTGGTATATCTGAAAGGGTTCACCATTGGTATTGTGCATATGTATACCTGGATTGACTCTATGGTCATGTGTATGGCAAATAGGTATACATGTAGTGGCTGTATGGTCCATGGTGAGGTGAATATGTATGCAATGAGTGACTGTGTGATCGTGAATGTAGTGAATATGTATACATAGAGTGACTTTTTGGTCATGCGTCCGGTGTAGGTGTATACCTGGTGTTCATGCATGGTGACTCGTGGCTGTATCGTCATTTGTGGTATGTACGGGTATAACCAAGTATGGCTGCATGATCAGGTGTACGTGTATAAAGTGGGTTACTATGTTGTCATTTGTGTGGTGTTTATGTACATATGGAGTGACTTGGGTAATGTGTGGGTTGTACATGTGTATCTTTGGTGGCTATCGCTTTCTACAATAACTCAAGGGTATGTTAATCAATAAAGAGGTCATGTCAGAGAGTTCTCCATCTTGATGATGTTTATGTAGATGGGGGGGGGCGTTAAGCGTGGAAATCGATAGCCACCCATTAGCACACAGTCATTACATATATACATAAACACCACAGACATAACAATATAGTGACCCACTGTATACATGTACACCTGACCCATGACCACGGATGACCATACAGCCATGTGTCACAATGCATGCACACCGGGTATACTCCTAAACATGACCCATAACCATATAGTCACTCCTTGTATACCCATTCATCTCACCATTGGCCATAAGGTCACCCCCTGTATACCTATTCTCCAAACGCATGGTCAAATAGACAATCAATATCTACATTAAAGTCCAGCTGAACTGTAACCTAATTTGAGTATTGATATATCATCCCGTGTGTATCTAAGTCCCCTTAACACAAATCCGCAAAAAATCCCGTCAAAATATCCTGCAATTATTTTTTATATCTTGGGAACGAAACAGTCGCCGAAGATTTGTTTTCATTTTGCACTGCGCGCACATGGCTACTGGAGGAGCACGTGACATGACGTCACGGAGGGAACACAAATGCACAGTTCTGCTTTGCGTCATTGGCAACGTGCGGCTATAATGGCGATGGCAGGTCAGCGCTAACGTTGTAAAGATGATTTTGATCTTGCTGCATTCGAGCCTAATGACAATGATCCTCCACATATCGGCGAGAGACCGGTGACCGACAATAAATCATCGCATCCATGGACCATGCATTTGCACCGGTTCCCCCTCTTTCGGACCAAACAGATAGGCTGCTGTACGTTGGTCTAAACGTCAACACATTTCCCAATCCTCAACAATAACTGAATTGAAATTCAAACAGTTAGACAGTTCAGCCTGTATGTGGTTACGTATAATTTTCAACTTATGTTGTGTCAAGCAGTTAATTGCGGGGGGGGGGGGGGAGGGCACATCCTTTCACCATTTATGCAGAAACTGCATATCACAAGTAGATAGCTCCATGATTAAATAAACAATTATGTTTAATTAACTTGATATTCACGATACTGCATGGGTATTATATTTGTTGGTATGTAATTATTTCGTCTAGTCAGTCATGAACATAGTGAGCAGAAATCCGCAAAAGCTTGACCTATATATTCCATTACTAGTAGGCCCTATAATCCTCCAATTAAATGCTCTTTATGTTTAAATTTTTCAACTGGCTTTATATAGACACCCAAGTTCTCATTGAGAATGTCTGGTCACTAATGGTATGTATAGGTGTGAATCATCAAACATTTTATACTATCAAGAATTTCCAAACTGCTGTCTACGTACATGTATGTACCGATACTGACCTGAAGTCTAAATGAAGTATCATGCATGGCCTTTAGATTATCATATAAAACACATTTTTTGACAATCTGTCAACAAAACAAAAACCGCAAAAGGCGTACGTATATATATTTTTTTCAGTATGTATTATGTTTATTCAATTTATTGTTTCAAATGAATCAAGACCAGTAACGCACAATCTCCACACGGACCAACTATCTAGGGCCTATATAGGCCTATATCTACCACACTCGGTGGAAATGTGGGCGTTCCTGTGCATATGACGAACGTAGTACTTACTAGGCTTACGGTACTGAGCTTTGATCACAAATCGAACGATATTTTACGCAAGCTACGTTCGCAATAACAAAATAGTCCCTCGCGATTGCTGTTCTTATTTTAAAAATAATACCCATACAATGGACTGAAGGCATGTTAAAAGGTAACATAATTCCATAATTGATCTATCTTTTACGATAGTAGGTGTTTCATAGTCAACTTTAGACACATTATTGTCGAGTATGGATATGCACACGCACGTGTATGACGTTGAGGTTAGGTCAGATGTATAGGTCACATCACCTGCATAATATTTGTTATAGTGTTTATAGTTCAAATACCAGTTTGTTAATGCTCGGTTACTGCTTAATGACTGATGTAGTCATATAAATTCGTAGCCATCTATATAATTCGAAGTACCGTCAAGAATTTCTCTGAACAATTCGATTGGAATACAAGGAATTTATGTTTTGTTGGTGGAAATATTGGCGAAAAATCGTGACAAACTGACATGATCGACACAGCTCGTAACACGTGGATGCGGTACTGTACTTTTTCGTCTGATTTCATTTATATGCTTTCACAAATGGATTAATACATTGGTGATTCGTATTGGATTTTAATTATTCGAAACATTCAATCTGGTGAGTAGACTTACTAATGATTTTCATTGAATCATTACATTTCAAGTTCAGGTTCTAATCGATGTTTACGTCACGTTAGACTAGAATTAACGTAGAACAGTCACTTATAAGTTATATTACACAGATTGTTGATTGGTAGCCTTGTAAATCATGCTTAATTTTGCATATTGTCATGCATAGCTGACATTTTGTATTGTCAAGGTGCCGATTTATGTATTCACGCTTGAGTAGAACAAATGACGATTCACACATCGCCGAAAGTAAATCCTCATGTATGATCCATGTACTACGACGTAGCCGTGGGTCTACTAGACTACTGATACCCCCCCCCCCCCCCCACAAGGACCGTGAGTGCATGGGTGTTTATTGGTACCGGTATTCACGTAGATAACATTTTGTTTGACAATGTGAATCACACTTTTGTATGTCCCAGCTAAGCTTGCATTTCACAATATTTGTGAAAGATCCTTCTTCAAAGTGCTTGGAACACAAGCAGCTGTATTGTGACAGCCCATTCCAATTTCCAAACTCTCGTTGTGGACAAACGCCGTCCACTGTTGTTGAATGGCTGCATTAATTATTGTGCCACTTGAACATTTATGGCTACAGTTTGCAGTCATGCCGCGACGAATACGTTTTATTCTTCAAAAAAATAAACAACAATAAAATAAGACGATTTCAAAATACGTGATTTTAAAAACGGCGCATAAAATTTCTTCCGTCTTTGTACCCTCGGTGACGTCATTTCCGAGTCGCGACGGAAACACCCGATTCAAAAATGACTATTGTAAACAAAGAAGCCGTTTTATTCAAATGTCTGGAAATAGTACTTTTTTGTAAAAATGTGAACAAAATGGAAAGGATACATGTTATAAACCTTATTTAGCATGAGTTAAGACATATTTAGATATGTTTGGAGCTAAATTAATTGTATTATTCAGCTGGTCTTTAACACCACACCAATGGCCATAAAGTCATTCCGGTATACATATGCACCTCACCAATGGACATATAGCCACTCTCTTCATACTCATACCCTCACCATGTCACCTGGTATACTCCTTCATCTTACCTATGGCCATATAGTCACCCCGTGTGTACCCATTCAAAACATTCATACATTATCATGGTCAATCCTTGTATACATATTCGCCTCAACATTGGCCATGTCACTCCCTGTATCCCTATTTGTCACACCATAGCCGAATAGCCACTCAAGATACACTAATACACCCCACCCATGTCACTATAGTCACTCCATGTATGCATGTGCACCTCATCCATGGCCATATAGCCACTCGCTATATACTCATATCCCTCGCCCATGACAATAAAGCAACACGTGTGTATACTGGTATAACCTACACATGACCATACCGCCACCACGAGTCACCAAACAGGAGCACCAGGTATACTCATACGCCTGACACATGACCATTTAGTCACCCCTGTATATATGTTCATTACATTTGTGACCATACAGTCACTACTTGTATACCTACATGTTCTCATCTCACTATTAACCATACAGTCACTACTTGTATACCTATTTGACACATATAGTCATATAACCACTCGATATACATATGCAGCTCACCCTAGACTATAGATTCACTCCAGGTATACATGTAAACCTCACTAATGGCCATTCAGCCCTTCCAGATATACAAAAAACCCGCACACACGACCACTCAAACACTCCATACTTGCATATACACCTCACACATGACAATTCAGCAATTCACTGCATAATCATACACGCCATCCATGATAATTCAGCTAAGCCTTATACACCCACAAATGATAATACATCCACGAGATATATAAATATACATCCCACCATTACCACACGGGCATTCCCTATATACCCACACCCTCGATAATGTACACCCAGCTTACTCCAGGTATTCAGTCATGACCGTACAGTCATTCCATGCATTTTACCATGGACAACCCACTAATAACCATATATTCACTCATTGTATACCTACTCACATCAGTCATGACATAAAATAACTCCCTGTATACCTATTCACCTCACATATGATCATAGAGTAACTCCCTGGCTATGATCTTGGCATCCACACTGTATCATGTTGACATTTTTTTTATCATAATGGACCAGAATAGCCAAAGATTGTGATCCATCTCAGTTCTGTATCAAAGTTCTGCCCATTTCTGCCCAAAATTGCATACTTTAAAATGAATTTGTCATGCTCCATACGGAACTGAGACAACCAGAATAGAACATGTAGTTGTCAGTTAATTAGCTAACATGTATAATAACCAAGTGAGTCACAATATGCTACCTTTTCGGATAATGCAGAGAATGTTCGGGATATATGTAAAACATTAACATTCTACAAATTTGGTTGCCATTTCAGTCTATAA
Organism: Siphonodentalium dalli; assembly: GCA_032622095.1. Taxonomy (NCBI): domain Eukaryota; kingdom Metazoa; phylum Mollusca; class Scaphopoda; order Gadilida; family Siphonodentaliidae; genus Siphonodentalium; species Siphonodentalium dalli. Next base: position 64,519,960 of record CP136067.1, on the reverse strand, counting down.
ACACTGTAGTGTGACACATTTAAAATAGCCAAAACAATAAACACCTTTCAATCCAAAGATAGTTATATTTTACCTGAAAAAATGGTCCAAACCTGAAAAGTTAATTTTTGCCAATGTTTATGTCAAGTTTTTGAGAGAAAAATCCAATATTTTTGACGATGCCAGGGGTGACAATAGTAACAATTAACCATGGTGCGTCAGACAAGTTAGTATTCAATGTATAGAATGCAGAATAGCCAATTTTATACATCAACCACAACTTGTAAGCGATTGGAGGACACGCTGGTGTAATATTTACCATTTACCATATTTTGGCGGCCATATTGGCAGCCATTTTGAGCCAAAGTAATAATTTTGGTTCCAGTGATTTGGAATATTAAATAGATAATGATATGCCTCACTTACATTACAAACTTCTGTTCATTTCTTGTTGAAATATGACTAGAATCCCAGACCCCAATAATTGCATATTCCGTTGCTCCAATGATCAGTTAATATTCAAAATAAAGTTGCATTACTCAACCAGTTCCAAACGGCATGAATTGATCTAGAAGATATTTGTGAAAAAAAAATTATATTTGCAACTTCCGGCGGCCATTTTGGCGGCTATCATAGATAGTGAGTTTCAATTTTGGCTAAAAAATGTGTCATTATGTCTCAGCTTCACGAAAATATATACATTTGTATACATTTTACAAGATTTTCCCGCGTTAATTTGCATAAAACTGATCAAGGTCTGGTCTGAAAAACGGCGGCCATGATGGACGCCATCTTGTCTGGAGTCTACACGGCCACTTATTTTTCTTGTTAACATTGCTTAAAAGTTGAAGGACATAATAAGGAACAAAATGAGTGGGGTGAAGCTCCCGGACTAAATACAGGAAGAAAACATGTGGCCGCCCTACATTTTCGTTCGGCGGAATGGAGAATTTTCAAGAATGGAGGTGTCATCGTCCCGTCGATAAAAACACTACTTTTACCATCAGAAAACGAGTTCAAACTTCTATTTTACTATTTAGTATATATTAGACTAACATTTTCTGCAATAATCCGTCACCCAAACATGAAAATGTGAACATAATGCTAGTTTTTCTGTTAAGATTTTCGACGATTTTCGTTCGGCGGAATGGAGATTTTTCATGAATGCGGATCGTCCCGTCGATAAAAACACTACTTTTATCAGCAGAAAACAAGTGCAAACTTTTATTTTACTATTTAATATATATTAGACAAACATTTTATGCAATAATCCGTCACCCAAACATGAAAATGTAAACGAAATATGACTTTTAGTGTTTAGATTATCGCCACCAGAAATTAGCGCTTGGTAAATTAGTGCTTGGTATATAGCGTACCGTATATACAGTGCCAGTGATAAAATCCAAATGACATCTCAGACGTGTATAACATTAAGTATTTGACCGAAACTTTGTTGCCAAAATTGAAAACAAAGGTATTTGAACCAAGACAAAATGTTTAACTAAACATTGGACAAATAACAACTGTGAGAGTCTCAATAGCATAATATAATTAGAGAACGAATGGAAATACTAAAGTTACAAGACTTGACTGACAGACTACAAGACATAGTGATGGACCAGCACAGAGATGTTAGAAGTGCTTTCTACGGTGCTGGCAGCTTCATGCTTGCACCCACTGCATAGTCACTTTGTGTTCGCCATGAGACATGGGCACATTTAACAACTGACCGAACTAATGTACTCTGCAGATAGCTTATACTGTCATTAGGTTCAAAACAGGAGAAACACAAGGAACCTCAAGGAAATGTTAAATACGTGTGATGAATAATTCGATGATGTGTCTTTATTTGATAGCCAACTGAATGGCAAAACAAAAACATATCTTTAAATCCGCCTGACTTATAGTCTGCTGGTCCAAAGCCTGGATAAAGGATGGTGGCAGTTAGTGTTTACGAGATATTGTTTCTAATTGGATTTTACAGCCCGTCGCCTTACTGCTTGGTATTTACGCTATATACCAAGCAGCAATTACCAAGCAGTAATATCGGTCGGCTTAGTTGTTAGTGGTTTATAGGTCGAATATACATATAATATTAAAAAAAAACAACCCTTACACTGTCCATACAACCTTCTATGAGCTTCTACGACCTTCTATTTTCATTATTTGTCTACTGCTTGGTATTGCTTGGTATTGCTCGGCATTGCTTGGTATATAGTGGGACCCCCCAGAAGTGATAAATTTCCCTAATTTCGACGCTTCGTTATTCGAACGCCAACAGTTCAGCATGATACGCTCAATTTTATCGGGAAAACATCACATTCGTATAGAGTAGATACCAATAAACAAGTTGAGACCATGTTTGTGCCTCTAAACTCTTTCATTCCCGAATAAAATGACTTTTAAATATTCGTTCCGTCCCGTCCCGCCTTTTAGACAAATCGTTCCGTCCCGTCCCGGTTCGGTGGTCGGTCATCAAAATGTCAAAAATTCTTAATATAAAATATTCAAAACCGCCAAGCTCGAGTATATTTGTGACGAATGATAATCATTTTACATGTTTTTACATAAACTAGCTGGAACGTGTTTTAGAAACGAGAAATCGACGGAAAATCAGCTTAATATTTTGATTTTTAATTCGAGCTTGGCGGTTCGGTGGTCGGTCATCTAAAAGTAAAAAAATCTTTGTATATAATGTTCAAAACCGCCAAGCCCGATTATATTTGTGAAGAATGATAATCATTTTACACGTTTTTACATAAAAACTAGATGGAACGTGTTTTAGAAACGAGAATTCGGCGAAAATTCAGCTTAATATTTAGATTTTTTATTCGAGCTTGGCGGTTCGGTGGTCGGTCATCTAAAAGTAAAAAATCCTTCGCATATAATGTTCAAAACCGCCAAGCTCGACTATGAGAGTGATAAATGATAACCATTCAACATGTTTCGTATAAAAAACTTAGTCCAACTGATGTTTAATAAGAGAAATCGACCAAAAACCGACAAGAAATCTGCGTAAAAAGACGATGTTTTGATTTTGTGACCACGCCCCCTATTAACCAACCAATCGGGGACATTATACTGCCACTATTGTCGATTAATTTACGAAAATGGGCCATATAAGTAATTAACTGGTGCTATTCCCGCATAATTCACCCGAAAAAATCTTTTTAAAAATTTGAAAAAGCCAAGCTTGTCTTTTAGTCACCTGCCTTAAAAACTGCCAAGCTTGCATTTTAGCCACTCTCGCATTTTAGACGCATTTAATACAATTGTGGGTCTGGTATTAGATTCGACTCGACAAAAATCCGTCGTTTGGAACGGGCCTCACTGAGTGATCGGCCTATGTTGAATACATGATACTATGTGCAAAAACATTTAATTATAAAAGATTCATTCGCTGATAACAAGTGCATGAAGTGGGAAACGGATATATCCGTTTCCCGTCCTGTAGGTAGTTTTGGGAAACGGATATATCCGTTTCCCGTCCTAAACGAGTTAAGTCCAAATAGCGAATTGCACTTAAGTCCAAATACCACATAATTGTGAATTCGGCGAGGAATTGTACTTAAAGGGGTACTGTACGCCATTTTCATTAAATTTCCGGTGACAATTAACAACGATCTAATATCGATAATATATAGAAACATAAGTAATTTGAGTCGAAGATGTATTCTGTAAACGCTCAGGTTAATAGGCTATCTTAAAATTTAATAATTTAAAAGTTAATAATTTGATATAAATTGAATTTATGACTGGAGCCATAAAATGGCGTCAATTAAATTACGAATTACCGTAATCAAAAACAGTAATTGAGGGATACTGGATTGTTAAACCGATCGCACACACGATCGCTTAAAATATTATGATGATACGGGGAGAACACTCAAGCCACTCACTCACTAGCGATGATACAATAACTTAAATGATTATATGGGACTAGTATGCATATAATATCTCTGTTATTTGATTCATTTGGTTGAAAACTTTACAAAAATTACTCGACAACGACAATTTGTATTTTTGCATTCCGGTAAATTTGTCATCCGTAACATGACTTCGTACTCAACAGACTTTCAAATAATGGAAAAATTGTTACCTTATTCTCCGACTCGGAGACTATAGAAACCAACAACAACATTTGGCGTACAGTACCCCTTTAAGTGCAAATAATTGCACTTAAGTGCAAATGTTAACCAGGAAATATATAACTGTTTGTCCTACCTATCCATGCTATAGATTTAGTTATGCCGATACATTGGCACGCATGGTCATTTCCCTATTTACAGGGGCGTAGCCTATCAATTTAAGACTGAGAACCTATGACCTACATTTAGGAGTCTGGGACAATTTCCTACTTACTACACGTAGGTCTAATGTTATCCATATGGGTCCATGGCCGTCCGGATCATGTTGGGTCATCAGTCATGTGGCGCCTTTAACTCACATGATTTGCTTCATCGCGTGTTTGAAATTGATGAAAACTAGAGCTATTTAACATACTTGTATCACTATCAGTTTTGGTGCCCCTCCCATGGGCGTAGCCAGCATTTTTGAAAGGCGGGTTCGATTATTAACTTGAGGGCCACAGGACCGAGGTGAAAAGCTCCGATCGCGCCACGTGTGAAGGGTGCAGGAGGGATTGTCCCTTTCCCGGAAAAAAATGAACCCATCGAGCGCGAATCTGGAACATATTTGACGATTATTTGCACGTATATTAGAGAGGTAATAATGTTTTGGATTTGATCTACCAATTATGTGAGAATATATGACATGGCAATGTTTGTCTTCATACATGATTAAGTTTTGTGTACTAATGTTTTCTCCATGTATTGGACCGTGGCCGCGTGTAGTATCAACTATAGAATAACAAGAAAACCATAGTCAGAAATGGTAACGCCACCAAGATTATGGTATTACATATAAATAGAAATTATAAAAAATACATAAAATATTTTGATAACAATTGCGTTTAAACAAGTAATCCTTCAAATTATTACTAACAAAGTAAACGACTGTGGGGTCACTCAACAGATTATAAAGACTTGGACTTAGTATACTGTAAATACTAAAATTTAAATGAAATAATTAAAAGATAAAATTTAGCAAGTAGTAAAAGTTAATTTTCTCATTTTTGTTTTGGTTAAATAAAGCAATAATTTAAATGTAACATTTGGTTTAAAAAAAATGATTGACCGTGGCTCTTCCATTAATTGCGCGACTGACCTGGTCAATTGTTCTTAAGAAGTTGTTTTGATAATTACTATGGAGGGAAATAGTTGTGGCTGTGGCTTCGCAAGTAATTACCTTGGTGACGTGATGTTAACAAATCTGAACTCCAGTTAACCAAGGACGCTTTATACCAAATATAAGGTGAATTATTAATTCTTTAGAAGTTGTTTTAAGATTTACTATGGAGGGAAAGAATTGTGGTGCTGGCTTCCCAACTATTTGACCTCATTGTAACAAATATAAATATTAGTCACTCAGGCAATAGATGTATCTATTCTGTATATTAACTTATTGGGTCTTACGTGTCTTGAGATGTCTAAATAGTTTTCGATGGACAGATCGCGCAAGGGACCCACGCCAATCTTCTCTGTTGGGATTCCAATTGTTGGCTCATTAAATAGGCACATATGCTTAAGATACAGTCGCACGCTCCCGTAAGTCGGGTTTTGATTCCAGTTAATGAAAATATCATTGAAATAATCGATTTCCCCCAATAAACATCCATATATTGAATATACATGTTTTGGAGCAGAATTAGGCAGTCCATATTGGACGCCATCATGGAATTTATTTTGTTTTGTTTTAATTTTCACACATAATTATTAGTTATATGGATGGAGTTCTCATTAAACCTCACATCCTTGTATTGGTTACAGTAATACCCAAAGTAATTGACCACTTAACCACATCATAATTATTGGTAATTTTTCAGGATTTGAAATCCTGAAAATTTACCAATAATTTTGCTGTGGTCAAGTGGTCAATTACTTTGGACATTACTGTATGAGGATTGAGTTATCATTAAACCTCAACTCCTTATATTGGTTACAGTAATGCCCAAAGTAATTGACCACTTAACCACAGCAGAATTATGTATTTTTTTCAGCATTTACAATCCTCAAATTACCCATTATTCTGCTGTGGTTAAGTGGTCAATTGCTTTGAACATTACTGTATGATGATTGAGTTATCATTAAACCTCAAATCCTTATATTGGTTACAGTAATGCCCAAAGTAATTGACCCTTTAACCACAGCATAATTATGGGTAATTTTTCAGGATTTAGAATCATGAAAAAATACACACAATTTTGCTGTGGTTAAGTGATGAATTACTTTGGACATTACTGTATGTAGATGGAGTTAAACCTCACATCAGTGTGTTGGGGATTTGGACCTTGACTTGGGACCTTTGGGTTTTAACGCAACAAATGCGCGTACACCTTATACACAAATTTTTTATGTAACCAGAGTTTTTCTTGGATAAGATGAGTTTGAAGCCTGCTTACATTTCAAAATGTTGTCAGTTTTGTATTGTCTGCAGCGGATCTCGACGCGTTGAAGCAAAAGTTACAAAAGATAAAATGTGTATGTGACGAGACTATAATACAAATGAAAAAATAAATTGAGGGAGGGGTGGGCGATACAGGGAACTAAGGGTTGAACCGATATAAATTTGTAGAGCAATAACGACCAATGTTGACATATTATGCATATCAACTCTACTGTTGCAACAAGGCTATAAAATAGGGGGGTGTGAGAATCTTAGTCATCTCTATATAGTGCCAGAATAGTCATTTATGGAGTTCTATAAGATGTTGGGTTGGTTATATGGACTCGGAGAAAAAAGGGGTTTGTACCGATGAAGTTGCTGAACTGACATAAATTAGTGGATCGATGTTGCCATGTAATGCATCGTGATCGACTGTACTAAAGCAGCAATTATATAAAATTGGGGGGGGGGGGGGGGTCTGAAATTATCTCTATAGTTGGCACCAGGATTATATAGAAAGGAATAGCAATTGATATACATATACGGCATACTATAGTAATACCATAGACATATAAGTACAAGTATCACGAGATAAAATATTACGTAACATGACTATATACCGATGAAAGAAATAAATAAATTGGACCGGGATTAGAGGTTGGGTTGGTTATATGTGGATAATTGGATATGGAATTCATACCGATGAAACGATACAAATTAGTGGAGCGATAAAGACACTTACTGACTTAGTCAGGCTACGCGGGGGAAATAGGGGTTGATACGATAGACCGAAATAAATTTGTCAAGTGATAATGACCAATGTTGACGTATAAAGTAACGCGACTGTACTGTCACACAATTATCAGGTAGAACCGGTCAAATATGACAGGGTACAGCACGTAATTATTTCCTAGATCGAAGAAATGATTTTTTTTTTTCGATGATAAAATTTAACATTAAAATTGATTTATGTCTATAAAACTGTCATTTTTCAAAATTTTGAGCTGAAACTTGGTGTGTATGTGTATAATACTACTATATTCTTAAAATGACAGAGTTCAGCGCGTAATTATGTTTTAGATGGAAGAAATTGAATTTGTTTTCGATAACAAATTTACAGCGTGTACGGCCTACGGGTCATTGAGTATGCTCATTTTTTGTAAACAAACTTTTGTCAATAGCCGTTTTGGTCAAACTAAACCTTCTTCGACCGGGACAGCAGATCCGAATAGTAGCTAAGATGTATTTAGATAGAATTATCAAAAGAATATGACCGATCAGGGTACATTTTAACAGAATAGAGTGGAGAAATCTTGGTGATAATTCCAGAAAATAAAGATGTAGGAGAATCACAATTAAACTTCCCACAATGCACTTCACTAAACCAGGGGTTCTCAATGGGTTACACATTATTTTCAGTCTATCAGATTATTTATATTTTCAACAACAAGTGACTTTAAGTTTACAATTTCAGCCTGTCCTGACTCTATCGATACGATTTAACACATTTTCAAAAACGTATTATACACCGGTGGCGTTAACTTTACAATTTAAGCATCTACGTGATTCTATCGGTACGATTGAGTAAGGTACAAACAAGAATACATCAGGGGCTCCCAATGGGTTATATATTATTTTCAGTCTATCAAATTATTTATATTTTCAACAACATATTATTACACCGGTGACTTTAAGTTTACAATTTCAGCCTGTCCTGACTCTATCGATACGATTTATCATATTTTCATAAACATATTATACACCGGTGGCGTTAACGTTACAATTTCGGCATCTACGTGATTCTATCGGTACGATTGAGTAAGGTACACAAAATCTCCAAGAATACATTCGCCCTGTACATTACACAATATCAAACTCACAGAAGCTAGAAACACCACAGGTGGCGTAATAAAGAACGATGATAAAACCCAACCATCCCCAGATATAATCTGCGTATTATATCCATTTGCGATCTTATGAAGTTACGTATAGGCATACACTCTAAACTGTTATTGGCTGAAGTGGGCTATATAATCATGTGGAATTGAACGACAGTCAATCACTCATTGCATATATACCCCATTATCGTTATATCTATATGCATGTAGAACATGATATGTAAAGCTTGGAATGTATGGCAAGCCGTTTTCAATGATTTGGACTTAAGTCCAATTAGTGAATTGATTTGGACTTAAGTCATTTTTGAACTGAACAAGCTATTTTGTATATATGTGATAGTTTGTTCTTGTATATACAATGAACACAAACATGTTAGAGAAGGGTGTACCCACATGACACCCTAAGGCTGAAAAGCTATTTTCATAACCCTCCACTGATATAATATTATATTCCATTTAATCATATGGGGTATAATGGGTATAATATTAGTTCAGTTGATGATACTTAATTTGTTCCAAGCCAGTGAATTAAATATGTATCATGAATATAAAACAAATTAACATTCATAAATTTATCAGCACGTTAGTTTATTATTTCATCAAATTCAAGTTCAATCGGGCAAATTCTCATAATGCCCAATATTGATTATTATTATATGACTTCCAATTATTTTCCTGGTTCAACATATGTCCATTGTTTGCATTCGAGAAAGTACAAACCAATACATACTAGTAATTTTTAGATCAATATGACAACTGAAGTTATTTTTCAAGTTTTTGGTCCACCAAAGTAGTTATCAGACGTACTGGTACACGTACACTAGACATTCCACAGACATGGGCAGTGAGCCAATGACTTTATTTTCAATAAAATAAGAGAACATGTATGTGAGAAAACTAGTCACAGGGTGTCGGCACCGGGGCCACCCTATCCCAATTTCTAACAATATGGGAATTACCAAATCAATTATGATATGTTAAATGCAAGCCCGCTGAAAATTTCCTGCTTTTAACAGATAAATTTGTGGAATAAGGTCTACCAGTAATTACAATTGTACGATCCAAGAATAATTGCATTACACCCCTGTGAAACCGGGTGATTATAGTATGTTGGGAACCTCTATTACTAGGGTGCTGCCCTACATTTGATGAGTAGAACTTGCATGTATGTAGACAGTGCTCTCCTACCTTGGTACCAGGTAATGATTATGAATTCCTGGGGGATAATAAATCGGCTTGCCAATCTGAAAGCCCGAAATGGGACAGGTACCAGGAATGCTGAATGTTAGGCTGCACCAACAAATAGAGCAGACTACTGTATACCCCTCCACCAGACTTAGGTTGATTATGGCCTAAGGGAATTTGTGGTAACCACCCTGCATCCCCATCTGAGAAGCCAAAATGTGCTTCCTTTGCATCTTCTGGGATATCGGTGGTTGCATCAATGTTTTCCCTTTGTGGGTCCCAATTCAATCTGTTCTGACAGACTGAGATATCAATTTGAGTCTGAGGCTTCTCCAACCCTCTAACTTGAGGGTTCATCAACCCTCTAGAAATGACTTCATGTCTGGTTTCACCCAGGGCTTCTCCATTCAAATTGGAACCTGTATGAGGTAAATCTCTCAAAAGATCAACATAGTTACCATTTGGGGGACTACATGAAGTTAATCGAATTCGTTTAGGGAAACTTATGGACCCAGACAACTGTGGCCCTAACATGGGGTAGGATCTATGATTAAACCCTGTAACTCCCCCATCCCAATCAGTTAACCCAAGGTGACAATCAGAAGAACCCTGGGATGTCCTGTCATAGTTGATTGTTGACTAACAACCTCCAACCCAATTGCCATGGGTGCGAGATGGTCATTTAACTTATTGTATTGATATGCGTCAGGGAATTTCAAATTTTCCCTCTTTGCATCTCTCAACACAGTATTTTGGTCTGTAATTTCTTTACTGACCGATCCCACTGAGCTATGCTTGCCCTTTGGGGACGTCTTAACTAGGCTATGATATATGGCTGGGGTTGGAGGAGGCCCTAGTTCACCGGCTCCAACCCGTTTAAGTTTAAATCTGTTTCTTCAACAAAGTTACCCGATTGCAAAATTTTCAGAGCCCCACAAGGTCCAATTAAGTCTTGAAGTAGGTCTGTTTTTATCTTAACTGATGTTCTATTCCCTACAGTGCAGGAGGGATGTTTGTGATAATTATATAACTCATTTCTGCAAGACCCATCTCTGAGACGGGTAATTATAGGGGATCTACCCCTAAAAGGTGTATTTGAATACTCGGGGACGTTTTGTTTATAATCATTTGATTCACGGGATCCAACAATGTTCTCAAGTGTGTTCCCTTTAACCACTTTGAATTGTGGCGGGAAGATATCTGACCAGCTTTATTTAATTCATCATATTCATCCCTCCTCGGTCTATTTCCAATGGACGCAGGTTGCCTGCAATCATTATAAATGAAATTGTTTTCATGCACTTCCGGTCCCATTCGTGATGAAACATTTTAAAGTGGGTCACTAAATCTACTAACCTCCTTGAAATTCAGGGTAAAAGGGTGCCCATTCACCCTTGAAGATGCTTGTCGGTGATTACATATGACAGAACCCAAATCATCACTTGAATGTGACATTTCCATTTTCACTGAATTGCTACTGGTCCCATGTTTTAGATCAGAATTTATTTCACTGGGATACCTATAGTATACTGGTTTAAGGGACTGTTCAAAGAGTCCATGATTTATCTTTGAGGAAGAATCCCATTTTATACCTTCAGGTTCTAGTTCCAATTCATTAAGTTTGTTATTAAGGGCGGGATGATTCCCATAGACCGATGTCTGACCATGGTCACTGTGAATAACTCTCAATGAAACATCCAAAATGGGATTTGGGCCATAACAAGATATATATATCCGTGTCGTGGACTGAAAGCTGCCTGAATTCACGAGAAAATTGGGCCAAAACCTCACCATCCCTGGAACTATGAGGCTCACCTGTCCCAAAAAGCTGTTGGTCTCGCATTTCCAAGTCGGACTTCTGGTCGACACATATGGTGTCGTCAATAAGTGTATCAAATTGATATGAGTGATCCGATAACTCACTATACACCCATTCAGTGTTAACTGGCTCACTGCATGTGGACTGCGTGTCATACTGCGATCGATAAAAATCATTGTCCCATTCATCCAAAGCGAACTTCCCATGTGCATAATGTCTTGACCCAATGTAATCTTCCAATTCATTCAATAAGTCCGAGAAATCAACTGAGGGAAAATATCTGATAATCTCGCAGTAGCATTTCTTGGTTTCCCACTCCAAACATTCTCCGAGAATATCAACAATTTCATCATTGTTTGACAGCCGCTTTACTTGGAAATCAGAAAATTTATAAATCTGAAGCGAAATAATGGCCAATTACTACCATCGAACCACAAATTCCGAGGGAGGTACAATTCTCCCTTTCCAAATTCATAAGTTTTACTTGGGACTCTATTCTCATGAAAAGATGAATATATATCTTATCCACTGAGTGGGGATGGGATGCCAGATTCCCCCTGTTGGTTGATAAAGTCATCATACTTCCTCCCCCTCCCTTCAAAAAATACATCGGTGTGCACATTCGATGGGGACCACATTATCAATATTGTGACGAAAATTTCTTTGGTAACAGGGAAATAATCCCTACGAATCCTCAGGCAACACAAAAGGGTAAGCAAAACCCTGTTTCAGTGAGAAAAAAAACATCTATATATTCTTTTTTCCAATGACAAAGCACAAAAAAATATATCAAATATAATCGTTAAATGGAAAGAAATTCCATAAAGTGTAATATTTAGCAATATTACGTAATAGTTAATGGAGACAACAATTGAGAAAAATTTCTGAAAATTTCTGAAAATTTCAGAAAAATCATGCAATATCGCACAACAATTTTGTGGAATTTCCCACGCAAATTCGTAGGCTCGCAGCGACAATGTAGTAATTTTTGGGGTCCTATATTAACCCCAATGCATACTATTAAGCTACATGTTCTCACAGTCTCAGTTCTCACACAGCACATACTGCTGCTTTGGGACGGCCCAAAATCTTCATCTGTGAGACTCTGGTCTTTCCTGTGTGAGATCTAAGCAACAACTGAGCTGAGAGGGTGACCTGGTGTAATTATCCAGTCACATCTCGTGGGTCATGCACTGATTGTATTATTATCCATTGATCACCAGCTATGCTGGCTGAAGTCAGGTAAACAATCAAGACTGACCCAAATTGGCTATTCAGAACCAATTCTGTACCCAGTGGGTTCTGCACCATTCATGTGATAGGTATATTAAAGATACGGTAAGCGTTGGCGGTGGGTATATTGCTGTTAAAATAGTCACATCCGTTAAAACCGCCATGAACATAAAGAATATTATATTATATATGCTGCATAGTTGGGGTTTGGGGCAAGACAATAGATTTGTTATTCTATTGTTATTATACTTCAGCGCCGAGATCAAAGAGATCAAAGGAAGTACCCCGCCCCGCACCGTATGACGTAACCATGCGTGGGTGTTTGAGTATGTATACACGAGTGGGCGTGGGTCTTTGTATACGTCACATGCGTGGGTGGTCCTTGGGTATGGCTCTTGGGCCCTTGAGAATGGTACTATATGGTGACAACAATGGACAATCGTACATTTTCTTCATTATAATGTTATGTACGGGGGATGTTTTCAATCGATGCTGGTATTCTATCAAACGTCTGTAACTTTTGAGAAAGAGACCAAACTCTGTGTCGATGCATTCTCGTTGAGCTTTTTCATCAGCCTCTTCTTCCGACATGACTCTTTTTCCATCAGTTGATCAACCTTATCAGACCCCACTTTATGAGTACCGAGTGTCCCTTTAACATTCACGGGCACATTGTCTCACTTTAATATTCACACAGAATGTATTGTGTTCCCTTTAATATTGATAACACTTTGATTACCGTGTGTACCTTTAATATGCGGTAATACACTTATTAGGAATATAATTGAGAATACACATATTAGGAATATAATTGAGGGCCGAGGTTCCCCCTGTTAACCTCTTCGCTGCTAGATGACGTTATGACGTCGTGTGCTGGGCTGTTGACGTTATGGCCATTTTTCAATGGGAAAATATAACGGGATATCACAAGAACCATAAAACTGACTCAGCTGAAAGGCTATTATCGTTCATAATCGTGGAACATCATACACTGTTTGAAACGTCGAGATACAGTTATTCCGATGCACCAATCTCTGAGTTCCAGTTATGTATAATGGCCTACTTCTAGTGTACTGAAATAGGTCCGTAATACCTACGGACCATATAGCACACGGCGTGCACTTTTACGTCCGTAATTGCGACCAAAATGGCCACCAGAAATAAAAAAAATCGCCGGAAATCGCTGATTTTAACATCAGTGAGCATTATTGTCATGACAACTCCACACCTGCTTACTATTGTAAGTTGGGAACACTTAGGCGAAGAACTTTCCTTGTACAATATCCAAATAAAAGTCCCCCAAATCCAAAATGGCGCCCACAATGGCGGACATATATTGAATAATCACCGAAATTCCCTCATATTCACATCATTGGGCATTATTGTCGAGACAACTCCACCCTTGCTTACAATTGAGTTGGAAATACTGAGGTGAAGTAATTACATTACATCTCATGCAAGAAATTGTTTTCCAAATCGAAGATGGCGGCCAAAATGGCGACCGAAATTTGAAAACAAGTCTACATTCCTTTACTTTCTTACGATGGGCGTTATTGTTTCGCGATTTCTATCCACCATTACATGTTGATATGGAATAGTGACATGAAGTATTCATTAGGGTTTGGCAATTGATACTCACAGCCAAGATCGCTGCTAAATTGGCGGCTAGAAATTGAAAAGAAATCGATATTTTCACATATTAATTTCAACTTTTTGTCATAATATCGGTATGTATGGACGAAACTGTACATAAACTATCTACTAGTTCAACTTAAAGGTATCAAAACGCATAACATAGCTCGTATCCTTCTGGAAAGATGAAACACCACAATTAATATCGCGATTTGGCATTTCGAAATCCAGTCTCCACGTAGCGCCGATTATGGCCGTAAGCGTAGGTGCGCCGTATAGTTATATCAGAACAATTACCTGATAACAGATTCTGATTTGCCACGTCACGTCCATAATTATCTGGACCAGCTTCCATTTCTTTGTCTGATAAATCTAGGTCGCTCACACCGACAAAGTATTCACCACTTCCTGGGAGTAGGGTCCCTCTAATCATAACGTTTCAAACAATTTATTTTCCGGTGTCTAGCTTACAGAAGTCATCTCTATGTATGTGTCTCATACCCCATTGGATAACGACATGTACACCTGGCGAACCAGTTAGCTAGTTACTTCTCAATAGATGGTTCGTCAACTCACAAACTCAGCGAACGCATTGGCATATGTGGACTTCGACAGTGTTTCGAAGGTTGCTAGCTGTCTCATTCCCTTGGACAGATGTCTATCTGCTAAGGAGAAGACCCTAGTATACAGACTACCCACACTTCTTGATCATTATCCGAAGCAAACTGTGTGACGCCCCGCAGTTGTCTCGTCGAATATCTCCCAGCAGAGAAGAACAATGCTCGCGGTGCTAGTTTGTGGACATGCGCCATGATAGTGGGAATGAAATGGGCCACTGTATACACCACCCCTACACCTGGTGCATGTTTAAGATATCGAATGTCGGTTTTATTTGGTGTGGTAAGATTGTATTTCCACATCCGTTTCGAAGACTTTCTGATTCAACTACGTACACTTGTGTCTGGATAATAATATGCTAGCCTCCCTCAAAACAGTCGGATGGACTAAAGGATAATGTCTTTATAGCATGAATGTGTGCGTGTTTTGTTATCCTCTCTCTGGGTTAGTGTCAGTATGTGGGCGGTATTATTCAAGAAAATGTCAGGAACTGTGGTGCATTTATTTCACTATGTATTTAAAGAACAATTTACAGTCCCGATGACAATGGCTGTGGCCGTTGGGGAACGCGACCTTTATGATCATATAGCTTTATATATATATATATAACTTTAGAATATAGTAGTTAATGTCTCATGCAGGAAAATGGTCGCATTGGTGATGTTACCAAGAAATCACTTGGTGTACCAACGTTTATTGAACTGAATGCAAGAGCTCATCAACGTAATATTCCTCTGGATGTTCTTCGCATTGAACATTTCGCCCTTTTGTTGATGGCATTTGTACTTTCTTGAACCATACCACCCAGCGTGAGTATGACATATCAACCAACTATCAAAGGTGTCACCTTTAAGACTACACCCCAGTCTTGGTGGGGCTTATACAGCAGTAGCCAATGACATAGACCTGGTCAAGTTGTTTAAGAACGGCTTCCAAACGGATGGGAACATACAATCTTAGCATACAAGGAAAGCAAAGCCACACATGAGATCCTGTCTGAATCTAAAACATAACAAAATAAGGGGCGGTGCACTCATGGTCCACTTTCATTTCCACTATCATGACACATACCCACAAACTAGCACCGTGTGTATTGTTATCATCTGCTTGGATCTGTTCGGTGAGACGATTGCTGGACGCCAACAAGCGTGTTCTTATGATCATGTTCAAGGAGTTTGGGCATATTATGCATTATGGTCTTCTACGCCTTAGCAGAAGTGCATCCGTCAAATGTCGGACTTTCAACATTCGAAGCCATATACAGAAGTTGTCCGGGTACGTCAGTGCATTAGATGAGTATGTGAATTGATGAACCATATATTGAGAAGTGGCTGTTTGGGAAGATCACCAGGTGTACACGTTGTTATCCCCATTAGGTCACCAAAGCTGACAATACGCAGATAGATAGGTACTTCTGAAAGTTAGTATACGCATCGACCGAATACCTTTATAGTGTATCGCACAAGATGACGCATATACCCCATATGTAGCATCTGAATTATACCATAAGCTATACCACGAATGAAGCTCGCTAAGAATTCAAAGCTTTCGAAACCAACACGTGAGCTGGACACCGGCATATGTATTGTTTGAAACATTCCGATTAGTGGCAAACTCCTACAAAGAGTAGTGAACTGTTGTTGTGAGTGAGATAGATTAATCTGACGAAGAGACGGAAACGAGTCTAGATAATGCTGAATGTGGCAATTCAGAATAAGCTCAGGTACTGTTGTTTTGATTCTTGGAAGTCATAATATGACTATTCGGCGCACCTATATACGGTTACGGCCAGTATGAGCCCTTAGTGGAGAATGGATTTTGAAATGCCACATTGCGATTGTGGGTTTTCATCCTTCCAAAAGGCTACGACTTACATTGGAACTAATATATGGCTAATATTATGTACCGTTTCGTTTATACAAATCAATATTATGACAAAAAGTTGAAATTAGTATGTGATAATATCGGCTTCTTTTCAATTTCTGCCCGCCAGTTTGGCCGCCATATTGACTGTGGGTATCACTTGCCAAACCCTAATGGATAATTCGTACATATCAACATGTAATGGTGGGTAGAAATCGCGAAACAATAACGCCCATCCTAAGAAAGTAAAGGAATGTAGGCGTGTTTTCAAATTTCGGTCGCCATTTTGGCCGCCATCTTTGATTTGGAAAACCATTTCTGGCATGAGAAGTAAGGTAATTACTTCACCTCAGTATTTCCAACTCAACTGTATGCATGGATGGAGTTGTCTCGACAATAATGCCCAATTATTTGAATGTGAGGGAATTTCGGTGATTTTTCTAAATCTGTCCGCCATTGTGGGCGCCATTTTGGATTTGGGGGACTTTTATTTGGATATGGTACAAGGAAAGTTCTTCGCCTAAGTGTTCCCAACTTACAATAGTAAGCAGGTGTGGAGTTGTCATGACAATAATGCTCACTGATGTTAAAATCAGCGATGTTTTATTTCTTGTGGCCATTTTGGCCGCCATCTTGGATTTGGGTGATTATTCCTCAACTCAGGTATAAGAGGAATCCTAGCTCGAGTATCTCCTGCAAATATATATGGATGGGTGTTGTTATAATAGCAATAACATTCATTGATTCGACACATAACATCGCGTTATTAACGAAGATTCGGTTTTGACCTATGATACCGGCATTTGGGAAAACGTGATATCGGACAAAAATATCCCGCAATGAATGCATATTATGGTCCTGATGTGTTCGCCAATGACTCCTCTATATGATAAATGTATAACATGACGCAAATATTCTAACATTTTCCCACAGAGAGAAACGAAAAGTGGTAACATGTCAGAAAAATATCATATTTTCACATTTCGGCGGCCATCTTGGCCGCCATATTGGATTTTGGTGTCGGATTTTTGGCTAATTTGTAATGGTTGTATATTAGCATAACGAACCGAGCGGAAAACAAGACCGCATGTGCTATCATCTTTACTATAATGGCGATCAAAGAGACCTGGTGCATTTTTTTTAAATGGCCGCCATGATGGACGCCATCTTGTCTGGAGTCTCTGCGGCCACTTTTTTTTCTTGTTAACAAGTGAAAAAAATTAGAGGAGACATTAAGGAAGAAAATTAGTGGGGTGAAGTTAAGTCCTGGGGGGGGGGGTGCAGAGGTCGACCAATATCTCCTGGACTAATTCTACTATACTATTAGTATATTATTGAGGATTTTTTCATAATTTGCTAACTGTTATTTCTAAATCATATAACATACATGTGTATAACGAAGGCCATCCATGCCTTTAAGACAAAGTTGGATATGAATTTGTGTAAATTCAAAAGGTGTCCTAGACTTATGGAAAATTACGTGCAAATGACATTGATCCTACCCGTAGACAGAAGAGGCGTTTTCAGCGAAACAATCGCTCTAGATACTGGGCCATTTTTTTTTAGCACCCAGTCATCTGCATTAAAAATAGATCTTTTGGAATTGCAAACGGTGAAAGTTTGAAAAAAAAATTTATATTGATGTTGGAAGCCAGGGGCCTTTGAACCAACATAGAACAAAAAATCTGGTTTTGTGCCCCTTGGGTCTGAAAATGCAATATTTCATACTGTTTTGTTTTTGCATAAAAATCAAATTTTCGGTCACAAGATCAAGACCATAACTATTGGTCATTCACATTGAAAAATATCTCCACGACAATGTGATCGTGGGATTTGTACGGATAGCAAAACGCTGATGAAACTTTATTAGATACTGAATTAACCAAGTGTATCTCTGATTATCTTTAAAGGGGTACTGTACGCCACATGTTGTTGTTGGTTTCTATAGTCTCCGAGTCGGAGAATAAGGTAACAATTTTTCCATTATTTGAAAGTCTGTTGAGTACGAAGTCATGTCACGGATGACAAATTTACCGGAATGCAAAAATACAAATTGTCGTTGTCGAGTAATTTTTGTAAAGTTTTCAACCAAATGAATCAAATAAAAGTTATATTATATGCATACTAGTCCCATATAATCATTTAAGTTATTGTATCGTCGCTAGTCAGTGAGTGGCTTGAGTGTTCTCCCCGTATCATCATAATATTTTAAGCAATCGTGTGTGCGATCGGTTTAAAAATCCAGTATCCCTCAATTACTATTTTTGATTACGGTAATTCGTAATTTGATTGACGCCATTTTATGGCTCCAGTCATAAATTCAATTTATATCAAATTATTAACTTTTAAATTATTAATTTTTAAGATAGCCTATTAACCTGAGCGTTTACAGAATACATCTTCGACTCAAATTACTTATGTTTCTATATATTATCGATATTAGATCGTTGTTGTCACCGGAAATTTAATGAAAATGGCGTACAGTACCGCTTTAAGTTTCTGATTCTTCTTATATGCGATAATAACTTTTTGTTGAGTGGTTCAACCCGTTCTCCTTCCAACTGTTCCTTGTATATTCGCGCAATTTCCGTGTCGCGGTGATTATACAAGAGGAAGACAGATCAAGCTGTTGGGTGGAGCTGGTTGATAGACATTCATTCCATGAGGAGTTGTGGTTTTTAAAGGAACTCAATCCGATTCGATTGTCCCCATATCATCAGATTGAAATAACAACAACAACAACATATTTTCAAATGACGCTTCAGTTATCAGAATCGATTAATTGCCCAAAAATAATGCTAACCACAACTATAGTATAAAATTACCTGAAACCTGTTATTTATCAACATTTTGTTCAACGAAATTTGTCCGGTTTGTCAAATATCTAAGACCCAAAGCCACTTGATTTTAGAGTTATCCATTTTCATCCGCAATTTGGTCCGAGACCGTCGGCTCGTCGAATTTTTGCAAGGCCGCCAAAAAGTACCGGTATTGAAAAATAATAGATTTTAAAAATCGATATCTGATCACTAGTTGTGATCTTTGATTGGTGGGTTCCGAAGCCATATAAATATTAAATTTGGAGCTATGATTCAGATTATGCATCTTTAAGTGTTGATATCCAAACTTATTCTCGCTGTTGATATCCAAATTTCTCGCTGCAGTATTATAAATATAGTTTCATCTTCTGTTTCACATGGGCATGACACGAACGTCAGTGATAAAGCTATGTGCTGTGAACTGAAATAGTTGGCAACTGGCTTGTCCAACTTACGTTTAATATCTGAGAGATGTAACCTCATGTACGTGGAATATGAGTTCATTTTGGTCAGACCAATATATTGGAATCTGCAAATCTTGACAGGTTATAAGATAAATTATATTTGCAGAGTAGCAATCCATTTGATGAGCGATCCGATATTGAACGCGGGTGGTTTCGCTCTGAAGGAATTCCCCATCTGAAATATTGTCTGGTGTTCATGGCGCAACGCTTCTTTTTACAGTAAGTGACCTCTCCGCCAATCAGGGTGTGAGGTTCGGGTGCAGTTTGAAAGGAAGAGAAGATGATTCAATTGACGAAATTCATAAATAGTTTCAGATTTAATTTTACTCATTGTTGTCTATAGAGTAGCCTCGATCAATGAGAGATTGAAAGAGACTGTTAAAAGCTTCATTAACGTCATATTGATCTGAACAAATTCTCAAAAAGCCGATGATAACGAGTGATCGGAACGGGTCTGGATGACGTTTTCCTAAAGGAGTGTTTTTCTGCGTCAGGGCTCACCATTTTATTGAGATACTGGGGAGATGATCTATGAACTTGAATTTTGCCAGTCAGTCCGCCAAAGTCAAATAAGAAATTACATTGTCAACTCCTATATATAATACTTGGTGTCGCTCCCAGGCTGGTACTATTCTACTTTCTAGCCGCTAAATAATTGTTGAATCTTCTCAATACTGTCGATCAATGTTACACCACAGTTGTCTCACATAGGCGCATACGAGTAAATGCAAAATATACTCTCTGGAGGGTGTTTAATTCTACATAACACATAGTTGTATTTCCTCATTATAGGTTAACTCTATGTCATGCTTAGTCAGTAATGTCTCGAATGTGTGCGGGCCAAAATCGGAATCGAAATCGTCTGAGCTGAGAGATATCCCAGTGTGCTATTCCGATCGATACATGGCCATATATATAAGGAAAGATAATTTGTTTGCGCACATTTATTGAAACAATGAATACTCATACTGAGTCAGTGCATTTAGTCGCTAATAGGAATCCATATGTATATACTTTTGAATAATACAGAGAGGAAGTCATGGACGACACTACACCCGGATCACTGGACAACAGTGGAAGTCAGCGCTTGGTTGGGAGCCGTTGCAGAAGAACACAGCATGAATCTAGAAATATTGACGTCATGTTTCCATGGATTCAGTGGTCCCGGCCTCCTGAGAATGTCAAAGCATGATTTCGAGCATCTAGATCCAGTCAACGGGGTTGTTCTCCATAGAATTTTATCAGACCTGAGACAAAATGGTAGGATACAAAAATATAGAACTCAACTTAATATGTCATCAAAACACGTTTGTTTTCATGCACTGTCTTATCAAAACATGGATGCATGCACAATAATGCATTTAACCTGTACTGTGGTTATGGTATTACCCCACAAAATAGGATCCCCGACAGAAAAAAATAACATTTAAGATAGATTAATATATAGGCATCTCAAAGCAAGTCGGTATGAACGCCCAATGCGCACTTGGTATCCCCATTTATCCTATTCCACTGACATTAGGTCACGTCCCTGACACTAACCGTGAAATATGGATGTCTCAAAAACACAATGCCACTCACAAAAAAATCATTATATAATTTAAAAAAAACCCGGTAGATTTCTGACTGTGCAGCAAAAGATATCAACGCCGACTACGTGGCTATTCGACCTGTTCTAGTAAAAATAATCATGTTATGGACTTATCTGAATATAGGATTAGTTTTAGGTTCACAATGGGATTAGAATCAATCAAATCGGATGATCATTACTGGAGTTATAACTCCGGACGGACGGACCGGACGCACGGACGGACCGGACGCACGGACGGACGCGGCTGATTACAATATTTCCCCGAAAATAAATTTTTCGGGGGACATATAGGCGCGAAGTGCGCAAATGGGCCGCAGTGCAGGGACCACGCCTGTTTACGATATTTATCAATCTTCACTCCTGATTTATAAATATTGTAGTTGATACAATTAGTAGTGATTAATCTAATATGCAGCAAATTATACTATTCATATAAGAAATGAACGGCGGTTTCAATGTGGTCATGGGATTTTGACCGCGAGAAGAATTTAGCAAATTTGCTGAATTTAGCGGAGTTTGCTGAATTTTTATCGCGGTCAAAACCCATGACCACGTTGAATCTGCCGTTTATTATTTATATACTTAAATTCATTATGAACTAGGAGTGTCTGTCTTTCTCACTATTTATTCAACTTTAAATGAACGCATGGAGTGGGCGGCCATTCGGTCGGAAATTACATGAAATAAAAGTTAATGGTGGTTTGTGAAAACAATAGTCTCTATTTTCAAACCAATAGTCGTTCTTGGATTCAATAAGAGACAGTTCCGTTTCAATAGCCATATTTTCTTAATCAATGGCAATCTATTTCAAACCAATAGACTCCATTTCCAAACCAATAATCGTTCTTGGATTCAATAAGAGACAGTTCCGTTTTAATAGATATAGATTGGTAATCAATGTTGACCGATGCAAAATTAATGTTCTATTTTAATTTAATAGTATTCACTGCTCAAGTAAGATTCGCGCATATTCAATAAACGTACATTCCGTTTCAATAGCCATATTTTCTTAATCAATAAAGATATTTCAAACCAATAGACGATTTCCCACGAGCAATGATTATCGTTATAAAACTAATAGACCTTGTCATTCTTATATTTAATATATATAAATTATCACCAATGTACAATTAATAACGTTCTATTTAAATTCAAAGGTTTCGTATTCGAATCAATATATAATAGCGGAATCAACTATTTCAGGTCAAACAAATGACTAAAATTGCAGAATTAATGGACAAGTCTACAGAATTAATAGCTTCCGTTTACAAACCAATGAACAATTCCTGAATTAACGCTAGGGGCGCTGGCCACCAATTTTGTTGAGTCACTTGATGGACCGCAAAATCCGTGACGTCACCGTGGGATATCCCCCGCGATAAAAAAAAATTCAATTTCTCGCACATTTTCTCGTCAAAAACATGAAAATTGCGATGATATACGGATTGTGGACTATATTCTGCGTCTGTAGCAGATACCGAAGATGAATTTGAGAGGTTGTTTTTAAATATTGACCCATATTACATGAAGCAGAATGCCGACGAAGATCTGAAGATAGTCACGAAGACAGCTAGACAGAAATTCAGTGCCAACAATCATTGAATCGATCAAATTATACATCCAGACAACTATCAAATTATCATTGTCATTCATTGTTGACGACGATTGTCATAATAACTGACTGTTATTCAACTTATTCTACAAATGAAGAATCTAATTCTAAAAAAAAAAGGAAAATAAAGCAACCGAATTTGAGGACTGTATCACTGTCACCCATGCAGTAGCTATCACTCATTCACTGTCAGTGTTTATACTGTGATTGTCACTGTTCTCAGTGTTGCAGGGATTGTCTGTCAAAATCCGGTGGAGAACTTAGGATGTGTGTGACAGGTACTAACAACAACAGCAGTATGAATATGATTATGTCAACAACAACAACATATCTAACACCGTAAGATAATTGTTCGATCTACTGCGTACTAGTACTGTACATTACGACGATTTCTTCTTAAAACAACCATTGGGTGTAACCGCCTTGAACAGTCAGATGTTGATTCAGGCGATCGGTAACACTGAATGTCTGAAGGATTTATTAAATATGGATTCTATTTTCTAGTCGTTTCATACGAGTGTCGTGGGATAGGATTCTGAACATTGCTGGAGTATTGATCGAGTACACCTGACAGTGCTCAATCTCAGAACTCAATCATAAGCCAACTAGAACAGAGGTCACGTCAACTTACAGGTTGCATTATACATGTATATATTGTGACCACATACATGATATACAATTACAGCGTGTAGACTAGCAGCGCCAACATCGTTGGTTTGATATTAGGCCCTATATCACCCTGAGGTAACCTCATATCACAATCAGCCTGACATCGAAGGCTGATATGAGGTTACTGGGGGCTGAAATCAAGCCTATAATATCAAACCAACCAAGTAATACCCTATCTATTAATTACTGTAGTTCGCCTCTTAGTAAGAGTGTAATATTGACAACTCTTTCAAATGAGTGGCATCACAAAAAATTGGTATCTATGCCTTATCTAACAGTGAAATAGAATTACACCATGTCATAAATCCATACCGTGTATTACTCGGATCCGTGATGTCATAAAATCATATTATTCTAATTAGTGATGTCGTAAAATGATATTACTCGATTTAAGGCAAATTGAAGTGATATTCACCTAAGTACAAATGGAGTTTGATAACAAGCCATACCGTGCAAAAATGTCATATCTAATTTAATAATTTTCGAAAATAATTTGGACCGATATACATGTACCCTGTAGCCATCTGTAGGAAACTTCCTTCCAAGGGGGCGCTGTCGGAACATACATGTATCAAGGTGGACCCCCTCCCCAATGGGAGACTCTCTATCCATGCCCATTGGAAATAAATTATAATGTGCAATGGAATGAATAGCCAATAGGTTGCTGGCATTTCATACCATGGACGTTTGACATAGAGATGTTTCGCACCAGGGTTCTGGATATTTCATACCAGTTACTGTATCATTTCGACAATTCGTACCATTGAGTATACCGGTATTATTATTTTTTTTAAATAACATTAAAGGTACTCAGTCCGATTCGATGGTTCCCATGTCATACATGATATACAATTACAGCGTGTAGACTAGCAGCGCCAACATCGTTGGTTTGATATTAGGCCCTATATCACCCCGAGGTAACCTCATATCACAATCAGCCTGACATCGAAGGCTGATATGAGGTTACTGGGGGCTGAAATCAGGCCTATAATATCAAACCAACCAAGTAATACCCTATCTATTAATTACTGTAGTTCGCCTCTTAGTAAGAGTGTAATATTGACAACTCTTTCAAATGAGTGGCATCACAAAAAATTGGTATCTATGCCTTATCTAACAGTGAAATAGAATTACACCATGTCATAAATCCATACCGTGTATTACTCGGATCCGTGATGTCATAAAATCATATTATTCTAATTAGTGATGTCGTAAAATGATATTACTCGATTTAAGGCAAATTGAAGTGATATTCACCTAAGTACAAATGGAGTTTGATAACAAGCCATACCGTGCAAAAATGTCATATCTAATTAATAATTTTCGAAAATAATTTGGACCGATATACATGTACCCTGTAGCCATCTGTAGGAAACTTCCTTCCAAGTGGGCGCTGTCGGAACATACATGTATCAAGGTGGACCCCCTCCCCAATGGGAGACTCTCTATCCATGCCCATTGGAAATAAATTATAATGTGCAATGGAATGAATAGCCAATAGGTTGCTGGCATTTCATACCATGGACGTTTGACATAGAGATGTTTCGCACCAGGGTTCTGGATATTTCATACCAGTTACTGTATCATTTCGACAATTCGTACCATTGAGTATACCGGTATTATTTTTTTTTTAAAATAACATTAAAGGTACTCAGTCCGATTCGATGGTTCCCATGTCATACATGATATACAATTACAGCGTGTAGACTAGCAGCGCCAACATCGTTGGTTTGATATTAGGCCCTATATCACCCCGAGGTAACCTCATATCACAATCAGCCTGACATCGAAGGCTGATATGAGGTTACTGGGGGCTGAAATCAGGCCTATAATATCAAACCAACCAAGTAATACCCTATCTATTAATTACTGTAGTTCGCCTCTTAGTAAGAGTGTAATATTGACAACTCTTTCAAATGAGTGGCATCACAAAAAATTGGTATCTATGCCTTATCTAACAGTGAAATAGAATTACACCATGTCATAAATCCATACCGTGTATTACTCGGATCCGTGATGTCATAAAATCATATTATTCTAATTAGTGATGTCGTAAAATGATATTACTCGATTTAAGGCAAATTGAAGTGATATTCACCTAAGTACAAATGGAGTTTGATAACAAGCCATACCGTGCAAAAATGTCATATCTAATTAATAATTTTCGAAAATAATTTGGACCGATATACATGTACCCTGTAGCCATCTGTAGGAAACTTCCTTCCAAGGGGGCGCTGTCGGAACATACATGTATCAAGGTGGACCCCCTCCCCAATGGGAGACTCTCTATCCATGCCCATTGGAAATAAATTATAATGTGCAATGGAATGAATAGCCAATAGGTTGCTGGCATTTCATACCATGGACGTTTGACATAGAGATGTTTCGCACCAGGGTTCTGGATATTTCATACCAGTTACTGTATCATTTCGACAATTCGTACCATTGAGTATACCAATATTATTTATTTTTTTAAATAACATTAAAGGTACTCAGTCCGATTCGATGGTTCCCATGTCATCAGATTTCAACAAAACAAAAACAAATTTGAAATGCCACTTCGTTTACCAGAATCGATTAATGGCCCAAAAATAATGCTAACCAGTCAAATATAGTACATGTATACAATTGCCCAAAACCTGTTATTTATCAACATTTTGTTCAACGAAATTTTGGCGGTTTGTCAAATATCTGACACAAAAAAGCCACTTGCTTTTAGAGTTATCCATCTTCGTCCGCAATTTGGTCCGAGACCGTCTTCTCGTTGACTTTTTACTGAGCCACTATTAATTATCGATGGTGAAAAATAATAGATTTCAAAAATCGATATCTGATCACTCTCAGCTTTGATGGGTGGGTTCCTCAACTCAAATCAGATATGTTTCACCCCGAAGCCAAGGAAATAGTAATATTCAAGTGCTAATTCGGATTATGCATCTTTAACTTTGTCGGGACAATTTCAATTTGTTCATTTTGTTTCGCAAAAAAAATAAAGAAATATGTTAACATGTAAATGTCGGGTTGTCATCATCACGAACGTTAAATCATGACCATGTTCGCTTTCATTAAGTTAACACAATTAAAATAATTTTTCACATACGAATGACCAATCATCATTTTTGGGAATCGACGAAACATACCAATATATGGTGTGAAATGACCAAAAACATGGTACGAAACAATTAAATGTGTCATTCAAATCAAGGGTACAAACTGGCCATAGTAGGAAAAGTCGTTTGAGCCATCCAACAGACCTGGGTGAATCGCCGGGCGATCGGTCTTCCACAATAAGGATGCATCTGGGAAGAGGGGAGTCAATCTAATTAACTGTTATCTATAACCAATACTTAAAAACAATAACAATTTATTCTAATTTCTTTTGAAACACACAGAATAATTATTTACTGAGAATATTCAATATAAACATGTACAAATTCTCAAACAAAGGGAATTTCAATGTTCAAGAAATTTAGATGTCCCCTCTTACTATGGGGGCCCTTTTCACATTTATTAGTTATTTGTGCTCAAGCACAAATATTAAGCGCAAATATTTGCGCTTAAGCATAAATCATTTGGGCTTAAGCGAATGTCCTTTGCGCTTAAGCACAAATATGTGTCTATCAATTTATTTGCGCTTAAGTCTAAATGATTTGCGCTTAAGCGCAAATACCTAACACGCGCTTACTTCCCTCTGATTGTGAATGATGGAGTCCATCTCATAGTATATTATTATGGGCCCATAGTAGTAGCCCATACAGACTCGAAAGTTGAAAAGTCAAAAGCATCTCTGTCTCTGGTGTTCCCAAAAATTGGTGCCTCACTCCCAGAGCTGTGGTATATTTTATTAAAGGGACATCTCCTGCACAAATATATGCCATGTCCATGGTCATAGAAGGGGAATTAGGGGTTACCGGGGGGCTTGCTTCCCTCGTGGTGTACTTATTGAATTGAAATAGGGGAAAAACATATTTTCATATTATCAGCATCCCTGTCCCTAAGAATTTGTGTCTCCATCCCAGAGATCTAGTACATTTTATAAAAGAGACATATCCTGCACAGATCTCTACCATTTCCATG
The DNA here is from genome assembly GCA_032622095.1 of Siphonodentalium dalli. Taxonomy (NCBI): domain Eukaryota; kingdom Metazoa; phylum Mollusca; class Scaphopoda; order Gadilida; family Siphonodentaliidae; genus Siphonodentalium; species Siphonodentalium dalli. Next base: position 64,491,997 of record CP136067.1, on the reverse strand, counting down.
GTCATAAAATGTTTCTAGGAATCACTGGGGATTGCTTCCCTCATATGATGGGCCTATATAGACTTGAGTGCAAGCCTGCAAATAGCGTGTCTGTCATTTGCAGAATGAGGTCCCCAGAGGGTGAATTTAGTGACGCTACCCCGCATAGTGGGCTAGCATCACTAAATTCACCCTCTGGGGACCTCATTCTGCTTAGGCCCTCAACTGCTATGGCAGACCTAGGATCAGATTGAAGTTACCCAGTTGAAGTTGGTGATGTTCACCCATTTGGAGCCTCGATTATGGATTTTATCTTCTGCAAATTAGGGGATATAGAAACTTCCCAGATGGGAAAACGTAACTAAAAACAATGTTAATTTGATACCATAGTTACTTCCCAGAAGATGAGGCCTAAGCAGAATGAGGTCCACAGATGGTGAATTTAGTTAGGCTAGCCCGCTATGCAGGGTAGCATCACTAAATTCACCCTCTGGGGACCTCATTCTGCAAATGACAGACACGCTATTTGCAGGCTTGCTTGAGTGATGTGCCATTTAAAATTAATTCAGGGAGATCAATGCATTAATTTCTATTTGCACTTAAGCGCAAATGATTTGTGATTAAACGTAAATTATTTGCACTTAAAGGGGTACTGTACACTAAGATAGGCGATTTTTTTATTTACTCCCATTGAAATAACTTTCAAGTTAGATTGTGTTCGTGTTATATGAGTTTCGTATAAACCTAATTTAGCAAAGAAAATATTGATCTTGGAAACAAAAATATTACGATTTCAAACTACGCGCCATGTTTTTGACCTTCACCGGAGAAGACGCAGGTCGCAGTAAAAACCGGAAGTTCATTGCTCACAGCTTCGATTGATGCATTCAATCTCTTCCATCGAACAATCTCACTCCCTATAAAATACTTGACGCTTTATGACTCTTGTTTCTTTCTCCTTTTTTCCCGAATCGGTTATAACGGGCCTTCTTTTGCAGGTAACATGTTTTGTTTGCAACTCAATAATGTTCGCGAATGGCCGTCGATAAAAGACACGCAACATATGCGATTTCAAGAACGGTAACTCGTAATGGCATAATTCTCCATTTTATGACTCCAGCCATAAATGAATTTATATTAAATAATTCAATTTTACTTTTACGATAGCCTGTTAACCGGAACGTTTTCAGTAGACATCGTCGACTCAAATTAGTTATTTTATAATATAATATTCATATTAGATCGCTATTGTCACTGGGAATTTATTGAAATTGGGGTACAGTACCCCTTTAAGCGCAAAAATTCATAAGTAATTGTATGTCATAATTTGCAAAGTTCTGTCAAATTCTTGTTAAAATAATATGACTAGATAACGGTGATCTTTGGTTAAATTTCATACCGAGCTATGTATAATCGAATTATTGAGGGATCGGGAGGGACTTGGATCATACGAATGACATATATTCATTGCTCAAATTATCTCTTAACCCTTTACCCAACAGAACGGCCCTGTGCCAATGCATTCTCTTATATATGCGAGTCGACCATAGGTCGCCTCGCATATATAAGATAATGCATTGGCTTAACACATTAAAAATTATAAAATTGTTAAAGAATGTAAGAAAAAATGGTAAAAAGTGTTAAAAAAAGATTTTTTTTTAGGCCAATGCATTCTCTTATATATGCGAGGCGACCTATGGTCGACTCGCATATATAAGAGAATGCATTGGCACAGGGCATAACTGTAACTATCACAATGTGGTCACGGAGCCGGTTCCAATGATATCCATATTTGTATGGTTCTATTGAGACAGACCGAAGATATTTTAGGCTGTTGAAGCTTTATTTGGCCGGTTTTGGCCGGTTTGTTGGGTAAAGGGTTAACATGAGTAATACAAAATGAAGTCACATTTCGGAACCAGTTCCATACTGCAGAACCTGATCTAGAAGATATTAGCGAAAAAACGTAAAATTCCCTCTTTCAGCTGTCATTTTGACGACCATCTTGGGCGGGGAGTTCCAATTTTACCCTAAAATGTGGCATTATATCTCTCAGAGTCATGCGTACTGAATATGCCTAATTTTAAATCGTATATTTCATGGTAAGATTACTTGCGACATTTAGTAAATTATATAACCACGAAATTTACACTCTTTAAATTTGGAAAACCCATTAAAAGAGGGGTTAAAGTGAAATTCCAGCGTGGCTCCATATCTAATACCAATACGTATGTAAATATGTACATATGTGCAAAGTTTCATGCTTTAGTCAGACAATTTTAATAATGTCTTGAAATTTTTATTTAATCTACTCCACTGTGCTATAGCGAATATTTATCGTCGTTTGATATGCACCGAGTGAACTACTGCAAATCGTCACACCGACATGACATTGGGAATTCCCATGTTTATTTATATATTTCTGACGTCACATGAATAAAGTTTCTTCAAACATCGCCAGCAGAGACCCCTAGCGTTAGTTCACGTTTTAATCATTGATTTCGAATTCCTAATCATTGGTTTGACCGGAAATAGTAGATTGCGCAATTAGATATTGGTTGGAATACGAAACCTATTGAATTGAAAGAACGTCATTAATTTTGCATTGGTGATAATTTATATCTTTTAAATATAAGAATGACAATAAGGTCTATTAGTTTGATAACGATAATCATTGCTCGTGGGAAATCGTCTATTGGTTTGAAATATGTTTATTGATTAAAAAATATGGCTATTGAAACTGAATGTACGTTTATTGAATATGTGGGAATCTTACTATATTTGTTTGTTATTATATATTAGTTGAACAGTGAATACTAATAAATTAAAATAGAACATTAATTTTGCATCGGTCAACATTGATTATGAATCTGTATCTATTAAAACGGAACTGTCTCTTATTGAATCCAAGAACGATTATTGGTTTGGAAATGGAGTCTATTGGTTTGAAATAGATTGCCATTGATTAAGAAAATATGGCTATTGAAACGGAACTGTCTCTTATTGAATCCAAGATGAGTATTGGTTTGAAAATAGAGACTATTGTTTTCACAAACTACCATTAACTTTTATTTCATGTAATTTCCGACCGAATGGCCGCCCATAATGGAGTTCGGTACGGACCGTTCGAATCCTCGCTTTGTAGAAAACCAAACATTGTGAGAATCCGTTGACGTTTGTGAGGTTGGGCGATTATTTGTAGCGACAAGGAAAATTATCAAACTCTACTGAGAAGCGGGGTTATTTGAACATCCACCTTTGTAACACGAAACGTATTGTATGGTCGCTCGGTTGAGCATTTGTTTGCGGTATTTCAGTATTAGCTGCAGTATAATGCTATTTTGCAACTATGTGGTCCACGGTGCTCATGCAAGAAGATATAAAACGAATTTACGTCGGTCGCAACACTATATATGGACAACACAATTTCAATTGCAAATTAACAACGATAATTATGCAATAGAGCAAACACCATTGTTCGCGATGTTTCCAAAGTTGTGGGGTTACAAACAAACTGTCGTCTTTATATTATAACATAGCTGTGATGTGAGAGATCTCCGCACGTTGTACTTCTCATGGCAACAATTGTCGAGATGTGGGTTGTGTTTGTGACTGATCTGATTGATGTGTAATCGGAGGAGATGAGTTTCGGGTGAAGGGTAACAACACTGATTATATTATAGACCAAAACAAATTTCTTGCCAAATCCGGACGTGCTGAATACTCAAGCGGTCGTTCGTGTCCGACAATCCCCGGTGATTTCCGGGATCAATGTGTTGATAAACCTATGAATGACATTGAAAGTGACATAAAATTACGTTCATAGGTTTATGAACACATTGACTCAGGGGGCGTTTCTACCGTAACGCTATGGCGAAATCCGAAGCGATATTATGTGTATGTAAATATATAATTATGAACATATTATTACAGCTTTAAATTTGAAGGTACATAAGGTGGTGTTGTTGTGTGTCTTCATTCGGGAAAAGGGTTGTCCAGCTACGAGTTCCCAAATACGTCACCTTTCCCCTCTTGTGTTATACATGTATACGCAAAATTTACAACAATGGAATATTTAAAGGGATACTGTACACTAAATATGGACATTTATGGGACCATCTACTATTATACTAAACATAATATATACAACAAATGAATGAATTTGAGCCATGGATTAGTGCAAAAATACACTCATGTGCTCTATGAACGATGCAAACAACATGGTAATTATAATGAGAATGAATTTATGACTTACCATGTTGTTTGTATTGTTCATATGGTAAATGAGTGTATTTTGCACTCATCCATGGCTCAAATTCATTTCATTTGTTGCATATATTCTGTTGAGTATAAAAGGAGATGGTCCCAATAATGGCCGAATTTAGTGTACAGTACCCCTTTAAGTAACACATTGTATTGTACATTCTTGCCCAAATAATCCCGGCTGATACATTCAACTAACTCACTTAGTTATTCGAAGCTTTCGAGAAACCTTCCCAAATCATGGATTATAGTCGAAAATGTTATAATCCAAGCCTGTACAGGATAAAATTGTGAGTTAGGAACTTGTTCAACCTTTGGCTTGAGAAACATATACTGTTCTGTAAATTATGGGTGAAAAAATAGGGGGGTGTCACTTTATTTCATTTCAACGCTGTATCTGCATTATTTATTTTTTTGGCGCTGTAATGGATATTTGCATGGAAATCCCAATCGAGCAATCTCAACAAACTGGTATCGTCCTAAAAGAGCTTCAAATTCTGCATATTTATTTTTGTTTTTGATGACCCTGTTTCCAAGAAATAAAGAGAAACAACTCAAGTATAAAATCGACTGACTCAAATCCACTTTTCGAAATGAATTAAAACTCATGAAAAACAGCAACAGATATGACAGGATTTATTCATTTCGGCATCCATGAAAGAAGACATGTTTATGACTGGCCTGAAATTTCGTGATAGCAGTTAGTTTGATAATGGCTTGTAACCACTCACTGTTGAAATGGACCGATCGCGCGCATAGTCGTTATTTCGTGGGAGAATCTGGATTCAGATTACGGATTACACTCCGTACGAAGTGGTTCGGTAGACGAACAGACCAGATTCAGTAAACGAACAGACGGTAATCGTTATTTCGTCGTAATCTGGGTTCCGATTCTGATTCATAATCTGAATCAGAACATTCATAATGTAAACAAACCGAGATTTCCCCACCTCGGAATTTAAAAACCCAATAAAACATAAGAATCCGTCACTTGGGAACAAATTATTGTAGAATATGAACTTATTCTTTTCAAAGAATTTTGCCCTTGTCAATTTCATTGTCACTTTCGTCATATTCATTTAATAGTTCCATCCATAAAATACCGCCTGAACGCATGTCGATTTCAAATTTGGCGGATAACGTCACCATTGACCGAATTCACGTGAACCTGCATGGATATGTCTTCTTCTTCGTAATTTTATGTTCCTTCTTATTCAAGAAATAGTAGGATTATATGATATCTATGGATTATCAGATACACGTATGTACTATCTAGTCATAACAATTTCATATTTAAAATGTTTTGTTTCGTTAAATGCAGTCGTTTTGCACAATAGCCTCTGTCCTGCCGAAACACATGCACTTTTTGGCCAAAGTAATGTGCATTAGATGGAAATAAAGCGTTGCTCATGTAGCTAATGTTGTGGTCTTTGTGATGGCACGTGAGCTGCATTTCCCAATCAAACACAAAATGTAAAGCTCATTCTGGGATCGCAGGACTATATGGTGGAAATTTCAGTCAATTTATTTGATTAAAAATCCACACGTACAAGTTCTAGGGACGTGGCTAGAGGGATCCCATGGGGGCGTGCATATTTCAAAATTCCGGCCAACTGCACCCCCCCCCCCCACCCTTGAACCAAACATCAAACTCACAGGTTCGCAGAATTCCATTTACACCCACTTGGAAATATCCACATGACACACCCTAAGATTGGAAAATTACCAACTATTACTGGTTGGAAAATCAAACAATGAGAGAACAATTCCAACCTATATATGATGTCAAATTAATGTCCAACTAATGTTGTGTCAGGTATGAAATTTCAAACTGTTAGAAATGTACCAAAGTTATGGGGGGTTCGAGGCCAGTGTTCACGCTGGACCGAAAAAAACTTTAGCCAAAAGTTTAGCCAAATGAAAATTTTATTAGCCAAATGAAAAAAACTTTAGCCAAATGTTGTTTGGCCAAATTAAAAAAAACTTTGGCCAAAATAAATCATCGTTTTCTGTTCGGTTCACAATTAATGACTAAAACGTAAAATCTAACAGACACAGGTAAAATACACTATAATTTAAATAATGTTGATGAACTAGAAGTATTTTTATATATATCATTTATTAAAAATTTATTAATCTTTATGTGAAAGAGTGATTTGGGGGGGGGGGGGGAATAACCCGGGATTGTCCCTCTTAATGTCATTATTTTTTTGTTTTATATCAATATCTTTTTGTAAATCATTAAATATTTATCCTTGCGAAAATATCTAAGTGACATCTGGAAACTAATAACTTAATATTGTTACGCCATTATCAAATTACAATCTGTCATAAAAGCATGCATATTATTTTGACTGTATCGGTATTGACGACAAATAGCCACAAAATATCTGTCTTGATTCACATTTGGCTGATTAAGCTATTGTCTTACACTTGGTGCTCATAAACCTCGACCGTCATAAATACAATGTCATCATAAACATGCATTGTGCTGGCGCGCCGTGAGTGACCAGACAGACAATGGGCTGAATGCGGGATTAGGGGATTAAATGTAAAAATTAATAATGACCTTTTGCTGCTTCGTGCAGAGTGACGTAATCTTTCTCCAGATTAAAACAGCCTTTTACGAACAAATTGCTTATATATACCGGCGTCAATGCACTTTACAAAACATTGCTTTCTTCACATTGTCATAATTCAACCACGGTCGGTTTAATGTCCATGCGTCTTTGAATGTCCGTCTTGTGAAAACTAAAGATGATTGCATATCACTGTGTGATCGCTTGGTTGATAGAGTTGTCGATCGGGTTTCCCCTTGTACGATATTTCATAAGTACGAAAATAATGAAATACTTTCGTCACCTAACTTCGTCTTCGAATGTCGATGTATTGAGCGCTTTTATTAATTAGCTTTCTGGCTCCATGCTTTCAATCTCCATTTGGGTTCAAAAAAAATTTAGCCAAAAGTTTAGCCAAATGAAATTTTTATTAGCCAAATTCGAAAAAGATTAGCAATTGGCTAATTTGGCTACCGACAGCGTGAACACTGTTCGAGACACCCCAACCAACCCTGTACAACTGATAAGTTCCGTGTGTTCTCCACAACGTCTTCGGAATTTGATTCAGGAGATCTAGAGCTGTTAGAAATGCCTGCCCGCATCAATAAACACACTTAAACTTAAATAAAAAAGGTGCGATTAATTAGGATTGACAGCTAATTAGGTGCCATGTATATACACATACAAGAAAAGCATGATTTCACAACAAACATGAACATTATAAATATAAGATACAAATTATACTTGTGTCTAATGCATGAGCGTTGTTTGACGCTGGGAGAACATTAAACCCAGTACCAGCGACCACGTGGATTTCAAAATCTGATCTAGAATCCGTGTAATCTCGATTTAGCCCGCCCCGTAATCGGTTTCGGATTCTGAATCCAGATTCTCCCACGAAATAACGACTCAGAGTTATCTAAATTTGACAAATAAATATGTTTAAACCAAACTTTGGTACATTTCCAGCAGTTGGAAATTCCATGCCTGACACAACATTAGTTTGACACCATTATATAGGTCGGAATCAATAAATTGACTGACATTTCCACTATATAGTCCTGAGATCCTAGAATAAGCTTTACATTTGTGTTTGTGCGATTGGGAAGTGCAGTTCACGTGCGATCACAAGACCACAACATTAGCTTCATAGGCAAAGCTTTATTTTCCAACTAATGCACGTTGGTCAAAAAATGCCTGTGTTTTTGCACTATACAGAGACTACTGTGCAAAACGACTGCATTTTACGAAACAAAACATTTAAAATATGAAATTGCTATAAGACCAGAGTGTACATACGTGTATCTGATAATCCATAGATATAATATAATCCTACTATTTTTTGAATGAGAAGGAAAACATAATAACGAACAAAGCAGAAGACATATCCATGCAGGTTCGCGTGAATTCGTCAATGGTGACGGATCCGCCGAATTTGAAATCGGGCGATATTTTATGGATGGAATTGTGAAATGAACATGAAAGTGACAACGAAATTGACAATGATTTGCTTCAAGTTCGCCATCAACCGAAGTGTTCTCCCGGCGTTGCCATCAATAACATTATTATTTGGCTAATTTCAGTAATATTCTCCCCGTTTACACTCAATAAACAAATTTGTCTCCGCATATAAAATTCTTTGATATAGATCGTTTATCACAACCCAAAGGTTGTTTTACGGTTCGTAAGCGACGCAAATATAGTTGTGACGTCACTAATTTCTATACTCTATCAACCTCAAATTTTGTTTTTTACATCCGGGCGATTCGGACCTATGGGGCCTTTATGGTAGTCCCGTCGCTGGCTCAGTCCACTCCGCTTACTACTCCGTAACGTGCTGGGAACGTTACGCCTTAGCGTAGTGAAGGCATAGAGCTAGCGTCTGGTCTACCTTTATGGTAGACCAGACTCTAGCTCTATGCCTTCACTACGCTAAGGCGTAACGTTCTCAACATGACGGAGTAGTAAGCGGAGTAGACTGAGCCAGCGACGGAACTACCTTTATGGTGATTGAAGTGGATTTAGTTGACATAGGCACATAGCATTCGGCAAACTTCGTCAGATTCCGAACCGTTTGTTTGAAATTACGTCCCCTGGCAACGTTGCGATTGGTGACGTAATTTTCGTTACAAAACGGCGAGTGCATATTCGAAATTCTCCGTTGTTGTTGTTCTCGTGCTGAATTTTATTGGTATAAGCCAATCGATTGGGCATACATGGTGTGTTGAACAGTGGAAGTGAAACTCAGTCATTCGGAAAGAAACTGAATGATGAATCTGTGACTGAAAAAATATGAAAATCAAAATTATGGTGTCTGTCATGGTCAGTGGAGACAGTGGAGTGGACTGTGGACGTTGGACTGGTCTGTGGTCACCACGGTGATTTGACTTGTTCTGTTAAAGTTTAAGTATGTTTTCACCTGGACTGGTTAGAGTTGCAAGCGGCAAATTGTTCCGTCTACTTCTCTAAATTTAATTGTTAATAATAATAGCTGACACTGTGAGGTCAAGGAAATCAGAAAATGGACATTTTAGAGCTGACTGATTTACTCATTTACTACTGGCACTACTAGTCTATTACTATTAGGATTGTATTAGTGATTACAGATTAGTAAATTTAGTTTTCAACGACTTCTGGCTCAGCCTCACCCACTCACTGGAGTGTGACTCGGGTCAAAATACAATTCTAGCCAGCTACAGAGCAGTCGACACACAGATGTGACAAACATGTGAAGCCAAGTGAATTGGTGACTGACAAAGTGAGTCAATTAACTTGGTGAGTGAAGGAAAAGAAGAACATCTCCCATTTGGTCTCGGCACACTGCAGAGTGTAGCACTTGACTGGTGAGAGGATACATGTATGCTTTCAACTTTCCATCTATGAATTCTGTTTCCTGTGATGGACAGATCAAGTTAAATATAATAATTAAGTTAACGGTGATTTTTTTCAGCATTCTCACAATCACATATTAAATATTTCATGATTTTAACACTGTGTTCTCTGTTTAAACCTTAAGCATTTAGGGTCGGCGCACACGATCCCGGTTGTCCCCGGTTTATCCGGCTGCCGGCTAAAATCGCGCCCGATAAAAACCGGTGGGTCAGCGCACACGAGTCCGGATTTTTTAATGTTCGCTCCAATCTTCCAATTATAAAATAACCACGTGACCAATCATGTGATCGCATTCTCTCAAAATGGCTGATGAAGATCTCCATGTTGTTTTGGGATATTTGCTGTTGATGCGCCGTTTACGGCGTAAACGCGCGTACAGAAACAGGTTAATTTGGACGCGGAGGTGGATTTTGCGCCGACCACAACATGGGGCGTACCACACTCTCCAGAACGACCTCAGGGACGAGGACACAGCCGCATTTCGGAACTACCTTCGAATGACCCCTGATAATTTTGAAATGTTATTGTCGATGGTTTCACCTTTTATTACAAAACGCGATACCAACATGAGAAAATCTGTAACTGCGGCGGGAGCTCGGTCAGCATGGCTAGCATATATACTAGTGGCTATTTGTGGAAAAATTATTAAATATAGCCCTGCGTATTTGCTATTGTCGACTTGACACATTGGGATTGGAATAATCGGTATGCTAAACATATTAATTCCAGGCCAAGCTGTTAGAACTGTCATGACCTTTTAATTCTAGATGACTCATGGGGCAATCGCAGATGGTCATATAAATGTTTAAACTGGTAGCATTTTCTTAGACCATGCCATGAATCTCTGTGTATCTATGCCCGTCGAGAATGATATATTCCACCAGTACAAAGTTTTTGCTGTTGCGATAGGGCAGTTTGTAACAATGAAAAAACAGTACAGGTAATAAATTATGAAATTCCTGTTCCTTAATAATGTGTGTCATAGAATGTGAAAGTCCAACTTTGAAATTGCAAGATTTAAGTGACTTTGTGGTTGATTTTGCTTAGCGTCCCTTACACTAATGTAATTCCTCCCGGGCAATTATAAAATTATCAAAAATCATTAAATTATTTGGCATAGAGACATGTATAGAATTAAATTAAAATAGAATTAAATATAATTAAATTTCCATCACTATTATTAATTTCAGTCTAAGTCTCCACTATCAATATTATTGACCATCACAATGATAGGACACCTGAGAGTACGATATAATATCACAAAAGTCACAAACAAGCATGCAATCTCGAGCTGGGACCACCCCTACTGTAAAGTAGATTATTGAGGAACAAGTATTAACAATAAAGGGAAATATATTCCCTTCTTGTTTATTCATTGTTATAAATTTCGCTGTCAGAACATAAAAAAGTTCCCAGGTTTTTGTACAGTGCAATTGGTGTAATATGGGTCTATAGTACGGTCATATCTAGTGTAGAGATTCATGACATGATCTAGTATTTTTTGTGGTTCGATGGTCTTTTAAGGTGAACTCAGTAAACGTGCATATATGCACGTTTGATTAATTAGTAGTAACCGTATAGGAAACGCCCCGAACATACCACTAAATATGCACAATGACATCAGTTTGTTTGATCTAAATTATTTATCCACTCCAGCCCCAAAACAATAGTCATTTGGCAAATAATGTCATTCCTTTTTGAAGTGCCTATCATCTACTGAAGGTGGATCCTACCATAGGCCAGAAATTGTGTCCCATTGAGTCATTGTGCCCCACCCGTGTAACTCGCTGAAAGTCAAGCATACATAAACGTCTATAAATAAATCAGATGTGGCTATGTGAAATATGCAATAAATCCCCGTTTTCCACATCACAAAAATGTATTCAGTATTATATGTAAATTTATCCAATAAAGATATTTTTCCCTTAAAATTGCAAAAATTAAATTAATTAATTTTGCCTTGAAAATTGGTCGCTGGACCAGATTCAACCTTCACCTGATGATAGCATTTTGAACAAATATAGTAACATGTGTTATATGGCTAATATCTCTGGAGTCTGGACTGGCGCCATTGATATTGGTCTGGAAATTAGAGAAATGTTAGAGGCAATGTCTCACTCTGACCCATGTCTAACGGTGGCCCACATTCTCCTATATCGGGTGCTGCAACATATTCTCGTGTAAATAGGTTTATATTGTACCTAGTAAATATTCACATAGGTTCATATTTGTTATTCATTTAAATTTGTTTAAATCAAAATTTAGAAAAACTAAAGCCATTATACACTCTGCCAGGGCACCCTGAGTCACCACACCAAATTTCGTTGAAATCCGGGCACCAAAATTAACAAAGACGTGTTGGTCTCAACTTTACTCCAGTCTTATATGTATATATAAACAGTCCCATGAAACATTTATACATTTATTGATGGACGTGTCGTGTGATGTTCATACAGGATCGGGTTCATTATTCCGAAGGTTCCATATTCCGCAGGTTCCATATTCCGAAGGTTCGCTATTCCAAATGTTCGTTATTCCGAAGATTCGCTATTCTGAAGGTTTTCTATTCTGGGCGTATTTAACCAGAAATGAATTAAAATTTGCAGCCCCACCCACCCCCCCCCCCCACAAAAACCACACGAGGAATGAACAATGCTATTACGCTAGTATTCACATATAGTACATTTATACACCCCATTCTAATTCCCAAATTGTCCCAGATGTCGGTTATTAATAGCAAGAAGACAGTATCAGTTTATCGTTTATTATGGAAAGTTGAAAACACGATGACTGCATGAATGAAATAAGCTGCATGTAAGAGTCTAAGTGATACAGTCTGTCCGGACTGGCAATCTGTATTTGAAAGAAACATCAACATTAAAGGCCCACTTAATTTTCGAACCCCCAGATCATATATATATATTATATATGCCATATTATATACCATGCATTTGAAATAGGAAGCTCTCTAACATTGTATTATCAACTTATCCGTGTGTAATAAACTGTGAACATGTTTTTGTGCTAAAGTTTCATCTGGTTTTGTTGTGCAAAGTGTATTATTTTCAATGGAGGGGGAATAGCTCTATATTTTAAAGATAGAGTTGTTCCCCTTCCATTGAAAATTCCTTTTTCTAGCTTGAATTCTGTTGCATTCTGGGAGCCATAACGGGGGGGGGGATTTTTTATTATTTTAGTTATTTTATGGGCATCTTCTGAGACACATACGTTTCAAATGGTGATGGATTAGCGTTAGCTGGCGTATTCTTGCCGCCTCTGAGATTATTGAGATATAACGCCATGGAAACATAGCAATTGTGTGGGCTGCGTGACGTGACATTAAATTTCAAGGAAACACGGGGGAAAAAAATCACATTTATCGTTTCAATGTTTTAAGTTATTTCCTTCATAAAAAGAGTCTTATGATAAAGAACCCTCTCAATACTTTAGAATATAGAATTAAACTTCAAAATAACAAAAACCTTTCGGAATAGAGAACCTTCGGAATAGAGAACCATCGGAGTAATGAACATTCGGAATAGCGAACCTTCGGAATAGAGACATGTCGCTGTCCATACGTACTAACGTGATCATATATCCCAAGTTGGCCGAAAATACAGGCACTCCCATGAAACATACATTTATCATTTTATTGATGGACGTACGTGTTTTTGGGTTGTCCATACGTACTGACGTAATCATATTATTCTGCAATAATTTGTACACAAGGGACGGATTCTTGTGTTTTATTGTGTTTTTAAACTTCGAGGTGTGGTAATCTTTGTTTGTTTACATTATGGACGTGTGATTCCGTCATCGGATTCAGAATCTGAATCCAGATTACGACGAAATAACGATTGATTACGATTACGGTCTGTTCGTTTACTGATTCTGGTCTGTTCGTTTACCGAACCACGTCGTACGGGGTCTAATCCGTAATCTGAATCCAGATTTTCCCCACGAAATAACGACTCAGAGTCGGTATTTGGTGGGAGAATCTGGATTCATAATCCTAAACCGATTACGGGGCGGGGCTAAATCGAGATTACACGTATTCTAGGTCAGATTTTGAAATCCACGTGATCTCCGATATTATGTTTAATGTTCTCCCAGCGTCAAACATGGCTCATGTATTTGACACAAGTTTCATTTGTGTCTTATATTTATAAAGTTCATGTTTGTTGAGACAGTCATGCTTTTCTTCTATGTGTATATACATGGCACCTAATTAGCTGCCAATCGGACTTAATCGCATCTGTTTTTCAAGTTAAAGTGTGTTTATTGATGAGGCATGAGGGCGAGCATTTCTAACAGCTCAAGATCTCCTGAATCAAATTCCGAAGACGTTGTGGAGAATACACGAAACTTGTCAGTTGTACAGGGACGTGGCGACAGTGTTGGTTGCGGTGTTTCTACCCCCTCGAACTTTGGTACAATTTTCTTAGCTGTACAGCCATTCATGCGTGAGGCAAATCAGAATTATTTTGACTAATTATTCCAACTAATGATACGTACAAGCCAGCAAACGCAATAAACAAACCCGATTGTAAACAAATACATATACAAACCTATGACTAACTGTGGGGGGGGGGGGGGGGGGGGTGACAGGTGATATGTGTATATGTTCAACTTGTTTTGGTAGTCATGTTGCTTTGCCATTACTAATTATATTTATTTTTCAGTGTAATAACATATGGGAGAGGGGGTACCCTTAAGTGAGTCAGCACTTGTCCTCCAATCCCATTGTCTGTATAAACAAATGTATGTATTATATAATCATCATGGGTTATCTATATTTGACAAATAAATATGTTTGGTACATTTCCAGCAGTTGAAAATTTCATGCCTGACACAACATTAGTTGGACATTAATTACAACACCATATATAGGTTGTAATTGTTCTCATTGTTTGATTTTTCAACTAGTAAAAGTTGGTAATTTTCCAATCCAACGGGGTGCAAATGGAATTCTGCGAACCTGTTTGATGTTTGGTTCAAAGGGGGTGCAGTTGGCCGGAAATTTGACGGAGCATTGCCATGGGAAACCTCTAGCTCCATGTCCCTAGAAGTTTTGTACGTGGTTACATTATGAACGTTTGAGTCCATAATCGGAATCAGAATCTGAATCCGGATTACGACGAAATAACGATTGATTACGATTACGGTCTGTTCGTTTACTGATTCTGGTCTGTTCGTTTACCGAACCACGTCATACGGGGACTAATCCGTAATCTGAATCCAGATTCTCTCACGAAATAACCGACTCAGGCGATTAATCGATCAATGATTGGCGTGACCATGTAAAATACATGGATTTTGCATACAGAAATTACACCCTTGGTCTTGACAATTTTCCAAAAATGCCAATTTTGCGAGTTTTTGTCTATTCAACAAACTTTGGGGCATAAATAGAGAAAAAAAATAACCAGGCATTAACCCTTTCGTGATGGGAGATGTGCTGGTGCAGCATTAAAGACCCTGGGCCAGTGTATTCTCTTATATATGTGAATATCCCATAGGGAGCCATACATATGTACAATGTGAGAGAATGCACTGGCTTACAAGGTCAGTGTAAATATTGTTAGGCTATTGCAATCTCTTTCTATGCGAGGCGTCCTATGTGAGACTCGCATATATAAGAGAATGTATTGACACAGGGTTTTCGAAAAATTTCAGGAAGCTCCAGTTATGGAAGGATTAATCATAAATAATAGTTATTAAATTCCCATATGGTGCCTCGCATATATAAGATAATGCACTGGTTTACGAGGTCAAGGCAAACGTTAGGCCAATGAATTCTCTTATATATGCGAGTCTGCCTATGGGAGACTCGCATATATAAGATAATGCATTGGCACAGGGTTTTCGCAAAATTTCAGAAAGCGACAGTCATGAAATGGTTAATGTACAAAATTATTTGAACTTTCCTCTTACAGCACTTTCGATTGCGATTGCATCACAATGTGTTTGGCAATTCCTTCTCAGTTTGTAAGTCTAACTCACATTTTGTTCAAAAATAGTTTTGACTTCATCATAGATTAATAAAGAAATCATGTTTTGTACACAATCTAGTCAGAAAATTGCTAAAACAATGAAAAAACTGTTCATTTTCTTCTAATTTTTGAAATACCTGACCATAATAAATTGAATTTGGCTCAGTGTGATACACTCCCATTTTTAAAGGCAGATAACTTGAAAAATTCTTACTCTTACAGATGGATTAATAATTATCTCTTCCTATAACAAGTGTTTTATAGTTTCCTGGGTATAAAATAATACTAATAGGCAAATATGAATCAAAGACCCCTATCAGGAAACACTTATAACAATTAATATTATCAATATTAAAGGCACGTGAGGCCTTAGTTGTCGAAAATATTCATATTTGTTCCAATCACCGTAAACAAAAAAAACAGTAAAACGCATACAGTTTCGTTCATATATACCATGACCATCGCGTAAACAGCATGTTATTATAAAGACCTACTATATTTTACCTAAGCAAGGGCCTGATTGTGTTACAGAAGACAGCACAATGCTACTGGCTAATCACACACAAATGGCATAAACGCTCTTTATTAGTTCCATATCAGGAATTCACCCACAAAGAACGCTCTTTATGTTTACCATCATAATATAAACAAACACGAGAAAAGTAACTTTTTATGCTTTTGTTTACATAACAATGGTCAACCATATGACAATAACATACTGTTTATGCGATATTTCTTATTTGTATACGGACAAAGTCTGTCTACATTTTGATGTTCTTTCTGTTTGTGGCGGTTTTTGACGGTTGGAAATATTTTCACAGGATACCCACCGCCAAGGCCAACCGTACCTTTAATTAATAGAAGCATTTCCGGACAGGTGTCTTCGGCTCATTTTTATAATTTTATACCCAGGAAACTATACAACACTGGTTAGAGGAAGAGATAAGTCATCTTTAATTAATCTAGAAAATTGGAAATGTTTAAATTTGTTCTGTAAATCAGGAAAATAATATCTACAAAATGGACATGCAATTGGAAGAACTTGGGAGATTCGAATATATAAGAGAATGCACTGGCACAGGATATATAACATTTTCATGATGGGAGCTGCGCTGGTGCAGCATTAAATCATGTGCCAGTTCATTCCCTTATATTTGCAGGTCCCATAGGCAGCCTCACATATGTACGAGAATGCACTGGCTTACAAGGTCAAGGTAAATATTGTTAGGCCAATGTAATGTATTCACTTATATATGCGAGGATCCCTACTGGAAACTACCATATATAAGAGAATGCATTGGCACATGCTTTTGCAATATCTCCAGTCATGGAAGTGTTAATGCTGCACCAGCACTGCTCCCATCATGGAAGGGCTAATTGAGTTTAAATACTTATTACTCAATAGACAATTTTTTTTTATAATTAGTTCCGGCCCTCTGGTTTTGGTATTTTGTCTCATAAATGCACCACATAGTTTAATTACTCTGAAGGGTGAATCGTGAGTACCGGTTAAGAAAATATAGCTATGGTTATTTCACACTATTATAGATATGAAAATGTTCACACATTTGCTGAAGTTTGTCCATAACTTTAACACATCAATAAGTATGAGACTGAATTATATCAAAATATGTCATTTTGACAAAGAAGTATAATCAAAATTTAGACAATTTGATGATCACTAATAATCATTCTCAGTGAGATATATCATAAAGTTCCAGAAGATTTTACTCCATGGTCACTATACATGTACATATTTTCTTATCTGGTACACCGAAAAATTACCTACATATATCTGTTATTATTATTCAGTATAGGAGTCTGGGGTCTGCCAGTGGAGGGGACGGGCGGGACATGGTGGCACCCTCAATCATATCATGAAGATATATATTCAAGAAGACTGATTTAAAATTGATTTACTACTATGGTACTTCACTAATGAATCTAAATATAGTCAGGTGGTCAGTACGTATACGTTTGAGCAACTTTTGAAGTGAGTGTTACTGTGTGTAATTAAATATAATATAATTACAAAGTCTGTTAATAACTGAACACCACAAATGACTGTCACTAGCTGCGATAGACTTGCAATTGAATTTATTAAGTGAGTAATTGGCAATCTTTTTTGTGGGACAAACCCCGGCTTCTGGCATGCTTTAGGCCTTTTTCAAATTATTGTTGAATGTTGGGTTAACAGTCTGGAGCTATCTAGTTGAAATTGAATACACACCCTCCCCAACATATGTAATACTAGCCCATAAATTTTTAAATGAGTCATTTCAATACCAGCGGTCACTGTTGAGACTTGACTATCAATATTAATTCCATTGAGTTTGAATCTGTACGTAGGGCCTGCGGCCAGTCCTGTCCAAAGCCATTACATGTAAATGGTAGTGTCAAGTTCCACTTGCTACGTGCGGTCCGAATAAAAGCCGAACACAACCGAACACAAGTCCAAAGAATGGGAAATATAACAAATAAAGTTCATATTCATATGTATTCATGTTCAAACTATTACTATACGAAGTTTGGTGTAGTTTTGGGCCAATAATAAGTGTTTTATTTGATGTTTTGTAAAACGCGTTTTGTGTTCGGCATAGAAAAGCCGAACACAAGCTTCTGTTCGGAATTTTTTTTTTGGTGATATTATACATATGTATTGTTTATAGTGTTACTTTACCACTCGAGTCAATTGTTGAAATTGAGAAGATCGGCATTTGGTGACATC
Organism: Siphonodentalium dalli; assembly: GCA_032622095.1. Lineage (NCBI taxonomy): Eukaryota > Metazoa > Mollusca > Scaphopoda > Gadilida > Siphonodentaliidae > Siphonodentalium > Siphonodentalium dalli. The sequence continues at coordinate 64,473,584 of CP136067.1, read as the reverse complement.
TTCGTCTGCGACGTTGACATCTTTCTGGGCCGACAGTGGTCCCTCCATATCGCACGTATATTGAGAACGACACTGATTTTTTAAATTCTGTTCAATCCTATGCTTCATTGACAGATTCAACTATATACCGGCATTTATTTTGACAGCGTGGAAGTCCAGTAACTATGCTGGTGGGTGGATGTTCTCGAAAATTTGAGTGAGCAATAGCAAAAACACTATTGAAAAAATTCGCCAAAAAATATTAAATGGTTTGATCTGGGAAAACTGATTGACAGCGGGTGGATAAATACTCCTGCTTCATGTGGAGATACACATACGTTGTTTGTTGTCTGTTTTACGATGAGAAACAAACATATCCCCATATCATATACGTGAAAATGACTTTCCCATTTTATCGGGTTTGACGATATCCTCGGGTTTGACGATACCACGTACACGGGGATGCTCATGGCAAACTAAGAATGTCATATTGTCTCTATTATTGTCCATTGTCAGTTATTTGCAATGTTTATTACTTTTATTTCACTTGTTTGCACAACATGAACTATAATGGCGCATGCTTTGTCAGAGGCCTAAGTACGCAGTAGTTGGTCAGGTGATCTTCGTACACCATAATCCATTTGAAGGAATCGGAAGGCATCGTCTGCATGTCCACTAAATCAACCTGGCCTCAAGAACCGAAGTCCTTTGAAATAATCGGTTTAACAACAACACCGTACATATATCAGACATTCTCTAATCCATTCGGGTATGTCCCATACAATTCTGGGTAAAACATTGTTCTGAAGATTAATTCAAGTCGGCGGTGGTAGTTCGCTTCAAGCCGAATCTGGCCTCATCTCTCCATTTTTCTTCAGCATTCACGTTAACTGTCAACTGCCCTTCTTCTATGAACGGATATATACTAATATGAATCGTACGTGACACGTAGTGGGGCAACCACACATGCTGTGCCTCAAATTTGCCTTTTATCGGCGACATATATAACGATAAGAATAATTTAAGTAACATCATGCAATGGTCCAGGCGGAGACGACGTGACATGATTTGTCGTGGAAATCCAAAATGACGTCAGAAACGTGTCATGACCGTCTTCGCTGGTTTTCATTAAGCTAACCATCGAAATTGGTCTAAATCAAACTAATAGGCCTAAAATCACATGGGAATTCTTCGTAAGTTATGAAGTATAGCTAATTTCATTTTCATCGCGATGGTCCATTTCCGAATCCGCGCTTTGGCAATCTCCACACAGTTGTTAAACCGGAAGACAGGTGACAATTTCTGCAAAATCCATACCCGTGATCTTTTAAAAATCACTGATGGATGTAGAAAAAAATTATATGACGTCATGCACCTGTGCCAAAGATATAAACAACCACGCACACCTGTTGTGCGCTGGTGGTTGCTATTAACAGAGTGGGTTTAGTTGAAATTACTCAATAATTAGCACTAATTAATTGATGCCCCATATTAGAACATTTCTAGACATATACATCAACAATTCGTCTGTAATGTTCGTGGATACAGTATGTAGTTCCTAGTCCCCTATTTCGTGACCCTCTAAAGTACTTCTTGCATTCCAGTGATGTATATGGTGCCATCTCGTGGGAGTTCCTCGTCCAGCTCAGATAGCTCAAGAGGATCGCCACCCGATGGGACCTCAGAACGAGGGCAGTCGTCTGCTGATTACAAACAACAAGCACCGCCTGCTGTGTCGCAGAAATAACGAACCGAAGACGAAAGTATTACATAACTTACCTAGCACCCAGTGTGACTCTGGCTGTCTTTTGATTTATATTCGAAACTTTGTCAAAAAATAAAGCGGCATAATGTGATCTTTGTTTGCAAATTATTATCGTCCATGCACCCACCGGAACGCTTCACCACATCGGAAACAATACGCAGCGATGCCCATAAAATAAATTATTGATCCTATATGAATATGTATGTTCAATACGCTGTTATAATAATATTGTGCTTCATACATGAAATCTCGCTGCGTCACATTCACCAATAAGCATAACGCACATATGCAGCACATTTCCAGGTTGTCCTAAGTGACCTTTTTGGTGAACATGAGATATTGGTATCGTTGAAACCAGAATTTCATAATGCTTCTAACAGGGGGGGGGGCGGGAAAAAAACTGCAGACACAGGGTGGAAAAACCTGTTTTCTTCGGTTTGGGTACCCCCCCCCCCCCCCCACCAAAACAGCAAAAACTGTAGTTTTTTTCCTCTGACCATTTGCACCCCCCCCCAGAAAAATCAAATCTACCCCAGCCGGACAACAACTCGGTTTGACCGGAAACCGAGCTTGGTAACTTAGTTTAGATTATTATGACTAAAATGGTCATTGTCTACCAGTAGAACGCAGATTTGTACCTCGTGGTGTCATGACATGTATAAACATGTATATTGATGATCGCAACGCTATGTATGCACTTTAAAAAATGACAACTAGTCATTACCTCGACTTTGAAAAAGATGCAAATGAGATGAGTGAGATACCAGCATATAACTGTTTTCTGATACCATTGGAGGAGAAATTGTTTAATACATGGGATAGTTCTGCAGTAAAAATTTGCCAGATAAGCGATCGCAGGGTAGAATTCTGCATTCGACTGGTAGACACTGACATAGTCGGCATTATTAAGAGGGTTAATGGGGTCAATATCACATGTAAACCAAGACAGTGGTTATCCAAAATTGTTTTATGTGGATTGTACTACTCATGTATATATGATTTGGATATTAAGGTTAATCCATATTCTATAAAATGAGAGAAAATTGAAGTTGTGAGTCTGAAAATACATATTTGTAAAACAATTACATGCAAATGTTTTTCGACAACAAATAAGGAAAAAATTTACGTGAATTTTTTTACGCCTAGGTACCCCCCACCCCCCGGTACGTTGTGTCCCGCAATTTTTTCCGCCCCCCCCCCTGCTTCTAATGGTGGAAACGGGAAGTTCGTATTTTCATTTCTCGCGAAGATATCAGGCATCCTTTTTTGTCCGTTGTAGTTGAAACACACTGTATTTAACTTCCAGGTTGTCACATCTCATTTTAAAGGGGTACTGTACCCCAATTTCAATAAATTCCCAGTGACAATAGCGATCTAATATGAATATTATATTATAAAATAACTAATTTGAGTCGACGATGTCTACTGAAAACGTTCCGGTTAACAGGCTATCGTAAAAGTAAAATTTAATTATTTAATATAAATTCATTTATGGCTGGAGTCATAAAATGGAGAATTATGCCATTACGAGTTACCGTTCTTGAAATCGCATATGTTGCGTGTCTTTTATCGACGGCCATTCGCGAACATTATTGAGTTGCAAACAAAACATGTTACCTGCAAAAGAAGGCCCGTTATAAACGATTCGGGAAAAAAGGAGAAAGAAACAAAGAGTCATAAAGCGTCAAGTATTTTATAGGGAGTGAGATTGTTCGATGGAAGAGATTGAATGCATCAATCGAAGCTGTGAGCAATGAACTTCCGGTTTTTACTGCGACCTGCGTCTTCTCCGGTGAAGGTCAAAAACATGGCGCGTAGTTTGAAATCGTAATATTTTTGTTTCCAAGATCAATATTTTCTTCGCTAAATTAGGTTTATACGAAACTCATATAACACGAACACAATCTAACTTTAAAGTTATTTCAATGGGAGTAAATAAAAAAATCGCCTATCTTAGTGTACAGTACCCCTTTAAGCAAAATAGCATTATTTCCACTTTGAACTGGAATTCTTTGAATACTGTATTAGCGACATAGGACATTGTGGAATTGAAGATATGTTTGGAACAAAATAGAATTGTCACAATTTCATGTTATGGGCATGCACAATGTTTCATAATTATAGGACAACATGGAATTGAATTGGGTTATTATAACTAACGTATATATTTATATAATATCAGCATCTACATGCAGTATGATTGACATCTGCATAATTATAAATTATCCGTACGGGCCAGGGGCTGGGATGACGCTAGCAACCCCCCAAAGACATTTTGCAAGTTTGAAATTCCGGCATTTTCGGGAAAATGACGTAAACATTCGGGCAATTTGTATGTTTCGGAGGGGGGTTTGTGGTATTAAATTTCAGGACTTTTGTCATATTTCCGCCCGAAATATACACAATTTTGCATTGTATTTTAATATATGAAAAAATATTGGATACATACCACATATTTAACATGAATCGAAACTACATAACAGCGGACCCACAATACAACTTAGTTCGTCGGCAGGGGTGTGGCGAAGGTGTCCTGAATTGGGAGGGGGTTCCCAACTTCCCACGTAAGACATTTCGATTGCACCACCAGTCATAGCTTCCCAATGTGTACCCGTCTCAGGTCCCCATTTTTCAAAAGTATTGAAATTATGTGGATATTGATATTTGGTAGATAAGGAAACAGCAGCATGTTATATATACTTGTCTCCGAGACATGCCGAGCGTTGCCCTTTGTGCATATCTGGGACGAAAAAAAAATACACGGGATAAATGACCGTTGTACATACCTGGGACTAAAAAATGAATCTATACTATGGCTAACACCCGTAGATATCATATTCCACCGGTACAAAACCTGGGAACATTTTGATGTTCTGACCCGTTCTGACGGGGAACTTTATAACATTGAACAAACATGACGGGAAATATATTTATTTGTCAATACCTTTTCGTCAATAATCTACTTCACATTAGGGGGAGGTCCCAGCTCGAGATTGCATGCACTTTGTGAATTTTGTGAGCCGATATCGTAATAAACATTGCAAATAGTAATTCGGGGAAAAATCCGTAACTTTTATTGCGATGCAAAGCAAGATCGGTCACAAAATCACTTAAAGCGTACAATTTGGAGTCAGAACCTTCCACTAAAGTGAAATGCATTATTAAGAAACATGTAATATATAACCAAGAAATATATTACCTATGTTTTTTTCTCAATGCTGTACACTTCCCTGTCACAAAATGTGCCCGAGTGGATTATTGGTGGATTATGATATCGACGGGTGTTAACCATGCAGAGTAGAGATTCATAGCATGGTCAAGTTTCGACTAATCAGGCTAACTGGTGTCTCAACCCCCCTGCTTAATAGTATACAAAACCAACCGACGAGTGTCCCAGTCCATCGAAATGGCGTCCCAAATCAGCCAAATTGTGTCGCATACCACCTAATATGTATCCCAATCTACCCAACTGCGGTCCTAAACCATCCAAATCGTGTCCAACCCCGCCAAATGAGTGCTCCATACCATCTGATTGTCATATATACATGTACATGTATGCCACCCACAGAGTGTCCCAAATCATGCATGGACGTGGTGTCCCAACCCACCCAATGAGTGTCTCAAACCAACCATAAATTGAGTACCCCAAACAACCCAATGGGTGTTCCAAACCAACAAATGAGTATGCATTACCATCCAGTAATGTCCCAAGCCACACGACGATTGCCTCAAAGGCTCAAACCAAATAGGAGTGTCTAAAAATATTCAAGTAGTATCTCCAACCAACCCCTGAATGTCCCACCCATACAATGAGTGTCCATACAATGAGAAAACCACCCATTGAATATCTCAAACCACCCAGCGAGTATCTCATGGTTTGGTAAACTCATTGGATATTTTGGAACACTCATTTGATAGTCTGGAATAATGGAGGGTGTGTACACTATTTGAAAGTTTTGAGATGACAGTTAGTAGATGTTTTGTGACGCCCGTTGGATGGGTTGGGAACTCATTTGATGGTTTGTGATACTAGTTTTATGGTTTGGGTCACCAACTGGGTGGTTTCTGACACCAGTTGGATAGTTTGGGACACCAATTGGTTGGATTTGGGACAATGATTTGGGCCATTTGGGACACTACATGTAGTTGAATTCGATTTGTGGCACTACCAGTGTGGTTTGGAATATTCCTTGAATTGGTTGGGGCATTAACCGGGTGGATTGAGACATCATTTGGGTGTTTGTGATGCATGGTTTGTGATACTATATGTGTGGGTAGTATACTATTTGCATATGGCTGTAGGTATTATATCCGGCTGGTTTAGGAAACTCTTTGGGTTGGTTGCATGGGACAATCTTTCGGAAGTTTGGGACAATATTTGGATGTGGGGCTCCTGTCGTATGGATTTGGATACTCACATGTTAGTCTTGCATCCTACGTGGGTGATTTATAACTCTGTATATGGGTTGGTACACTCGTTATGTGGTTTGGGACACTCATTTGATGTATTATGAAACCAGTTAGTGATTTTGGAAACTAGTATGATGACATATATATCACTACTTCTTGGCTTATTCAATTCATTCGATATGTGAAGATTTAGCGAAAAATATACAAACACACTTCAATTGTTGACTTCCGATCGCAATTTTCGCCGTCATTTTGAACCATTTTAAAACACCGAATTGACAAATCGTCGGGCTATGACTTACTATTATCGGACATAATGTATGATGGCACAACTATAGCCATTTACGCCTATAGTTTTCATATACATGAAAAATATACCATGTTACTATACTTCCGTTTGCCATTTTACCCCGCCATTTTGGATTGTTGCAGTCAAATTATGCATGAAATGACAGGCATAGTTATGCCATGGCAACAAGAATAATGCCTTTCTGATGCAGTTTTCTGTCACATTTATAACATTGAAGTCAGCGGGTATATACTCCCGGAAAATAAGGACCACCATATTTCCTGTTACATACACTGACATCTTTCAAAGTCGAAATAGTTTTGAGCAGACATGCTAACGACATTGTTCCCGGAATAAAATTCCAATTTTCATAATTTTCTCACATGTTTTTTTTGTTTTGCATTTGTTTATCTAAATATAACGACTTTCCATCCATGAAACGCATCAAAATATAGGATATGTTATTGTGTGGTCATATTTTGCAATCAGGGAACTCGACTCATGGTTTGTAGTCGGCAGATTTGTTGACTAACAAGATTCCAATTTCACCATTGTTTGTTTGTTTACATGTCATATGTTTGTCGTTTGACCCAAAAATGACGATTTTCCCATCCCGGAATGCATGGGGATTTTTGATACGTTATTGTATGGGTATAGTCACATTCACAAAGAACAAAATAGGACCCTATATCAAAGAGCTGTAGACAATTTTCCTCAAATCGCTTTTTATATAAAAAACAGCTTTGTACCTATTTGTTCTTGGTTCACTTCAAAATCGAGTCTAAGCGACTAGAATATATAGTGTCCTCCGTTTCGGAGCGAGTGTCAAGTTAGTCCGTTTCAGGTTTATAGGGGATATGACAACGTGTCATGTCAACGCTCTAGTTGACCAAATTCCGACATACATACCAAGGTTAGACAATGAAATGAAAAAATGCATCGTAGGATATCATCTGTGAGCAACAGGGGTGAACCAAAAATTCTCTGTTCAAGTTTTTTTCTCTATGGATTGTGATTCTGGGTGGTGTGTACATCAATTTCTAGGTGGGTGTGGAGTTCTCACCCTTGAGCATTTCCTATAATCCAAGATGGCGTCCAACATGGATGTCGTAGTATAGAATATGAAATAAGTCAGTTTAATCTGTTTTGTTGGAAACTATATCTGATGAAATGTACTCAAATTTATAAATTATTTGGATGCTATTACATTATACTACTGTGTGTAGGAAGAGTTGGCACTCCATTAGAAAGATGGCTGCCAAAATGTCGACCGGAATGTGGAATTTATTTTTGTTCACTCATATTTCCCATATCAGTTCCTAGTGTGTTTGACTGGTAGGAAATTGTGCCTTGTTTTCTTGTTATTCATATCGTATGATCATTTGCTCAGTACTACATGTTCTCCCTTTCGTCTCAGCCACTTCTAACCCCTGATAAAACTGATCTTACAGAACGTTGTATGAAATTTGTACGAAAACTCAATATTGGTTCCTGGCCATATTGTAATGTGAAATGAACAGATTTGAAGGAATTAATAAGCGAATGTGAGTCTTGCCTATAAAATTCAATCTTTGTAGGGCCTGAAGCTGTTACTATGGTTTATGATGGCAGTCAAAATGGCAGAAAATGTATAGAAAATTATATATTTTGTCCTTTTGCGCTTGCTTGTCATCACTGATAGATGCGTGGAGTTGGATAATCTGCATTAGATACATTAAAAAGAAACAATTTAAATAGGAAACAATATTAGTCAATATGAACATGGGAAATTACACGCACATACGGTGTGATATATATATTTTAGAAGACCAGAGACTCCCGCGCTATATTTCATTTATTCAAGATATAACATTGTATAATTTAGTGCCGTGAATGCACACTCAGTGTATGACGATGTGATTGATGCATACTGATGTAGTTAAGATTAATCCTATGTACACGGCATTGTTGTCATACTGCTCTTGTGGGCAATGCGTTCCACAAGCTGTACAACATAAAATGTTGTCATACTCTAGTACATCAGGGAGATAATTTGATCACAGCATCATCAAATGAAAATACATTGGTCTGCTGGTACAATGTAACGGTGTTATCATCACATTCAATTATCACTTACAAACGTTCAGATGACAGTATCGAACATTGCATGAGTTTAGAGATCAGTGTATACCTGGTATCGTTGATCATATGACCCTGAACTAACATTTATTCAACAGCCTCTTCATACAAAAAGAACACTATAATTTCCGTGTGCAATACGATTAGAGGGGAAGTCACGAATCCTAGTTTCACGTGTATCAATATATATGCATTGTGAACATAAAACAAACGCCTGAATACAATGGGACATTTGGAAGACGAAAACTTCCCAATGAACATAACACATAATGACCCGATCCCAAAGTGAGCATGGCCAAACTATTGGCAACTGGTTAATTATCAGCCTGCTGACTGAAGCATAACACACAGTCGGTTGAATATAGACTGGAAGTGTGCAAATATGGACTATTCAGTGAAATAGAAATCGGTTTGTGAGTTTTTGTAAGTAGATTGCTATCTACCCATGCACAGTCGGTGTTTGCATGGGGTGGATGCCACCGCAACAGGAAGCAAATCCCCCCCATTCCGAACTTGGACCGGCAATGAAGACTTACCTTGTTTACGATTAGAGTTTTGTGTATTTAACTTTGTTGATATCGTTTTATGTAGTGGATTGTTGTAAACTAGTGTCCTGATTAGTGCTTGCGTGTATTCCGTTGCCTTATAGTCTGTTGTATTCAGGGTTTATACAATGGGATCAACGCTAGGAAGAGGGTACAATGCCGCCAGTAGACTTAAGGTCGTTCGGGGCTGCTCAACTCTTGGTGGTGCAGTGCCCGCCTTCCACTCTTGTGTGAGTGTCAGAATCCGTTGACCTGGTTGTGTATTCGGTTGGAGGTTTGCTGAGTTAGCTAATGTTTCCTATTTTTATCTCCCGCCCATCCTCCCATATGCACGGGCGCGTATGAAAGCATGTATTTGCAAATTTGTGTGGGCAGTTTGATAGTAGCGTGTGTTGGGATTATTTTGTTTATTTTAGTATTTTTCGCAGTTCTGGTTCTACTATTAGTGATCTGCCTTACCGTTCTAATGTTCCTTCTTGTTTTCTCTTTTCTTCTGTAGAACTAACGGCTATAATATCCGACTACACGTCAATAAAACCATATAGTCGGATGTTCCTTGTCGTTCTACTGTTTCTTCTTGTATTCTCTTTTTCTCTTTTCTTCTGTAGAACTGAAGGAAAATATATCTGACTACACGTCAATAAAACCATATAGTCAGATGTTCCTTGTCGTTCTACTATTTCTTCTTGTATTCTCTTTTCTTCTGTAGAACTGAAGACAGATGACTGACTACACGTTTCTTCTTTCTGTTTTCGTTAGTCCTACTTCAATTTTTTATTTTTTTTTTAAAGAGTATTTTTCGGAGATCTAGTTCCTCGATTAGTGAGTTGCCTTGTAGTCTTTGTAGAGTTTGAGCCGCTAAGATGTTAAACCTATCTTGCAGTGGGTATATGTCAGATGCTGAATGTAGGGCCCTAATTGGGTACGAATATTTTCCTGCAGGGCCATTCTTAAAGCGGAGTTTTGAATTACTTGAAATTTATTTAGGGTTGCCTTGTGTAGTTCTGCAATTGCCCCATATTCCATAATTGGTCTTATATACTGTTTATAAAGTTGTATTAGTGTTACGGAATTAAGTCCCAACGATGTGCCCCTGAGCATTCTTAAAAGTCCCATTCTCTGTTTTGCTTTGGTTGCGATATTATTAACACCTTCAGGTGTATACTGTGGTACAGATTTTAGAAAGCTGTGGTTCGCTAGGCATTTTATAAATAGATAATGGGTTTTTTCCGGTTGTGATAATTCGCTATTTGCGGACGTCTATTTGCGGAGATCCCCGAATTCGCGGAGGTCCCCTAAAATTGTCGAAATATGTTGATTTTAATTACGGAATGGGTGCATATATGTCAATTGATACGTATTTTAAACAAATAACGACACGATCATTATTAGCTCAACTTTACTTTGTAAAGTTTGAGCTATTGCCATGGCTTTGTCGTCCGTCGTCCGTGTGTGCGTGTGTGCGTAAGCCGTCAACAATACAGGCTACAGGTCGTACCTTTGATCGGATCATTATGAAATTTGTCATAGCTGTTGACATCAACATTTGTACCGGAATGATTCATTTTGGGGTCATTCGGAAAAAAAACATGGCCGCCAGCGGCCATCTTAGATTTCAAAATTCAATCCATTAGCACGGGCTACAGGCCGTACTGTTCGTCTGATCGTCATGAAATTTGTCATGAATGTTAATATTGACATGTAGATGGGAACGAGTAATTTTGGGGTCATTCGGCCAAAAAACATGGCCGCCAGCAGCCATCTTGGATTTTACTCTTTGCATGACTAAATCCTTTAGCACGGGCTACAGGTCGTACCTTTAGTCAGATCATCATAAAATTTGTCATGGATATTAACAATGACATGTAGATGGGAACGAGTCATTTTTAGCTCAACTTTACTTTGTAAAGTTTGAGCTATTGCCATGGCTTTGTCGTCCGTCGTCCGTGTGTGCGTGTGTGTGTGCGTGTGCGCGTAAGGCGTCAACAATAGAGGCTACAGGTCGTACCTTAGATCGGATCATTATGAAATTTGTCATAGCTGTTGACATCAACATTTGTACCGGAATGATTAATTTTGGGGTCATACGGAAAGAAAACATGGCCGCCAGCGGCCATCTTAGATTTCAAAATTCAATCCATTAGCACGGGCTACAGACCGTACTGCTCGTCTGATCGTCATGAAATTTGTCATGAATGTTAATATTGACATGTAGATGGGAACGAGTAATTTTGGGGTCATTCGGCCAAAAAACATGGCCGCCAGCAGCCATCTTCGATTTTACTCTTTGCATGACTAAATCCTTTAGCACGGGCTACAGGTCGTACCTTTAGTCAGACCATCATAAAATTTGTCATGGATGTTAACAATGACATGTAGATGGGAACGAGTCATTTTTGGGTTATTCGGGCAAAAAACATGGCCGCCAGCAGCCATCTTGGATTTTACTCTTTGTATGACTAAATCCTTTAGCACGGGCTACAGGTCGTACCTTTAGTCTGATAACCATGAAATTTGTCATGGCTGTTGAAATTGGAATGTAGATGGGAACGAGTCATTTTGGGGTCATTCGGACAAATAACATGGCCGCCAGTGGCCATCTTTGTTTTCATAATTCAATCCATTAGCACGGGCCACAGGTCGCACTGTTCGTCTGATCATCATGAAATTTGTCATGGATGTTAATATTGACATGTAGATGGGAACGAGTCATTTTGGGGCCATTCGGCCCAAAAACATGGCCGCCAGCAGCCATCTTGGATTTTACTCTTTGTATGACTAAATCCTTTAGCACGGGCTACAGGTCGTACCTTTAGTCTGATCATCATAAAATTTGTCAAGAATGTTAATAATCACATGTAGATGGGAACGAGTCATTTTGGTGTCATTCGGACAAATAACATGGCCGCCAGTGGCCATCTTTGTTTTCATAATTCAATCCATTAGCACGGGCCACAGGTCGCACTGTTCGTCTGATCATCATGAAATTTGTCATGGATGTTAATATTGACATGTAGATGGGAACGAGTCATTTTGGGGCCATTCGGCCCAAACACATGGCCGTCAGCAGCCATCTTGGATTTTACTCTTTGTATGACTAAATCCTTTAGCACGGGCTACAGGTCGTACCTTTAGTCTGATCATCAAAAAATTTGTCATGGCTGTTCATATTGGAATGTAGATGGGAACGAATCATTTTGGGGTTATTCGGACAAAAAACTTGGCCGCCAGTGGCCATCTTGGATTTCAAAATTTAATCCATTAGCACGGGCCACAGGTCGTACTGATTGTCTGATCATCATGAAATTTGTCATGGATGATAATATTGACATGTAGATGGGAACGAGTAATTTTGGGTTCATTCGGCCGAAAAACATGGCCGCCAGCAGCCATCTTGGATTTTAATCTTTGTATGACTAAATCCTTTAGCACGGGCTACAGGTCGTACCTTTAGTCTGATCATCATAAAATTTGTCAAGAATGTTAATAATCACATGTAGATGGGAACGAGTCATTTTGGGGTCATTCGGCCAAAACACATGGCCGTCAGCAGCCATCTTGGATTTTACTCTTTGTATGACTAAATCCTTTAGCACGGGCTACAGGTCGTACCTTTGTTCTGATCATCAAAAAATTTGTCATGGCTGTTGATATTGGAATGTAGATGGGAACGAATCATTTTGGGGTTATTCGGACAAAAAACTTGGCCGCCAGTGGCCATCTTGGATTTCAAAATTTAATCCATTAGCACGGGCCACAGGTCGTACTGATTGTCTGATCATCATGAAATTTGTCATGGATGATAATATTGACATGTAGATGGGAACGAGTAATTTTGGGTTCATTCGGCCAAAAAACATGGTCGCCAGCAGCCATCTTGGATTTTACTCTTTGTATGACTAAATCCTTTAGCACGGGCTATAGGTCGTACCTTTAGTCTGATCATCATAAAATTTGTCATGGATGTTAACAATGACATGTAGATGGGAACGAGTAATTTTGGGGTCAATCGACCAAAAAACATGGCCGCCAGCAGCCATCTTGGATTTTACTCTTTGTATGACTAAATCCTTTAGCACGGGCTACAGGTCGTACCTTTAGTCTGATCATCATAAAAATTTTCATGGCTGTTGAAATTGGAATGTAAATGGGAACGAGTCATTTTGGGGTCATTCAGACAAAAAACATGGCCGCCAGTGGCCATCTTTGTTTTCAAAATTCAATCCATTAGCACGGGCCACAGGTCGCACTGTTCGTCTGATCATCGTGAAATTTGTCATGGATGTTAACGATGACATGTAGATGGGAAACGACTCATTTTGGGGTCATTCGGCAAAAAACATGGCCGCCAGCAGCCATCTTGGATTTTACTCTTTGTATGACTAAATTCTTTAGCATGGGCTACAGGTCGTACCTTTAGTCTGATCGTCATAAAATTTGTCATTGATGTTAACGATGACATGTAGATGGGAACGACTCATTTTGGGGTCATTCGGCCGAAAACATGGCCGCCAGCAGCCATCTTGGATTTTACTTTTCTCTTCATGTCTATAAACTAGTATTAGACATTCAACTTTCCACATTCCTAATCGCTCCATTGACTGTAATATATTAAATTATTCCCTTTCCAAGTTGAGCTACAGTGTCATTGACACTTTCATAATAGTAGTTTGTTCTATCAATCATATCATAATCATCATCATCATCATCATACGGAACAAATCTTGTGACTTTTCGTCCCAATAACATTATTGGCAATGCTTGTTTACAATTATATGTATCGTCATTCGATATTTACTTGTGAGTCACTTGAACATATTACTTGTCGTCGAACTCGTATTTTATATAATAGAAGAATGAGTCTATGTATATTTTGAATTGATCGAGTGTTGGAGCCTCAACAGCGAAGTCTGGCAGAGAGTTCCAGCTATTTACAACCCTCTGCGTGAAGAAATATTTTCCTATGGCCTTGTTAACAATCATGGGCATCTGTAGCTTTTTATTATCTCCTCTTGTTCTTCCTGATGAATGTCTTTCTAATAGGTCACAGGCATTGATATTGTAATGACCACTCAACAGTTTATATACCTCGATTAGATCTCCTCTAAATATTCGATATTTTAAAGACATCAGATTGAGTCTTATCATTCGGTCTCGGTAGCATAGAGTTTTGATTTGACGAACTAGATTCGTTGCTTTTCTTTGTATTTCTCTAACACAATGCTTTGATATTTGTGATGTGGGCTCCATGCAGAGTTACAGTATTCAATGATAGGTCTGACCATGCTTATGTAGAGCGATTAGAAAGTGTCGATGTCCTAGTTCGTGAAAGTTCTGTTGACTATGCCGATGATTTGAGAAGAGCAGCATGATCGTGTCTGCGGATCCATTTTGACATAACGCCCTTCCCAAATAGGTGTGTATTTGTCTATGCCCCCATAGTCTTGCAACGCCCCCTTTTCTATGCTTTGTATGTGTATGTCTATGGGTCCATAGTCTCACAAAGCCCTCATTTCTCCTAAACTCCTCCTTTTTTGTAATTTGTATTAATTTTACAGGTTTAATTATTATATATCACTCCTCATTTTTTTTATAATAAACCCAGGGGGTAGTAAAAAATTTGCAGGAGGAAGGTATGCCGTTTTTTTTGCATCTGGCATTTTCGGGGGACCCACCACCCCCAAACCTGCAAAAAAATATATTTTCTACTTCCAATTTTTTGACACCCACCCCCCAAATTTCACTAAAATTGGTCTAAAATCGCATGAAACTCTACTTATATCACTCATATGACTGGAAATAATCTCAATTAGTTCAAATAACAGTTTAACCTGTTTCAGAAGCTGTTTTAATTGGAAAGAAATGTTTTATAAATTGCTGATCATCTGTAAACCTAGGTCATTGTGCATGCTCACTATGAACGGGTAAATTTAGTGCCACTGATTGTGTAACACCAGTGCTGATTTTGCATCATGATGAGAAACTCACGTTCAATGACCTGTGTGGTAGCGGATTTCCTCGAATAAACAGAGGGTTTTGTAAATTAGGTATTATGGAGGGAATACTACCCGCATAAATGCTTGAGAAAATTTACAAGGAGTTAGTCAACTCTACACGAAGACCTCAAAACAGAACTACAACATATATGGTTCTTAAGGGAGAGTACAATAATAATTACGGACCTTCTAGATGGAAATTTTGCTGATGGTAGAAAGAGATTGAATACTTTGATGGAGAGATCAGAATTTGAAACAGATTTCTTACTGAATATTTTGGATCAACTGTTTTCGGATTGCTGGATATTTCGTAGAATTATTAAAAACGACATACATGAGATTCGTGTACTCATTGCTTCGCTAAATACTGTAGCACGGTTTTTAATGACAATAGTTTGAAATTCGAAGTTACATCAATTTATGGTTACATTATTAAGCACATTGTGCTATTTTTATGATTGAAAATATGTTTAATGAACAACTAGTTTTGGATCACACTGTAAGCACGACAAAACCTATTTCTGAATTAGATAGTGAACTGGTTTGGACATTCGGAACAATATGGAGTTATGGAGATTATTCGCTTAAAACTAAAAAGGGGTGAACACGGGGCCCTTCGTAATAAACAAAAATATCCAATATCGCTGATGAAAACGCATTACAGACAAAGGTGTCAATTACCAGTGTTTGATGAACATAACCAAACTCCAAATAGGATACACGGACGAAGTTGATAAAACCCATGGTATGTGTGTTTAAGCTTGTATAGCTTTATTTTTTTTAAATAATAAAGTGTAATTTACCTCAGTTCATATAACCGGTTTATAGTCATAAATGTATCCCATATGCTATAACATAACTTACCATCGGGAATATTATCCGTCTGTGCTTTACCCACCCACTAGTTTATTAGAAGCCTATATTTCATACGAAACAGTGTTGCATAGAACACTCCAAACAAAAATATATGCAATAATCCGGTTGCCGAATAAAAACCCTCGAAATACACTGTTGATACATAAGGGTGACACTTTAACGTACGCCCTATAGTCAATTACGTAAACATTGTGTATCATTCCCACTAGCTTTCTCTTTACAGATGGTTATGATTGAAATCTGATAAATTATATCGAATTGGATTTACATTGACCCATATGGCGCTTCAAAACCCATTAATGGTGCGCCGATGAAGGTGTATAACTTTAATACTTCTTGTGTATAGGCCAGTCACGGGGAACCCTTTGATGCCCCTGCATGTACCTCGTATATATTTGCTATGGGCAATCGGTCTACCTAGCTCTCAGTCAGCCTAGCTGGCTTTCTCTGCAATAGCCTCGCTATCCTATACACATGCGTTTGACTAGAGTATGAACAACGGTCGGTTAGATTATATGTCCAAATAAGGAAGGCCATGGAGACCGAGCATATTCCAGGTACATAACATTTACGGGTGAAGCATAGTTTTAATGGGGTATAACATGAAAGAAAATTGTCTGTATATATAACTAATACGACTGATTTAGACCAGATTTTGACATTCTAAATGATACAAATGCTTGCATATTAGTCAAAGTGAAGAGTGAGGGCACATTTACAACCTTTTCTAAACTAAATAACACGATATCATTAACAGAAACAACCAATTCCATTCGAAATACATTCATAATGCAGAGCATTGAGTTGCCTATTTACAGGTAATTTACAGGTATATGTGATGGGTGCATTACAGGTAAGGGATCCCCATGGGTACAATGCTATGCTATAGGAACCTTTGCTAAAGTAAATAAACACATCTCATTACCTGAAGAGCTTAGTTCCCAGGTGTTGTATACTAGTGTGACTATGTGTGAATGCCCATTGAATTAAATGAGCTTACTATGGTGGACATGTTCAACCATATGTGTAATGTGTTGCCTCGTTCATCGAATGTACATGAATATGTGACGTATAACTTGAAGACCAATCTGTTACAATGCTGTTGTCGTTTAACATAGAATGCGGCAATTTTATATGAATTAAAGCATGCATATGGCAAAAATATATGGTAAAACGATGTGCATTCAGACAATTTTGAAAATAATGAGCGTTTGTATTGATGGATACGCTGAATTGGGTTTAAATGCAAAAGTGACGTGTACCTTTAAGGTATGTCACCACGGGTATAATAGTATGCTATAGTAACCATTTATGAAGTAAAAAAACAAATCAATACCTTAGTCCCCATGTGTTGTGTACTAGTGTAACTATGTGTGAAGGCCCATTGAATTAAATGAGTTTACTATGTTTGATATGTTCAACCCAATGTATAGTGTTACCTCTTGCATCGAATGTACATGCACATGTGACGTATAACTTTGTGCATCGAATGTACATGCAAATGTGACGTATAACTTGAAGGCCAATTTGTTATAATGCTGTTGTCGTTTATCATAGTGTGGCAATTTCATATGAATTAAAGCATGTTTTGTGCTAAAATCTTTGTTAAAACGAGGGGCTTTCAGACAATTTTGAAAATAAAGAGCGTTTGTATTGATGGACACGCTGAATTAAGTTTAAATGTATAAGTGACGTGTACCTTTAAGGTATGTGACCCAAATGCGGTGTATGGTATGAACCATTTCGGAAGTATATAAAGACAAACAATCTGTTGTCCTTACCAAGCAGGTGAATTGCTCTAATCTCAAATTGGTGTATGGCAGCTAAGTACATAATTTCTCGTAAACAAGATTGTAAATAAGCATTGCGAGTCGCCCCTTTATTCAGGACTGCGACGGAGGTTGAATTGTCACAATAAATCACGATTCTCTGCCCTGTGAGGCAGGGTGCCCACAATTTGAGACATACCACAATTGTTAACATTTCTAACTCATTAATGTGGTAGCCCCGGACCTCATCTGGAAAATTAGCATGAAAATATTCTCCTTTAAACAATCCACCATGCACAACTGTTTAAAGTAGCATCAGAAGACATAGTACAATCTGGCAAGGACCATTCCTCCAATGACATCATGGAAATCCCATTGTACTGCACTAAGAATAATGACCACCATTTTAAGTCTAATTTAACATGATTAGGAATGTTAGAAATTATCTTTTTATTTTGATCAAAAGATCTTAACCAGCACAGTATCCTTGATATGAAAATACGACCTGGTCGTACGCAATGCGACACAAAATTGAGCTTCCCTACAAGAGACTGTACTTCCTTTAAAGAGGCTGTATGTTTGTCCTGCCATTTATTTACTAATGACAAAATTTCCATAATCCTTTCCGAGGTGATCTCCAATGTTAATTTGATGGTGTCAAAAAGAATACCTAAGAAAACCATCTTTGTTGAAGGAGGACAGACTTTTTTAACTGCCTCTTCCAGACCCCAATTATGGAGCACTTTGCCAAGCTATCTGAGTAGTTCATAAGCATAAACTTAATATTTTCTATGTGCAGACCTGACTTAACTGGGATTCTGCTTGACTCAAAATTATATTTACCAGACATAATTATTCTCTCATGGTCAGCTACAACTTGTGTTTGTCTGCTGTGTGCATTATTCATGAAATCATTATAAATCATAATTTTAGGTGAGTTGTCTAACACCTCTTTGGTCTCTGACTCAGTTGCCATTTTTTTTAGGAATATTACCTTAACTAATCCAATTTATTGACATATTTGGAGTTATCCTCTGAACATGATCAAATTCCACTATGATTTCCTTCTGAATATCAGCGAAATCTGAGTGTACTGAATCAATGTGTTTTGAAATTCTGGTATTAGTACATGATTCAGTGTTCACTAAAGGCTGGGCAATGTGAGAGACCAAAGGGTTCTTATTATCAGAATGCTCCGAGGCCTGACTTATACTGGGCGTTTGAAATTTGTTCATGTATTCTGGGTAGAATTATTCTGCCAAAGGATCGAGATTGGAAAATGATTTTAATTTTCCAATGTTGTCGGTTAGTCATTTTTGTTGAACAGCATAGGGGCAGGCTGAAGAGCATTCTGGGTGACCCAATTTCTCACTTTTCTCTCGCCAACAAGTGGCACACACATGTTCAACTAAACGTTCACGTCCCTGGACCGTGGCCTTGTGCGGAGCGTTTAGTTTACATCTATTTCGTTGAAAACTAGAACAAAACCATGTGTACTCAATTGAAGCCTTACTTTTGGTTGAATTTCCACGTAACGGGCTTGCGTCAAGCTTTGATGTTTGATTCCTACCACCAAATTTGACATTGTAATTACTCTTCACAAATCGAGCCAAAATAGGTGTCTCTATTTGAGAAGGATCAACTGCCCAAGTGTTAATTCCCAATTCCAAGCGCCTTAACCAATCTGCATAAAAATTTAAGAGAGCTCGCCACTCATAGACTGATTGATAATATGCAATTTTCTTGAGCAAATTTAATCTACCATTGCGCTCTACAGAGCTAATATCTGAGCGACTCATGACTTCGAGCTCTCCTGCCACAAATTGTTGAAAGGTGAGATTTGTAAATGATATATTTGAATTAACATACTCGAACTGCAAAGCCGCATGTGGAAATTGTTGTGGATATAGTACTCGGTCACTGGCTCTAGCTTTAATCCCAGATCTACGTTTTATGTTTTTTATTTTCACAGACCTATTTGATTTAACATTCAATTCAACGTTTGAGTGAGATTCACCACAATAGCTATCATGTTCATCAGAGTCAATTTCATCCTCAGAGACTGAGGCATCGCTATCGCTGCCATCGGTGATGAGGGCCAGACGCCTCATTTTGGAATTCACTTGCTTGTTTAATTGTTCAAGCTCTCGCAAGTCTTGAATGTTCTTGGGTTTTTTAACAGATTTAATACCTTTAATGTTTTTCTTTTGAGTGTCTCTGATTTCCTTCTCCTTTTCCAGTTCATCTTCAAGTTGTTGTTTGTATCGAAGAATTTCTGTTTGTCGATTTGCATTTTTTACGCTCGCAAGCTCCTGCTTTAACTTTCCGATATCCTCTAAGATATCATCTTCGTGGTCGGGTTCGTTTCCTTCGATTTCGTTAATCACCTCATTCTCCGACCAATTAGACTCTTCCTTAACATTTTCGTCCTCGTCCGATAGTGGCAGAGGTGGCAGATTTCCCTCATTCATAGCTGTGTAGTCTATTGGTGGCTTTCCCCTTTTACTTCGAGGATTTGAAGTGGTCATGTCGCTTACGAGTTTGAAAATTGTTATGCTTTTGTGTAAACGGTCAAACTTCAAGCTCTCAATTATATCAAGTAGATTCAATATCGAAAGAACACTCGTATTCAAAGACGATTCAAAAAAACAATTTTGTTGGATGTGTTCTGATCAAAGACGATTCAAAAGTGAAGAATTACAGCAAGCAAATACGAAAAAGGTGTGTCTAAAATTTGACCAATGAGAAACCAGGTAAACAAGAGAACGCACGTGAGTTGACAGGTAAACACGAGAAGGTGTGTAGTGAACAATGAAAAGCGATTAAGGCTCATGAAAGAAATAAGCGAGGTGGCAAGCATATGAAATAGAGAAGTAATCGGAAACAAAAGGAACTGCCTGAGTCTTATGTTAATTACATCCTTTGTTAACAAAAGAACTCAATTAAAGCATGTTTTGTGCTAAAATCTTTATTAAAACGAGGGGCTTTCAGACAATTTTGAAAATAAAGAGCGTTTGTATTGATGGACACGCTGAATTAAGTTTAAATGCATAAGTGACGTGTACCTTTAAGGTATGTGACCCAAATGCGGTGTATGGTATGAACCATTTCGGAAGTATATAAAGACAAACCATTACTAGAAACCTTCATTCCTACAGTGTTGCATCATGCATCGAATGTACATGCATGTGACGTATAACTTGAAGGCAAATCTGTTATAATGCTGTTGTTGTTTAACACACAGTGCATCAATTTTATATGAATGAAATCATGCAGAACATACGACCATGAAAGTAATATGACATGTATCAAGAGCGTTCACTTTATTGAGGGGCGAATATTCCAGAAGGTAGTTGGCTCATGTGTTGTGTGTTGGGTATACTCACAGTATTGAGTGTTCATTGCTTCGGTGAACATGGTCATCGACTTTTAATGTATTGCCTATTCATGTAATTCACAGGTATATGTGATGGGTACCTCTAAGGTATGTGACCCAATGGGTACAATAGTATGCTATAGCAACCATTTCTAAACTAAATAACAAATCAATACCTTCATTCCTACAGTGTTGCCTCGTACATCAAATGAATATGTGACGTATAACTTGAAGGTAAGTGGTCAATCTGTTATAATGCGGTTGTCGTTTAACATACATTGCGTCAATTTTATATGAATTAAAAATGTATATTGCTAAAATCTATCGTAAAACGAGGTGCATTCATACAATTTCGAAAATAAAGAGCGTTTTTATTAATGGATACGCTGAATTAGATTTAAATGCATAAGTAACGTGTACCTTTAAGGTATGTGACCCAAATGAGGTCAAATTTATGAACCATTTCTGAAGTAATGACAAATCAATACCTGCATTTCCTACTGTGTTGCCTCATGCCTTGAATGTACATGCATATGTGACGTATAACTTGAAGGCCAATTTGTTAAAAGACTGTTGTCAAGCTATCAAAGAAGGTTATATTGAAAACGTGGGGTAAACCTTCCGTAGAAAATAACTCGTCAGCTAATGATTTCAGCAGATGTGTAACGCAGCCTGAAAACCAGACATAAAAATGTTATGGTCGAACAAAGAGTAAAAGCTTGGATTCTGACCCATATGGCGATTCATAAACCCTTAAGGGCGTGCCGATGAAGGTGGATAACTTTAATACTTGTTGTGTATAGGCCATTCATGAGGATCCAGTTGCTGCCACTGCATGCTATATGCAATCGGTATACCTATCTCTCAGTCTCCACAGATGCAGAAGCCATAAGGAGCATGCATTTCAATAACAGACTTATCGTGGCAGTTAATGACTTAAATGTGTGTTTAATTACGAAGCTTCGACAACCTGTGTCTGGCCGTTGCGTTGTATACGAAACCATATCGCTGTGATTTATTTTATTGGGAATATTCGATATCGACATGTTTTTGCCTAGTCAGTTTGATTGATTCCTGATAGTCCGATTACAGGTATACACCAAATTTAAAAGGGGCATTTAGAGAAAAAGCTTAACGAATATTAGAGATGCTTTAATCAATTTTGCCATAACAGTGGACCATTAGGCGTGATACAGAGCATGGAGTCAACCTGTATTCGGGGTTCAGTAGGCTCGCGGTATAGCTTTTGTAAGAGAAATTGCATTGGTTAGGTGTGTAAGCATCTGTTGCCTTACCATGTTGGCTGCTTAGAGGTAAATGTTTTAATACCTAACCGGCCTGCCACGTGCAGAGAATATTCCAGAAATGGTTATATGTTGTATTATTAGCATGAGAGTGAGAGCCTCGCGCTATGTGCAGAACACCACGTGCTTAGAAGTTAATTAACAGAGTACACATACCGTGTATGTGTGTGAGAAAAGCATTGTTAGTTTAAATCTTAAAGGGGGGCCATAATTTCATTCAAGTTTAAAACTTAAAGGGGCCATATACAGGTATAAATTTAAAAGGGCCGAGGTATTTTAAATACGAAATGATAAAGGGATTTTCAAGATTGGAGAATGTTGTAGAAATTTCCAGAAGAATGTTCCAGAAAAAAGAAACTTCCAGAAAAAATTGCGTCAGTTGTAAAAAGGAGGGGTTTATTTGCCCGGGGTGAAAATTTTGAAAACTATACAAGAAAATCGCCAATCCTAGCATCTAGACTGGCCTCAACTGAAGCGTTCCTATTGTGTTGGAAATTTCAATTGGGGGAGGGTCCGGGAGGGGTGCGTGAGAATTTTTTTGGATTTACAGTTGGTAGTTATACCGTTAAAATGTCGAGATTAACGGGGTCTTTACGTACGCCTCTGCATCCATTGCACATCGCCCGCAAACACCGGCATTACACCAGATGGGCTGATATATACTTATCTTGTACAAAATTGTGTTGTTATGCATTAAAAAATCACTTCGACTCCCCGTGTACATTTTTAATAATATATACAGGGGGGGGAACTGCGGGACACAACGTACCGGGGGTGGGGGGGTACCTAGGCGTCAAAAATTTACATGTAAAATTTTTCCTTATTCATTTAGGGGGGGGGGGTTGTCAGAAAAAAATTTGCATGTCATTTTTTTCCAAATATGTATTTTCAGACTCACAACTTCAATTTTCTCTCATTTTATAGAATATGGATTAACCTTAATATATACATGAGTAGTTCAATCCAACATAACACAATTTTGGATAACCACTGTCTTGGTTTACATGTGATATTGACCCCATTAACTAGAGCCCGAAGCCGCCATCGCACGCCGCCACCGCCAGCCATATTGGCCACAAGCCGCCGCCAGCCATATTATCTCTAACGCCAGCCATATTTAAAAATCTCTGCCGCCGTAATTGTAAATGGCTGAGCCGTATGCATGGGCTTATATGTCAAGCACAACTGTACTGTGAATCGCAAAGAACTAAACCACATTGCCTAATACTGGCATACTCCGCATATGGACATGGCATGGTTGTTATATTATCAGAACACCGGGCCCCTTAATGTGGAATAGACTATCCCAATGCATGCTTTCATATAACTGAATGGGCGCATCCATTCGGTATTGAAATGGTTAAAATATAAATTGTTTATATCGACACGACCCAGTCTCAGACATCGCTGGCATTTGTCAATATACATGTGTACACATAAGAATAGAAAATAGTTTGAAATATTATATATCATTACTATCGGGTTCATCATTCAATGGTGTATGCATATATCGCAAGATGCCAGTGATGATAGCAGTCTGAAGTCGACAGAAGTCCCAATGTAACTTATACCGATTAGATGGGAAACTACATAATATATCCATGACAGTCCTTCGTGTATTTTCGCCATAATGGAAAAGCCCAACATCAAAAGATTACGTGTGGTCTGGAATTCTACGGGTTCACCACAAATGCTAAAACAAACGGGGTCTATAACCGGGGATTAGGAACATTTCGGAAACGAAAATACGCTGAATGATAACATCTCAGCCGGCTGAGCCACCATATTTCATCAGCCACGAACGTCGCGATTGAGCCGGCTTAGCTAGCTAACCAGCCACGAAATCGGTTGAGCCAGCCGCGAAAACTATTTGTCGTGGCTTCGGGGTCTACCATTAACCCTCTTAATAATGCCGACTATGTCAGTGTCTACCAGTCGAATGCAGAATTCTACCCTGCGATCGCTTATCTGGCAAATTTTTACTGCAGAACTATCCCATGTATTAAACTATTTCTCCTCCAATGGTATCAGAAAACAGTTATATGCTGGTATCTCACTCATCTCATTTGAATGTTTTTCAAAGTCGAGGTAATGACTAGTTGTCATTTTTTTAAAGTGCATACAAAGCGTTGCGATCACCAATATACATGTTTGTACATGTCACGACATCACGAGGTACAAATCTGCGTTCTACTGGTAGACAATGACCATTTTAGTCATAATAATCTAAACTAAGTTACCAAGCACCTTCTCGTGAATTGTATGCTCCGGTGTTTTTTTCTGTTTCCGGTCAAACCGAGTTGTTGTCCGGCTGGGGTAGATTTGATTTTTCGGGGGGGGGGCAAATGGTCAGTGGAAAAAACTGCAGTTTTTGCTGTTTGGGGGGGGGGGGGTACCCAAACCGAAGAAAACATTTTTTTCCACCCTGTGTCTGCAGTTTGTTTTCGCCCCCCCCTCATATATATAGAGTTAATAGTGCAGCGGAGCACGTCACAAGCTCAGAGGTATAAATTATGCAAGTACATATACATATAGGCCTATAGACGACTTCATACATGTGAGACTGTTGTAGAGAACTATAATTTATATCTGAATATAAAACGCAACTTAATGTGGCTTTAATGTCCACTAACCGATCGAGTGTTGTTGAATTTAAAGAGACACCCAGAGATCTAGACTATATATGTAGTATAATAAGTTTTACATTTCTGTAAACAAAATTACTCTGATTTAATCTGATTTAATGACCAGTTCGATGCACTGGCAATTTTAGAATATTTGAACGCAAATGTATATTTTGAGACGATTTTTCTCTTGCAAAACACAAATATGTATAGAGCTATGTATTTTACTGGGATATTGCTTAAATGCCATGTGTTAAGCTGAAGGGAATTATGACATGTGTGCTGATACGAATTTTTATTAAGGCGAATTAAATTCTCGGCACAGTATTTTGACAAGCGTGAGTCAAAATGCGATTCCGTGAATTCAACGAGCATTGATAAACGTTCACTGAGCACTTTTCATAGGCCGTCAACAAAAACCTCACACAGAACATTTATCAGGTAGGTTTCTCGCTAGATCAATTCCGATGAAAACCCGCCACTGAATTCTATAAATCAACCAAATGAATAATATGTTGATATACAGACATGAATTACTGCGTACAAACCACTTTGGGTGGGAGAAAATGTCAAACATTGATAAACGATACAATCAGTCCGGTATTTCGTTTCTAAAATGTTCCGTTTCCTATTCCGGAAAATAAAAAAAAATTGAATAGTGTTCCTCTTGTAAATGTAAAAAAATAAGAAATTTTCCTTATTTCGTGGGTATAAATCATACTGGTAAACATATCTAATAAACTATATAACCCCCGGGACATGATTTTTATCAAAATATGGGATGATTTTATTTATTATTGGGTGTAGAATCACCTCCGATGGTAGTAAATCTGATTTTGGTCACACGCCAGCAAACGCTCGGCAATTTGTGCTTCAGGTACATCGAGTTTTAACCATTGGTCGGTGCATGATTTGATCTTATCTCTGCTGGTTTCCGAAGCATTTGTTAATTTAGTGTCACATACATCTTCTAAGTGTATAATACATGTTTCCGCGTCCATAATATTCATTGCAATGTAACAAAATATAGATGACAACACTACGGACAACGTCAAAATTACGAATCGGACGCGGAACGAAACTCGGCGATGTAATGGACTGAGAACCAAATTTAGATCACCACTGGAGACAAAATGTGCAACTTTCCAGGTCTGAACATTTTTAATTCTTATAAAATAGAAGGCAATGAACATATATTCATGAAAAATCCTTAGTTGTCGAACCGTTTCAAACCAATGACAGCTCTCAGCCTTCGGCCCAT
Organism: Siphonodentalium dalli; assembly: GCA_032622095.1. Taxonomy (NCBI): domain Eukaryota; kingdom Metazoa; phylum Mollusca; class Scaphopoda; order Gadilida; family Siphonodentaliidae; genus Siphonodentalium; species Siphonodentalium dalli. Next base: position 64,447,272 of record CP136067.1, on the reverse strand, counting down.
GGCCTATTATAGTTGCAGTATGTAACTATTATGACCGCGTTAATGGCTTTCGATGTTTAGGTATGAACAATGGCTGGGCCATGCACTCTTGGCGGGAACACAATCCCTCCGATTTTTGATCCGCATTTAGAAGCTTTCTGGTGTGGTGAATGAGAAACCTGCAGTAATAAGCCGTAGTTTTTTGTAATAATTTGAAGGATTAATGTTTTAACATAATTCTGAGGCGGTGCATTCATGTAACCAATATATTTTATATTATAATTTATATTTATGGCTAATAATATGATCTTGAGGGCGTTACCATTAAAATTTTCTGGTTATGGTTTTCTTGTAGTTATATGTTTCTTGAAATTGAGTTTATAGTCTAGAGTTATATGCCAAAGAGTGTTGCCTCCTCGGTTTGTTCAAAATTTTCTCCAAATATGGAAAGTTTGAGTTCGATTTTTTCAATCTACTGAATACTATTAATTGAGGTTTTTTTGCGTTGAGTTTGATTCGCCATTTAGATCACCATGCATCCTTCGAGATCGTTTAGTTGTTTTTGAATTCTGATTTCCAGTTGTTTATGGTTACCCCCCGTGGTCCAAAGGCCCAGGTCGTCAGCGAATTGCGAAATTTGAACATTGTATGCTGGGTTATTGGGTATGTCATTCACGTAGATTAAAAAAAGTAACGGACTTGAGTACGGATCCCTGGGGCGTTCCTGCCTTGATGTCTACACTATCTGATACTTCCTCGCCTATTCTAACTTTTATTGATCATTGCATCAAAAATGAAGATATAAGTCTAAGCATTTTTGTCAGGATATCGGTGGTTGTCCTTCATTTATATCGGAGTCCGTGGTGTCAGACTGAATCAAATGCTTTTTCTACGTCTAGGAAAGTTGCAGCTCCATTCCACCCCCTGTTTAGTGCTGTGCGCATATCTTCGACTATTCCATAAAATGTGTTCGGTTCCTTCGCGCCCGCTTCTTTACGCGTGTTGGAATTTGTTAAAGATTTTTGATTTTCTAGGCGGTCGGAAATTCTAGTGCTGATAATTCTTTCGAATAGTTTGCCCAAAGATTGGAGTAAGCTGATAGGTCTAAAATTTGTCGCAATTGTGTGATCTTTATTCGGTTTGGGTATCATAACTCCTAGTGCGGATTTCCATGTTTTAGGGAAGTATCCATGTTGTAGACATTCATTATAGATTGTCTATAGTCTGTTGAGTAGAGCATCTGGTCCTTGTTTGATTATGCCGAAGGTTATTTCGTCGTCGCCTGGGGCTTTATTTGGTTTGGAACGTTTGAGGCATGCAGTCCTTGATTTCTTGAATTGTTATTTTCTTAGCAAGTGCGTGATCATCGTCCGGTTCTTCAATATATATCTTTATTTCCTCCAGCTAGGAGAGTATGTTTTACAAAATACATGTTATAATAAAATTATAAATATAGAAAGGAAAGTAAATAGTAATTCCCGCCACCATGAAACCCAAGCACTCATCAAGACAATCACACACAGACACACAATGAATGAATAAATAAATAAATAAATACATAAATAAATAAATAATTAAATAAATAAAAACAAGCACACAAAATCTTGACAATAAATACAGATATATGTCAACAGACCGTAGCATAAAGCTATACAATCACTAACAGACCCCTTCCCCACAGCGACATGGCAAAACAGAAAGCATGCTGCAGGCTCGGGACAGTGCTTTCATCATTTATATCGACCGAAAGTTAATTGTGGAAACAGTATATCTTTGCAAACTTTAAAGATCAACATATTTAACAATTTTCATTGGAATTAGCACATAATTTCAGGGTGCGGTAGGTCCAGAGTATGCATCCTGCTTACCGCGTCGCTGCGTTTTAACGATAAGAGAACTCTTGAATGTGCATATAACTACTGAACGTTTAATAACCGTTTAGTTGGCGTATGTTATTAAACGTTCGGTTTTTAAAAAGAGAACATAATTGCGATTACTGTTAATTATCGAAAATATGACTTTCAATAAAAATGAGAGTTAATGTAAGTCAGACAATCTTTTGTCGGCGTTCCGGACGCTAAGCTCCATTTAAACCACATATCATGCATGTGTTGCCTTAAGAAAATATCTCATAAGCGAAAGCTCCTCGTCATAGTAATGCTCTGACAGAGATTCTACAGGAATAACACCCAGGAAAAAAAGTAATTGATCTTCTAATGACATAGAGTCGATAGAAATAAAAGTATTTACACACGTACAACCCACCCATGACGATACAATCGCTCCATATATACATAAACACCACATAAATGACCATGTAGCCAGTCGTTTTTTACACACACACTTCATCCATGACCATACAGCCATATTTAGGTACCGGTATAACCGTACGCCGTACGCCACGCACTTGACTAATATATAGTCACAAGTCACCATGTATATATATTTGCCACACCATGGCCATGTAGTCACTCAATCTATACATATACATCACACCCATAACAATAGAGTCACTCCAAGTACACATATACGCATCACCAATGGCCATACATACGTTATATATATACCAACACCCCGCTCACACGACCATTCATACACCCAGTCTTGCATATACACCACACTCATGACAATTCAGCCATTCGATGTATACTCATAACCACATTCGTGGTCATATAGTCAATGATTGTTTACCAATTCACATCACCATTGGCCATATGGTCATTCCATATACACATATTGGCCGCACCAATGGTCATATAGCCACTAAAGATATACATATGCACCCCACCCATGCCTATAAAGTCACTCCAGGTATACATATACACATCACCAGTGGCCATGCAGCTTTCAAGACATACCAATACCCAGCACATCACCTCACCATTGGCCATACGGTCACTCCCTGTATACACATGACCATATAGCCACTCAAGATATGCATATACACCCCACTCATGACCATAGAGTCACTCAAGTTGTGCGTATACACCTCACTAATTGCCATACAATCCTTCAAGACATACCCGTACCATTTACACCACCGGCCATATGGTATCTCCCACATACATGGCATATAGCCACTCAAGATATACACCCCACACATGGCCATAGAGTCATTCAATGTATACATATACACATCAGCATTGAATGGACACACCAATACCACATGGCCATTTGTATACTCCAGACTTGCATATACACATCACGCATGACAATTCAGCCATTCACTGTATACTCATACATCCGATCCATGATCATACAGCGACTCTCTGTATATATATATATCCCCTAATGACAATACACCAACATCAAAGATGCACATACATACCATATACACCTAAGATCACAATGACACTTCATATATACCAACACGCTCGCCAATGACCATTCATCTATGCATGTATGCATATACATTTCAACAATCATGACCATACAACCGTTCCATGTACACCTATAATTAGTATACCCATAAGCACACAACCACTCATTGTGTATCCATACACCCCACCCATTTCCATACAACCAACACATGTATACATATACACCCATCCATGACAATAAAGCCACCAAATGTACACCTGTACATTCCACACATGATCATAAAGTCACTCCATATATACATAAACAACACACGGATGGAATGTAGCTACTCTCGTTATACCCATACACCACTTCTGTGACTATACAGCCACTCCACGTATACTAATTCACCTCATCCATTAGCACTCCTTGTTTACCTGCATCTCAACATAAACACCACACACATGACCATGTAGACACTCCTTGTATAACTAGTCACACCATTCGTGATTATATTTCATGTGTACCTATTCACATCATCTGTGACCACAAAGTCACTCCCTGACTACCATTTTTACAAACATCATGTATTAAGTTGACCAATGATGATCAATTTTGACGCTAATTTGTGAGAGTAGCAACATCAATTGATCCCGCTCAGCTCAGTTTCGAAGTTCTGCATGCCCATTTCCCTTCAGAAACATGGCCAGAATCTCAAAAGAATTTTTTTAGGCAAAATGCCATACTGCATCCTTTAAAATGAATTTGTCATGCCTCATAAGGTACTGGGGCAACCATAATAGAACCTATAGTTTTCACTTGATTAAGTAACATGTTTAATAACCCAGTAGGTCACAATTTGCTACCTTTTCGGAACAGCAGAGAATAATGTTTGGGATATATATGAAAAATTAACTTGTTGGGTGCATAAGAAATGTTAGTATTCAATCTATATAACACATAATAGTCAAATTATGTCATAAACCACAACTTGTATGTGGTTGCATGGCACCCAGCATGGGGCAATATTTACCATTTTTCACATTTTGGCCGCCATTTTTGCAGCCATTTTGGGCCAAAGTGACACTTTTGGAACCAATGAGTTGGAATATGCATAATAAATGGAATGTTTCACTAAAATTGGACAGTTCTGTCCATTTCTTAATGAAATATGACTAGAAATCACAATGGTGATTTTGGGAAAATGTTATACCGCTTTCTGTAAAATCGAATTTTTGAGAGATGAATAGTATATTTCATTGCTCCAATGATCAGTTAACATGAATAGTACAACATAAAGTGAGAATTCTCAACCAGTACCACACAGCATAAACTGATCTTAAAGATATTAGAGAAAACAAATCATAATTTTCCACTTCGAGCTGCCATTTTGGCTGCCATTTTTTCAGCCATTTTGAGCCAAAGTGACAATTTTGGTACTAATGAGGTGGAATATGCATAAAAAATGGAATGCTTCACTAAAATTGCACAGTTCTGCCCATTTCTTGATGAAATATGACTAGAAATCCCAATGGTAATTTTTGGTAAAATTTTATACCGCTTTCTGTAAAATCGAATTTTTGAGGGTTCAGAAGGGTTTATGATCCCAAGAATAGCATATTTCATTGCTCCAATGGTCAGTTAACATGAAAAATCCAACATAAAGTCACAATTCTCAACCAGTACCAAACAGCATAAACTGATCTTAACGACATTAGAGAAAACAAATCAAATTTTCCACTTCCAGCTGCCATTTTAGCTGCCATTTTTTTCAGCCATTTTGAGCCAAAGTGACAATTTTGGCACTAATGAGGTGGAATATGCATAAAAAATGGAAGGCTTCACTAAAATTGCACAGTTCTGCCCATTTCTTGATGAAATATGACTAGAAATCCCAATGGTGATTTTTGATAAAATTTTATACCGCTTTCTGTAAAATCGAATTTTTGAGGGATCAGAAGGGTTTCTGACACCAGGAATGGCATATTTCATTGCTCCAATGGTCAGTTAACATGAAAAATCCAACATAAAGACACAATTCTCAACCAGTACCAAACAGCATAAACTGATCTTAAAGATATTAGAGAAAAAAATATAATTTTCTACTTCCAGCTGCCATTTTGACGGCCATCTTGGACGGTGAGTTCCAATTTTACCCTATATGGTGGCATTTTATCTTATCTTCCCAAAAATGTATACATTTGTATACATATGATAAGACTCTCTCACTATAATTTGCATCAAACTGACTTTGTGACCCGTCTGAAAAACGGTGGCCATGTTGGGCGCCATCTTGAATTTAACGAGTTCCACTTAACCGAAAGCTGGAACCAGCTGGATTATGATCAGGGATATAGTGGACAATATATGTGCGAAGTTTGGTGCTTTTATCCGGAAGTGAACGATTCTTCCATAATCGGTGCGTATAAAAGCCGAACACAACCGAACATAACCGAACACAAGTCCAAATAATGGGAAATATAACGAATAAAGTTCATAGGCGTGTGTATTCATGTTCACACTATTAATATACGAAGTTTGGTGGAGTTCGGGCCAATATATATAACGGCTGTCTAGCTAGGTGATAATTAATATCATATATATGGTCACTAAGCCGAAAGGCTTTAATTGTTGTTGGTGGCGGTCTCTCACCTATTGTAGTTCAGTGTTTTGACAGTTAGTTGCAATCAGTATTTGATGGCGCCTACTATTATAGAAACAACATGCTTTTGGTGGGCCCCGCCATGAAAGACAACGTATACGATTGTCAAAACAATATTTGAGTGACAAGAAAGTGAGTTCATGGCAAATCACAATCAGCAGTATTTGGCATTCTGATCACAGGTCTGAAAATTCTACAATGCCTAATTCCAAATTGATTTACCCATGCACTGTAAAAAGGACTGTGTGGCACCTTCCACACAATGACTGTGTGGAGGCATTATCTGAACATAAATGTGTACACAATACACACATATGTGTGTATCACCCAATATCCACACATATATGTGTACATCACCACACATATTTGTATGTGACGTCGGTTTTTTAAAATTTCACGTGGTGGTCACGCGCTCGTCGTTGTTTCGTACAGGCTCACAGGCTGCCGTAAAGTGTACACATGGAGTCTTGTTGATTGTGGTGGATCTCGAAATTCGATATATTGGTCGGTCTCTTCGATTATTTCTATAGTTAAGGTAAGATTATATTTAAATTGGCAAGATATTCACCTTTGTGAGAATTTCCGTATCTTTTTTGAATAAAACATGATTGAACGAAATAATAAACTTGATTTGGATTTTCTGATTCATCAATTCCCTGTCGCATAGTCATATATTTACATTTTAGAGTTGTGCGTTTATCTGGGTTTATCTGTTGTTTCTGTAGTCTATATGATACACATCTTTCCGAAGCACAAAACCTGCTCGAAAATTGTCTTTATGTAAATTGACAAATTCAACTGTGTGGTGAAGACATTTACTGAACAAATGTGTGTTCATCACATACACACTATATATTATACAGCGTGCTTTAAACCAGAACCACAATTTTATTATTTTGCACGGTAAGGTTCTCATGTTGATAAAGTAACGACGTTTTTTGTGTTTATATGGAATGCAGATGAGAGGAAATATATACTGAGACCAGTGACGTGGCGACAGAGCGGATATTGGGAAGGGTGTGTCTATAACCCTATCCCAAACCTCGGTAAAATTTACTAAAAATTCCAACAGTTGGAAATTTCATGCCTGACGCAAAGTTACAAGTTTTACACCACATGCATTATAATAGGTTGAAATTGTTCTCTTTGTTTGATTTTTCAACTAGTAATTAGTGGGAAATTTTTAGTTTTTTTTAGACAAACTAGCATATTTTTCTACTTTTGGTAAAACAAAAATGGCCTCAAATGGCCATCGGGTGGAAGACTTCCATTTGGTTGGAAATTATAATAGTTGGAAAGCTTGAGGTACCAATTGGAAAATTCAGAACGAGAGGGGGGTGTGCAAATATAATTCTACAAATATGGTTCAAGGGGGATGGTGGGGTGTACTTCGACATTTGAATGTGGACACCCCACGCCCCCCCCCCCATCAACGGCGACCACTGAGCCGCGTCCATGAATGAGACTTGTGGCTGTCATTGAAATGCCCTAGTCGCATACTACGAAGTTCTATATGACATGTGGCACCCGGAATCACACAAAATGTGTGAAATTGGTGTTTCAAATTAATTTAATTTGAATATGATGAGCATCACTGTTGCAATAAACCTTGAAATACCACAATGGACGATCAATGTACCAAGGGAAACAAATTGTTGGGTGGGTGGGTGGGGTAAATATTTGTCAATTATATTGGTGGTTTACCGAGAGGATGTGAAAAATTAACATGCATAATTTGGCTCCTCTGCTATGTATAACTTGCGCAAATTTGGTTACCGAGGGAGGGGTCCGGGGGGGGGGGGGTGATGTCGTATATCTAATACATATGTAGCCACCGTTTGTGTCCAAAACTTTAAATTGTGAAGAATATTATGTCATTCAATAAATGTCATAGCAAATAATGAACTTAGAAATAATCTAAAATTATAAATACTGCAGAATAGTGAGATGTGTCATTAAAGTATTATTAGCATTTGGACTAAGTGACGTACATGGTGAAGAGTTATCGTTTATACTATAAAAAAGGGGTGGGGGGGGGGCTATGAATGTATTGTGTTATATATAGCTACAATTCCTTATGTAAAATTGCAAATTTCCCGTGTCAAGATTGCGCTTAATGAGGCATCGATCTGGCCATATAGATAAAGTAAAATATATTTATAAATTGTCCGAACATTCATTATGTGAAGCTATAATGAGTAGTACATGTATATATTTAGTATCATTCAAAAACTATATTTCTTTCTGAAAATGCGCTCTTTAATGTATGAATTATAATACTGTTATAGATGTACATACAATGTATACTGTAAATAATATTCCCAATGGCATGTTATAAACAAAATAACTTCTCTGCTTACAGGTTCAATGGTGAAATCATGGCGGTCACGCGGTGTAACGTCGATGTAAATAACAAGATATGGACAAGGCTGCCTTGGCAACGACGCAGATAAACTATAATCAACCAACCAAGAACCACGGTGGAATGTATGAGTTAGACACAAATTCCACAATCAATGATTTTGGTATACATATGATGTCATGTGCTGTAATTTGGTTTCTGTGCAAGAGGCGATTACATTCAAAAAGACTATCCTCTTTGGAGCCCTTAATTTTCTTGTATAGTTCAAGGGATCTCAGAAAGCTTCAGTTAGTTTTAGAGCTTGTTCTTCTACACACGTGAGGGTGAGTCTGATGTAAGACAGCCAACCAGTAGCAATATATATGTATATATAGCAGAGACTGACTTTCGAATTGTTCCAATACATTCAAGTTGAAGGAAAATTCTAGTTATTGATGTGAAACCCATTAATGGAACTTAAACATGCACGCTTATATTTTAAAGGATGACCAAAATATTACGTGAATGTGTTAAACGGCTGTTTGTTTTGTGTCTTTGTATTATTGAAATTAAAGACTATAGCTATACTATATCATTCGACAATCACGATTTCTGCTGTGTACACAAAAGAAGGCCGCGGACCCCCGGGATATGCATGTTTGCTGTTTGATAAGTTAATATTCGAAAACGTCCAGCGCAGCACGTCAAGCATCAGTAGACTATAACATTTCATATGTATGGCGGGAAAAAAAGGTCCAACGATAGCCGAACTATATGTTTGGCCAATAAATATCAGTAAACACTCTTCGTTGAATATGATTTTTTTTTGCAGGATTAGCAGCCTATTGTTTGGATCGACCACACTCTTTTGTACAGATGTAATAAACACATATGTGTTGTCTTGCCCAACAGCATTGTGTACAAGAACAATACAAAATAGTGTAATGGCGGTGAACACTATTGTTTGGATCAACCACACAAATGTGTACGCATGTGATTAACACATATGTGTAGTCTCGCCCAACAACATTGTGTACAATAACAATACAAACGTGTGTGGTAGCGGCGAACATATTGTTTCCTTAGTGCAAACATATTCGTGTCCATTCAACGAACAAATAAATGTGCTGGACCCAACATCTTTGTGTGTGTCAACTACACAACTTTGTAGGTCAGTAACCACACATAAACTGTTCATCTGCATCCACACATTCTTGTGCGCAACTTAGCACACATTTAATGTGTGTCTACAAAGAACAAGTTGTTTTGGTCGATCCACACAGTATGTTCGCCACCACCACACAGCAGATGTGTGGTCATTTGCCACACAATTCACCACACAATGTTGTTGTCGATCAAATGGCTACACAAACTGTGTGGTAACTGTGTGGTTCTACCACACAGTCGTTTTAAGAGTGTGTGGTGTTTGTTCCCAGGAATGTCACGAGATACGCAGCATCGGCTGCGATATGTGTGACCGATGGTTTCATGTAGAGTGCCAGCAATTGAAAATCAATGACTTTTTACTAAGTCATCGCTTGGTGACCAATTTAATTTATGCCAGAATCTTCGGCAAATTTCGACTGACGGACGTTTGACGATACCGAAAACCGCGGCTATTGCCAAGAAGCCATGTCAGACTAAAAGAGTAAAGGCATGCAAAACTAGATCAATCAACCCTAGCAAGCGTCAAAAGGTATCTTGGCGCAAAATAATTATTCCTTTCATATCACATTCCTGTCATATCAGGCACATTTTTGAAAACGATCTTAAATTCCTGCATATCAGACTTTTAAAAAGATACAATACGAAACGCTCTTTATTCGTATTCAGACAATTCATTTCAATTCAATCGGTATTCGATGCATGTGTTTCTACGATAAGTTGAACACTGGCTTTATATCGGCTTCCACCATACAGCATGATATATACACAAAAGTTAGGCACGCATCAGTGCCATTTCCATCCACTGACTTCAAGGAGAACAAACTCTGCCCAAATCCGTTCCGCCGAGGACAGAATTTGCATATAAGTATATTGTATAGTATATTGTATAGTATATTGTATAGTACATGTACTTTGAACATATACTATGATTGACATCAATTCCACCAGAATTCCCTGCACCATCACCAAGAGATTTTATGTCGCCAACAAGAACACTATTATATATAATTTTACAATGTTTACTTATGATTGCAATAAACTATTTGTTTTGTGGTTAGTATTATATTCTCCGAACCATTTCCGCATGAGTATCTTAACTCGACAACCGATTTACTACTTCTTAGAAGTCCGGGGCGTGCTGATATGTTCGCATTTGTCCAGTATGATCCATCTAAACTACCACATTGTACGAAATGACTTGTAATAATAACGGGGGGGGGGTAACATTTTAGTGAGAATGCAGACGAAAATGGACAACAAAACACGTTTTTTCTCGCGAATTAAACCTGCCAAATCCCTTCTGGCAGATATTAATTATCACCTATCAGCGGATAATCTAATCCATGAGACAGAAGTTTGTGTTCGGCTTTTCTATGCCAAACACAAACGCGTTATACAAAACACCCAACAAAACACGCATTATTGAACCAAACTCCACCAAACGTCGTATAGTAATAGTATGAACGTGAATACATATGCCTATGAACTTTACAAGGGGGTCTTATATTTAGTAGACTGTATATAGAGTTATATATCTCAAACGCCAGCTAACGCCACATCTATGCATATCTATGTGTTAATTAATTACCGGTGACTGAGTGTCGAACATAAACTTGTGTTCGGCTTTTCTATGCCGAACACTAAACGCGTTTTACAAAATATCGAATAAAACACTTATTATTGGCCCGAAGTAGTATTGTCTACCCTTTCTAGTAGATGGTTTGATCATGATTTGCTCCGCTCCTGATCCTGATCTAGCCGGGGTTATAGGTCACGACGCGGGGGTGAATATCGGTGAAGGTTATCACGCGTTATCGTGGCGGATATCTCTAGGTCAAGGACGAACAAAATAATTCCGCAACAAGCGGGCCGAGGTTATCACGAGAACAGCGCGTGATCGGGGGGCGTGTATGTCTAAGTTATATATAACGAATCGGCGAAGGTTATCACCAACGACGCGCGTACGTCTAGGTCCCGGGCAAACAATTCGGCGAAGGTTATCACGAGAATAGCGCGTCACGTGTATGTAAACAAATATTTCCACAACAAATCGGCAGGGCACGGAGCCAAGGTTTTAATGGGGTAGGGTATAACTGAACGATAAACGCGGTAGGGTTTGTACTACAGCACCTGGTAAATAATTGTTAATTAATAGTCACAGACATAGACTATAAAACGCGAGGTATCCGTTAATTAGCTGACGTTTCTATTTTGAGTAAAAACAATTTTGATTAGTGTGTGTGTATCAGTTTGTGCGAGTTAATGGGGTAGTATAGGACTATAAAGATGTTCGGCTCACGAGAACAAATACTGTAACCGGCTGAAGCTATTTCACTGACGCCCGTTTCGTTTGGTCTGACGCCAATAAAGAGGGCGGGTATATATGAAAGGCTCAGTATATAAACGTCGGATGGTTACTGTTAAACAATAACGGGAATATATTTCCAACTATATATATTCTAATATATAGTTATTTAGTTTTATTTGATAAAAGTTGGATCACAATTGTTTTAAATCAGGAAGCATTCTATTAAGGATAAACACAAAACCAGGTATGTATATTTATATTTATTCAATTGTCTTTATTTCCAGAAGTCTTGTTCAATTATAGTTTTGAGAATATATACTTCAAACCACTGTTACAATCTTATTGGGGGGTACAAACTTATAAATACAGACGAGTATGGATAACTGACCTCTTTCACCCACAAAGATAACTCTAGTAATAAGTTTCGAACAGCTTGTGTGGTCACACCAAATTTTAATCCCCAAGAATCCAGCTCACTCTGCACATTTAGGGTTTGAATATTCCTCAGAGTCAGAGCCGAGTTGAATAAGTTTTAGAATTAGAAGTAGAAGAAGACTTGTCGTATCGCCTTTTGCGGGTCCTGCTTGTTTGACCTTTTTTTTTCTCAGTAGTACTAGGAAGGGCGTTATAAGTGTAAGGCAAGGGATCAATAGTAGAATTAAAACTGCTGGACGTTAATGGCAAGCTTTTATTAGTAGTAGATATCTGTCAGAAGTTCCTGGTAAGCTCTCACTAGAAGTAGAAGGTGCAGTAAATCCATATGTATATGGCAAGCTGTCCGAAGTAATAGGGCACTAAATCCTCTACTAGAAATACAAGGTACTACAGATGTGTTGGAATGTGGCAGCAAGATCAGAGGAATCCTCATCGCGTATTACTATACATACAAATACCTCTATAGTGCGGGTGGCAGAAGGTTATGAATTGTGATTATATATAGTGAACAGAGAAAATGTTGGCACACACCTATAAGTCTAACACCTATATAATTGCGATGGAAATATTACCAGGCAACATCTTATGTATGCTCCAATCTATTTTAGTCTTAATTATCATTGTGTACGTATCCCAGCTAATATATTGTAGAGTGAGGCGCAATGCCAAAAAATGTTGGCACTGACGACCAATAAGTCGAGCACCTAGATAATTGCCTGTATATACTGCCAGGTAACCGGCGTATGTATGCTCTGATCTATTTTAGTCTTAATTATCCTTATGCATGTATGTCGGGAGCCAATATATATATATATTGTAGCGGGTTTAGTCTACTTTCCTATGCAGGTAAACTAACACTACAGAGTTTGCAAAATCAGACGACAGAAATACGAGCTTTATTGTCAACAAGCGGAATTTCTAAACGGAAATAACACAATGGTATGTATAATTAAAAAAAAAAAAAAAAAATTGTTGTAAAAAAAAAAATTTCAACTTTGTTTTGTTTTTTTTTGTTATTTTTTTTTTTTTTTCAAAAAAAAATTAATTTATTTTTTATTTTTTTTTTTAAAGTTTTTTTTTTTTTTTTTCCTCAACAATATAGTCATGTGATATATCAAATTACTCGTCTCGAAGTATCGACTACAACGCAGCAACTTTTATCAAAATTGTATGTACCTATTTGGAATTAATTAAAGAAATGTTATAACACTATTTCCAAATGCTAGACGTTGGGGTTATATTACTGCCCTATATCAAAAAGGTTTTTTATTCGTTTTTTTTTTTTTACCTTCTTCTTCTTACTCCTTGTATTACCTTTTAGGAAATCGACCGCGACAATGAACTATCACCACCACCACCACTATCAACTTCTATTGTATCAAACACAAAGATATATCAAGAAAAATGTCCAAAGTGCGAATATATTTGCCAATCAAATGTCGACAAGCTTAATCATGAAGATTTACATAGGACATTGGATAATATCTGCCAAACGTATTCCGTGAGTATTATCTTTGTATGTATAGTTTTATTTATTATAAATAAATATATTTCTAATTGTAGGGGAAACAAAATCTGTGGAAGTCAATTATTTATTTACTTCTATTTAAAGGTTACTCCCAGTGAATTCGCCTGCAGTCAGTGTGATAAGGTGTATACTCAGAAGAACAACCTCTCTCGCCACTCACGGGCACAACACGGCGGTATTCAATACCCGTGTTCAAAATGTGGTAAACTGTTCAAATACAGAAACGATAGCGTGAAACATGAGAAGATATGCGCAAGTGTGTTGTATTATGACAAGGTACGTATGATATGTGTTTAAGGGTAAACAATAAAAGAAATAAAAACCTTTTTGCTGTATGTTGGATTGCTATTATATAATTATGTACCAAATATATATCTACATGTATATATATATATATATATATATATATATATATATATATATATATAAATACGACGCAGTATGAGTAATATTTTATTTATTTTTTTATTATTATTTTCAGGAGGTCGTATTCGCTTGCGATCGGTGTGACAAGGCTTTTACCCAAAAGAACAACCTCTCTCGCCACTCACGGAAGCAACACGACGGCGTTCAATATCCGTGCTCAAAATGTAGTAAAGTATATAAATACAGAAGCGATAGGGTGAAACACGAGAAGATATGCCCGGGTACCCATACCTCGTATTCGTGTTCAATATGTTGCAAATCGTTCGAATATAAAAGCAACCAGAAGAGACACGAACGGGTATGCGTAGGTACCGAACACGTTTGTCACGTTTGTCAAATGAGGTGTTCTACGGCGGGGGGACTCAGACAACATCACGACACTCATCAAAGACAACAGAAAAGAAAACGTAGCGATATAACATATTCCGTATCGAACAAACGTCCTAAAACATCAATAAATTGTTATTGCTGTCGGCAATGCACAGAAAAATTCCCTGATCGACACGAGTTATATCTGCACAGAAAAAATATACACTTTCAAACCGGAGGGGGTATACAGAAAACACCGTGGGGAAACCAACCACCGCCTTGGCGAGATAACACCGGAGCGAATGATTCTGATTTAGAAGAAGCGTATTTAGCCAATAGGGACAGTATATTACAACAACATAAGAAAGGAGCGATATATAACTTATACAATTTCCCACTAAGCAACGAGGTCACTATAAAAACATTGATAACTTGTATAAGAAAAATATATAAGGACAAGAAAAGCGCTATGCGCCTAAACCTAATGTTCGGAGTAATATTGAAGAACAAAGAAAATGGCAGATACCGCTACTACGCCCCGTATAAGAACAGCGCCGTATTTGATACCCCGGTGTACCTTTCCAGGAGGGTGGATATCAGAAAGCTGAAATCCAAATTGACTGAAATGGATATGACCGCGGTTCTGCTTAAATCGAGACCCGACACCGCCTGGGTTCCGGTGTTAATAACCAACGTAAATTTCGAGATTTTCGGCTTGAACTATCCAGTAGGAAGAGGGGAAGTCCCGGATTATCTCGCGCGAAAGATGAGTATTCACACTCTAATCAACAATGTTCAAGGCGGACGACGATACAACGACAACCCATGCGCCTTTCGCTGTATCGCGCTCCACAAAGGATATAAACTATATAATCTGGAAAATGCGACCAAGCAATATTTCAGCGAGTGGAAAAAGTATAAATCAATCGGCAAGCGATTCGACGGAGTGTGCTTCGAAGAGTTTCCCGACATCGAAAAGTTGTTCAATCTAAACCTGGAGGCCTACAGTTTGAACGAAGAGGGTTTCGCCGTATCAGTGTACGCGTCCCGGGGAAAGCACGATACAACCCTATACGTCAATATTCACGAAAATCATATGATGTATATAAAGAATTTCCCTCAATATGCGAGCAAGTACCAATGCGTGAACTGCGATCGCCACTTTCCGAAAGCTCGTGACTTACGACGACACCGAGTAATTTGCGTCAACCAGACGGAGTTCGTATACCCCGGTGGGTTTTACAAGGATTTCGAAAGCATCTTCGTCCAGTTGGAACAACAAGGCATACACGTACCGAAGAATGAGCGAATATACCCGTGGTTTATTTGTTTCGATTACGAGTCGCTGCTTCAAAAGGTGGACAATGACGCGCCCGGTCAGAATCTGGAATGGATTCAGAAACACGTACCCGTAAGCGTGTCTATCTGCAGTAATATCGAAGGACATACCGAACCTTTCTGTATAGTGGAACCCGACACTAATACTCTGGTGGAATGTATGGTGGCTTCTATGTACGAGATGTACGCGACCGTCTCTGAGTTGGCGGAGGATAAATGGGGTTGGGTGGTGCAAGAAATTAACGAGAAAATAAAGGCTGAGAATGATGATGATGATGATGATGATGATGATGATGATGATGAGGATGATGATGATGATGGCGGTAAGAAGAAGAGGAAGAAGCACACAACCTTAAGTAGTTTACTCGGCAAATTCTCTCAATATATGTCTCAAGTCCCCGTCTTGGGATTTAACTCATCAAACTATGACTTGAATTTGATTAAGATTTGCCTAGCCAGATATTTGAACTTACACGCCGAGGAGCGAGTGTTCGTGGTCAAGAAGAACAACTCGTACATGTGTATAGCTTCTAAGCGACTCAAATTCCTCGATATATCTCATTACCTATCGCCGGGTTCGTCTTACGTAAAATTCCTCAAGGCGTACGACGTCAAAGAAACGAAAGGCTTCTTTCCCTACGACTTTTTTGACGATATCGACAAGTTGAATGCGAAGCGACTACCGCCTCACGAAGCCTTCTACAACTCGATGTCAAAATCAAATATCAGCGAAGCCGACTACGCTTACTGTCAGCTCGTGTGGGAAACCGAAGGTATGGCGACCTTTAAAGATTTTCTCATATGGTACAACAACAGAGACGTCAAACCCTTCGTGACTGCGGTCGAACGTTTGCAAACGTTTTATTTCGATCAAAATATCGACGTCTTCAAAACCGCTATATCAGTACCCGGAATCGCCAGGCAATTGGCCTTTCGTGCCGCGCGTGAAAACGACGCGAACTTCGCGCTGTTCGGAAAGAACCGCGTTTATCGTTCAGTTATACCCTACCCCATTAAAACCTTGGCTCCGTGCCCTGCCGATTTGTTGTGGAAATATTTTTTTACATACACGTGACGCGCTATTCTCGTGATAACCTTCGCCGAATTGTTTGCCCGGGACCTAGACGTACGCGCGTCGTTGGTGATAACCTTCGCCGATTCGTTATATATAACTTAGACATACACGCCCCCCGATCACGCGCTGTTCTCGTGATAACCTCGGCCCGCTTGTTGCGGAATTATTTTGTTCGTCCTTGACCTAGAGATATCCGCCACGATAACGCGTGATAACCTTCACCGATATTCACCCCCGCGTCGTGACCTATAACCCCGGCTAGATCAGGATCAGGAGCGGAGCAAATCATGATCAAACCATCTACTAGAAAGGGTAGACAATACTACTGCCCGAACTCCACCAAAGTTCGTATAGTAATAGTGTGAACATGAATACATATGCCTATGAACTTTATTCGTGAAATTTCCCATTATTTGGACTTGTGTTCGGTTATGTTCGGTTGTGTTCGGCTTTTATGAGCTCCCGCTATATAATATACCGTTTCAATGCTTTGCGAAACATTTTGACGCTTTGTAGGCAGCATAATTAAAAGCCGGAAGAATCGTTTACAGGCCTACCAGAAGCTATCCACCGAATTATGTGATACTGCATGTCATTATATGCAACTTGTTTAGCTCTTTTGTCCAATAAGGCTTTAAAAACGGTTTGAATGATTTTTGTCAGCCGAAAAACGAATAGCACACACAATGTCTGTATAACATTGATCAACATCACACTTACTTTTTAACTGATAATTTGGTACGCTCCTGGTATGCGGTCAACAATTTTTCGTCCGATCTGAAGCCTTTCCAGCTATACCGTGGGCGGTTAACTTGATACTTTTAAATTCGTCCGATGGTGACAGAGAGATGTCCAAAACGGAGTCAAAGCGCTCTATGGTTTGATACATTTGACACGTCGTCATCTGATACTTCACATTGGAGAATTAAGTGAGAGTCCGGCTCACTCACAACAAGGTATCACAACAAGCCATCACTGTCAGACAGACAGACAGATTATTTTATTCCTCCATTATTGGAGATGAAGTCAGTGGCGTAGGAAGGTTATAATTATTCCTACGGCCCATAGGTATCATTCCATAGCCGCGCTTGCGCGGCTCCGAGAAGATGGGATGGTATGGAAGGGTGGTGTCCCCCTTCCAAAATTGGGAAATGTTTAAATATTCAACATTGAAATGGCAATTTCTGGTGCATTTTGGCGTAACCAATGTTACATTACACATGCTGGGAGAAAAGAATGAAACGTGCATCAATACCGGTCCTACTAAACAACGAACACAAACGAACACAAACGAACATAAACGAACACAGGTCTAAAAAGCGGAATAGAAGGGTGAAATTTGGTTTGTGGGTGCGTGTGGGTCCATTATATGTGTATGTGGTGTTATTTCCAACTTTGATGACTTATTTTTCGAGTTATAAGCATTATTTGAATGCAAAGCTACTAAACAACGAACACAAACGAACATGAGATTAGCCGTATTGCAAAGGTGTTAATAAAGGTGTTAATTAACTACCGCCTTATCTATGGCTTATACTCTGTCTCTTTGTCACTGAGTTGTTTTGACTTAGTTAGGTTGTCTTATTATTACTTCGTTTAACTTCCCTGGCATCACACTGCTCTTTCAGTAGAGCTTCAGGTACTAGAATCAAAGTTTGTTTTATATACAATCGAATATTTATATATTATTTTACACTGACTCAGCCCCGGCGGAACGATGGGCAGAGTTTGTTCTCCTTGAAGTCAGTGCATGGATGAAAATGGCTCCAGCAAAATGTTGCATTATTGAAATCAAGTAATGTACTTATTTGATATGAATCCAAGAAGTCTATATTTTATTTTATCACATGATTAGCACTATTTTCCTATGTAATATTCGAGCGTAATAGACACGTGTAATATCGTTGCGTGCAATGACGTCACGCTGCTCTTTGGGACAAAGTTCTCTGTCTGTTAATTATTGTTGTTTTCGATAAAAAATTAAGCGATTATATGACCATGTGATAAAAAGTATCTCAAACTCGTTCTATTTTATACGTAATTTATCAACCTCGTCCACTAAATTCTATTTGAGCCTCGGTAAACCTCGACTCAAATCGAATTTAGTGAACTCGGTTGATAAATTCCGTATAAAATAGAAACTCATGTGAGATCCTATATGTATATTTACATACTATATGCTAACTTTCTGTCGTTTGTTGGTGATCGTCTTGGTTTTTGATGTCTTCACTCTTTCCTTTTTTTTGTCCATTTTTGTTTTGCCAGAGCGGTAGTTTTGGGTATAGTTAATTGTCATCAGTTGAAGTTTGGAATTTGGAATTGTCACTCACAAAATTAAGAAGTCTTCGCATTAGTCTGTCTCGTTGTTCGGCCGTCATATTTGTTCAAATTTGTTCAAGATGATGCAATGCCTGATAATGTAAAATCCCCTCCACTCGAATGTCAAGCAGTTGGTCAGTCACTGTTTCATTTACATTGTCTGTAAACTCAGTAAATTATTTTGTTAATTATATTATTAAAGGCACGGGAGGCCTTAGTTGTCGAAAATATTCATATTTGTTCCAATCATCGTAAACAGAAAAACACTAAAACGCATACAGTTTCGTTCATCGTGTAAACAGCATGCTATCATAAAGACCTACTATATATATTACCTAAGCAAGAGCCTGATTGTGTTACAGAAGACAGCACCGTACGTGTTACTGGCTAATCACACACAAATGATATAAACGATCTTTATTAGTTCCATATCAGGAATTCAGCAACAAAGAACGCTCTTTATGTTTACCATCATAATATAAACAAACACCAGGAAAGTAACTTTTTATGCTTTTGTTTACACAATGGTCAAACATATGACAATAACATACTTTTATGCGATATTTCTTATTTGTATACGGACAAAGTCTGTCTACATTTTCTTTTTGTGTCGGTTTTTGACCGTTGGAAATTTTTCACAGCATATACCCACTGCCAACGACTCCCGCACCTTTAATGCTTTCATAATTGTTATTTGTCCAACATTTCGGAATTGTTGAATTTTGTTTTCTAGCATTGAAAACTTTCGTCTTTAGTCTTTCCATAAATGTAAGGTATCGTCTGTTGTCACATATATTTGTCAATTATGTCTGTCTGTATTTCGTCATAAATGATTTTGTTTTCTATTGTTACCAAGCCGCTCTCGCTATTGAATACTTTTCCATCTTATTGACAGTTTGATCACTGTCTGTTTTACTTAAATTACGATTGAGATTTTCCTTAAGATGCCTGGTACATAGCGTATGCGTGTACCAGGAAAGCAAGCAGATATAGCATTTACCAGAGTGATCTCCGAGACTGAGAAAAAATATATAGTCATCTCAGAGACTGACAACAATGACTCTACTCACATTCACTCAAATGTTTTGTTAGCTATGCATTAAAACGCCGACCTCTGATGTTTCCCCGTGTTTTTATTGCCATCAGTGATAAAATTGACAATCATCTTGCAGTAAAAACAAGGAGACAGAGTAAGCCGTAGTTAATTAACACCTGCATGGTAACCTCTGCACTGCCGCTAATCTTATGTTCGTTTGTGTTCGTTGTTTAGTAGTTTTGTATTCAAATAATGCTAATAACTCAAAAAATAAATCATCAAAGTTGGAAATAACACCACATACACATAGAATGGACTCACGCGCACCCATAAACCAAATTTCACCCTTCTACTCCGATTTTTGGACCTGTGTTCGTTTATGTTCGTTTATGTTCGTTTGTGTTCGTTTGTGTTCGTTGTTTAGTAGGACCCATCAATACAGACGGATAACATGATATAGTCAACTACGTTTCTTCGATAAGAACTATAAATTAAGCAGCATGGCATCGTAGAAGTTCCACGTTCCGTGTTTTATGACTATCCCCAATCGCACCATTCCCATGTGTGTAACGACAAAAAACTTCACTGGTGCGAATATTGGTACGGCCAAAACCGCCCGGCCGTACCCGCTCCTACGCCACTGGATGAAGTATATATATACAAACAATATACAATGGTAGGTATAGGTGGTACAGAAGATATGTAGTATTGATTACAAAATATTCAAATGTGACATCATATAATAACATAGAATGGACCCCCACGCACCCACAAACCCAATTTCACCCTTCTATTCCGCTTTTTGGACCTATGTTCGTTTATGTTCGTTGTTTAGTAGGACCCACACGGTGCGCGCTTTTTATGACGTTTTGCCCATTTCCGGTACAAGAATAGAAATGCGTTTTCTGTGGTTTCGTTGTGACGAAATTATACCAGGTTTTTTGATCGGATTGCTTGCTATTGGGCTATGTTTAGTGGGTATCCTGCTCCACATGGAAAACAACGAAGTAGCACAAAATAAGGAGAAAAGCTGCAGGTATTAATTGTCCTATAAACACGATTTTATAGGTGTACATTTCGCACAACAATAGATAATCGATTTTGCAAATGAAATGATTGTGACATTGTCGATTATCCTGCGCCGGAAAAATACAACAGTACAGATACAGATGTCTGTCAATTCCTAGTCTGAATATATACTGTCTAATTACATTGACAGTATGAAATCGCTGCAGCTCGTGCGATGTCACAAGCAACTAGTCAAGTGCGTGTGGACAATATAGACACAAATGCGCTAACCCCCCAATCATTATGGGTCCGTGACTACCCGCCCCCGAGACAACCCGCCCCCTTCCACTCTGAGACAACCCGCCCCCGGACAACCCGCCCCCCAAAAATCAATTAGCGGTAATCAGTGGCTAATTAGGAGGTGTGAGGGGATTATGAGATTATAAACTGGGTTGTTTTTTATAGATTTTTATTTGATTTAACAACACGGACAACAATAAATACACATGTATAACTTATGAACACAAACATGCATCAACAATAATATGTTTATTTATTACTACGAAGTTTAATGAACGAAATTTAAAAACGGAATTAATTAATATGAATATGAACGAAGATTAAAAACATTCGATGTGGCAGGTCGAAGTCTAGGTTCAGGCTGTCTGAAGTCTGGTCGCAGTCCATCATTGATGCTAAGTCGAGGATGTCGTCGGTAGTATTTCGAGAAGTGTCTGGCCTGTTGGATATAATTTTTTTTTTAAAACAGAGCTATATAATTTTGACAGTGTACATTTAGCCTATATTTACTATATATCTACTATATATTTACATGCTATTTTATAGATATTAAAATATTACAAAGTGATTTACAGAACACAGGACCGTATACAATAATTACTTGTCTTTGCAAGCTATATTTATTATATATCTATTATATATTTACATGATATTTTAATATATAGATATTAAAATATTACAAAGTGATTTACAGAACACAAGACCGTAAGTTTCCAATATAAATTACCTGTCTTTGCAAATGGAATTAAGGGCGACGGTCCCTCGTTTGGCATGAAAGTACTGCACGTGGTCGATTCCAGTGTCACATAGTCGGTGTTGCCAGTGTCGGCATCGTTCAAAGGCTGTTTGTTTACTCACCTCCAGTTAACATCAGCGAGATGAACCCCGATCACTATAAGTGTTGTGATAACACACTGTGATAATGAACCATTTGCATCAAATGTTTGTTTTGAAAGCACCCCTTTTAATTAGTCTTCACTTACCTTAAGTGCCGTTCAGTTGTCAAAACATCGTGTCATTCTTTACCCCTGTCCACGCATTGACATAATTAATGAATAAACACATGTTTTGTTGGTCAAAATCTTTAATAATATATCACCAAAGAACATAAAAGAACATAATCACTATTAACAATTTCGGGACAACCCGCCCTCATTTATCGGGACATCCCGCCCCCAAAATAGCAGAGGGGCGGGTTGTCTCGGGGGCGGGTAGTCCCGTTCCCATCATTATCACTGACACTATTTTTTGCAACAAACCTTGTGATATGGAAACGGGCCCACTCGCCCCAGGGCCAGCTCGCCCCAGTCGACCTGGGCCAGCTCGCCCCGAGCCAGCTCGCCCCGGGCCAGCTCGCCCCAAGTGATAATGTCTTATTTAAGTTGTCGTTTTGGGGTCGTTTTGCTTGCTTTCTCTCTCTCTCTCTTTCCTCTCTCTCTCTCTCTCTGTCTCTCTCTCTCTCTCTCTCTCTCGCTCTAAGCCAAAGGGTTGTCGAGAGATAGATTGGATAGTTGGGTAGCAGTGATAATTATTTATTGAATACGTGAATGAATATGTAAAAATACGACGACTAATATAATGGAATATGAATGAATGGATGATGAATTATTCTCCACAATCAGTTGGCCGCCGCCCTCTCGATGCTTTGCTCTTAAGATATAATCTAGCACATTTCTTCAGGAATGCACCTGTCGTCAGTTCTTGTGGTCGGCATATGAAAGTGATTATCTATCACTCTGAAGCCATCTCACCCTCTGAAGTGTGAGGTGTGATTAGTCGACTGGTTACTGTGTAAACAACCTGCTTCTATTGTTTTGATAGGATATGAATGGGGATAATAACGGCTTCTAAGGGTTTCCCAAACTCCAGAGATAGTGAGATGATTATTTATGAATTCGCTGGTTCGTTGTTCAAACCAACTAGTGTGATATACTGCATGGCTATTATCTTTGCTAACAAACGTGCCTAAAGTAATCTGAATGTCAAAATTGATGGACATAACTCTGAAATATATCATAATCTGAACTTAAGAAATTAATATATTAATTTGTTTACAACTTTAATACAAATGTAATACCCGGGCCAGCTCGCCCCTGAAAGGTGGGCCAGCTCGCCCCAAAAACGGCTGGCCCTGAGGCGAGTGGGCCCGGATCCTGTGATATCGCAGTATATCACTATATGTAGCAATAGGCAACGATTTTTTTCAAAACCCTTTTCCAGATATTCAGATGCAGTTACAGCAGCTTTAGGGTGTTAGGAATATGAAACAAAGTCAGTAGTAATGGCAGTGTTTGAAAAAAATGACTTTTTTTCTTCAAATAATTGGACTGGGGTCAGGGGGTCGACAATTCGCAGTTTTTGAGGAATGGCAAAATTCTGACAACACAGCATAACGGCAAAGTTTTCGAATTCTTATGGGAAACCTATATGTTGTTCTAATCGGGAACGATCAATCTACATAATCAATTCAGAAATATGAACTTTTCCTTCATAAAAATAGAAAATTTTGATCAAAATCCAAGTATACCCGGCGGGCCACCAAAAAGATGAATTTTTTTTTTTTTTTTTCAAGTACCGTATGTTGACAATATACTATAAAAACTTTTGGTATTTCTGTGTGTTATTTCTATTATCAGACACTATTGAATACATTTTGATAAAAAAATTGAGACTTTTGTGTCAAATACGTGGAAATATTTCTTGATAACCAAACTATACCCCCTACTATACCCCCTACCAAAATGTTTAAAAAGCTATTTTTTTCAACATTATGGAGCTATTCACGCAAAATACTACCTAACCTGCAGCAAAACTGTATATAGGTTTCATTGTCGGCCATTGGTGTATCGATATGATTTTTTTTTATTTTTTTTCAATTAATTCTTAGAAAACGGACAAAATATGAGTGTCAACCTTCACAAAGTTCATGAGCCAAACTATTTTCAAGCGTATGACAGAACTATATCTCAATTAATGTTGGAGGCATTGTTTTATGTAACCATTGCAACATGATAAAGTATGGTTTGAAATAACTGGTTAAGTGGATAAACAAACCATTACCCACCCGTTCGCAACAAAATATCATGTTATGGGCATTATGAGGCCATTATGATACGATTAATGATACTTTATGATGGCATGGTGGTAAAATATGCCCAAGAAGCTATTCTACCCACTCATTCGTACAGATCGACTAGTATCAGCACAAAATATTATTTTGCGCCATCATTCAAACGGGAACGGGACTACCTGCCCCGAGACAACCCGTCCCTCTGCTATTTTCAGGGCGGGTTGTCCCGATAAATAAGGGTGGGTTGTCCGGAAATTGTTAATAGTGATTATGTTCTTTGATGATATATTATTAAAGATTTTGACCAACAAAACATGTGTTTATTCATTAATTATGTCAAAGCATTTTGCTTGTTGTCCAATTAATCCTCTTCACAAATCTCCATATTTCTACATGTATATTGTGTCTATGTTATGAGAAGAAAAAAGAGACCAGCACAATGCACTGGCAGACATCCAGCAGCAGCCCCAAATTAATCATTGTTCGTTTGTTAAACTTAATAAATTTTGTTTTTAATCTTCGTTCACGTTCATATTCATATTAGCCTATATACTTCATTCCGTTTTTTGTTGTCCGTGTTGTTACATCAAATAAAAACCTATAAAGAACAACCTGGCAAGTTTCTTTAAACAAACATCTCATAATCCCGTCACACGTCCTAATTAGCCACTAATTACCGCTAAGTGATTTTAGGGGGCGGGTTGTCAGGGGGCGGGTTGTCTTGAGTGAAAGGGGGCGGGTTGTCTCAGGGGCGGGTAGTCACGGCCCCATTCAAACATGTGTCCAAGATGTTTTGCTTCAACCCGAATACCAGTCAACTTTGGGGTATGAATCCTGCGTACGGCTTCAAAACACCCTGAATCCCGCATACCGGGGGGGGGGGGGGGGGGGGGGGGGGGGGGGGGGGGTGATACCTTCATGTATTACACCACATGTATCGTATGTCATACATGTAGGCCTAATTCAATTGTTGACTTAATTTTTTTTTTTAAACAAGTTAAATTTCAAGTTAAAATATCATTAATTATGGCATAATACACAATCAAGTGGCTTAGATAAATCAGATCTTCTCAATCAACCAATTTCATTCAAATAAAGGCAAAATGGTCAGCAGAATACATTACTATTCACTTCAAATACATTTGTTTACGTACGATCATTAATATGTTCATGGGGCCGCCATGTTTTAATCATGTGACTACATTAGCTGGTAATACTAATACTACAAATAGAGTGATCTCCCCTGGCATTTAAAAACATATTTTTTCCTTTGAATCCAGGACCAGCGCGACGATCGAAATACGGCTTTTTATTGCTAACTTTTTACTTTTTAACTTACCAGTGAGCAATGAAGAGTAATCGATATTAATCGAGGTGGTCAGAAAGTTTCAAATTCGGAGTATTTTCACGATTTCAACAAAAATCTTTTCACAAATATTTTAGCGGCTTTTTAGTTTGGTAAACGAAGGATATTCTATCCGCTGCCGAATTGTGCTATTTTTATTGGAAAAGGACACGTAATTGCTTAAAATAGCGGTGTTTACAATTACCTTCAGTCACGAGACTCTGGAGATTTCCTGTGATGTCATCATTTACCGACTTCCGGAAATACGCGAGTTATCGTTCTTGTTCGGGGTTGCCTATTGCTAGTATATGGTGGAGTAGTCCAAAATTTACTATACATTGAATGTATAGTCCAACTTTCCCCACCGCTGGTAATGGAGCTTTTTATTCAAGTCCGGAAAGGAAGAATATGACGCAAGATACGACCAAACCGCGATGTTCCCCGGGTAATACATGTGCTAATGCGTCACCCTGACATACAGTGCCTTTCACCTTCCTTTTCCAAAAAAGAGACATTTATCGAGAATTTTTTGGCGAGGAGGCGACCAATTTTCAAACATGGTTGTGTTCGACCGAACTTCCGGCCACACCACACTTGCTGTCGTGGGAACAAGTCATTTCGTATCCTGACCAGCTCGTACCCTCCGAAAAAAGTCAACTCGTACCCTATTCTGAGTCAACTAAGGCGTGCGTTCAGTTTCTCATCTAATAACTTTGCTTATCTTATTTTTTCACCGGGATTGAACGTACTATGGAACCCACAGTGATCTCTTGGACGTAATAGATACAGAAATTGAACAGAAACATGCATGATCTCTTGGACGTAAAAGATACAGAAGTGGAACAGAAACATGCCTATATATATACATACTAATTAAATAAACACACTTACCTGTTTTCAATCGTCGTATTCCATCACGATGCGCCGTGTCGTAATCCAGTTTCTCATCTAATAACATAAATTTGTCCACCCTGCATATATACGCGACTGGCCGGAAAAACTGGCCGGTTTTCCGGCCATGACGTAATCTCGTTCTACCGTCGGCATCGCAGTTTTGCACTTTATTTTTTATATTTCGATAAAGTAGCCATATCCTTGTACTTGAGACAACAAGCAGGAACATTGAAGCTTGTATAGAAGCCAAATTAAAACAGATCGTCTTTCTTTGATCTCAAGTTAATGAACTAAACGCATGTAAGCACCACAATATACAGTGGATACAACAACTTTTATAACAGTAGCAATTTAAGCCGACATCAAAGGAACCACAGCGGTTGGCAAAAGACACATTGTCACTCTGAGTCAAATGTACTCAGCAGTAAACCAGTGTGACGTCATGAGCAGAGCTCATGTCACCTATTATATGCACATTCTGCATGTTTTCTTTGTATATTATTCACAGTACCACTGAATCAAAACAATTATTAGGTGCAAAATCAAAAGCCATTCCTCAGACAGAGATGACCTGATGCTGGATTCATAATGGATCATTTTTGTATTAATTGGATAGAGAAAAAATACACTGATAATATCTATTAATATTTTAATTGTTTTATTTTTAATTAAACATTTCTTTGATACAGACCTTGTTTTGAGGTAAAATGTCTGCACTGTTCGACGCAGCGACTGCCAGACCTCGCCTGTATTCATGGTTGTTGCTCAGAATTCAACCCCGTAATGACTTATATACCGATGTATAATGCGCATTTTGAGGGGAAACAGTGGGTCAGAAAGTTGGGACTTATAGACAGAAATCTAGGTTAAATTAAAATACGAGAGGCTGGTTACAACTTAACATTCGCTGACAAAGCGTTGCCGAGGAGGGTGTAGACAGGTGTGCATGTGGTCCGCACTACTGATCATGCCTTATTCATGCACCAAGTACAGGATTCCTTGCATTACTCGTCCTGTGTAAAAAGGGGGCTGAGCTAGGTCTGTGGCTATTTTGTGGCCAATATTAAGTCAAGGTAGAGGAGGGGAATGAGGCCGCTCGATGGCCGGCCTGCCGTAGTAGCGGAAACCTTGGCTGAGTATCCACAGGATCTCGGGGGCAATTTGTTTGGTCATATTTATATGCGAACTGGGTACTTGAATTGCATGAATATAAATTCAGCATCAATGAGAAACAAGATACGTTACCAACGAACTATATTAGTCTTGTGCAGTTATCGGAAAAAACTGAACTATCTGATAGTCCACTCATAAGTTTTCTCTGTAACTGGCGTGTCATTAACACATATTTGATAGAGACAGTAGTCCAGAAATCACATGGAATTTACTCAGTATATAGCCTGGAAACCTTCATTAGGAGCCACATACGGTTTCTGTAGAGGATATATCCTGAATAATCCGCTATCATCAAGTGACAAATCTGTATATGACAAACACATTCAACAATCGAATCTTCATTTATGGCCACACAAATTTCTATTCTTAATTTCAAATTTTTCTTGGCATGATTCACACTGCTTTGCTCACTTATTATCAACATATAGACATGCATGGCAGGTAACGTATCATGCAGCAAGTTATAGCAGATCGGGTCAACTGACTCAACACAAAGTTCCCGACTAATATGTCAACCCAACTAAAACTCGTATTTAGTTTATATTGATGTTTGTCGTTCAACATATCAGCTGCATGCCTTAATATAAAGTTAAATTGTAAGGGTAACGTATCATGTTCACTATGCCGATAAAGTTAGGTCTGTACAAGACGTCATATTATCCAAATAGATATAACATAATTATGCTTGTATAAAATTGTCCAAAAATTACCTTGACAATTCAGAGTAAAGATTGTGCGGGAAACCCATGGAAAACTGTTCTCTTCGTTCGCGATGCATTTATTATTGGCGGGGAAACGGGCCTGGATGTTTCAAGCTAGTCCACAGGTGAAAATAATTTTCAGCCTACATGCAGGGTCTCACCGTTTCGTACTGAGGGTTATACCATGTGTATGGAGCTTAAAATTATTTTCACCCGGGGACTTACTTCAAACGCCGGGGCACGTTGCTGTCATTAATAAATGCATCGCTTTAAGCATCTACACCACAAACATGATATAGGGGCCACATGATTTATACATGTACGTATAACTTAAATTCGCAGTACAGTGGGCACAATCCGTTCGCTTTATATATTATAAACGAACTTATGTATCCAATGTACTGGGAATTTTGTAATATATAGAGTGGAACACCTGCGTTCAATAGCTGTAATATTTCACACAATAGACAATACGTGCAAGTCATTACACATCGATCCTTCAGCTACATACATTTATGTGTGCTACACGGTATATATCTAAATTATGTAGCATACAATTACACTGAAGTGAACATGTATAATATTTTACGGTTACCGGTACCATGCAATTATTACAGGGCCTATACTGTTATTCCCCAAGTTTTGTCCTGATTGAATTGAATTGAGTACTGGTATCTTTATTAAATTTAGATACTTTATGTACTTTAAAGATTGTCTATCTCTTCCTATAAAAAATTGTGATTGGCTTTCGTAAAAGTTTCGTTCGCTGATTTTTCTAAGAGCAAAGCCAATTAATGCATGGACTAACATTAAATATAAAATTATCTTCTGTTAATAAATGTGTATTTCAACCTACTCTTATGCACACGATTCTCGGTTTGTTTCTATGGATATATCAGCTGATATATATAATTTGACTTAGGGTAACTGCGACCAGTGTCCAAACGTATTCACAGAAACTGCCGATGGCTGTTTTGTGGACATTCAGCCAAAATTGGAAAATGACGGTAACGTACTAGTATCTTGTTGTAACGTACGTATCTTGCTGTCGTAATTCATTTTTGGTAATATGGCCACTAGGCAGGACACTCAACTGTTAATTAGCGGGTATAATTATTCATGACAATCACACCCATTCACTAAAAGTTACAAACATTCAACATATGGCCGCTTGCACGTGGAGAGATGCTGAACATATGTAACGTATCTTGCAATTTGCAATCGTAGCACTAGTCTTCATGGATATATATGTGGCTGTCATATTGTGCTCTGTCTGAACAACATTCTTTACTGTATATCAACGTGAACAATGATAGTGTGCAGTGTGTAGTTTTTGCGGCGCAAATATCTACTGGATTTCGACCACTCTTTCATGGTAACGTATCTTGTGGTGTACCAACAGGGTCCGCGCTGGACCAAAATTTTCTTTTGCCAAATGTAAATATTTTTTGCCAAATGTAAATATTTTTTGCAAAATTTGTTTAGAATTTGCCAAATATTATCACTAATTTTCTGCTACCTTGATTGAGTCTTATGTTCCGAAACTCGCGGTTTGATATCGATAGAAAAGCAGTTAGTTAATTATTATACTCTCATCTCCATTGTGGTTTATCATACAGCAAGAAACCAATCACCGAGTGTTGCTTCATCAGAAGGGAACATCACAAGGGGATTAGCTATGTAAACACCACCATCACACTAAATACGGGTAATCCCTCCACCCATCGATACCAATGCTATCAGATTAACTGCATCTTAATGGAGGTGTTAACTTTTATGACACCTTATAAAACACTACTAATATAATGCCATTGTAATAATTTCCTAAAATGAATGGTTTTGATTGACCAATATTTTTAAACTTTAGTGGGGAATTAAAAAGCGACTTGCCAAAACTTTTCACAAATGAAATTTTGTTTTGCCAAATGTGAATTATTGTTGCCATTGGCAAATTTGGCAAGTGGCAGCGCGAACCCTGTGTACCAATGGACACTGGCATATCGATGCCACAAGACAACAGCATATTATTCCACACATTCTCTGCTATGGTATTTCCATTTAGAGGATATGAGGGTAAATTTAACCACAACCTGATCGACTGCAATCGAAAACTTCGGTAAGTTCTGTACAACTTTCAAATAAATACTACATCAAGGAAGGACAAGCAGAAAATGGTATTTTCCTGCCCATTTAGCATCTCTTATCAACCTATAGATTGAGCTGAGATTGTTTTATTTTGTATTGTCTGATGCTGTGACTGTCAAACAAAGTCATTGGGAGGTAAAACAATCTTTTGAAAACCCCATTTCAACACCTGGACACATTTTTGTCGAATTTTGACCATTTTTCGGAGATTGGCCCATGTACAATTATTAGAACTATTAAAGTGATGTGAAACACTCCGGTAGGGTGATGAAAGTTGTTATTTTTACAAATATTAATCCAAATTGACCACACACACCGCCACTCTTATACATGTATAATAATTAAATGCAATGGCTCTCTATGATGAAATCATTTGTGTTAGTTTATCCCAGATTGTTGCGTCCCGAATCGAGATGTAAATATTTACAATTGAGCGTAGTTCAGACGATGTTTTCTCTGGAGTGGTCTGGTCGATTTCTATAAAAAATTTCGGCGATGTTAGTAGAATGCTATCAGTTTTATGCACTCAAACAACTCCATAATATGTCTTTAATTTGGATATAATAATTACTACTACTACTACTATAGTAGAGTATAGAATATCACATAGCAGCCTTCATGGCTCATAACATTTAACACAGTTGTTTTAAGATCACCATGCACCTCTTGTGTCTGCGAACTCCAGTGGCAAGATGACTTCTTAATCTGATTTTTTAAATATCTATATCTGCTATTTTGTAATACTCAGGCACCTGGGAGCCAATTTCCTGTCAAAATTTATATATAACTAATCACCTTATTGAGCTGGAGTCAGTTCTTTCCCACATAATACATAGACAGGTTCCATATATGAGGATAAATTTAAGCATTAAAGATCTAAACATATTTAAAAAAAAAAAAAATCCCTACCTGTCTACCTTGATTTTTTTGGCTCCATAATAGGAAACAAGCGAGTTTTGTTTTGGCCTTAGCTACAATATACCGGTAGCTATTCATGTCATGATTTATAAACACAGCTTTCACAGTGACCAGTCTAGTTTAAAACTTTCCAACACATTTCGATGTATACATTGTGTGGAATTTGGTGGGGCAATTAAATTGTCACTCAGGAAAATGTATAAGTTTGTGACTCCCATTTGTGTGAAGTGTCCAAAAAATGGTTTGCAGCCAGTTGTTGCCAGGAAATATACAAATTGAATACATACATGTATATTATTCCTTCAACAGTTCTTGGTTAACCTACAAATTGTAAATTCAGGCCCATTTGTAATGCGGGCCTTTTTGTAAATCGTCTTACACATATATATTTTAATACTGAATACAATTAACGGGGAGTGTATCAATTTTGTATATCTAATTATCTATCCACTCTCAATGTGTGTCAATATGTTCCTTCCCTCTATTTTGGAATCAAATTTAAGACTGTATATGACCACTCGGTTGTCAAAATATCATACATACAGCTTGGAGCACCTCCGAGCGGGGTGAGAAAAAAAAAATAATAAAAAAAAAATTAAATTCCTACCTACCCTACCCTGGACAGATCCCGTTAATTTTTTTTTTAGGCCTAACATAGAAGATCTGCCAATGCAACATTGACTTGACTTGAAACATAAAGGTTAATAGGTTCATTCAACAACAATCAGCCACAGTTTCATTCGCCGTCAGATCTGATGGCAATCCGATGACATTTTAACCGTTTTTAGCTCAACTTTACTTTGTAAAGTTTGAGCTATTGCCATGGCTTTGTCGTCCGTCGTCTGTGTGTGCGTGTGTACGTAAGGCGTCAACAATGCAGGCTACAGGTTGTACCTTTGGTCGGATCATTATTAAATTCATGTCATGATTTATAAACACAGCTTTCACAGTGACCAGTCTAGTTTAAAACTTTCCAACACATTTCGATGTATACATTGTGTTGAATTTGGTGGGGCAATTAAATTGTCACTCAGGAAAATGTATAAGTTTGTGACTCCCATTTGTGTGAAGTGTCCAAAAAATGGTTTGCAGCCAGTTGTTGCCAGGAAATATACAAATTGAATACATACATGTATATTATTCCTTCAACAGTTCTTGGTTAACCTACAAATTGTAAATTCAGGCCCATTTGTAATGCGGGCCTTTTTGTAAATCGTCTTACACATATATATTTTAATACTGAATACAATTAACGGGGAGTGTATCAATTTTGTATATCTAATTATCTATCCACTCTCAATGTGTGTCAATATGTTCCTTCCCTCTATTTTGGAATCAAATTTAAGACTGTATATGACCACTCGGTTGTCAAAATATCATACATACAGCTTGGAGCACCTCCGAGCGGGGTGAGAAAAAAAAAAAAAAAAAAAAAAAATTAAATTCCTACCTACCCTACCCTGGACAGATCCCGTTAAATTTTTTTTTAGGCCTAACATAGAAGATCTGCCAATGCAACATTGACTTGACTTGAAACATAAAGGTTAATAGGTTCATTCAACAACAATCAGCCACAGTTTCATTCGCCGTCAGATCTGATGGCAATCCGATGACATTTTAACCGTTTTTAGCTCAACTTTACTTTGTAAAGTTTGAGCTATTGCCATGGCTTTGTCGTCCGTCGTCTGTGTGTGCGTGTGTACGTAAGGCGTCAACAATGCAGGCTACAGGTTGTACCTTTGGTCGGATCATTATTAAATTTGTCATAGCTGTTGACATCAACATTTGGCCGGCCTGCCGTAGTAGCGGAAACCTTGGCTGAGTATCCACAGGATCTCGGGGGCAATTTGTTTGGTCATATTTATATGCGAACTGGGTACTTGAATTGCATGAATATAAATTCAGCATCAATGAGAAACAAGATACGTTACCAACGAACTATATTAGTCTTGTGCAGTTATCGGAAAAAACTGAACTATCTGATAGTCCACTCATAAGTTTTCTCTGTAACTGGCGTGTCATTAACACATATTTGATAGAGACAGTAGTCCAGAAATCACATGGAATTTACTCAGTATATAGCCTGGAAACCTTCATTAGGAGCCACATACGGTTTCTGTAGAGGATATATCCTGAATAATCCGCTATCATCAAGTGACAAATCTGTATATGACAAACACATTCAACAATCGAATCTTCATTTATGGCCACACAAATTTCTATTCTTAATTTCAAATTTTTCTTGGCATGATTCACACTGCTTTGCTCACTTATTATCAACATATAGACATGCATGGCAGGTAACGTATCATGCAGCAAGTTATAGCAGATCGGGTCAACTGACTCAACACAAAGTTCCCGACTAATATGTCAACCCAACTAAAACTCGTATTTAGTTTATATTGATGTTTGTCGTTCAACATATCAGCTGCATGCCTTAATATAAAGTTAAATTGTAAGGGTAACGTATCATGTTCACTATGCCGATAAAGTTAGGTCTGTACAAGACGTCATCTTATCCAAATAGATATAACATAATTATGCTTGTATAAAATTGTCCAAAAATTACCTTGACAATTCAGAGTAAAGATTGTGCGGGAAACCCATGGAAAACTGTTCTCTTCGTTCGCGATGCATTTATTATTGGCGGGGGAACGGGCCTGGATGTTTCAAGCTAGTCCACAGGTGAAAATAATTTTCAGCCTACATGCAGGGTCTCACCGTTTCGTACTGAGGGTTATACCATGTGTATGGAGCTTAAAATTATTTTCACCCGGGGACTTACTTCAAACGCCGGGGCCCGTTGCTGTCATTAATAAATGCATCGCTTTAAGCATCTACACCACAAACATGATATAGGGGCCACATGATTTATACATGTACGTATAACTTAAATTCGCAGTACAGTGGGCACAATCCGTTCGCTTTATATATTATAAACGAACTTATGTATCCAATGTACTGGGAATTTTGTAATATATAGAGTGGAACACCTGCGTTCAATAGCTGTAATATTTCACACAATAGACAATACGTGCAAGTCATTACACATCGATCCTTCAGCTACATACATTTATGTGTGCTACACGGTATATATCTAAATTATGTAGCATACAATTACACTGAAGTGAACATGTATAATATTTTACGGTTACCGGTACCATGCAATTATTACAGGGCCTATACTGTTATTCCCCAAGTTTTGTCCTGATTGAATTGAATTGAGTACTGGTATCTTTATTAAATTTAGATACTTTATGTACTTTAAAGATTGTCTATCTCTTCCTATAAAAAATTGTGATTGGCTTTCGTAAAAGTTTCGTTCGCTGATTTTTCTAAGAGCAAAGCCAATTAATGCATGGACTAACATTAAATATAAAATTATCTTCTGTTAATAAATGTGTATTTCAACCTACTCTTATGCACACGATTCTCGGTTTGTTTCTATGGATATATCAGCTGATATATATAATTTGACTTAGGGTAACTGCGACCAGTGTCCAAACGTATTCACAGAAACTGCCGATGGCTGTTTTGTGGACATTCAGCCAAAATTGGAAAATGACGGTAACGTACTAGTATCTTGTTGTAACGTACGTATCTTGCTGTCGTAATTCATTTTTGGTAATATGGCCACTAGGCAGGACACTCAACTGTTAATTAGCGGGTATAATTATTCATGACAATCACACCCATTCACTAAAAGTTACAAACATTCAACATATGGCCGCTTGCACGTGGAGAGATGCTGAACATATGTAACGTATCTTGCAATTTGCAATCGTAGCACTAGTCTTCATGGATATATATGTGGCTGTCATATTGTGCTCTGTCTGAACAACATTCTTTACTGTATATCAACGTGAACAATGATAGTGTGCAGTGTGTAGTTTTTGCGGCGCAAATATCTACTGGATTTCGACCACTCTTTCATGGTAACGTATCTTGTGGTGTACCAACAGGGTCCGCGCTGGACCAAAATTTTCTTTTGCCAAATGTAAATATTTTTTGCCAAATGTAAATATTTTTTGCAAAATTTGTTTAGAATTTGCCAAATATTATCACTAATTTTCTGCTACCTTGATTGAGTCTTATGTTCCGAAACTCGCGGTTTGATATCGATAGAAAAGCAGTTAGTTAATTATTATACTCTCATCTCCATTGTGGTTTATCATACAGCAAGAAACCAATCACCGAGTGTTGCTTCATCAGAAGGGAACATCACAAGGGGATTAGCTATGTAAACACCACCATCCATCACACTAAATACGGGTAATCCCTCCACCCATCGATACCAATGCTATCAGATTAACTGCATCTTAATGGAGGTGTTAACTTTTATGACACCTTATAAAACACTACTAATATAATGCCATTGTAATAATTTCCTAAAATGAATGGTTTTGATTGACCAATATTTTTAAACTTTAGTGGGGAATTAAAAAGCGACTTGCCAAAACTTTTCACAAATGAAATTTTGTTTTGCCAAATGTGAATTATTGTTGCCATTGGCAAATTTGGCAAGTGGCAGCGCGAACCCTGTGTACCAATGGACACTGGCATATCGATGCCACAAGACAACAGCATATTATTCCACACATTCTCTGCTATGGTATTTCCATTTAGAGGATATGAGGGTAAATTTAACCACAACCTGATCGACTGCAATCGAAAACTTCGGTAAGTTCTGTACAACTTTCAAATAAATACTACATCAAGGAAGGACAAGCAGAAAATGGTATTTTCCTGCCCATTTAGCATCTCTTATCAACCTATAGATTGAGCTGAGATTGTTTTATTTTGTATTGTCTGATGCTGTGACTGTCAAACAAAGTCATTGGGAGGTAAAACAATCTTTTGAAAACCCCATTTCAACACCTGGACACATTTTTGTCGAATTTTGACCATTTTTCGGAGATTGGCCCATGTACAATTATTAGAACTATTAAAGTGATGTGAAACACTCCGGTAGGGTGATGAAAGTTGTTATTTTTACAAATATTAATCCAAATTGACCACACACACCGCCACTCTTATACATGTATAATAATTAAATGCAATGGCTCTCTATGATGAAATCATTTGTGTTAGTTTATCCCAGATTGTTGCGTCCCGAATCGAGATGTAAATATTTACAATTGAGCGTAGTTCAGACGATGTTTTCTCTGGAGTGGTCTGGTCGATTTCTATAAAAAATTTCGGCGATGTTAGTAGAATGCTATCAGTTTTATGCACTCAAACAACTCCATAATATGTCTTTAATTTGGATATAATAATTACTACTACTACTACTATAGTTGAGTATAGAATATCACATAGCAGCCTTCATGGCTCATAACATTTAACACAGTTGTTTTAAGATCACCATGCACCTCTTGTGTCTGCGAACTCCAGTGGCAAGATGACTTCTTAATCTGATTTTTTAAATATCTATATCTGCTATTTTGTAATACTCAGGCACCTGGGAGCCAATTTCCTGTCAAAATTTATATATAACTAATCACCTTATTGAGCTGGAGTCAGTTCTTTCCCACATAATACATAGACAGGTTCCATATATGAGGATAAATTTAAGCATTAAAGATCTAAACATATTTAAAAAAAAAAAAAATCCCTACCTGTCTACCTTGATTTTTTTGGCTCCATAATAGGAAACAAGCGAGTTTTGTTTTGGCCTTAGCTACAATATACCGGTAGCTATTCATGTCATGATTTATAAACACAGCTTTCACAGTGACCAGTCTAGTTTAAAACTTTCCAACACATTTCGATGTATACATTGTGTGGAATTTGGTGGGGCAATTAAATTGTCACTCAGGAAAATGTATAAGTTTGTGACTCCCATTTGTGTGAAGTGTCCAAAAAATGGTTTGCAGCCAGTTGTTGCCAGGAAATATACAAATTGAATACATACATGTATATTATTCCTTCAACAGTTCTTGGTTAACCTACAAATTGTAAATTCAGGCCCATTTGTAATGCGGGCCTTTTTGTAAATCGTCTTACACATATATATTTTAATACTGAATACAATTAACGGGGAGTGTATCAATTTTGTATATCTAATTATCTATCCACTCTCAATGTGTGTCAATATGTTCCTTCCCTCTATTTTGGAATCAAATTTAAGACTGTATATGACCACTCGGTTGTCAAAATATCATACATACAGCTTGG
This sequence comes from Siphonodentalium dalli, assembly GCA_032622095.1. Lineage (NCBI taxonomy): Eukaryota > Metazoa > Mollusca > Scaphopoda > Gadilida > Siphonodentaliidae > Siphonodentalium > Siphonodentalium dalli. The sequence continues at coordinate 64,409,318 of CP136067.1, read as the reverse complement.
AGCACCTCCGAGCGGGGTGAGAAAAAAAAAATAATAAAAAAAAAATTAAATTCCTACCTACCCTACCCTGGACAGATCCCGTTAAATTTTTTTTTAGGCCTAACATAGAAGATCTGCCAATGCAACATTGACTTGACTTGAAACATAAAGGTTAATAGGTTCATTCAACAACAATCAGCCACAGTTTCATTCGCCGTCAGATCTGATGGCAATCCGATGACATTTTAACCGTTTTTAGCTCAACTTTACTTTGTAAAGTTTGAGCTATTGCCATGGCTTTGTCGTCCGTCGTCTGTGTGTGCGTGTGTACGTAAGGCGTCAACAATGCAGGCTACAGGTTGTACCTTTGGTCGGATCATTATTAAATTCATGTCATGATTTATAAACACAGCTTTCACAGTGACCAGTCTAGTTTAAAACTTTCCAACACATTTCGATGTATACATTGTGTTGAATTTGGTGGGGCAATTAAATTGTCACTCAGGAAAATGTATAAGTTTGTGACTCCCATTTGTGTGAAGTGTCCAAAAAATGGTTTGCAGCCAGTTGTTGCCAGGAAATATACAAATTGAATACATACATGTATATTATTCCTTCAACAGTTCTTGGTTAACCTACAAATTGTAAATTCAGGCCCATTTGTAATGCGGGCCTTTTTGTAAATCGTCTTACACATATATATTTTAATACTGAATACAATTAACGGGGAGTGTATCAATTTTGTATATCTAATTATCTATCCACTCTCAATGTGTGTCAATATGTTCCTTCCCTCTATTTTGGAATCAAATTTAAGACTGTATATGACCACTCGGTTGTCAAAATATCATACATACAGCTTGGAGCACCTCCGAGCGGGGTGAGAAAAAAAAAATAATAAAAAAAAAATTAAATTCCTACCTACCCTACCCTGGACAGATCCCGTTAAATTTTTTTTTAGGCCTAACATAGAAGATCTGCCAATGCAACATTGACTTGACTTGAAACATAAAGGTTAATAGGTTCATTCAACAACAATCAGCCACAGTTTCATTCGCCGTCAGATCTGATGGCAATCCGATGACATTTTAACCGTTTTTAGCTCAACTTTACTTTGTAAAGTTTGAGCTATTGCCATGGCTTTGTCGTCCGTCGTCTGTGTGTGCGTGTGTACGTAAGGCGTCAACAATGCAGGCTACAGGTTGTACCTTTGGTCGGATCATTATTAAATTTGTCATAGCTGTTGACATCAACATTTGGCCGGCCTACCGTAGTAGCGGAAACCTTGGCTGAGTATCCACAGGATCTCGGGGGCAATTTGTTTGGTCATATTTATATGCGAACTGGGTACTTGAATTGCATGAATATAAATTCAGCATCAATGAGAAACAAGATACGTTACCAACGAACTATATTAGTCTTGTGCAGTTATCGGAAAAAACTGAACTATCTGATAGTCCACTCATAAGTTTTCTCTGTAACTGGCGTGTCATTAACACATATTTGATAGAGACAGTAGTCCAGAAATCACATGGAATTTACTCAGTATATAGCCTGGAAACCTTCATTAGGAGCCACATACGGTTTCTGTAGAGGATATATCCTGAATAATCCGCTATCATCAAGTGACAAATCTGTATATGACAAACACATTCAACAATCGAATCTTCATTTATGGCCACACAAATTTCTATTCTTAATTTCAAATTTTTCTTGGCATGATTCACACTGCTTTGCTCACTTATTATCAACATATAGACATGCATGGCAGGTAACGTATCATGCAGCAAGTTATAGCAGATCGGGTCAACTGACTCAACACAAAGTTCCCGACTAATATGTCAACCCAACTAAAACTCGTATTTAGTTTATATTGATGTTTGTCGTTCAACATATCAGCTGCATGCCTTAATATAAAGTTAAATTGTAAGGGTAACGTATCATGTTCACTATGCCGATAAAGTTAGGTCTGTACAAGACGTCATCTTATCCAAATAGATATAACATAATTATGCTTGTATAAAATTGTCCAAAAATTACCTTGACAATTCAGAGTAAAGATTGTGCGGGAAACCCATGGAAAACTGTTCTCTTCGTTCGCGATGCATTTATTATTGGCGGGGGAACGGGCCTGGATGTTTCAAGCTAGTCCACAGGTGAAAATAATTTTCAGCCTACATGCAGGGTCTCACCGTTTCGTACTGAGGGTTATACCATGTGTATGGAGCTTAAAATTATTTTCACCCGGGGACTTACTTCAAACGCCGGGGCCCGTTGCTGTCATTAATAAATGCATCGCTTTAAGCATCTACACCACAAACATGATATAGGGGTCACATGATTTATACATGTACGTATAACTTAAATTCGCAGTACAGTGGGCACAATCCGTTCGCTTTATATATTATAAACGAACTTATGTATCCAATGTACTGGGAATTTTGTAATATATAGAGTGGAACACCTGCGTTCAATAGCTGTAATATTTCACACAATAGACAATACGTGCAAGTCATTACACATCGATCCTTCAGCTACATACATTTATGTGTGCTACACGGTATATATCTAAATTATGTAGCATACAATTACACTGAAGTGAACATGTATAATATTTTACGGTTACCGGTACCATGCAATTATTACAGGGCCTATACTGTTATTCCCCAAGTTTTGTCCTGATTGAATTGAATTGAGTACTGGTATCTTTATTAAATTTAGATACTTTATGTACTTTAAAGATTGTCTATCTCTTCCTATAAAAAATTGTGATTGGCTTTCGTAAAAGTTTCGTTCGCTGATTTTTCTAAGAGCAAAGCCAATTAATGCATGGACTAACATTAAATATAAAATTATCTTCTGTTAATAAATGTGTATTTCAACCTACTCTTATGCACACGATTCTCGGTTTGTTTCTATGGATATATCAGCTGATATATATAATTTGACTTAGGGTAACTGCGACCAGTGTCCAAACGTATTCACAGAAACTGCCGATGGCTGTTTTGTGGACATTCAGCCAAAATTGGAAAATGACGGTAACGTACTAGTATCTTGTTGTAACGTACGTATCTTGCTGTCGTAATTCATTTTTGGTAATATGGCCACTAGGCAGGACACTCAACTGTTAATTAGCGGGTATAATTATTCATGACAATCACACCCATTCACTAAAAGTTACAAACATTCAACATATGGCCGCTTGCACGTGGAGAGATGCTGAACATATGTAACGTATCTTGCAATTTGCAATCGTAGCACTAGTCTTCATGGATATATTTGTGGCTGTCATATTGTGCTCTGTCTGAACAACATTCTTTACTGTATATCAACGTGAACAATGATAGTGTGCAGTGTGTAGTTTTTGCGGCGCAAATATCTACTGGATTTCGACCACTCTTTCATGGTAACGTATCTTGTGGTGTACCAACAGGGTCCGCGCTGGACCAAAATTTTCTTTTGCCAAATGTAAATATTTTTTGCCAAATGTAAATATTTTTTGCAAAATTTGTTTAGAATTTGCCAAATATTATCACTAATTTTCTGCTACCTTGATTGAGTCTTATGTTCCGAAACTCGCGGTTTGATATCGATAGAAAAGCAGTTAGTTAATTATTATACTCTCATCTCCATTGTGGTTTATCATACAGCAAGAAACCAATCACCGAGTGTTGCTTCATCAGAAGGGAACATCACAAGGGGATTAGCTATGTAAACACCACCATCACACTAAATACGGGTAATCCCTCCACCCATCGATACCAATGCTATCAGATTAACTGCATCTTAATGGAGGTGTTAACTTTTATGACACCTTATAAAACACTACTAATATAATGCCATTGTAATAATTTCCTAAAATGAATGGTTTTGATTGACCAATATTTTTAAACTTTAGTGGGGAATTAAAAAGCGACTTGCCAAAACTTTTCACAAATGAAATTTTGTTTTGCCAAATGTGAATTATTGTTGCCATTGGCAAATTTGGCAAGTGGCAGCGCGAACCCTGTGTACCAATGGACACTGGCATATCGATGCCACAAGACAACAGCATATTATTCCACACATTCTCTGCTATGGTATTTCCATTTAGAGGATATGAGGGTAAATTTAACCACAACCTGATCGACTGCAATCGAAAACTTCGGTAAGTTCTGTACAACTTTCAAATAAATACTACATCAAGGAAGGACAAGCAGAAAATGGTATTTTCCTGCCCATTTAGCATCTCTTATCAACCTATAGATTGAGCTGAGATTGTTTTATTTTGTATTGTCTGATGCTGTGACTGTCAAACAAAGTCATTGGGAGGTAAAACAATCTTTTGAAAACCCCATTTCAACACCTGGACACATTTTTGTCGAATTTTGACCATTTTTCGGAGATTGGCCCATGTACAATTATTAGAACTATTAAAGTGATGTGAAACACTCCGGTAGGGTGATGAAAGTTGTTATTTTTACAAATATTAATCCAAATTGACCACACACACCGCCACTCTTATACATGTATAATAATTAAATGCAATGGCTCTCTATGATGAAATCATTTGTGTTAGTTTATCCCAGATTGTTGCGTCCCGAATCGAGATGTAAATATTTACAATTGAGCGTAGTTCAGACGATGTTTTCTCTGGAGTGGTCTGGTCGATTTCTATAAAAAATTTCGGCGATGTTAGTAGAATGCTATCAGTTTTATGCACTCAAACAACTCCATAATATGTCTTTAATTTGGATATAATAATTACTACTACTACTACTATAGTAGAGTATAGAATATCACATAGCAGCCTTCATGGCTCATAACATTTAACACAGTTGTTTTAAGATCACCATGCACCTCTTGTGTCTGCGAACTCCAGTGGCAAGATGACTTCTTAATCTGATTTTTTAAATATCTATATCTGCTATTTTGTAATACTCAGGCACCTGGGAGCCAATTTCCTGTCAAAATTTATATATACCTAATCACCTTATTGAGCTGGAGTCAGTTCTTTCCCACATAATACATAGACAGGTTCCATATATGAGGATAAATTTAAGCATTAAAGATCTAAACATATTTAAAAAAAAAAAAATCCCTACCTGTCTACCTTGATTTTTTTGGCTCCATAATAGGAAACAAGCGAGTTTTGTTTTGGCCTTAGCTACAATATACCGGTAGCTATTCATGTCATGATTTATAAACACAGCTTTCACAGTGACCAGTCTAGTTTAAAACTTTCCAACACATTTCGATGTATACATTGTGTGGAATTTGGTGGGGCAATTAAATTGTCACTCAGGAAAATGTATAAGTTTGTGACTCCCATTTGTGTGAAGTGTCCAAAAAATGGTTTGCAGCCAGTTGTTGCCAGGAAATATACAAATTGAATACATACATGTATATTATAGTCCAGGCACATAAGGTTTCACTAGTGTAAAAAATCGGGGAAAACTGATTTTTTCAGGGATCAATAAGAACATGTTTATGAACAACGTGGCAAAAGTCCCCTAAAATCCGAGTTGAGCTTTTTGAGATATCTTGATTTTTCGGAATGGTTCAAATTCTGAAGCATCTCCATCAGGCCATATGGGAATGCAGTCATGTGTAGATCAATTAATTCCAAATTCATAATACATTGACATACATACAAACAATGCTTAGCCGTGAACCATATAAGTTGAATTGAAGTCCCAAAATGGCCGCCAAAATGGCCAAAATAGAATGAAATTTACATTTTATGCATAATTGAATAGCTAGTCCCATAAGAGTGACAACACGCTCGAAATATGTGAGGAAGAATGATTGCAGAGAATAAGAGAAACATTTTATCGGGTATGTGCGAATTATCTCTAATATATATCGCGAGAGATATAGCGAAAAGCAAGGTCTCATAAAATGGTTAAATCTGGACTTTTTTACCGCAAAGAAACGGGAGAATAAGGCAAATTTTTCTGCACTATTTATCTTGAATCGTGTGATATATATGTACACTACACTGTAAAATGAAATTTAATAGCGAAGAATTGATTCTGTGACCTTTCATAGAAGCCGAAATATATGTGCTCATAGCAGTATCACTAATGTGACCGGTCATCGTTTCTTTTGATATATACACCATCAAACCTTTCGAAATACACTGCTATAGAGCAGTATGAGAGATATTCATAGAGTAATGGGTGAATTGTGTAGATTATATTCTCCGTGTCTTAAAATATTAGTAATTTTTTCCTAAGAATAAGTAATAAAACACGAATATTTCGCTGTTATCACAAGAATGCATGGTGGTATACTATGAAAGCAATTTATCAAAACACAAAGGAGTACCATATACTTTCTTTAAAAAAATCTAAACTTGACCAAAATTGCCCACATACTCTGTGACAGAGACTGTCTTTATACCTGGAAATAATATTTGGTTATATTCACCAAGGTCACATATACGCGAAGGGTACTATGTTTTCTGCAACCGCATTACCGTGTGTATCCCTTCTCCCTAATGTTACACATATCTGCTGAACTAACAACCATAACTAGCAACATTGAGTCAATGTTCAACGCTGAAATAACAGCTTTAAACGATGATCACCTGATATTTTGCACAAGTTCATGGGTGGTTTTGGCAAGATATTTTCAAACAACAAAATACGGAAAACTAATATTGTACATTGCGTAATAGCATATTCCAGTTGTAAGTTGCCGACTGAAGTAAGTTGAACAAATTGTTTACTAAGAGACCGGTTTGGAAGCAGCACGAAAATTAGTCGTATATCAAATGTACGATGTGCTGTCTATTTGATCTGGTGTGATGCAGTGCTAATCTTTTGAAGAGGTGGCGGTTTCTTTGCAATATAATAAGAATTGCAACATACGTGTGTGGTTTATTATCATGTACAGTGATGACCAATCCGGAAATTTAACTACTATTTATACCGCAAGGATATGCACTTAAGTTTCTGCGTTCCATTCAATAATTTATCATCACGCCGAACGAAACTACCATACACTGTGTGGCGAAACATTACTTCGTATGTTGCATGCCCGAAATTATTATTTCTGGCCCCGACTGTAAACAGAAAACCCGAAATTTTAAAGACGTAATTCATTGGGTTTGACCTGCGTTGCAATGGCCGATAAATCCTCCACATGGGCCTGTTTTAATGAACTGTGTACCTTTAAAGATATTTAACAACAGACTTGTATATTGTTAATACGTATTTTACCTACTAGGTGGTTATATAATAAGTTGCCATCATTTCGGCTTAGCTTGGTGGTTGCGGCCATTTTGACAGCCATTTCATGACCGCGTTTGTAGTATTCTGATCGTGTCACTATATTCGCTCTCGTACTCATATTTCACATATACTGGTATAACTTAGTAATGCATATGACTAGCTTAGACAAAATAGAATATCAAAATACGACCAGATCGTTGACAACCAGTTTCGGGGGTAGGGTTATGTTTTTACAAGTTTTGACAACTTATGATGTGCGTACTCGCCAAGTTCTGCCTATTATAGCGACGGGGGTGGTGTCTGTGCAGTTTTTAAAATAGATATCTTGCGCCTATGTTTTGAGAAGCCTGAGTAATCCGACATCGAAAACATCAGTTTGTCTTCAAAATCGTCAGTATTTTGGCTCAGTGTTTTATTTCATATCTATATCTGCGAAATTCATTCGATATTTCCCTTTGAATGGGTGTCGTTGGTTCGAGAATTGTATATCGAACAATATTGAGTGCTTTTTGTATACGTTTCGGCTGAAAAATTGTTACAACATCCAATTATTTCCATCATTGTGAAAAATATTGTTTTGTTTAATTATATGGAAAAAATGATGTAACTCAGAAAGCTCAAATCGGATTTTAGGGGACTTTTCGTGACGCGTCCGCGATGTTATGGCCAAAATAATATAAAAAAATCAGCTTTCCCCGATTTATTTCCTTACTTTTCCACTTCCATGTCTAATGTGCCTGGACTATTATTCCTTCAACAGTTCTTGGTTAACCTACAAATTGTAAATTCAGGCCCATTTGTAATGCGGGCCTTTTTGTAAATCGTCTTACACATATATATTTTAATACTGAATACAATTAACGGGGAGTGTATCAATTTTGTATATCTAATTATCTATCCACTCTCAATGTGTGTCAATATGTTCCTTCCCTCTATTTTGGAATCAAATTTAAGACTGTATATGACCACTCGGTTGTCAAAATATCATACATACAGCTTGGAGCACCTCCGAGCGGGGTGAGAAAAAAAAAATAATAAAAAAAAAATTAAATTCCTACCTACCCTACCCTGGACAGATCCCGTTAATTTTTTTTTTAGGCCTAACATAGAAGATCTGCCAATGCAACATTGACTTGACTTGAAACATAAAGGTTAATAGGTTCATTCAACAACAATCAGCCACAGTTTCATTCGCCGTCAGATCTGATGGCAATCCGATGACATTTTAACCGTTTTTAGCTCAACTTTACTTTGTAAAGTTTGAGCTATTGCCATGGCTTTGTCGTCCGTCGTCTGTGTGTGCGTGTGTACGTAAGGCGTCAACAATGCAGGCTACAGGTTGTACCTTTGGTCGGATCATTATTAAATTTGTCATAGCTGTTGACATCAACATTTGGCCGGCCTGCCGTAGTAGCGGAAACCTTGGCTGAGTATCCACAGGATCTCGGGGGCAATTTGTTTGGTCATATTTATATGCGAACTGGGTACTTGAATTGCATGAATATAAATTCAGCATCAATGAGAAACAAGATACGTTACCAACGAACTATATTAGTCTTGTGCAGTTATCGGAAAAAACTGAACTATCTGATAGTCCACTCATAAGTTTTCTCTGTAACTGGCGTGTCATTAACACATATTTGATAGAGACAGTAGTCCAGAAATCACATGGAATTTACTCAGTATATAGCCTGGAAACCTTCATTAGGAGCCACATACGGTTTCTGTAGAGGATATATCCTGAATAATCCGCTATCATCAAGTGACAAATCTGTATATGACAAACACATTCAACAATCGAATCTTCATTTATGGCCACACAAATTTCTATTCTTAATTTCAAATTTTTCTTGGCATGATTCACACTGCTTTGCTCACTTATTATCAACATATAGACATGCATGGCAGGTAACGTATCATGCAGCAAGTTATAGCAGATCGGGTCAACTGACTCAACACAAAGTTCCCGACTAATATGTCAACCCAACTAAAACTCGTATTTAGTTTATATTGATGTTTGTCGTTCAACATATCAGCTGCATGCCTTAATATAAAGTTAAATTGTAAGGGTAACGTATCATGTTCACTATGCCGATAAAGTTAGGTCTGTACAAGACGTCATCTTATCCAAATAGATATAACATAATTATGCTTGTATAAAATTGTCCAAAAATTACCTTGACAATTCAGAGTAAAGATTGTGCGGGAAACCCATGGAAAACTGTTCTCTTCGTTCGCGATGCATTTATTATTGGCGGGGGAACGGGCCTGGATGTTTCAAGCTAGTCCACAGGTGAAAATAATTTTCAGCCTACATGCAGGGTCTCACCGTTTCGTACTGAGGGTTATACCATGTGTATGGAGCTTAAAATTATTTTCACCCGGGGACTTACTTCAAACGCCGGGGCCCGTTGCTGTCATTAATAAATGCATCGCTTTAAGCATCTACACCACAAACATGATATAGGGGCCACATGATTTATACATGTACGTATAACTTAAATTCGCAGTACAGTGGGCACAATCCGTTCGCTTTATATATTATAAACGAACTTATGTATCCAATGTACTGGGAATTTTGTAATATATAGAGTGGAACACCTGCGTTCAATAGCTGTAATATTTCACACAATAGACAATACGTGCAAGTCATTACACATCGATCCTTCAGCTACATACATTTATGTGTGCTACACGGTATATATCTAAATTATGTAGCATACAATTACACTGAAGTGAACATGTATAATATTTTACGGTTACCGGTACCATGCAATTATTACAGGGCCTATACTGTTATTCCCCAAGTTTTGTCCTGATTGAATTGAATTGAGTACTGGTATCTTTATTAAATTTAGATACTTTATGTACTTTAAAGATTGTCTATCTCTTCCTATAAAAAATTGTGATTGGCTTTCGTAAAAGTTTCGTTCGCTGATTTTTCTAAGAGCAAAGCCAATTAATGCATGGACTAACATTAAATATAAAATTATCTTCTGTTAATAAATGTGTATTTCAACCTACTCTTATGCACACGATTCTCGGTTTGTTTCTATGGATATATCAGCTGATATATATAATTTGACTTAGGGTAACTGCGACCAGTGTCCAAACGTATTCACAGAAACTGCCGATGGCTGTTTTGTGGACATTCAGCCAAAATTGGAAAATGACGGTAACGTACTAGTATCTTGTTGTAACGTACGTATCTTGCTGTCGTAATTCATTTTTGGTAATATGGCCACTAGGCAGGACACTCAACTGTTAATTAGCGGGTATAATTATTCATGACAATCACACCCATTCACTAAAAGTTACAAACATTCAACATATGGCCGCTTGCACGTGGAGAGATGCTGAACATATGTAACGTATCTTGCAATTTGCAATCGTAGCACTAGTCTTCATGGATATATATGTGGCTGTCATATTGTGCTCTGTCTGAACAACATTCTTTACTGTATATCAACGTGAACAATGATAGTGTGCAGTGTGTAGTTTTTGCGGCGCAAATATCTACTGGATTTCGACCACTCTTTCATGGTAACGTATCTTGTGGTGTACCAACAGGGTCCGCGCTGGACCAAAATTTTCTTTTGCCAAATGTAAATATTTTTTGCCAAATGTAAATATTTTTTGCAAAATTTGTTTAGAATTTGCCAAATATTATCACTAATTTTCTGCTACCTTGATTGAGTCTTATGTTCCGAAACTCGCGGTTTGATATCGATAGAAAAGCAGTTAGTTAATTATTATACTCTCATCTCCATTGTGGTTTATCATACAGCAAGAAACCAATCACCGAGTGTTGCTTCATCAGAAGGGAACATCACAAGGGGATTAGCTATGTAAACACCACCATCACACTAAATACGGGTAATCCCTCCACCCATCGATACCAATGCTATCAGATTAACTGCATCTTAATGGAGGTGTTAACTTTTATGACACCTTGTAAAACACTACTAATATAATGCCATTGTAATAATTTCCTAAAATGAATGGTTTTGATTGACCAATATTTTTAAACTTTAGTGGGGAATTAAAAAGCGACTTGCCAAAACTTTTCACAAATGAAATTTTGTTTTGCCAAATGTGAATTATTGTTGCCATTGGCAAATTTGGCAAGTGGCAGCGCGAACCCTGTGTACCAATGGACACTGGCATATCGATGCCACAAGACAACAGCATATTATTCCACACATTCTCTGCTATGGTATTTCCATTTAGAGGATATGAGGGTAAATTTAACCACAACCTGATCGACTGCAATCGAAAACTTCGGTAAGTTCTGTACAACTTTCAAATAAATACTACATCAAGGAAGGACAAGCAGAAAATGGTATTTTCCTGCCCATTTAGCATCTCTTATCAACCTATAGATTGAGCTGAGATTGTTTTATTTTGTATTGTCTGATGCGGTGACTGTCAAACAAAGTCATTGGGAGGTAAAACAATCTTTTGAAAACCCCATTTCAACACCTGGACACATTTTTGTCGAATTTTGACCATTTTTCGGAGATTGGCCCATGTACAATTATTAGAACTATTAAAGTGATGTGAAACACTCCGGTAGGGTGATGAAAGTTGTTATTTTTACAAATATTAATCCAAATTGACCACACACACCGCCACTCTTATATAATAATTAAATGCAATGGCTCTCTATGATGAAATCATTTGTGTTAGTTTATCCCAGATTGTTGCGTCCCGAATCGAGATGTAAATATTTACAATTGAGCGTAGTTCAGACGATGTTTTCTCTGGAGTGGTCTGGTCGATTTCTATAAAAAATTTCGGCGATGTTAGTAGAATGCTATCAGTTTTATGCACTCAAACAACTCCATAATATGTCTTTAATTTGGATATAATAATTACTACTACTACTACTATAGTAGAGTATAGAATATCACATAGCAGCCTTCATGGCTCATAACATTTAACACAGTTGTTTTAAGATCACCATGCACCTCTTGTGTCTGCGAACTCCAGTGGCAAGATGACTTCTTAATCTGATTTTTTAAATATCTATATCTGCTATTTTGTAATACTCAGGCACCTGGGAGCCAATTTCCTGTCAAAATTTATATATAACTAATCACCTTATTGAGCTGGAGTCAGTTCTTTCCCACATAATACATAGACAGGTTCCATATATGAGGATAAATTTAAGCATTAAAGATCTAAACATATTTAAAAAAAAAAAAAATCCCTACCTGTCTACCTTGATTTTTTTGGCTCCATAATAGGAAACAAGCGAGTTTTGTTTTGGCCTTAGCTACAATATACCGGTAGCTATTCATGTCATGATTTATAAACACAGCTTTCACAGTGACCAGTCTAGTTTAAAACTTTCCAACACATTTCGATGTATACATTGTGTGGAATTTGGTGGGGCAATTAAATTGTCACTCAGGAAAATGTATAAGTTTGTGACTCCCATTTGTGTGAAGTGTCCAAAAAATGGTTTGCAGCCAGTTGTTGCCAGGAAATATACAAATTGAATACATACATGTATATTATTCCTTCAACAGTTCTTGGTTAACCTACAAATTGTAAATTCAGGCCCATTTGTAATGCGGGCCTTTTTGTAAATCGTCTTACACATATATATTTTAATACTGAATACAATTAACGGGGAGTGTATCAATTTTGTATATCTAATTATCTATCCACTCTCAATGTGTGTCAATATGTTCCTTCCCTCTATTTTGGAATCAAATTTAAGACTGTATATGACCACTCGGTTGTCAAAATATCATACATACAGCTTGGAGCACCTCCGAGCGGGGTGAGAAAAAAAAAATAATAAAAAAAAAATTAAATTCCCACCTACCCTACCCTGGACAGATCCCGTTAATTTTTTTTTTAGGCCTAACATAGAAGATCTGCCAATGCAACATTGACTTGACTTGAAACATAAAGGTTAATAGGTTCATTCAACAACAATCAGCCACAGTTTCATTCGCCGTCAGATCTGATGGCAATCCGATGACATTTTAACCGTTTTTAGCTCAACATTACTTTGTAAAGTTTGAGCTATTGCCATGGCTTTGTCGTCCGTTGTCTGTGTGTGCGTGTGTACGTAAGGCGTCAACAATGCAGGCTACAGGTTGTACCTTTGGTCGGATCATTATTAAATTTGTCATAGCTGTTGACATCAACATTTAGACCAGAATGATTAATTTTGGGGTCATTCGGACAAAAAACATGGCCGCCAGCGGCCATCTTTGATTTCAAGATTCAATCCATTAGCACGGGCTACAGGCCGTACTGTTTGTCTGATCATCATGAAATTTGTCATGGATGTTAATATTGACATGTAGATGGGAACGAGTAATTTTGTGGTCATTCGGCCCAAAAACATGGTCGCCAGCAGCCATCTTGGATTTTACTCTTTGTATGACTAAATTCTTAAGCACGGGCTACAGGTCGTACTTTTAGTCTGATCATCATCAAATTTGTCAAGAATGTTAATAATGACATGTAGATGGGAACGAGTCATTTTGGGGTCATTCGGACAAAAAACATGGCCGCCAGCAGCCATCTTGGATTTTACTCTTTGTATGACTAAATCCTTTAGCACGGGCTACAGGTCGTACCTTTAGTCTGATCATCATAAAATTTGTCATGGCTGTTGAAATTGGAATGTAGATGGGAACGAGTCATTTTGGGGTCATTCGGACAAAAAACATGGCCGCCAGCGGCCATCTTGGATTTCAAAATGTAATCCATTAGTACGGGCCACAGGTCGTACTGTTTGTCTGATCATCATGAAATTTGTCATGGATGATAATATTGACATGTAGATGGGTAATTTTGCGGTCATTTGGCCAAAAAACATGGTCACCAGCAGCCATCTTGGATTTTACTCTTTGTATGACTAAATCCTTTAGCACGGGCTACAGGTCCTACTTTTAGTCGGATCGTCATAAAATTTGTCAAGAATGTTAATAATGACATGTAGATGGGAACGAGTAATTTTGGGGTCATTCGACCAAAAAACATGGCCGCCAGCAGCCATCTTGGATTTTACTCTTTGTATGACTAAATCCTTTAGCACGGGCTACAGGTTGTACCTTTAGTCTGATCATCATAAAATTTGTCATGAATGTTAAAAATGACATGTAGATGGGAACGAGTCATTTTGGGGTCATTCGGCCGAAAAACATTGCTGCCAGCAGCATCTTGGATTTTACTCTTTGTATGACTAAATCCTTTAGCACGGGCTACAGGTCGTACCTTTAGTCTGATCATCATAAAATTTGTCATGAATGTTAATAATGACATGTAGATGGGAACGAGTCATTTTGGGGTCATTCGACCAAAAAACATGGCCGCCAGCAGCCATCTTGGATTTTACTCTTTGTATGACTAAATCCTTTAGCACGGGCTACAGGTCGTACCTTTAGTCTGATCATCATAAAATTTGTCATGGCTGTTGAAATTGGAATGTAAATGGGAACGAGTCATTTTGGGGTCATTCGGACAAAAAACATGGCCACCAGCGGCCATCTTGGATTTCAAAATTTAATCCATTAGCATGGGCCACAGGTCGTACTGTTTGTCTGATCATCATGAAATTTGTCATGGATGTTAATATTGACATGTAGATGGGGTAATTTTGCGGTCATTTGGCCAAAAAACATGGTCGCCAGCAGCCATCTTGGATTTTACTCTTTGTATGACTAAATCGTTTAGCACGGGCTACAGGTCCTACTTTTAGTCGGATCGTCATAAAATTTGTCAAGAATGTTAATAATGACATGTAGATGGGAACGAGTAATTTTGGGGTCATTCGACCAAAAAACATGGCCGCCAGCAGCCATCTTGGATTTTACTCTTTGTATGACTAAATCCTTTAGCACGGGCTACAGGTTGTACCTTTAGTCTGATCATCATAAAATTTGTCATGAATGTTAATAATGACATGTAGATGGGAAACGAGTCAGTTTGGGGTCATTCGGCCAAAAAACATGGCCGCCAGCAGCCATCTTGGATTTTACTCTTTGTATGACTAAATCCTTTAGCATGGGCTACAGGTCGTACCTTTAGTCTGATCATCATAAAATTTGTCATGGCTGTTGAAATTGGAATGTAAATGGGAACGAGTCATTTTGGGGTCATTCGGACAAAAAACATGGCCGCCAGCGGCCATCTTGGATTTCAAAATTTAATCCATTAGCATGGGCCACAGGTCGTACTGTTCGTCTGATCATCATGAAATTTGTCATGGATGTTAACGATGACATGTAGATGGGAACGAGTCATTTTGGGGTCATTCGGCCGAAAACATGGCCGCCAGCAGCCATCTTGGATTTTACTCTTTCTATGACTAAATTCTTTAGCATGGGCTACAGGTCGTACCTTTAGTCTGATTGTCATAAAATTTGTCATGGATGTTAACGCTGACATGTAGATGGGAACGACTCATTTTGGGGTCATTCGGCCGAAAACATGGCCGCCAGCATCCATCTTGGATTTTACTTTTCTCTTCATGTCTATAAACTAGTATTAGACATTCAACTTTCCACATTCCTAATCGCTCCATTGACTGTAATACATTAAATTATTCCCTTTCCAAGTTAAGCTACAGTGTCATTGACACTTTAATTATACTACATACGCATTGACGAGTATTTCCCAAAGGACTTGTTCAGATATTAAGTTGCACAGGCCATTTGTTGCACTATTTGTTGCACATTGTGACTATTATTGTGTGAACATTTCCCATTAATTAATAGGAATCTTTCTGCATTTTATTGTATTATTTTTTCATCTGCCTGTTTTCTGCTTTTATTACCTGAACATCGTTTCAAATGAATAATCAACCATTCCAATGTATATTTTTGGGTGGGAGAATAAATTTAGTATAGAAAGGGTTAAAGAAAAAACATATCATATCTTCAAAACACACGAACATAAGGCCTACACAAATAGCAATGTAACGATAACCCGAGTTACCCGACGCTGCCCTCCGTAAATCCCAACCCTACTAAAGTTTTGTTGGCGTTTAAACAAAAATTACAATGTGTACAGCTCGATCCTAATCGTGTCTAGATACGAACATTAAAGACATATTATGGACTTGTTCGATTGCAATAAACTTATAAGTTAGTACTCAGAAAAATTTCAAATGAATCGACCATAACACTCCATATAAAACATCGTCTGTACGCTCAATTGTAAATATTTACACCTCAATTCGGGACGCAACAATCGGCGATAAACTAACGCAAAGGATTTCGACATCTAGAGTCATTGCCCAATTAATATATAAGAATGACGGTGTGTGTTGTCAATTTGGATTAATATTCGTAAAAAAAATAACTACTTTGAGCAAGATTATTCTCCATATCTATTTGATCACCCTACCGGAGTGTTTCACATCACTTTCATGATCTAGAGGACACAAATTATTCACACCACTTAAATTCCTTTCCGGAATTAAGTGCAAACCATTCACGAAAGAGTGAAAATCATGTGCGTTTTTGACTGGAAAATGTCAGTTCATATTCCGAATTCAGCCCTGGAATTAGCATCGGCAATCGGCAATGCCGAGGTGAAAGCCGAAATCACCACCATCATTCACCAGAAGAAAGCACTATCCAATATGAAATGCATGCACATATGTAACTTTTTTCCTTTCTGTTCGCTGTTCCTCAGTTTGGTCTCTCTGTATACTTGTTTCCTTTAATACTGCATCTGTTGTGTAGATATCCTTGAGTATCCACAGAACCCGAGTTTAACCCACTTTAAACAAAGGTCGGCTATGAAGGACATGCCAACTGGGTCACTGTGTCACCAACCAAACGTGTGTGGGTCACGCAAATCAACTTGGTGTAACAATTTATATGGCATGCAAGCTCTTTGATGTTAACAACCGAGGAGAAAATACTAGTATGATACTTGTAGAAACATCTCACACTGTATGCAAATATTAAACAAGCAACACTTCCTTTTAATTGTACTGAAATTTTGCCAATTAAACTATCCAGGATTGAAACGAAATATAGGTCAAAAACTGTTGTCTTTAATACAAAAATATAAGGCTTATTTATATGAAGAGATAAATGAGGGAATGAACATACAATATCTGATTTAAATGGAAAGTATTTGTTCCATAAAACGATCTATCTTTCAACAAATTGCGTAGGCAGTAATAAATAGAAGCCATTTAGAAGGACACTAACATTGATGCAATTTAAAATAAATGTCCATGTAAACTTTCTCTTTGGATGACATGCATGATGATATGTATGTAGCATGCTGAGAGCCTGAGATGTATGTATCTTGATGCTGCTAAATGGACAAACAATGATGGTAAAACTAGAGCTTTCAATTTAGATAATAATATATATATATATATATATATATATATATATATATATTTATCTATTTATCTATATATAGCTATATCATATATTGGGGTTTCCGATATAGGAAACACGTATAGTCCTGTCAACAATCAAGATCATTTTGACATTAAATTTTACCAAAATTGAAGTCGTCTTAATCATCGTTCATTAAGATATATATATAGATAAAACCGTGTTCGGATGAAGTACATTGTGCTGTTCCAATATAATGGTATAGATATCAATATTCGAACCCACGCATTTTTAAACTGATAATTAAGGTTCCCAACTCTCGGTGAAAGGGCTTCCTTTTTAGCTCACCTGAGACGAAGTCTCCGGTGGAGCTATAGTCATCACTCCTCGTCCGTCCGTCCGTCCATCCGTCAACAATTCTTTGAACATCTCTCCTCTGGAACCGCAAGACCGAATTGGTTCATATTTGGTGTGGATGTTCAAATGAGGTCACTGGGTCAAATAGTTGCGAAACCAGGGCCATAACTCTATTCCTCCATAGTAATTCTTACAACGACTTCTTGTCCAGAACCATTGGGCCGATTTAGCTAATATTTGGTATGGAGGGTCATTGGGTGACTGGTGTTCAGATTTGTTCAAATGAGGTCACCCGGTCAATTAGTTGAGAAACCAGGGCCATAACTCATAGTAATTCTTAGAATGACTTCTTCTAAAAAAATATTGGGCCGATTTAGCTTATTAGCTCAACTTTACTTTGTAAAGTTTGAGCTATTGCCATGGCTTTGTCGTCCGTCGTCCGTGTGTGCGTGTGTACGTAAGGCGTCAACAATGCAGTCTACAGGTCGTACCTTTGGTCGGATCATTATGAAATTTGTCATAGCTGTTGACATCAACATTTAGACCAGAATGATTAATTTTGGGGTCATTCGGTAAAAAAACATGGCCGCCAGTGGCCATCTTGCATTTCAAAATTCAATCCATTAGCACGGGCTACAGGGCGTACTGTTTGTCTGATCGTCATGAAATTTGTCATGGATGTTAATATTGACATGTAGATGGGAACGAGTAATTTTGGGGTCATTCGGCCCAAAAACATGGCCGCCAGCAGCCATCTTGGATTTTACTCTTTGTATGACTAAATTCTTTAGTCTGATCATCATAAAATTTGTCAAGAATGTTAATAATGACATGTAGATGGGAACGAGTCATTTTGGGGTCATTCGGCCAAAAAACATGGCCGCCAGCAGGCATCTTTGATTTCACTCTTTGTATGACTAAATCCTTTAGCACGGGCTACAGGTCGTACCTTTAGTCCGATCATCATAAAATTTGTCATGGCTGTTGAAATTGGAATGTAGATGGGAACGAGTCATTTTGGGGTCAATCGGACAAAAAACATGGCCGCCAGCGGCCATCTTGGATTTCAAAATTCAATCCATTAGCACGGGCCACAGGTCGTACTGTTCGTCTGATCATCATGAAATTTGTCATGGATGTTAATATTGACATGTAGATGGGAACGAGTAATTTTGGGGTCATTCGGCCAAAAAACATGGCCGCCAGCAGCCATCTTGGATTTTACTCTTTGTATGACTAAATCCTTTAGCACGGGCTACAGGTCCTACTTTTAGTCTGATCATCATAAAATTTGTCAAGAATGTTAATAATGACATGTAGATGGGAACGAGTCATTTTGGGGTCAATCGGCCAAAAAACATGGCCGCCAGCAGCCATCTTGGATTTTACTCTTTGTATGACTAAATCCTTTAGCACGGGCTACAGGCCTTACCTTTAGTCTGATCATCATAAAATTTGTCATGGCTGTTGAAATTGGAATGTAGATGGGAACGAGTAATTTTGGGGTCATTCGGCCAATAAACATGGCCGCCAGTGGCCATCTTGGATTTCAAAATTTAATCCATTAGCACGGGCCACAGGTCGTACTGTTCATCTGATCATCATAAAATTTGTCATGGATGTTAACTATGACATGTAGATGGGAACGAGTCATTTTGGGGTCATTCGGCAGAAAAACATGGCCGCCAGCAGCCATCTTTGATTTTACTCTTTGTATGACTAAATCCTTTAGCACGGGCTACAGGTCGTACCTTTAGTCTGATCATCATAAAATTTGTCATGGCTGTTGAAATTGGAATGTAAATGGGAACGAGTAATTTTGGGGTCATTCGGCAGAAAAACATGGCCGCCAGCAGCCATCTTTGATTTCACTCTTTGTATGACTAAATCCTTTAGCACGGGCTACAGGTCGTACCTTTAGTCCGATCATCATAAAATTTGTCATGGCTGTTGAAATTGGAATGTAGATGGGAACGAGTAATTTTGGGGTCATTTGGCCAATAAACATGGCCGCCAGTGGCCATCTTGGATTTCAAAATTTAATCCATTAGCATGGGCCACAGGTCGTACTGTTCGTCTGATCATCATGAAATTTGTCATGGTTGTTAATATTGGATTTTACTCTTTGTATGACTAAATTCTTTAGCATGGGCTACAGGTCGTACCTTTAGTCTGATCGTCATAAAATTTGTCATAGATGTTAATAATGACATGTAGATGGGAACGAGTCATTTTGGTGTCATTCGGCCAAAAAACATGGCCGCCAGCAGCCATCTTGGATTTTACTCTTTGTATGACTAAATTCTTTAGCATAGGCTACAGGTCGTACTTTTAGTCTGATCGTCATAAAATTTGTCATGGATGTTAACGATGACATGTAGATGGGATACAATCATTTTGGGGTCATTCGGCCGAAAACATGGCCGCCAGCAGCCATCTTGGATTTTACTTTTCTCTTCATGTCTATAAACTAGTATTAGACATTCAACTTTCCACATTCCTAATCGCTCCATTGACTGTAATACATTAAATTATTCCCTTTCCAAGTTGAGCTACAGTGTCATTGACACTTTCATATATGGTACGGAGGGACCTTGGGTGACTGGGGTTCAGATTTGTTCAAATGGGGTCACTGGGTCAAATAGGGGCAGAGCCAGGGACATATAAACTCTAAAAAAAAATAACATTTTTGCATTTTGACCTTTGATTTGTTTTTAGACACATCACAGCTACCACCCCACCCTCCCCACCCCACCTCCTGTCCCTGCCACACCACGCTGTTCCATGCCATATTATCTCTGCCTAGTTAATCCCATTAAAATCTTTTTTTTTATCACAGCTGTAGGAGTATCACAAAGCTGTTTGTGCAGTCGTTAAAAACCTAATTATCTAAATGTCAACACCTCTCCTCAAGACATACTGGTAGCTGATGGTTTCATGAATGGAATGCACTGGCTTTCAAGGTCATGGGAATTTTGTTAAGCTAATGTAGTCAGGCATTCAAATAAATCATGTATGTCATATTCTTGCAGGGATGTCCCCACAGTGTTGGGGGGGGGGGGGGGGGGTGATTGACATATTTGTTCAATGAAATGTAATTTTGAAGGTCACCTGAGACGAAGTGATAGTCATCACTTCTCATCTGTCACCTGTTCATCTGTCTGTCCGTCCATCCATCTGTCGACAATTCTTTGAACATCTTCTCTAGATCATAAGACTGAATGGGTTCGTATTTGGTGTGGATGTTCCCTAGGTGACTCACATTCAGATTTGTTCAAATGAGGTCACTCTGTCAAATGGTTGTGAAGCCAGGGCCATAACTCTTGCCCTCCATAGTAATTCTTTAAAAACGACTTCTCATGTACCATCATGTTGAATGGGTTCATTTTTGGTATGAAGGGTCCGTTGGTGAATGTAGTTCAGATTTGTTCAAATGGGGTCACCTGGTCAAATAGGGGCCAAGCAAAGGACAGTTTTCCTCTTAATATGCTTCCTTCACCCGGACCATCAGGTTTATTTTACTGATATTTAGTATGAAGGGTTCTTTGGTGTCTGGGATTCAAATTTATTCAGATGGAGTCACCAGGTTATTAAAGTAGGGTGAGACCAGGGACATAACTGTATATCTCTATAGTAATACTTAAAATGTCTTCTCAAGAGAGGTTGGACTATTTAGCTTACATATAGTATGGAGGATCCTTTAGTGACTGAGATTCAGATTTGTTAACATGAGGTCAACCCGTTAAGAAATGAAGGGCTATGGGGACTTAAAACTTTTGTGTCTAATAAAATCATTAAAATACAAAATTCATTGAAACATCTACCTTGGAACTACCTGACTGATTAATCTGACATACATATAGTGTTTTTTGGGGTGATCAGTAGTGTACAGTTGGTAATTTAAAGGTAGATATTCACTGATCTACATACATGAAGCCTCTCTAGCCACATATCCTGTTTAGATCTAATTCTTTTAAAGTGATTATGAAAAGTTCTGACTGGTGTGGTCTCCAGAGTCCCAGTCTTATCAGTCTTTGCAGTCTGGTGAGCGACCCCACAGTCTATGACTGTCTTGTTAAGTATGTCCCAGCATAGCCGATGTGGATATACGATCATCGCATTCTACCTAGACAATGTTGGCGTGGGTTCGTACTTCGACACACCAAAATTTGGGACGGATTTTCAAGCTTGATCCGACTAGAGGGATCTGAATGTGCCAATACGATCGATAGATAGTCATTTCGATTATTAAAAAATGGGAATTTGTTTACGCTCATTGAATTAAGCACATTCATACTGATCGAGTCCGTGCCTCCATAACTTTGATATATATAACCGCTATGCAAAAATCTTAATTTACAACTTAAAGTGATGCGAAACACTTCGCTCGGGTGTTCCAAACAGTATAACAAATAATCATGCCAAAATAAGTTATTTTCATAAATTTGATACCCATGCAAATAGTAAAAACAGGGTTGTAAAG
Organism: Siphonodentalium dalli; assembly: GCA_032622095.1. Taxonomy (NCBI): domain Eukaryota; kingdom Metazoa; phylum Mollusca; class Scaphopoda; order Gadilida; family Siphonodentaliidae; genus Siphonodentalium; species Siphonodentalium dalli. The sequence continues at coordinate 64,386,951 of CP136067.1, read as the reverse complement.
GATTCGGAATTACACAGTGACGTGACAATTATTTGAGTACAATTTACATGTGCGTAGTTCAACCATTGTGTTCCCTGAAATGGCAGAGTCGACGTGGTTGGAATTTTCGAAATCCTAATTCATTGCTACATTCTTCCAATGGGGTTAGTGTTTGGATACTAACTGATTGTTTGTATGTATAATGGAATGAGTCCACAATATGTCTTTAATTAAATAATTATTAGGAAATGTGGCAAAGATGGCAATTCCCATACTTCTCTATTATAATAATAACTACAAAAACAGTTATTTTTTTAAATTCAAAAAGGCGAGGATGATCCTCCAGGGAGGTAATCTCAATCACTTGAATATCCTAAAAATGGTCTAGCGCTTTCGATACAAGTGTATCTTCGTCAGGACCAGGATGGTGTAGATAGATGTGGATTTTGCCTGTCTTTTTATACTCTAGGTTGATTGAGCGTGAATTTGATTGGTCAAAGGGTAGATGTCGGGTGTTTATGGACACAGAAGAGGTCTCAGAGTTGAGTGCGGGTATATTGCGGGTATGTGGTGCCTCGCAATTCCCGATAGTCTATTCGGGTAGTTTGTGCGGGTAGTTATTTTTTTAGATTGAAGTTATTCCTATAAAATTATTTTTGATATTGGTGAAATATTGTGTACTATATAATTATTGTGCCTTCAGTTCATTTAAATTACTGTAAATGTAACTGTCCCTTTGAGTCAACTGAGGTAAACCTATTCTGCGAGACACCACTATATTATTCCTCCATATCTTCTAAGCAGCCGCTAAAAGCTCTTTATTGCTTATTAGTATTTCGCGTTAAGTCATCTAAGACCTACGGCACCTATCCCATGACTATCCCTGTGTCAAGTTAGTCCGGTGTGTCAATCTTCCCATATATCTTCTAAGCTGATAATATACGTTCTTTATTTATCATCGATCTTTTCTAAATGTTTGAGATAGATAGAGCTATCGGTTTCTCTATTATGAAAACAGGTTTTGTTAAGACAATATACATGTACATTGCAGACACATCCTATTTGATTGAATATCATTGCTACTATGTACATGTACATCTGAGGTCTGGGGTCATAATAAACACAAACACATTATAGATGCTGATGATTCTATGAAGTATAAACATGAACAAAACAGATGTATCATAGATAGATAGATAGATCTTTATTGCGCGACCACAAACAAATACATTTGGGTATGGCAATATACATGTACATGTACACATACAGAAAATAAAGAAAACAAACATATAACATGGTATGGTAATCAATGGGCAATATACAAGCATAAATTCTGAAATATAAAGTTCTTGTCTAGCATTGGCCCGTTATTGTCACATTATTCGCGTCTTAAATAAGAAGCTGTCTGAATAAAATTACTGAGGGCCCTATTACAAAGTCGATCATCAACTGCAAAAAGTATACGTAGTTTGGCGTTAGCGTCAAGTTCCATGAAATTTGTTGTAATTTGTTCCATTGTTTCATATAGCAATATCCGTTGGATATTATATCGAGGACAGTGTATTATAAAATGTTCCTCGTCCTCAACGACGCCTGTATGACACTGTTTACATACACGGTCCAGTCTGAGGGTAATAGGCTTAGTGTATCGGCCGCGTTCAATTTCTAGATTATGGCAGCTGGTCACTAATTTAGAGATCACTTTACGGCCACCTCGCGGTAAATTTCTGAGGTAATTTGATAGCTCGTATGTGTCAGCCGGTTTTAATTTGGATATGAATTTTACCTTAATATTCTCAGTGGGTTTTCCATAAATATCACTGACTTTCCATGAACTGGCATATTTTTCTTTCATGGTTTGGAGAAAATTGTTGCAAAACGTTTGTCGGTCTATATTACGCGGGTTTTCATATACGTTTTGAAAGCCATATGTAACCATGATTTTCCGGACACAGTTAAGCCATGTGCAATTAGTCCATGTTTTCATTTCTGCCAGACATTTGGCCGGCAGTCTATTCGTGTCCATATTTTCTAGACGGAGCCAAAATTTTACCATATCTCTCAGGATATCTAGTCTTATTGGAAATCTCCCCAGCTCCGCAAGTGCGGCTACATTTGTTGCAGTTTTACTGATACCGAGGAGATTTTTTGCATAGTTTAGGTGAAATTTCTCTATTTCATTTGACTGTCTATTAACTGTCTCGTCACCCCATGTCTCGGATGCGTAGGTGAGGATCGGTTTAACACATGTGTCAAATAGTTTTGTTGATACTTCGACAGGTAAATCGTGATCAAGACTTGAGCGCAATTTGAAAAGTGCTCTTGATGCTCTGTTTTTTAGATCCAATATAGCATGTGTCATTTTGCCGGAAGCAAAGAATTTAATACCAAGATATGTATATGACTGTGTCGATTCAAGACTTTGGTTGCCGAAGGTAAATGTTGGTTTTGAGATATGTTGACCCCCAGCATGAAAAACAAGAGTTTTTGTTTTAGAACTGTTCAGGGTAATTTGCCATTCCCGACAGTATTTATGTAATGAATTTAGCATTGTCTGGAGGCCACCGGGGCTTTCTGAAATCAAAACAAGATCATCGGCATACATCAAGCACGGGACTTCTTCGCCGAAAACATTTGGGGCGTCTGATTTGCTTTCGAGTAGGATCGAAGCAATTTCATCTATGAATATATTGAAAAATAAAGGGCTTAAATTATTTTCCTGCATCAATCCCACTGCTCCCTGGAATTTGTCTGTTAAACTATTTATCCCACATTGGACACTAGTTGTATATTCAGTGATTATCTTTTTAACTGTGGTATATACTGTACCACCCACACCCAATTTGATTAGTTTATACAGCAAACCTTCACGCCATACTCTATCGAAAGCCTTATTGAAGTCTACGAAACACGTATACAACTTTTTCCGTTTTAGTATAGATTTATTTATGAGTGTTCGTAAAACAAGCGTGTTATCGGATGTCGTATGATCTTTGCGGAAACCTGCTTGAAATTTCGAAGGTATACCCTTATGTTGAAAAAACGAAGTTAGCCGATTAAGCAGTATATCAGCATATATTTTGCCCAATACACTGGTAATGGTGATCCCGCGAAGGTCGTTTGGTGTTGTTGGGTGTTTACATTTTGGTATAGGAATTATGAAACCCTCAAGCCATTCTTCAGGGAAATCTCCATTTGTAAGTAGTCGTTTAAACATTTAAAAAAAAATAGGTATGAGCTGATCTTTAACGCTTTTTATCATATCTGGTTTAATACAATCAAGGCCTTCAGCCTTGCCATTAGCTAGTCTCGTGATCGCGTGCCTGATTTCTAATTCGGAAATTTCATAGTCAAGGTCAGTTATATCTCGCGCCCGTTCTTCTAATATTGGAAGTTCTGCGAGAACGGTCTGTTTGAATAACTGGTCAGTGTCTGCAGTCAAACTGCCTAGATTTTTAAAATGATCATATAGTTCTTTTGGGTGAAAGTTAGTACCTGCAAAATTGGGCCTGCCATTAGATTCATGTTTTAATTCATCAATAATAGCCCAATATCGTGAAGGTGATTTATTTTCCATCCCCACAAGAGTGTGATATTTATCGAGTCTAAATGATTTTCGTTTGGAATTTAAAAACTTTCGATACTGCTTCTTCAAATTAAAATAACGCCCACGAATGATGAGGTCTTGTTGGTTGTCATTTAGGCATTTAACAGAGCGAGTCAACTGACGTTTCAGTTCAGCACATGTATGATCGTACCAGGGTTTACTGGCATGTATATTGTGTTTTCGTCTGTGTTGTGTAGATTGTCGTTTGAGGGACCTAGAAGCAACAATATGCATTATAGCATTGAGTTTGGAGACAAGTACTTTTGAAGAGCTTTCTTCATCTTCAAATATTTTTCGCAAATTGACCTGTACATCTGGTGTGTTAAACTCTTCCCTAAACCGAAATGAGGCCAGTTCATCCCATTTAAATCGCAGTGGTTTCGCATGCAAAGGAAAGGTCTCATGCTGTTCAGAGTCAGTAATTGAAGAGCCAATGTTTAAGATAAACCAGCATTGACAATGGTCAGATAAAATAGTCAATGGGTTCACATGAAAGAACGGTATTCGATCAAAGAGAGCTTGGCTACCTATTACATAATCTTCTACACTACTCCCTGCGGGTTGATAGGAGGTGAAGTTACCAAGAAAATCTCCCGCAGTGCGGCCATTCACTATCCTCATGCTGGAGTCCATGCAAAGTTTTATGAGGTCTCTGCCTCGCGTGTTAATCTTATTATCTCTACAGCGCCTACATGGCAATTGAGTATCCGGGATATAATCGAGGGGGAGGGGCATTTGCATGGTTGTATTGTCGTGCGATATCGAGTCCTTGATTGATCCTGTCCTCGCGTTTAAATCGCCCTGTATAATAATGTTCCCTTTAGCGGCATATTTGGAAATGTCTCCCGTTATAAGTTTAAGAGTGTCTTCCCCACCAGCCTTTTGGGCTGAAGAATTGTCTGGCGCACAATAAGCTGTACATAAATAAATATCATTCGGTATTCTGAACCACTGCTTAGAAAGCTTGAGCCATATAATATTTGGGCTTTTGGTATCAATCACGTGTATTCCTTGCATAAGACTACTGCGGATATATATAACTAACCCGCCCCTCTTTTTATTTTCTCTATATTTCGTGACCATTTGATATCCCGGTACGGAAACATGCGATTCGTCATTATAAATCCAGGTTTCCATAAAAGCTATGATGTCATATTTTCTAATAAAATTGTCTACAAAGATTTCATCGCATACTTTGTTTTGACCAAGCGAGTCGCGAATTCCGTGAATATTCCAGAAAGAAAACTTAAGATGACGTCTTGTGAAATTGCAATTGATTTGTTGTTCTAATGTGTTAGATGTCATGTTAGAGATGTTGCGTTACGGAACGGAGAAGCTGGGGTGATGGAAATTTTTGTTATAATTACGAGATTATCATTAGAATTGAAAGGTTTCAAGCAAAATAGGATGGTGAGAACTGCTTGAGATATGCCACACAAAAATCAGTCATGTCAAAATTATTTTGAGTTCCCGTATTCGCAGTATTCTGATACTGGTTGGCTGGTGCTGATTGTCCATGATTCCTCTGTGGTGGCACAGAACGTGGTGTTGAATATTGTTTATCTATATTCGCAGTATTCTGATACTGGCTGGCTGACTGTCTATGATGCCTCTGTGGTGTTGAATATTGTTGTTTATGTATATTCGCAGTATATTGATACTGGCTGGCTGACTGTCTATGATGCCTCTGTGGTGTTGAATATTGTTTATGCATATAGTCTCTTCGTTGATAATTTCTTTGTTGGTTGTTCCAATCACTTCTTTGATTGTGGTAGGGATTTTCTTGCTTCTTATAGGAATAATCCTCGTAGCCGCGGGGAATGTTATGCTTGTATTGTCTTCCTTCCCGCGTGCTGTGTTCTCTCTGCGCGATGTTCAACAAATGCCTTAATTGTATGCACAGGACACCCACACCCTTGTAATTTAGGTGGATAGTATCGCGATATAACATACGGTTAGTAACACCATGTTCATCCAAGAAGGCAGGTCCCACATCGATGAATGTGAGGTGTTGATGATTTGAACAAACATCCTCAAGGTTGGCATTCAGCTCCAAGAGTTTTTGATCTACAGCCGAAGCTTCCGCTCGAGGAAGAATAGCCATCACAATAACACGGGCTTATGTTTTGAATCAGCTCGAACATTTGCTGCACATTTTCCACATTTTCTGACTCAATGTCACTATGGCCAGTGACGAGAACTAATTGCTTCGTCCTTGAATTTACAGGTGACATTTCCAGGAAATTATGTAACCCTTCCATTGCGTTGGGAATATGGTGTACCCAGGTATTTCTTGAATGGTCCAGGCGAGTCCCTCTTATTTGTTTGGCTATTGAGTTTGTGAGAATCACATTTTCATAATCCAGTCGTGGTATCATGATTGTTGATTTTCGACTTTTCTTCCGGTTTGGTGATGGCATATTAACTGTCGGCGATTGTGGAGGTGACTGGTAGATTTCGTCCTCCATCACAATTCTTTCATTTGACAGAGCCATAAAGCTATTTGCTGTTGATAAACCGTAATATACCTCCGGCTCGGATTCGTTCCTATCATCAGATTCGCCGCGGGGATCCTTGTCGGTCTGTATTGCCGCCGACTCGACGCATGCCGACTTAAATTGGGCACTATCAACCAAATTATTCCATGTCTGTGTCAGTATAAATTGGTATATCATCCAATAAAAGTGGCAATAGTTTTGTTTTCCCTTATTCTAGACGCATATGTTTATGTAAACTAATACATGTACCATATACATATGTAGTGGTATACAGTATACAGATAGAGCCAAGGTTCAGATTGACTATCCATCCTAAAAAATCTCCCAACCCCCTCCCTATCCCCCACTTCTGCCCATAGCCTCCCTGTCACTTACTTTTAGTCAAACCTCCCTCGGTTGTGTCTTTTCTCTCTGTTCCACCTTCTCTTTTATGTCTCTTGTTAACTATATTATGTCCATTATATGTGTATACTGTCACATTCCTATCCCATACTGCATACCTCAAACTATTACCTATACTTGCACCTTGTCCATTGCTGTCCCTAAAACCAGTGCATCCCCTCCCTTAACACTTTCGAGTCCATAAACGGCTATATTATTTCTGGAGAAAACACCCAAGAACTGCGTATAATAACATGTATAATGTTCATAACTCACCTAATTTTATAGTGCTTCAAATTTCTGAACGTGTTTTATTATTACTGCTTTGGTGCATGGTATATCATCCATCTAATCTTCAATTTCAGCATTACATCGGAATTTGGCTTCAATTCACACAAATTTAGGATGAACAAGATGAATGCTTTCGTCCTTGGTTATACTGGAGAGACTGGCAAAACACTTGTCAAAGAACTGGCCAAGGCAAGAGTGTTCCAGAAAGTAGTTCTAATTGGACGAAGAACAGTAGAATTACCAGAAGAAGCTCGGAATGATATGTTTGTATGTACATATAATTACAACTACTTTCGCTTTCACTTAAATGCGTACATTTGATTGGTCAATGCCCTTAGATACGCTTGGTAGCGACAATATCTATCAGACGAGGGAAGTGTCATTTCCTGCATCACTGGGTGTAGTGATATTTTAAAAAGTTTAGTCCACCAATCAAATCGCAAGAAATAACTTCTGTTTCTAGAGGTAACCCAAGACGCAACTCTCAGCGAAAAATTGTCGCTGATTAAACAGCAAAATAGTACATTAATTTAGTTGGGGATAAAGGAATGTATTACATAACTATTCCACCATTAGTATTAGCATTTATCCAGCTTCATGTCAATACTAATATGACATGGCAGTCATCATGAGAGCATAGAATGCACCTTTGTAGCGATTGTTTACTTTTCGAGTTTGTCACTGGAGACCTCAAATTCGGTGGGGAAGTTTGGGAACACCGCTTCGGAATTGCTATCGAATCGGATTGTCTTTATGACAATAGATGTTTTAGAATTGTTTTAAATAAGTGAAATTTATACCAGCAAGTACAGTTTATTAGATTACGGAAGTGGTGTCTTGCTTTTGTGTAGTTGGAATGTCGGAATCAGAGATCGAATTTTGTGTGTTCATCTCGAACTTCCGGTCGTTCGCCAATTTATTCTTGACCCAATTTCCCATTTCGGTTAAAAGAGCAGCTGAGTTCAGACACAAATATCACTTGGCTAGTTTTACTATTTTAGTGTTTTTAATATAGTTTCTTTAAAAAAAACTTGTTTAATCACCAACTAATATGCGAATTTGTCGTAATTATAAGCAATCAACGTCGTTTTCGATGCATATGTCGGCGTATAGAAGTGTCGGATGCCAAACTACATACTTTGTATAATTTTGCGAAGCGAAATTATACAGTATATAATTCGGCATCTGACACTTCTATACGCCGACAGATGCATCGAAAACGACATTGATTGCATGTGTATAAAATAGTGTTTTTGCTAGAGGAGAATTACATGTACTTGCCAATGCACTGCACCAATGTGCAATGTATATAAACAGATTTGTCTAATCACTCCTTTACACGATTCATGCAAAGATTTACTCTTATTTTCTAAACAATAAAAGACAACAACACAAAGAGTCTAGGAAATTAAAAATGTAAATTGACCATTGTTATGATAGTTACCTGTACTTTATACCGGTATGTGATGTGTTGGATTACATATGGGTAGAGTTCATCACCAAAACTCGCAATACCAATTGTTGTGTTGTACAGATCAACCAATTTTTCACCACCAAAAAGATATGTCGTTGATTGGTCAGTATGCTATGTTATAGATCACAATTTGACCTATAAATCACATGTTGACATCTCAAGCCACAAACCTACTGTAAGGGAAACCAATACGGTCGTAATACCGTTTCTTGCCAGACTGCTTCGTCGTGACATCATTTACATCGAACATCATTTATATTGGAGAAACTGATGTTTTTGGGGAATAAAAACCTATAGGTTCTATATGTATAAACTTCAGAAAAGCTTTTGATTCAGTCCTGCACATTTGATTTCTTAAAAAATTGGAGGCATGTGTGATTACAGGAAGGCTACTGATATAGATCAAACTTCTTTGAAAACTGAAGGCAAAGGGTTATCTTGGGATGAATCGAAATCCAACCGGTCAACTGTTTACTGTGGAAAATCACGAGAAAGTGTTTTGGGGCCAGTACTCTGGTATTATTGACTAGAGAGTTGCCCATCATAGCCTGGTAAAAAAGTAACAAAACTGTTCAATATTTTTTCTTCGGTTAACAAATGTACATAATAAATTGGCTGAATGAAATGGCTCCAACTTCTGACTCGGACAGTGTCAATTGAGAATATTTAAAATATACTATTTAATATACCGGTATAGCATATATGCGTATCATGCAGATGAATATAGATTAATATTTGTGAAGTCGGCAACACTTTCTTTTAGCAATTTTGGTGCCCCTTCGCTGTTCTCCATTCCTGACTTGAACAGAATTAAAACACACAATTTGATCCATCATATCATGGAGATGCATTTGTTTGTAGGAAAATTGTCGAAAACAATGTTTTATCACTTACATGTATACTTCTTCAGACTATGGCTTGCAGTCAATGTCTGACTATAATAATCTGCCATGGAGGACATGACTGGTTTAAACAGACTCTTTCCGGAATTAATCATAGATGTTAGAGTTGTTAATGGCATTGATTTAATTTGCTGCACCATGAGGATTGTGTTTTATTTTTGTTGGTTTATTCTGGTTTATTTGCTAATATAAGATAAAATCAGTTAAAACTATATACAACATCGGTGGTTTAGAGAAGTTTGTGTCGTTTGCGCCTCACGATCAGTGACTGGATCAGTTTGGATTTGAAGATTTTAGGGTCAGGTAGTAAAGTTAATGCTGCTGGAAATAGGTTAAATTCTGCTAATGTTCCAGGGAAGAAAGAATACCAGTAGTAGTAGGTGTCTATGTTGGATGATATTATATGAAATGTTAGCTTCTGTTGGTCATTGTTTCTTGTAGTAGTGGTTTTAGGGATTAGAAATTTATTAGGGTCTGTTGAGAGTTTGTTGTTGTTTATTTTGGAGAATACAGTATGATTTGAGTTCGGCGCTATTAATTTGTTTGAAATTAATTTCACTGAGCATGTTGGTTAGGCCAAAACAAAACAAAATCTGTGTTTCCGGTGACCCGCCCGCCCCAATTTCGGAGCTCCCGACGGTTTTCATTTTATTCATTTTGCAAAATTTGGACGCATCTGGTTTTATTTTCATGCCACCTGGAAAAATTCTGTATACAAATATGCAAAATCATCTTCCATTTTCTATTAGTTAGTCATTAATTTAATTCAATGAGTCATTAACATAATTAAGTTAACTAACTGTGAAAATCATGCTCACAAAACACATCACACATCCAAAAACGGACATTTCATCGCAAAATAACGGACTACCCCATAGTACCGGTACCTCGAAAATAGGGAACATGAAACAAGAATAAAACAATGTCTTATCAGGCTTATGGTTCATGATTGAGCCTATATACGTTTATTAAGGGGTATTGGTTAATAGAATTTAAATGAGTTTTGGACATAGACTTTCTCAACATTATTTAGCTAAATTAGTGATAGGTAGGCATTAAAAGGTGTAACACTAGTATGGATGCAAACATTGAGCATTTGTGGGAGGGTGGTGATTTTTTAAGCAGGTTGAATATTGTTCACAGACAGGGAACTCATGCTTTCACACAGCATGCTATGATGGGATAGCCACAATGGTGAGAACTCTAAATACTCACTTATATCAAGATCATACATATATTTAGAACTATTAATTTTAATATATAAATAGTGTTATCTACTAGCGACATGTCAGACATAACAGCCTTCCTGGTTAATAATATTTAACACAGTTGTTTTTAAATGGACATGGCTCATTCAAGCTTTCAAATTTTGTCTACGTAATTTGGAAGGATATATAAGATTGATTGACAAATAAACAAAATATCAACATACTATTAACGGTTACCTAAAATTATGCTATATAGTATTTTTAACGGCTACATAAAAATATTGTCCATGGCCATAGTCATTTTCCAGCTGTTTTAAATTTTTCCTACAGAAGTAAAACAACACTCATTATTTCTACCATATCAGGAATAGACTAGCACGGAATGCCCTATTCTGTTCAATGTCTTGCACATGCCTGTTTGTTTGGGACCCAAACACCGTGTTTAAAGTTGTATTTTTTATGACCTCAATACGTCTTTCTGGGACATATAATGTCCGTAGAAATGTAGTTCAAGTATTTATCGACCTATTTCGATACCGGGAAAAATTCAAAAGCATATATTATTAAGTGTATTTTGGAGCTCAAACTGCCATGTGGCTTTATGATCACCACTACCGTATGCAGTACATAGATGTATGTGAAGTTCTTTCCTTGCACATTCTGAAGGAACGGTTATTCATGGCAAATATAGATCTCTATTGTAAACATCATGTTTTTCCATATTTTATTTAATAAAACAATAAATTACACTATATTCTGACAGAATCTACTTAGTTTTATTATTTTATAGTCAATTAGGCCTAAACAAAAAATACCTTTGTTTCCGCTAACGAGCTAAACAATATTAGGGTAGGTAGGTAGGCTTAACTTTTTTTTTTTTGTTAACTTTTTTTTTCTTCAGTATCTTTAAAAATAACTGTATAATACTTGTCAATAACCCAAACTATGCACTTCTTAGCCCCAATCAGGTTAACCCAGATGACAGAGGAACTAGAAACTCCAATTCAATCTTACATATGCTTTAATATTTACATATATACTAGTCTATATACTAATATAGTCTTTGATAATCCTAATATTTCCCATATGGTCTGGCGACAACTGGAGTCAATCCAGCACCACTGCACTGTTCACATATTGGAGTGACCGTCTTGTACCGATCTCTTAAGGATGGCTTCACAACACCACCTTCTCCTCCGCATTCAGTGAAGGTTCTAGGTATTTGTTTGGGACACCTGTTTTTGGGCAATGATATGCCAAAAGGCATAACCTGAAGGCCTGAGCGGAGGAATGTTTGGGAAGGGTGACTCCCTGATGATGGTGGGAGTTCGCCCCCTGGAAATGTTTTGAAAATCCATTGCATTTAGAGCTAATCTAAGGCTCTTTGAGTCAGTATTTTACTGAGAGGTCAATTTGATCAAATTTCTCAAGCATAACTTTGGAACTTTTTATATATGTATGGATTGGAAATGCTTATACGTTATTGTCAGATATCTTTTGGTTCAATGGATTATGCTTATCCTGCTTGAAATGAGACTTGCCATTATCACTCTAATTCATAAATAGGCTATTTTATAAAATACAAGTGAGACACATACCGTACATAATATACTACATGTACATGTAGTACAGAAACAATGTACATGTATTAAGGTAGTAATGACTATATATGGTACTAATCTCTATGTTAATTTTTCATTTGGTATTATGAGATCCCACTTGATAACCAGGTTGATTTGATCAAATTGTTAATGTTCCTGTGCTGTAATTGATTGAAATACTGAAGTCTGAACGCTGAATGATAACATACCTGAACTCAAATTATTTGAAGTTTTCACAGATGAAAGCTAGATAAAGCCAAACATACTTTACAGTATGATTCCAACTGTTAAACTTAAATCTTTTTGTAAACTTAAATTTCTTATGTCAATATATATAAATATATAAATGTTTTGCATCTTGTTATGATATGAATTGGGACCTAAAAAAAAAAAAAAAAAAAATTAAAATACAAATTTTTTTCTTTTTCTTTTTGGTCCAATTTTGTTGTTGTTGCAATGTCAATAAAAAGTTTAGGGTCGGGGTTTAAAGTTTAAAATAGGGTCGGTCGGGTTAGCGGAAATAAACGTATTTTTTTTTTAGGCCTTACAAACAAGGAGAAGTAGGCTTGGGGTCGCATTCATATTTATTTTGAGCAAAGTTGAAAATAAAATGAAAAAATTAAATAAAATGAAAAGCCGCCCCTATTTTCTCTTGCATGTCACCAGAAACACGGGTATATATTTTTTTTGACTTTCTGAGCTGGTGTAATGGAAGCAATTGAATATCTATCTGGCTGCTCTTCTTTGGACCGTTTCAAACATGCTTATTTGATCTTCGTTGTGTGGGTCCCAGATGGTGGTTGAGTATTCCATTATAGGTCTTATTTATATAAATGCCTACCAGTATATACATTTAGAGTTTCGAGGGAAATAATCTGTAATAAAAACACTTTATCAATTTTGGTGCTTCATTCTCAACCCCATTCCTAACACCAACCATACATGTAGATTCCATGTACAATAAAGATGACTTGATAATTCGGGGGGGGGGGGCTCCTTAGGTATCTCTAAACCATACCACATACCATACCACATACCACATCCCCTTTTATTCATCCCTAAATCCGACTTTAGAAATATTAACCTGCACCATTATATACGTCGTAAAAGGTTACCCCTGTTAGACACCTTTGGAGCACTCTTCTGAAATGCAGTTAGCAACACAAACCATATTAAGCATTCAAATGTGATAGTTATTAACACCAGAAGGGCTGCCAAACTACATGTAATTCCTGCTCTGCAGAAAGTATTATACAGAGTTCGACATCAGACCTTCATGTTTGTGTGGCAATTTAATCGAGAAAAATAATAAAATGACTATATAATATCAACCACAAATTACCATTCACCACTGCGTATCACTCCAGAACTCAAGTATAATATAAAGATAAACCAGTGCCACAAGGACATGGGATTGAACTTCTTTTTGCAGAGGATGCTACAGACTGGGAATACACTCCCTGAATTTGTTCAAATTGATCAAATGAAGGACTTCAAAGAATGACTAGATGCATACATTGTACATGTTATTGTATACTTGTATAATCTATGATGATCAACCATAACCACAAACTTTTATACCATATTTATCGTCAGCATCCATATTTATTTTATATGATTTATGATTCACTTAATTTTTTTCCCAAATCTTATGTGGGTGTATAGAAAAGTAGCAAATAATATTTTTGAAGTTCAAAATGATTTTTAAAAAATTAGTCAGCTGGTTGAGTACACAAATTATATGAGATTTTGGAAACAAAATATAATTTCTGGAGGTAAATGTAATTCTCATGTGGGGGAGGGGATGAGAGACAACATAGTTCATGTGTCATGTTACCTTCAATCTCACACATAGTTACTATCAATAACATAATTATGTGCTTGACATTGTTTTCAAAGCTGGGACATCACATTTGCACAGCAAAGTGTTCAATCTAAATTTGGTATGGATATGTGTCGTCATCATTTGAGTGTTGATGTTGAGTAGGTCCCACTTCATTCTGGTATTGTGTTTAGTGTCATATCATAATGAACTTTTAATAATGGAGACATGAATCAAACACCACATGTTACATAATAACATAAATCAAGTGGTATAAATCGATCTAAAATATATTCAAAATTAAGATTGCTAAAACCATATTTGTTGCTCTTGATGTGGAGGTTTATTTTGTCACTTTTCCAGGAGCAGAAACAGATAGATTTTGACAAGATGGAAGAATATGCAGATGCATTCAAGGACACTCACACAGGCTTCTGTTGCTTGGGAACTACAAGAGCCAAATCTGGAGTGGTGTGTGCTTGTTATTATTTTTAAACTATGTCTATTTCCACTGACTACATTTGTTTGTTCTTTGTGCACTAGACGTCACACTGAGATTTTCAAACAGTCATTGCCAAATAATTAATTTTGCAACTGGGAGGTATTTGAAACCTTTCTATACTAAATACTCATTGATGAGTAGTTCCCTTTGGAAATGTTCAGATAATAAGTTCAACAAACGACCATATGATTATGTCTCAGTCTGCTCTTGTATTATCTGTTTTTCTGTCTGTTGTCTGCTTTATTACCTGAGCACCCCACTAAATGAATAATAGACCATTCCATAGTATACTTTTATAACTGAATGGGAGAATTCATTCAGTATGGAAATAGTGGAGCAGATTAGTAAAAGAATTGTTCAATTCGTGACTAAAACATGAAATTTGCACATATGTACATATTCATATAACAATTGATATTAGATATGGAGCCATGCTGAAATTTCATTGTAACCCCTCTTTTAAGGGGTTTTCCAAATTTAAAGAGCATTTCGCGATTATATAATTTATTAAATGTCACAATTGATATTACCATGGAATCTGCGATTTAAAATTAGACATATACAGTACGTTTGACTCTGCAAGATAAAATGGCACATTGTTAGAGCGAAATTGGAACTCCCTGTTCAAAATGACCATCAAAATGGAAAATTTGACGTTTTTTCACCAGTTTCTTCTGTATGGAACTGGTTCGGAAATGTGACTTTATTTTGTATTGTTCATGTTAGCTGATCACTGGATCAATGCAATATGCCATTCTTGTGATCCCAGCCCCTTCCGATCCTTCCGAAATTTCACCAAAAATCATCATTGGGATTCTGGTCATATTTCAAATAGAAATGAGCAGAACTGTGCAAAGTAAGTGAGTCATACCATTAATAATGAATATTTCTTTTCTACTCAATGGAACCAAAATTGTCACTTTGGCTAAAAATGGCTGTCAAAATGTTTTCGTCAATTTTTTGTCATTTTCGCAGTCTTGGTTCGATGTTTTTGCAATTATCACAGTTTTGTTTTGCAGTTTCGGAGTTTTGCTGAAATGGTCGCTGTTTTGTTTCAACATGTTTTCGCAGTGTTTGTTTTCTTCAAGATCGAAGCATTGTTTCCATCAATATTGCTGTAGTGTCGATATGATCGACAGCACAGTTTGTGTTACACCATGGTCGCAGTTTTATACCGATGTGTCATGAATGGGAAGTTGTCAGAGTCCATGCTGAAATTTCTCAGATCGGAGTTTTTCTCTGGCAAGAATTCCGATGAACACTTAAAAAAACTTTGATTTAATCAGAGTTTTCTCCGATATGAAAAAACTTTGATTTGATCAGAGTTTTGTATATTAGTAAATTTCTCCGATCTTCTAAAATCTCCGATTTGATTAATATCGGACAATTCAAACTGTTTAATGAACTATTATTAATAGATTAAAAAAGTCCCAAATAAATGATTCCCAGACCCCGATTAATATGATAGGATACACATGCTATTTTCCGTGTCACATTTCAAACCTACATTTTGATGTGGCCGCAAATCCGTGGGTTTACAGTAAAGGTTGAAGCCCCCAATATCTCGTGAAGCAAGTGCTATTAATTGCTACATTGTCGAATTATGACAATACTGTAAACCTGTGCTGTAGTGGTACCGTAAACAATGCAAATTTTGATTTCGTAAAGTTTTTTTGTGTGATTATGTAATTTGTCCTTATTTGGGTCAACGGTCATCGTTTAATTGTGCAAACTATTATGAATAAAAGAATACAGGCCCAAAATAAATTATTCCACAACCCCGATTTATAGTATACTTTCCGTGTGCCACGTAGAGTTTCTACAATTTCAGTTTGTTTTTCTTTCTCAAACCCACATTTTAATGTGGACGCAAATCAGGGGGTTTACTCTACAGTAAAGTTGACAAAGCTCTGAATTTAATTTGCAACATCATCAGATTCTAAGAATACCATAAACCCAGTGCTAGTAGTGTCATAAACAATGCAATTATTAACTCTTCCTGACTAATCCCAATGATATCGACAGGTGGTCGGCTTATTTGGCGAGTCAGTATTGTAACAAAATTTGTAATTTCGTTATATCTCTTTATAAGTTCTTGTGCGATTGGGTAGCCTATCTGCATATCCGTACGGGCCAGAGTGTCGGGGGAGGGCTGCAGGCCCCAAACGTTTTTGAAAGCTCAAAATTCGGGAAATATTTGGCATATAGGAGATATTTTCGGGCAAATTGAATGGTATTTCAGGGGGAAATTGTGGCAAATTAGAGTATTTTTCATATTTCTGCCCGAATTATACATATTTAAGGTATACTTGAATTTTTGTTATGTTTCTTTGTATATACAAGGTATATATTCTTCAAAAACTGTGTTACAATGAATTACAATGTGTTATGATGAATATATCATGTAAAAATATAATTTGGCCAACAAGTCTCATAAACTTCCTTTATTATTATGTACATAAATTAATACCATACTGTATGTCTGAAAAAACAACGACAATACATCATAAAAGTAATATAAACTCAAATTTATTAATGTCATAAATTATTTTTTAAATATTCCCACATGCATAACATAACATAACATTTTTATTAACATAATACACCCACGCGGGGCAGTTGTCATAATACAGATAATTTAAACACAAGTCAAGACAATTTCATATAAAATATATATATAACATTTATTGGTAACTCAACACTATATTCTCAATTATTTGCGGCACATGCATTTTTACATGATATATTCATCATAACACATTGTAATTCATCAGTTTGGGCACATGCATGTAACTCATAAAAAGAATCATTAATATACAAATAAATCAAGTGAATGAGATACTATTAAATAAGGACTCACAAAATGTAATAATTCTTCCACAATACAGTTCTAAACCTAGGAGATTCGTCCAAAAAACTGGCCAAATCTTCATAGCCGAATCGTCCCTGACCCTTCGAATCCCGAGGAAACAATTGTGCGCGCGTGATAATATTTAAATCAGATAGATCAATCAGAATTGCATTTATTAATTGGTAATTTTGTATTAAGGAACCAATAATCTTCCATTTTTATTGTGGGCCATGTGATTTTAAAAGCACTAGCTACCGATCAAAATACGTAGATTTGAAAAGTCAGCGCAAGAAATTTACAAGGGCAGCTGGCGAGGATCACTAAGTGATCAATAATATTTCCCACCCAGCATCAAATGCCGCAGCATTATTGATACACACATTCGAAAAATGGAATCGTTTATGAAAGTAAATATGCAACGATTCGCCCATCAGTTTGGGCACATCCATGTTTACCATGCACTCTGGTTTCTATAATTGTACTTACATTTTCACAATATAAGTATGATATCATTGTTAGATAGATATCGGAAGCACAGCGCTATTAATTCGTCAGCGACGTTTATTTCAAATCTACACATTTTATTCAATATATATCAGCGATCAGATGCTATAAAGTTAAGTTAATGCAAAACCTAATATAATAGTTTGTTAAATTGGAATTTCCACGTGCTCAGAATTTCCTGTTATGTTGTGCTATTTTTAGCACTGTAATTTCCCAGGCCAATCCTAGTTTCGTTCGTGGTTCCCATTGACTGGCAGAGGAGTTGAGTGTCATATTTTTCTCGATTCTTTATTGAATAAATAATTAAAACCTGGATAATGATATACATACCATTATAATACAATGAACTTAGGAGGTATGGCTCTATGTCTGGCATTGATACAACGTGATGAGGGCTTATTCTATGTCGGATCCATGCTTTGCTGGATGGATGCTGTCGCTCCCGTTGTGGGTTGGTGCAGCTGGTTTCAAATTTCGGTGTGATTTCATTTTTTTTCCTGTTTGATGTGTGAAAACTCTAAATTCTTCGCAATGTCGACCTGTGTAAACTGCTGGTCTAATAATTTCCCAACTGCGAATATGTCCGCTAACAATAGATCTTTTTGATTTCATCACAGTTTCATAGCCATGATTGAACTGATATTATGACATCGAGTCACTTGATCTGGGATTTTATAT
The DNA here is from genome assembly GCA_032622095.1 of Siphonodentalium dalli. Lineage (NCBI taxonomy): Eukaryota > Metazoa > Mollusca > Scaphopoda > Gadilida > Siphonodentaliidae > Siphonodentalium > Siphonodentalium dalli. The sequence goes on along the minus strand of CP136067.1, from coordinate 64,368,653 downwards.
ATCAAATGTGTTGTTTTGGCCGACGAGTTAAACCATTGTACACTAATTGAGAAGACATCACAACAACAACAACAAAACTGTCGCACAGTTCATGCATAGTTGTGAGGGACCGGTATACATCATAGGTTTGTATGGCCTTTTGCTAAATATCACCTCTTCACACTATTGTTTAATAAGCCTAATGCGAAATCATAGCTATCAAAACAGTCGAACTGTCAAGTCGATTACTTGTGTGTTAACCGCATAGAGTTGTTTGTATGGCCTTTGGCTGAACTTTATTTTCCTTCACACAGTTCAGCCAATCAAAATTCAGCTGGCATCTGATTTCGCTGAAGGCAAAAATAAATGCGTGAATTTATGAAGTGTAACAACATGGCATTGATGTTTTACCTTTTTGTCATTTGCGAATATCGATCATTGTTTCGACGTCGCGACTTTCGCGCTGTCGAAAGTTTCGATATTTTATTAAAATGTTTAGTCTGTTGTGGTTTCGACGTTATAGCGTTTTATGGCCAGTCGCTTTCGACGTTATCGCATTATTTTTCGTCATTTTCGACATTTCATTTTTGCACATTTTAATACGTCAAAAGTTTTTCGACATTTTGTTCGCATATGCGAAAAAGGTTTTGACATACTCCCTAAGTGTTACTATTTTGTTACTAAAATTATTGGAATTTTCTCTCAAAATCGGCAAAAAAATTACTTTTCAGGTTTGCACTATCTTTGGTGTTTATTGTTATGATCCATCTTAAATTCGTCACACTGATGTGTTTTAGAAAAATATACTCAAGCTGGCTTGCAAAATGTCCACAAAATTTGGTTGAAAAGTTGATATTTTCAAATGTATCCCGGACATTATTCTCTGCTCTTCTGTAAAGGTAAGCATATTGTGATTCACTTGGTCATTAAATATTTTACTTAATCAACTGATAACTATATGTTCTATTATGGTTGTCCCAGTACCTTATGCGGCACTTTTAAATCCTGCAGTATGTAATTTTGCCAAAAACTTCTGGCCATGATTTTGAACGGAAATGAGCAGAACTCTGAAACAGAACTGAGAGGGACATAAGTATGTGCCTACTCTGGCCCAATGACATGTGGAACCATTATAGGTAAGTGGGTGTCAGACCAGGTAACACGTATATCGGGGTAGGTGTCCCCAAGCACAATAGAATGACAGAGAAATAGCCATAATGCATAATGCACTGGCAGGTGGACCAGAAGGCCTTTTAGAAAGTCAAACAAGGAGATTTGTGAACAACTGCTTAATAACATCAAGTTCTGGGCCTTTGACATCAAGATTGACTAATGCAGGAAAACCCTTTCCTCCATTGTGCATATAAAACTCTCTGACATTACCTCCCAATCGATTAACATATACTTGAGTTATTATGGAAAGTTATAGCCATCAAAAGTCCAACTGCACAACTTACCATACAATCATGTTATATACTCATAAACACCATACAAATGACCATGTAGCCACTAGCTTTATACACATATACCTCACCCATAACCATACAACCATACTTCAGTTTAGCCGTAAACCACACACATGACTACGCAGCCATGAGTCACCATTCAGGTACATGTATACCAGGTATACTCCTACACTTCACCCTTGACCATAAAGTCACTTCCTATATACATATTCACACATTCGTGATCATAGTCACTGCTTGTATACCTATTCGCCTCACCACTGGACATACACTCACTCCCTGTATATCTATTTGCCACATATATGGCCATATATCCACTCAAGATATACATATACACTGCAACCATAACCATAGAGTAACTTCGGGTATACATATACACCTCACCAATGGCCATACATTGCATACAACCCTTTTATAAATACCAATGCCCTGCACATATGGCCATTCACATACTCCAGGCTTGAATATACTCCTCACTCAAGACAATTCAGCCAATCACTGTATACCCATACACAACATTCGTTGTCATATAGTCACATTTAGCAATTAACCTCACCATTTGCCATACGATCACTCCCTGAAAACATATTGGCCACACCCATTGCCATATAGCCAATAAATATATACAATGCACATACACACCCCACCAATGACTATTATAGAGTCACTCCAGGTATACATTGACACCTCATAATTTACCAAACAGACCTTAGCAATACAACGCTCAGCACCTCGCTATTGGCCATACTGTCACTCCCTGTATACATTTTTTTCACAACAATGACCATATACCCATTCAAGATATACATATACACCCCACACATGACCATAGAGTCAATTTAGGTATACACCTCACGATGGATATACTAATACCCTGCACCACCATTCGTGCACTCCAGATTTGCATATACACATCGCCCATGACAATTCAGCCACTCGATGTAAACTCACAAACCTCATCCATGATCATACAGCTATGCTCTGTATACCTATACATCCACCAATGACAATACATTCATACATCACATATACAACAATGACCACAAAGGCACTTCATAATTATACCCACACGCTGCCAATGACCATCCAGCTATACTCCAGGTATACATATCCACTTCAACAATCATGACCGTATGTACAGTCATTCCATGTACACGTATATACATTACACATAAGCATACAACACTCCCTATTTATTAATACACCCACAGTCCCACACATGATCATACAGCCACCATATGCATACATATAAACCCACCCATGACAATAGTCACCCAAGGTTTACATGTATATCCCACACATGACCATACAGTCACTCTATATACATACACAAACAGATGAACATACAGCTACTATCAATATACCCGTACACCACTTCAATAACCATACAAACAATCCTTGTATAGCTATTCACCTCACACATGAGCATACAATCACCCCTTGTATACCTATACATCTCACCATGGACACACCACCCCAAAACCATATCGGTATAGCCACTCCTTCGCACCATTCATGACCATACAGTATCTCCCTGTAGAACTATTCACCTCATCTATGACCACACATTCATTCCCTGGCTGCCATTTTGACACACACCATATATTAAGTTAATTTTCATGCTAATGGTCGAGAGTAGCCACATAATATGGTTTCACTCAGTTCCGTTTATACGTTCTGCCCATTTCCGTTCAAAAATATGGCCAGAGTACCAAAAGATATTTTTGGCACAATTCCATACTACAGTACATTATTTAAAATGGGACAACGACAATGAAACATGTAATAGTCAGCTGATTAAGTAACATGAGATATATTTTTAAAAATCTACTTTTTTTACCAAATTTCGTTACCATTTTGGAAGCCATCTTGAGTAATTTTGTCTAAAAACACACTAGTGTGACACAATTTAGACAGATCAAAACAACAAACAGTTTTGATACAAAGATAGTTATATTTACTTTAAAAAACGGTCAAAACCTGAAAAGTTAATTTTTGCTGATTTTGATTAGTAACACTTCTTAACCAATGTGCATCAGAAATGTTAAAATTTAATGTAAGTAAGACAGAATAGACAATTTTATTCATCGACCACAACTTTTAAGCGATAACATTGCATGCTGGCCAATATTTACCTTTTCCAAGGTTTTGGTCGCCATTTTGGCAGCCATTTTCAAACCAAGTGACAGTTTTGGTTCCATTGAGTTGAAATATTCACAAGTCATGGTATGCCTCAATTTGTTTGCACAATTCTGTCCATTTCTTGTTAAAATATGACAAGAATTCTGACAGTGATTTTGGTGAAATTTCATACCGAGTTCTGTAAAATATAATTGTTGAGGGTTTGGAAGGGGCTAGGAATATGAATATTTAAAAAATGATCAATTTATATGAATAATACAAATATATAGTCACAAATCTGAACCAGTTCCATACAGCAGAAACTGATCTAGAAGATATTAGTGAAAAAACGTCAAATTTTCCACTTACGGCTACCATTTTGATGGCCATCTTGGATGGGAGTTCCAATTTTACCCTAAAAATGTGGCATTATATCTAGCAGAATCATACGTACTTAATGTATATGCCAAATTTTAAATCACATATTTCATGGTAAGATTAATTGCGACATTTAATAAATTATATAATAAAGAAAAGCTCTTTAAATTTGGAAAATCCCTTAAAAGAGGGGTTAAAGTGAAATTTCAATGTGGCTCCATATCGAATATCAAATAGTATTTGAATATGTACATATGTGCAAATTTCATGCTTTAGTCACAAATTGAACAATTGCCTTGAAAATTGGACTTAATCTACTCCACTAATATCAAAGGGTTAATTATGCAAAGGATTTTGTTTGACAAAGCTGGGAGATCACATTTGCATAGCAACGTGTTCAATCTAAATTTGGTATGGATAGGTGCCATTATTTGATTATTTAATGTTGATTAGGTCCCACTTCATTCTGGTATTGTGTTTATTGTCATATCATAAGGCATTTAATGGAGACATGAATCACACACCACATTTTCTAGCAATAAGTACATGTGTCTACCAGAGGATAAATGGCACTAGGTCCGCCCGCCAATTTTCACCTGAGTTACAGCCCTTTTTGTTGGAATTTGCACTCAATTTTCATTTCCTGATGATAACTTTAATAAGTCTGAATTGAATGGAATGAAATTTGGTATGTGAGTTTACTAAGGGTAAAACTACTATCGGGAAATCAGCCTATTTCCCGATATATATACAGTTATCGGGAAATGACGCAACTTTTTTCGGGAAATTATCGGAATATTTACATAGTCTATCGGGATTCTATCGGAGTTTACTTTCATTTCGGAGTATTATAAGTTTCTGTATCTGGATTACTCTGGACTTTTATCGGGATTTTATGTTTTATAGGCCTATCTTTATTATTGATTTAATAGTTTCCTAATATGAGAAATCGTTAGTATAAAGTTTTACAGTATCAGGGGACACGTGTCGTAGAACTATTATATGTTATACTGTGGTGATCAGTGGGTGCTACGTACAATATCGGTATTTTACCCGGACAATACACCCCACCCATCGGGAAATCTTCAAAATCAATTCACGGGGAGCATACCCAAATATGTATGCAGTTGTAGGCCTATATACTATCTTCAAAGCTTGTGTTTGTAATATGTTTAAATACCTCCGATTTTAAATATGGAGGAAATAAAGATATAAATATGTTATGGCAACTGTAAAAGATTTGTATCTATTCGCGAATCGCCGACGACACAATTAATGCATGCACAATCGAGTGCAGTCTTAACATGAGATGTCGTATGTTCTATTTTTAGCCCGATTCCAGGAATTGGGGTCATCAATATTTACGTTTCTGGGAAGAACAGATGCGGCATTACAGAGTATGTCTTGAAGAAGACAAATCATTTTCAGATTTCACACAGTGAACGGATTTATAAAACAATTTCAAACATGGGACAACTCCAGCTTCAAAAATATCGAGCCTGTACGTATATTCCGAATATACATAGCCTAGGCAAAATTTATTGCAATGTGCAACAGCATTTGATGTGCTTTATAATGCATTTGCATTTTTGTTTACCAGCAATATAACTCCACAGTGGGTTAAACTTTAAGCATGAAATTTTGCTGTTATGCCTACATTCTGCATGGTCATGCAGTTTCGGGGGGGGGGGGGTGCTAGACCGATCATGCACGCCATGAATATCTACTCGGTTCTCTACCCTTTAGTCAAGAGTATAGAGATTCGTAACATGACATGTGGTGGGGGGGGGGGGGGGTGTCCTGCTGTACATGTTTTAGCATTAACAATTTAGCAGTAATATTCCATAGTTTTTTCATGAATCGTAATATGGTAAATAAAGAGCGTCTATACAGACCTGTGAAAATATGAATGGAAAATTCCATGCAAATCTGCAGTGCAAAAGTTATAGATACGCGAAGCAATCATAACATTTAACTGGCAATTAAATGTGTGCATGTGCTGCTTTTCATACTTACATTAATTTCGTTTTCTGTAATTACTACTAATTATAAATAGGTTGCATTGATTATTTAGATAAGTTGAACATAGCCTAATTATGTTGACAGTGTCGAATTTCACGATTCTATCATCAAGGTCAAGGTAACACGATGGGATTTATTTACATAGTAGGCCCCTATATTTCGTCATCTTTTTTCAAAAAGATGTCTTGCTAACTTTTATTTAGTTTGATATCTCAAATGCGCATACTTTTATCGATATTAATAGCCAGTCCATCGTTTTAAAATGACTTGCCAATAAATATTATGTCATATATGACGGGCATGATCGACGCATCGAAATGTGCAGGGATCTATCGATCATAACTGGGTCAAGTACGAACATTAGGTGCATATGAGGTTCTCGGAGGGATAAACAATTCTGTCAGCGCTGATTATTTTGTTCTTGTGTGATTACTAATGTTCACATTCACTGCGCATTATCACTTAGATAGTCTCCAGGAAATTCGCCAAATTGTGATGTGAAAAATTAAAGAATTGACTGCGTAAAACTTGTGTTATGTTTTATATGTATCAGTATAGGCGGCGAGGCGAACACGTGCAAGACACGCCATTTTCAAAAATAATGATTTAGCGCATTTCGTTATCTGCATTTTAAGAATTACCTTGTTAATTTTACACTGAGTATGATTGATAAAAACAAATACACGAGAGAAATTATATTTATTGGCCGTAGTTTTGAGAACAAATTTATTCTTGAATGATGAATCGAAATCCTGGCAGCGTGAATTGTTTACTAGACACTGATGGCGCCAAAAAATATGCGCAAATCAGGTGGGGAAAATCAGTTGGAACAATATAGTTCTCAAACATTGTTTGAAGAAAGATACCTGCGATTGAAAATCGAATATTTGAAGCCAATGTGTAGTAATTATCGTAATCTTATGGCATTTATTTGACATGTTGGTAATTTATTCGATTTTTATGTTTACCCATACCATGTATGGTAAACATAGTGTCGTTGTCCGGATTGACCACTCGTCGTGTGTCCGTCCGTCCGTCCGTCTGTCCGTCCGTCTGTCCGTCCGTCTGTCTGTCCGTCCGTAGACACTTTACGTGTAATGCGATAACTCAAACATTTTTTACCTGATCAAAATTTTGTATATGGGGTTTTCAGCCCAAAATACAGATCGAGTTCGAATATGGGTTTGATCCGACTTTTTTTGACAGAGTTATGGCCCTTTTTCGACTTAGAATTCACGCATTCTGCCATAACTCAAACATTTTTTATCTGATTGGAACCAAATTTGGTTTGTGAGTTTCTCGGCCCAAAATACAGATCGAGTTCGAATATGGGTTTGATCCGACTTTTTTTTACGGAGTTATGGCCCTTTTTCGACTTAGAATTCATGAATTCTGCCATAACTCAAACATTTTTTATCTGATTGGAACCAAATTTGGTTTGTGAGTTTCTCGGCCCAAAATACAGATCGAGTTCGATTATGGGTTTGATCGGATTTTTTTAAATGGAGTTATGGTCCTTTGACATATGATTCACACATACATGTATGTACTTCGATAAATCAACCATTTTTCATCTGATAGGAACCAAATTTGGTATGTGAGTTTCTCAACTCAAAATACAGAATGAGTTTGAATATGGGTTAGATCCAATTTGTTATACCAGAGATATGGCCCTTTTTAAACTAAGAATTATCCAGATTATAACCCAAGTAACTTACAATTAATGAATACCTGCTTCTCTGTGAGCAAGATAAAAGACTATATAGTTTATTGCTTTGAGAGTTATTTATAGCCCTCATATGTTAGCTCTGTATAAGAGACACAGTTAGTGAATTATTGGATAAATTGATTTAGCTATCTTTTTAACCACAACTTAGCAATGTGAATTTATTTAACTAGACCAATGGAGCTCTCTAAGTCCTTGGATGATGGGACTACATTGGATCAAACAGGGCAGAGATAGGTGATTTAACCCCTTTTACCCATTCCATGTCTTTTAACCTTTTCCAATAAATAAATAATTATATTATTATGATATCTCACATGGCAATTTGCAACAACATGAATAGAACTGCTCACACTATGATAGTGGTGACAGGCTCTAGAGTTTAGATGTTATATTAACCCTTTTATATTGACTCATACATTCCAATAATTTGTGTTATTACTGGTTATTATCTACATTTGTCATATACTACTTTAGATCATAACAGTATACTCTATAATTCAACATTAAAAGATTATGATTCTGATCTTAACAATTTACTATCGCCAAGGGATGGGTTAAACATCTGCCGATCGTGATCGGCCTCTCGTTATCAAATATATTTATTTTTTTATCACGTTCACTTTGGAACAGTCTATTGCTAGTGTTGAAGGGATACTACCTTTATGAAACCATTTCTTTTTATGTTTCCTTCAGAGCGCTTCTAGGAGATATGTGCTGGATGAATAATATGCAAAAATAATTCAATGGACAATTTAATAACTTCGAATCAAAACTTGAAACGTGTATAGTTTTAATTCTTTTAAACAAGCTTCCACCCCAATAAAAATGTGCTTACAAAGGAAGCTGTGGACGAATCCAAAAGTAATGACAACACATTGAACCGGAAACAGAAACAAATATATAAACTAAACAACATGCTCGATTCATCGATTATCGAAACAGACATAATTGTTCTTGAAATAAATGGGTAAATTATCGGAAAGTTGTCGGCAATACGCTACGTACAATACTTTCGGAAAGTTATCGGGAAATTTTCGGGAAATCAGCGTGTTATCCAGTGTTATCGGAATATTTAGATGTGGTATCGGAATATTTTCGGGAAATGGTGACCGCTCTATCGGGATCTATCGGGAAATTTAGAAGATAGTTTTGAGTTATCGGGATATTTATCGGGATCCCGATAGTAGTTTTGAGATGACCCCTAACCCAAAATACAAGTCAAGTTCGAATTTGGGTTCTGCCAGAGTTATGCCCCTTTGTTAGCTCAACTTACTTTGTAAGTTTGAGCTATTGCCATGGTTTGGCGTCCGTCGTCCGTGTGTGCGTATGCGCGTGTGTCCGTCAACAATTTCCTTTGGCGCGGACTACAGGTCGTACCTTTGGTCTAATCTTTATGAAATATGTCATGAATGTTGACATGTAGATGGGAACAGGTCATTTTGGGGTCATTCGGTCAAATAACATGGCCGCTGGCAGCCATCTTTGATTTCAAAATTCAATCCATTGGCGCGGGCTACAGGTCGTACTGTTCGTCTGATCATCATGAAATTTATCATGGATCTTAATATTGACATGTAGATGGGAACGAGTGATTTTGGGGTTGTTTGGCCAAAAAACATGGCCGCCAGCAGCCATCTTGGATTTTACCCTTTGCATGACTAAATCCTTTGGCGCGGCCTACAGGTCGTAGCTTTGGTCGGAACTTTATGAACTTTGTCATGGATGTTAACAATGATATGTAGATGGGAACGAGTCATTTTTGGGTCGTTCGGCCAAAAAACATGGCCACTGGCGGCCATCTTGGATTTCAAAATTCTATCCATTGGCGCGGGCTACAGGTCGTACTGTTCGTCTGTTCATATGGATGTTAATATTGACAAGTAGATGGGAACGAGTGATTTTGGGGTCATTCGGCCAAAAACATGGCCACCAGCAGCCATCTTGGATTTCAAAATTCTATCCATTGGCGCGGGCTACAGGTCGTACTGTTCGTCTGTTCATCATGAAATTTGTCATGGATGTTAACAGTGACATTTAGATGGGAACGAATCATTTTGGGGTCTTTCGGCCAAAAAACATGGCCGCCAGCAGCCGTCTTGGATTTTACTCTTTGCATGATTAAATCCTTTGGTGCGGGCTACAGGTCGTAGCTTTGGTCAGATCTTCATGAGATTAGTCATAGATGTTAACAATGACATGTAGAAGGGAACGAGTCATTTTGGGGTCATTCGGCCCAAAAACATGACTGCTGGTGGCCATCTTGGATTTCAAAATTAAATCCATTGGTGCGTAATACAGGTCGTACTATTCGTCTGATCATCATGAAATTTGTCCTGGATGTTAATATTGACATGTAGATGGGAACGAGTCATTTTGGGGTTGTTCAGACAAAAAACATGGCCGCCAGCAGGCATCTTGGATTTTACTCTATGCATGACTAAATCCTTTGGCGCGGGCTACAGGTCGTAGCGTTGATCGGATCTTTATGAAATTTGTCATGGATGTTAACAATGAGATGTAGATGGGATTTGTAAAGGCTGTTGACATTGACATGTAGATGGGGAACGAGTCATTTTGGGGTCGTTTGGCTAAGAAACATGGCCGCCAGCAGCCATATTGGATTTCACTCTTTGCATGACTAAATCCTTTGGCACAGGCTACAGGTCGTACCTTTGGTCAGATCATTATGAGATTTGTAAAGGCTGTAGATGGGAACAAGTCATTTTGGGGTAATTCGGAAAAAAACATGGCTGCCGGTGGCCATTTTATAATTTACTCTTTGCATCACTAAATCCTTTGGCACACCATAATCACCACATCCCTGATTCGATCATTGTGAAACCTGTCATCAATGTTGATATTGACATGTACATCTTGTCTTACTTAGACATTTCAATTATAGAACCTTTCCTATTCCTCCATTTATTGTCAACTATTAAATTATTCCCCTACCTAAGTTGAGCTACAGTGTCATTGACACTTTCATTGGGATCCACGATGATTGTCTCACCACTGCACCAAAACAAATTAGAACGTTTCAATGGCCATGTTGAACATAGTCACGCAGATCAAAGGCACCACGCTTTGAATATGCGAATGCATGTTCAGTAACTTCTACTTAAAATGCGACATAGTTGAACAATATGACAGCAGAATTGTGCCACTTTTCTGACATATAACAAGTCGCAGATTTTATAATGTCATAATGTTTAATCGTGACCATGCAGGTGGTTGCATTTGGGGATTACGACAATCATCAGTGTTTTTAGCTCACCTGAGACGAAGTCTCCGGTGGAGCTATAGTCATCACTCCTCGTCCGTCCATCGTCCGTCCGTCCATCCGTCAACAATTCTTTGAACATCTTCTTCTCTAGATCCTTTGAACTGATTGGGTTCATATTTGGTGTGGATGTTCCCTAGGTGACTCACATTCAGATTTGTTCAAATGAGGTCACCTGGTCAAAGAGTTGCGAAGCTAGGACCATAACTCTTTTCCACCTTAGTAATTCTTACAGCGACTTCTTCTCATATTTCATTGGGCCGAATGGGTTCATATTTGGTATAAAGGATCTTTGGGGATTTTGTTAAATTCACATTTTTGTTTAATTTTCAGGTCGACCTTGCTCAATTTAACAAACAAAAAATTAATTTTTAAACATGTTATAAAATTTGAAAATTTGAAAAAAGTGACACCATTATAACATCTGCAGAGTTATGAAACTTTACTCTTTAATGAAATTATGGAAACATTCCATTACTCACCCCCCCCCCACATGGCCCATACCCACCCCATCAACCAACACCCATGGCCCAGACCCACCCCACACCCTGCCATCAACCAACATCCCTTCCAACCCATATCTCCCAATTTAATACCTCTTCTCACCACAGAATATCTGCAAAGACACAGGTCATTTATTTAGATTAGAATAATAGATGCCATCTGGCATGCTTTTGTAAACATAACTGCTCAGCAAACTAAAAACAAACTGCTGTTCCAAAGGTTAGGTGATAACTGATGGGAATTGGTTTCCCTGCTATACAATGGTACTGTGTGGTTAGGTGATGACTGATGGGAATTGGTTTCCCTGCTATACAATGGTACTGTGAACAGCTTAGATTTCTTCAAGCCTGGAAATAGTGTGTCTGACATTTGCAGAATGAGGTCCCCAGAGGGTGAAATTAGTGTTGCTACCCCGTACAGCAGGCTAGCATTACCAAATACACCCTCCATGGACCTAATTCTGCTTAGGTCTCATCTTCTGGGAGGTATCCTAAGTATCAAATTGAAAGCTTGTTTTACTAGTAGTTACTTTTTTACTTTTTCCCACCTGTTCAGTTTCAATGTCCCCCCAATTTGCAGAAGATAAAATGCATAATTGAGCTGCTCGATGGGTGTGGTGCATCACCAACTTCAACTGTAGGACTTCAATCTGTTCCTAGGTTTTTATTGGCTGTTGAGGCCTAATCAGATTGAGGATGAATTTGGTGATGCTAGCCCGACTTGCGGAATAGTGTCATTAAATTCACCTTTTGGGGACCTAATTCTGCAAATGTCAGACACACTAAATTCAGGCTTGTCCGTTTCATTTTATTTTCTTAACCACCACTTATCCAGATGAAATCATACCCTGATTTTTCAAAGTAAATTGGGGGGGGGGGGGGAGTGGGTATATATTGGATTGAATTTGTCTTCTATCTGTCAGGCTTCCATCCGTTTGCCTGTTGGAATGTCTATCCATCTTACTCTCAACAATTGTTTTCTACTCCATATCAAAAACCGAATGTGTTTATATATTTCAGTGTACATGTTCCCTAGGTTTCTCACAATCAGATTTGTTCAAATAAGTTCATCAGATCAAATAGGTGCAAAGCCAGGGCCATAACTCTTTCCCTCCATAGTAATTCTTAAAACAATTTTTTCTCAAGAACCATTGGGCCTATATAGTTTATATTTGGTATGGAGGGCCTTGGGTGACGGGGGTTCAGATTTGTTCAAATGGGGTCATTTTTAGGAAATGAGGTCCCCTGAGGGTGAACTCGGTGATGTTAGTCCACCTTGCGGAATAGTGTCATTAAATTCACCTGCAAAGGTCAGACACACTGAATACAGACTTGGCTGTTCCAATATTAGTTTTTTAACCACCACTTATCCAGGTGAAATCATACCCTGATTTTTCAAAGAAAAATTGGGAGGATATTGGGGGGGGGGGGGGGGCTATATTGATATTACTAGATGAATGGATCTCATAGATGGGGATTCACATTTGTTCTAATAGGGCCAGAGATAAGAGATATAACTCTCCTCTATGCTGTTTGGTACTGGTATAATAATATTGATTTTGAGGCAGCCTGGGGGGGGGGGGCAATGTTTGAGGCAATGGGGAGGGAGTGTAGAGGGGTGGAGATTTGACCCCCTACTTTGATAAAAATTTCATGCCTGATACTACATTAGTTGTCTATTAGATGTTCACACCAAAAATAGGTTAGAATTGTTCTCATAGTTTGGTTTGATTTTCCAACATGTTTATGTTTATTCATATCAGTCCATCAGTCCATGTGTTCCTACTTCAGGTTAAACTGTTGGACCGAATTGGCCACAAATTTTAACTTTATGGGGGGGGGGGGTGTCAGGTTGGTAATTTTCAAACGTTTGAGAGCTTGAAGTACTGGCACTAGTCGTAAAATTCAACCTAAGATGGATGTACAAAAGGATTTTTGTGAACTTAGTACTGTGGTATGGTTGTGGTAAGAGGTTGGAGATTAGTCAGTGGTGTGTAATTAGAAATTTCAAGGTGAAGAGCCCTGCTCATCTGAGAACTTACCGCTATGACCATGTTTAGAACTACTTGTCTTAAGTGATTTTGTCAAGTACTGACTCTTGTAGTCTTCAGAGTCCCCGTCTTTTCAGTCTTTACAGTCTGGTGAGCGACCCACAGTCATTGACTGTCTTGTTATATTTACATGGCGACAATAATTGTTGCCACTGAAATCGACATTTCTATTGAAATATTAGTCAACTAGCAGATTAATAATTAGTTATCGCCGAAAACCTAGATGTTGACTAGTCTACTAATCTTTTCAACACTGCATTGCATGATTGTGTTGCATGTGTTTCCTCCATCACATTACATTTCTTCTTCTTTTGAGGTTTGTATAAACTATCTATTTATTTATGGGAATTTTTTCGACATATATTTTAGAATTTTTTGGTGTCTTACATATATATGGAAACATTTACAGCATTTATTTCACAATACAGTTGTGTGAGTTTTAATTCTGAAAGTTTATAAGTAGGACAAAGTCAAAAGTGATATAAATTTAGTTTTATTTAAAAAAATATGTTGTACATTGTATCTGGATATCATTTCCACTCAATACGATATATTTTTCCTTTAATTTTAGAAAGGTTTTGTTGTCGTTGACCATGACTATGTGCTGACAGCTGCCGAAGTTGCCAAGTCCGTCGGGTTGTCACACTTCAGTATAATAACATCCTATGGTGCTGATCCAAACAGCTACAACCTGTATACACAAGTAAAGGTAAATTGAAATTATTACAATACGGTACTTTACTAAGGTATCGTGTCTTAATGCAAAAACCGATAACCGACCGATAGCCGATGTACATCTGTTAAATCATTGGTCAACCGATGCGAGCGACGTGAAAAACAACCGATGGTTCGACCGATGGCGTACATCAGTTGACCGATGGCGTACATCGTTTGACCGATGGCGACGTTCAAAATAACCGATGGTCGACCGATGGACTTAAATTACGACGTCATAACGTCATGATTGTAAGCCAGTGCTATGACTATTACTTTTCGCATCCAAATAAACGTACAGGTAATAATCGTCACCAGCTACCAGCATTCGAATGCATGTGTCCACGAAGGGAACGGAGCAACTAGACGGGGAGACAACTCGCCCCGATGGTGATTTTGTGTTTGGGACGACTTGTCTCATGTGGATGGTCATATAATAATTCTTGGTTGGGTTTTTTATGGGTTATTTTATTTGTATTTATAAATAAATCATATTCAATTATATCTTGACTTTAAATATCACTTCAATTAATCCTTGTGTGTGGGAAAACAAGGACTTCCTTGGCGAGACGGTGCACGTGCATGGCAAAATGTTGTGTAAACACAATCATAACTGTCCGCTAATTACAGTGTTCTTTTGACAAAACATTGTATGAGCACAATTAATTGTCCTCTAAATGAGTGTTAAAGTGATGTGAAATACTCCGACAGGGTGATAAAATAGAAATGGAGAATAATCTAGCTCAAAGTAGTAATTTTTACAAATATATCCAAATTGACAACAAAAGCCGTCATTCTTATCTATTAATTAAATACAGTGACTCTCAATGGTGAAATCAATTTCGTTAGATTATCTCAGATAGTTGCGTCCCGAATCGAGAAGTAAATATTTACAATTGCACGTAGTTCAGGCTACAGCTATGCTCTCATTATGCGACCTGTTTATGTGCCGGTACTTACCGCGGTGATACCACCAAAATACCGCGGTTATCATTTTGTAACGCGGTGGAGGGTGGTTGACCCGCGGTACTGGAACGGTATTTTTACCGTTGGTTACCGCAGGTCATCGCGTTATTGGTGTTCGTTACCGCCGTACACCGCTTTATTTTTTTCGTGACCGCGTTAAATTTACCACTAACGGCCCCCACCGCGGAGAGAGAACACGTTTGAAACAATGCCTCACACCGTGGGTAAATGCTTATTAATAACTTTTGTATTGAATGAATACCTGTAAGCTGCACATAATTATGTATACGTAATTAATATAAATGAATAATAATGCAATCGGAGTACATATGGGAAAAGTACATGAACATGTCGGGTTTACGTGTAGCATATTACAAATATACACGTACATCACGTTTAATCTCATGTCATGTATATATATGAAATATTTTTACCAGAAAACCAGATTATTATAATATTTTTAGCTCAACTTGCTTTGTAAGTTTGAGCTATTGCCATGGTTGGCGTCCGTCATCCGTGTGTGCGTGTGTCCGTCAACAATTTCCTTTGGCGCGGGCTACAGGTCGTACCTTTGTTCTGATCTTTATGAAATTTGTCATGAATGTTGACATTGACATGTAGATGGGAACGAGTCATTTTGGTGTCATTTGGCCAAAAAACATGGCCGCTGGCAGCCATCTTGGATTTCAAAATTCAATCCATTGGCGCGGGCTACAGGTCGTACTGGTTGTCTGATCATCATAAAATTTGTCATGGATGTTAATATTGACATGTAGATGGGAACGAGTGATTTTGGGGTCATTCGGCCAAAAAACATGGCCGCCAGCAGCCATCTTGGTTTTTACTCTTTGCATGACTAAATCCTTTGGCGCGGGCTACAGGTTGTAGCTTTGGTCGGAACTTCATGAAATTTGTCAGGGATGTTAACAATGACATGTAGATGGGAACGAGTCATTTTGGTGTTGTTCGGCCGAAAAACATGGCCGTCAGCAGCCATCTTGGATTTTACTCTTTACATGACTAAATCCTTTGGCGCGGGCTACAGGTCGTACCTTTTGTCTGATGTTTATGAAATTTGTTATGAACGTTGCCATTGACATGTAGATGGGAACGAGTCATTTTGGGGTCATTTGGCAACAAAAACATGGCTGTTGGCAGCCATCTTGGATTTCAAAATTCAATCCATTGGCGCGGGCTACAGGTCTTACTATTCGTCTGATCATCATGAAATTTGTCATGGATGTTAATATTGACATGTAGATGGGAACGAGTGATTTTGGGGTCGTTCGGCCAAAAAACATGGCCACCAGCAGCCATCTTGGATTTTACTCTTTGCATGACTAAATCCTTTGGCGAGGGCTACAGGTCGTAGCTTTGGTCGGAACTTCATGAAATTTGTCATGGATGTTAACAATGACATGTAGATGGGAACGAGTCATTTTGGTGTTGTTCGGCCGAAAAACATGGCCGTCAGCAGCCATCTTGGATTTTACTCTTTACATGACTAAATCCTTTGGCGCGGGCTACAGGTCGTACCTTTTGTCTGATGTTTATGAAATTTGTCATGAACGTTGCCATTCACATGTAGATGGGAACGAGTCATTTTGGGGTCATTTGGCAACAAAAACATGGCTGTTGGCAGCCATCTTGGATTTCAAAATTCAATCCATTGGCGCGGGCTACAGGTCTTACTGTTCATCTGATCATCATGAAATTTGTCATGGATGATAATATTGACATGTAGATGGGAACGAGTAATTTTGGGGTCATTCTGCCAAAAAACATGGACGCCAGTAGCCATCTTGGATTTTACTCTTTGTATGACTAAATTCTTTAGCACGGGCTGCAGGTCGTACCTTTAGTCTGATCATCATACAATTTGTCATGGATGTTAATAATGACATGTAGATTGGAACGAGTCATTTTGGGGTCATTCGGCCAAAAAACATGGCCGCCAGCAGCCGTCTTGGATTTTACTCTTTGCATGACTAAATCCTTTAGCACGGGCTACAGGTCGTACCTTTGGTCAGATCATCATAAAATTTGTCATGGATGTTAACAATGACATGTAGATGGGAACGAGTCATTTTGGGGTCATTCGGCCAAAAAACATGGCCGCCAGCAGCCATCTTGGATTTTACTCTTTGTATGACTAAATCCTTTAGCACAGGCTACAGGTCGTACCTTTAGTCTGATCATCATAAAATTTTTCATGGATGTTAACAATGAAATGTAGATGGGAACGAGTAATATTGGGGTCATTCGGACAAAAAACATGGCCACCAGCAGCCATCTTGGATTTCAAAATTTAATTCATTAGCACGGGCCACAGGTCGTACTGTTCTTCTGATCATCATGAAATTTGTCATGGATGATAATATTGACATGTAGATGGGGACGAGTAATTTTGGGGTCATTCGGCCAAAAAACATGGCCGCCAGCAGCCATCTTGGATTTTACTCTTTGTATGACTAAATTCTTTAGCACGGGCTGCAGGTCGTACCTTTAGTCTGATCATCATAAAATTTGTCATGGATGTTAACAATGAAATTTAGATGGGAACGAGTAATTTTGGGGTCATTCGGCCAAAAACATGGTCGCCAGCAGCCATCTTGGATTTTACTCTTTGTATGACTAAATCCTTTAGCACGGGCTACAGTTTGTACCTTTAGTCTGATCATCATAAAATTTGTCATGAATGTTAATAATGACATGTAGATGGGAACGAGTCATTTTGGGGTCATTCGACCAAAAAACATGGCCGCCAGCAGCCATCTTGGATTTTACTCTTTGTATGACTAAATCCTTTAGCACGGGCTACAGGTCGTACCTTTAGTCTGATCATCATAAAATTTGTCATGGCTGTTGAAATTGGAATGTAGATGGGAACGGGTCATTTTGGGGTCATTCGGACAAAAAACATGGCGGCCATCTTGGATTTCAAAATTTAATCCATTAGCACGGGCCACGTACAGGTCGTACTGTTCTTCTGATCATCATGAAATTTGTCATGGATGATAATATTGACATGTAGATGGGAATGAGTAATTTTGGGGTCATTCGGCCAAAAAACATGGCCGCCAGTAGCCATCTTGGATTTTACTCTTTGTATGACTAAATTCTTAAGCACGGGCTGCAGGTCGTACCTTTTAGTCTGATCATCATAAAATTTGTCATGTATATTAACAATTACATGTAGATGGGAACGACTCATTTTGGGGTCATTCGGCCGAAAACATGGCCGCCAACAGCCATCTTGGAATTTACTCCACATTCCTAATCGCTCCATTGACTGTAATACATTAAATTATTCCCTTTCCAAGTTGAGCTACAGTGTCATTGACACTTTCATTGGGTTATTCGGGCAAAAAACATGGCCGCCAGCAGCCATCTTGGATTTTACTCTTTGTATGACTAAATACTTTAGCACGGGCTACAGGTCGTACCTTTAGTCTGATAATCATGAAATTTGTCATGGCTGTTGAAATTGGAATGTAGATGGGAACGAGTCATTTTGGGGTCATTCGGACAAAAAACATGGCCGTCAGTGGCCATCTTTGTTTTCAAAATTCAATCCATTAGCACGGGCCACAGGTCGCATTGTTCGTCTGATCATCATGAAATTTGTCATGGATGTTAATATTGACATGTAGATGGGAACGAGTCATTTTGGGGTCATTCGGCCCAAAAACGTGGCCGCCAGCAGCCATCTTGGATTTTACTCTTTGTATGACTAAATCCTTTAGCACGGGCTACAGGTCGTACCTTTAGTCTGATCATCATAAAATTTGTCATGAATGTTAATAATGACATGTAGATGGGAACGAGTCATTTTGGGGTCATTCGACCAAAAAACATGGCCGCCAGCAGCCATCTTGGATTTTACTCTTTGTATGACTAAATCCTTTAGCACGGGCTACAGGTCGTACCTTTAGTCTGATCATCATAAAATTTGTCATGGCTGTTGAAATTGGAATGTAGATGGGAACGGGTCATTTTGGGGTCATTCGGACAAAAAACATGGCGGCCATCTTGGATTTCAAAATTTAATCCATTAGCACGGGCCACGTACAGGTCGTACTGTTCTTCTGATCATCATGAAATTTGTCATGGATGATAATATTGACATGTAGATGGGAATGAGTAATTTTGGGGTCATTCGGCCAAAAAACATGGCCGCCAGTAGCCATCTTGGATTTTACTCTTTGTATGACTAAATTCTTAAGCACGGGCTGCAGGTCGTACCTTTTAGTCTGATCATCATAAAATTTGTCATGTATATTAACAATTACATGTAGATGGGAACGACTCATTTTGGGGTCATTCGGCCGAAAACATGGCCGCCAACAGCCATCTTGGAATTTACTCCACATTCCTAATCGCTCCATTGACTGTAATACATTAAATTATTCCCTTTCCAAGTTGAGCTACAGTGTCATTGACACTTTCATTGGGTTATTCGGGCAAAAAACATGGCCGCCAGCAGCCATCTTGGATTTTACTCTTTGTATGACTAAATACTTTAGCACGGGCTACAGGTCGTACCTTTAGTCTGATAATCATGAAATTTGTCATGGCTGTTGAAATTGGAATGTAGATGGGAACGAGTCATTTTGGGGTCATTCGGACAAAAAACATGGCCGTCAGTGGCCATCTTTGTTTTCAAAATTCAATCCATTAGCACGGGCCACAGGTCGCATTGTTCGTCTGATCATCATGAAATTTGTCATGGATGTTAATATTGACATGTAGATGGGAACGAGTCATTTTGGGGTCATTCGGCCCAAAAACGTGGCCGCCAGCAGCCATCTTGGATTTTACTCTTTGTATGACTAAATCCTTTAGCACGGGCTACAGGTCGTACCTTTAGTCTGATCATCATAAAATTTGTCATGGATGTTAACAATGACATGTAGATGGGAACGAGTCATTTTTGGGTTATTCGGGCAAAAAACATGGCCGCCAGCAGCCATCTTGGATTTTACTCTTTGTATGACTAAATCCTTTAGCACGGGCTACAGGTCGTACCTTTAGTCTGATCATCATAAAATTTGTCATGGCTGTTGAAATTGGAATGTAGATCTGAATAGTCATTTTGGGGTCATTCGGACAAAAAACATGGCTGCCAGCGGCCTTCTTGGATTTCAAAATTTAATCCATTAGCACGGGCCGCTGGTCGTACTGTTCTTCTGATCATCATGAAATTTGTCATGGATGATAATATTGACATGTAGATGGGAACGAGTAATTTTGGGGTCATTCGGCCAAAAAACATGGCCGCCAGCAGCCGTCTTGGATTTTACTCTTTGCATGACTAAATCCTTTAGCACGGGCTACAGGTCGTACCTTTGGTCAGATCATCATAAAATTTGTCATGGATGTTAACAATGACATGTAGATGGGAACAAGTCATTTTTGGGTTATATGGGCAAAAAACATGGCCGCCAGCAGCCATCTTGGCTTTTACTCTTTGTATGACTAAATCCTTTAGCACGGGCTACAGGTCGTACCTTTAGTCTGATCATCATAAAATTTGTCATGAATGTTAACAATGACATGTAGATTGGAACGAGTCATTTTGGGGTCATTCGGCCAAAAAACATGGCCGCCAACAGCCGTCTTGGATTTTACTCTTTGCATGACTAAATCCTTTAGTACGGGCTACAGGTCGTACCTTTGGTCAGATCATCATAAAATTTGTCATGGATGTTAACAATGACATGTAGATGGGAACGAGTCATTTTTGGGTTATTCGGGCAAAAAACATGGCCGCCAGCAGCCATCTTGGATTTTACTCTTTGTATGAATAAATCCTTTAGCACGGCTACAGGTCGTACCTTTAGTCTGATCATCATAAAATTTGTCACGGCTGTTGAAATTGGAATGTAGATGGGAACGAGTCATTTTGGGGTCATTCGGACAAAAAACATGGCGGCCATCTTGGATTTCAAAATTTAATCCATTAGCACGGGCCACGTACAGGTCGTACTGTTCTTCTGATCATCATGAAATTTGTCATGGATGATAATATTGACATGTAGATGGGAAATGAGTAATTTTGGGGTCATTCGGCCAAAAAACATGGCCGCCAGTAGCCATCTTGGATTTTACTCTTTGTATGACTAAACTCTTTAGCACGGGCTGCAGGTCGTACCTTTAGTCTGATCATCATAAAATTTGTCATGTATATTAACAATGACATGTAGATGGGAACGACTCATTTTGGGGTCATTCGGCCGAAAACATGGCCGCCAACAGCCATCTTGGAATTTACTCCACATTCCTAATCGCTCCATTGACTGTAATACATTAAATTATTCCCTTTCCAAGTTGAGCTACAGTGTCATTGACACTTTCATTGGGTTATTCGGGCAAAAAACATGGCCGCCAGCAGCCATCTTGGATTTTACTCTTTGTATGACTAAATACTTTAGCACGGGCTACAGGTCGTACCTTTAGTCTGATAATCATGAAATTTGTCATGGCTGTTGAAATTGGAATGTAGATGGGAACGAGTCATTTTGGGGTCATTCGGACAAAAAACATGGCCGTCAGTGGCCATCTTGGATTTCAAAATTGAATCCATTAGCACGGGCCACAGGTCGTACTGTTCATCTGATCATCATGAAATTTGTCATGGATGATAATATTGACATGTAGATGGGAACGAGTAATTTTGGGGTCATTCTGCCAAAAAACATGGACGCCAGTAGCCATCTTGGATTTTACTCTTTGTATGACTAAATTCTTTAGCACGGGCTGCAGGTCGTACCTTTAGTCTGATCATCATACAATTTGTCATGGATGTTAACAATGACATGTAGATGGGAACAAGTCATTTTTGGGTTATTCGGGCAAAAAACATGGCCGCCAGCAGCCATCTTGGATTTTACTCTTTGTATGACTAAATCCTTTAGCACGGGCTACAGGTCGTACCTTTAGTCTGATCATCATAAAATTTGTCATGGCTGTTGAAATTGGAATGTAGATCTGAATAGTCATTTTGGGGTCATTCGGACAAAAAACATGGCTGCCAGCGGCCTTCTTGGATTTCAAAATTTAATCCATTAGCACGGGCCACTGGTCGTACTGTTCTTCTGATCATCATGAAATTTGTCATGGATGATAATATTGACATGTAGATGGGAACGAGTAATTTTGGGGTCATTCGGCCAAAAAACATGGCCGCCAGCAGCCGTCTTGGATTTTACTCTTTGCATGACTAAATCCTTTAGCACGGGCTACAGGTCGTACCTTTGGTCAGATCATCATAAAATTTGTCACGGCTGTTGAAATTGGAATGTAGATGGGAACGAGTCATTTTGGGGTCATTCGAACAAAAAACATGGCGGCCATCTTGGATTTCAAAATTTAATCCATTAGCACGGGCCACGTACAGGTCGTACTGTTCTTCTGATCATCATGAAATTTGTCATGGATGATAACAATGACATGTAGATGGGAACAAGTCATTTTTGGGTTATTCGGGCAAAAAACATGGCCGCCAGCAGCCATCTTGGCTTTTACTCTTTGTATGACTAAATCCTTTAGCACGGGCTACAGGTCGTACCTTTAGTCTGATCATCATAAAATTTGTCATGGATGTTAACAATGACATGTAGATTGGAACGAGTCATTTTGGGGTCATTCGGCCAAAAAACATGGCCGCCAACAGCCGTCTTGGATTTTACTCTTTGCATGACTAAATCCTTTAGTACGGGCTACAGGTCGTACCTTTGGTCAGATCATCATAAAATTTGTCATGGATGTTAACAATGACATGTAGATGGGAACGAGTCATTTTTGGGTTATTCGGGCAAAAAACATGGCCGCCAGCAGCCATCTTGGATTTTACTCTTTGTATGACTAAATCCTTTAGCACGGCTACAGGTCGTACCTTTAGTCTGATCATCATAAAATTTGTCACGGCTGTTGAAATTGGAATGTAGATGGGAACGAGTCATTTTGGGGTCATTCGGACAAAAAACATGGCGGCCATCTTGGATTTCAAAATTTAATCCATTAGCACGGGCCACGTACAGGTCGTACTGTTCTTCTGATCATCATGAAATTTGTCATGGATGATAATATTGACATGTAGATGGGAAATGAGTAATTTTGGGGTCATTCGGCCAAAAAACATGGCCACCAGTAGCCATCTTGGATTTTACTCTTTGTATGACTAAACTCTTTAGCACGGGCTGCAGGTCGTACCTTTAGTCTGATCATCATAAAATTTGTCATGTATATTAACAATGACATGTAGATGGGAACGACTCATTTTGGGGTCATTCGGCCGAAAACATGGCCGCCAACAGCCATCTTGGAATTTACTCCACATTCCTAATCGCTCCATTGACTGTAATACATTAAATTATTCCCTTTCCAAGTTGAGCTACAGTGTCATTGACACTTTCATTGGGTTATTCGGGCAAAAAACATGGCCGCCAGCAGCCATCTTGGATTTTACTCTTTGTATGACTAAATACTTTAGCACGGGCTACAGGTCGTACCTTTAGTCTGATAATCATGAAATTTGTCATGGCTGTTGAAATTGGAATGTAGATGGGAACGAGTCATTTTGGGGTCATTCGGACAAAAAACATGGCCGTCAGTGGCCATCTTTGTTTTCAAAATTAAATCCATTAGCACGGGCCACAGGTCGCATTGTTCGTCTGATCATCATGAAATTTGTCATGGATGTTAATATTGACATGTAGATGGGAACGAGTCATTTTGGGGTCATTCGGCCCAAAAACGTGGCCGCCAGCAGCCATCTTGGATTTTACTCTTTGTATGACTAAATCCTTTAGCACGGGCTACAGGTCGTACCTTTAGTCTGATCATCATAAAATTTGTCATGGATATTAACAATGACATGTAGATGGGAACGAGTCATTTTTGGGTTATTCGGGCAAAAAACATGGCCGCCAGCGGCCATCTTGGATTTCAAAATTGAATCCATTAGCACGGGCCACATGTCGTACTGTTCATCTGATCATCATGAAATTTGTCATGGATGATAATATTGACATGTAGATGGGAACGAGTAATTTTGGGGTCATTCTGCCAAAAAACATGGACGCCAGTAGCCATCTTGGATTTTACTCTTTGTATGACTAAATTCTTTAGCACGGGCTGCAGGTCGTACCTTTAGTCTGATCATCATACAATTTGTCATGGATGTTAACAATGACATGTAGATGGGAACAAGTCATTTTTGGGTTATTCGGGCAAAAAACATGGCCGCCAGCAGCCATCTTGGATTTTACTCTTTGTATGACTAAATCCTTTAGCACGGGCTACAGGTCGTACCTTTAGTCTGATCATCATAAAATTTGTCATGGCTGTTGAAATTGGAATGTAGATCTGAATAGTCATTTTGGGGTCATTCGGACAAAAAACATGGCTGCCAGCGGCCTTCTTGGATTTCAAAATTTAATCCATTAGCACGTGCCACTGGTCGTACTGTTCTTCTGATCATCATGAAATTTGTCATGAATGATAATATTGACATGTAGATGGGAACGAGTAATTTTGGGGTCATTCGGCCAAAAAACATGGCCGCCAGCAGCCGTCTTGGATTTTACTCTTTGCATGACTAAATCCTTTAGCACGGGCTACAGGTCGTACCTTTGGTCAGATCATCATAAAATTTGTCATGGATGTTAACAATGACATGTAGATGGGAACGAGTCATTTTTGGGTTATTCGGGCAAAAAACATGGCCGCCAGCAGCCATCTTGGATTTTACTCTTTGTATGACTAAATCCTTTAGCACGGGCTACAGGTCGTACCTTTAGTCTGATCATCATAAAATTTGTCACGGCTGTTGAAATTGGAATGTAGATGGGAACGAGTCATTTTGGGGTCATTCGAACAAAAAACATGGCGGCCATCTTGGATTTCAAAATTTAATCCATTAGCACGGGCCACGTACAGGTCGTACTGTTCTTCTGATCATCATGAAATTTGTCATGGATGATAATATTGACATGTAGATGGGAATGAGTAATTTTGGGGTCATTCGGCCAAAAAAACATGGCCGCCAGTAGCCATCTTGGATTTTACTCTTTGTATGACTAAACTCTTTAGCACGGGCTGCAGGTCGTACCTTTAGTCTGATCATCATAAAATTTGTCACGGCTGTTGAAATTGGAATGTAGAAGGGAACGAGTCATTTTGGGGTCATTCGGACAAAAAACATGGCGGCCATCTTGGATTTCAAAATTTAATCCATTAGCACGGGCCACGTACAGGTCGTACTGTTCTTCTGATCATCATGAAATTTGTCATGGATGATAATATTGACATGTAGATGAGAATGAGTAATTTTGGGGTCATTCGGCCGAAAACATGGCCGCCAACAGCCATCTTGGAATTTACTCCACATTCCTAATCACTCCATTGACTGTAATACATTAAATTATTCCCTTTCCAAGTTGAGCTACAGTGTCATTGACACTTTCATTGGGTTATTCGGGCAAAAAACATGGCCGCCAGCAGCCATCTTGGATTTTACTCTTTGTATGACTAAATACTTTAGCACGGGCTACAGGTCGTACCTTTAGTCTGATAATCATGAAATTTGTCATGGCTGTTGAAATTGGAATGTAGATGGGAACGAGTCATTTTGGGGTCATTCGGACAAAAAACATGGCCGTCAGTGGCCATCTTTGTTTTCAAAATTAAATCCATTAGCACGGGCCACAGGTCGCATTGTTCGTCTGATCATCATGAAATTTGTCATGGATGTTAATATTGACATGTAGATGGGAACGAGTCATTTTGGGGTCATTCGGCCCAAAAACGTGGCCGCCAGCAGCCATCTTGGATTTTACTCTTTGTATGACTAAATCCTTTAGCACGGGCTACAGGTCGTACCTTTGGTCAGATCATCATAAAATTTGTCATGGATGTTAACAATGACATGTAGATGGGAACAAGTCATTTTTGGGTTATTCGGGCAAAAAACATGGCCGCCAGCAGCCATCTTGGCTTTTACTCTTTGTATGACTAAATCCTTTAGCACGGGCTACAGGTCGTACCTTTAGTCTGATCATCATAAAATTTGTCATGGATGTTAACAATGACATGTAGATTGGAACGAGTCATTTTGGGGTCATTCGGCCAAAAAACATGGCCGCCAGCAGCCGTCTTGGATTTTACTCTTTGCATGACTAAATCCTTTAGTACGGGCTACAGGTCGTACCTTTGGTCAGATCATCATAAAATTTGTCATGGATGTTAACAATGACATGTAGATGGGAACGAGTAATTTTGGGGTCATTCGGCCGAAAACATGGCCGCCAACAGCCATCTTGGAATTTACTCCACATTCCTAATCGCTCCATTGACTGTAATACATTAAATTATTCCCTTTCCAAGTTGAGCTACAGTGTCATTGACACTTTCATTGGGTTATTCGGGCAAAAAACATGGCCGCCAGCAGCCATCTTGGATTTTACTCTTTGTATGACTAAATACTTTAGCACGGGCTACAGGTCGTACCTTTAGTCTGATAATCATGAAATTTGTCATGGCTGTTGAAATTGGAATGTAGATGGGAACGAGTCATTTTGGGGTCATTCGGACAAAAAACATGGCCGTCAGTGGCCATCTTTGTTTTCAAAATTAAATCCATTAGCACGGGCCACAGGTCGCATTGTTCGTCTGATCATCATGAAATTTGTCATGGATGTTAATATTGACATGTAGATGGGAACGAGTCATTTTGGGGTCATTCGGCCCAAAAACGTGGCCGCCAGCAGCCATCTTGGATTTTACTCTTTGTATGACTAAATCCTTTAGCACGGGCTACAGGTCGTACCTTTGGTCAGATCATCATAAAATTTGTCATGGATGTTAACAATGACATGTAGATGGGAACAAGTCATTTTTGGGTTATTCGGGCAAAAAACATGGCCGCCAGCAGCCATCTTGGCTTTTACTCTTTGTATGACTAAATCCTTTAGCACGGGCTACAGGTCGTACCTTTAGTCTGATCATCATAAAATTTGTCATGGATGTTAACAATGACATGTAGATTGGAACGAGTCATTTTGGGGTCATTCGGCCAAAAACATGGCCGCCAGCAGCCGTCTTGGATTTTACTCTTTGCATGACTAAATCCTTTAGTACGGGCTACAGGTCGTACCTTTGGTCAGATCATCATAAAATTTGTCATGGATGTTAACAATGACATGTAGATGGGAACGAGTCATTTTTGGGTTATTCGGGCAAAAAACATGGCCGCCAGCAGCCATCTTGGATTTTACTCTTTGTATGACTAAATCCTTTAGCACGGGCTACAGGTCGTACCTTTAGTCTGATCATCATAAAATTTGTCACGGCTGTTGAAATTGGAATGTAGATGGGAACGAGTCATTTTGGGGTCATTCGGACAAAAAACATGGCGGCCATCTTGGATTTCAAAATTTAATCCATTAGCACGGGCCACTTACAGGTCGTACTGTTCTTCTGATCATCATGAAATTTGTCATGGATGATAATATTGACATGTAGATGGGAATGAGTAATTTTGGGGTCATTCGGCCAAAAAACATGGCCGCCAGTAGCCATCTTGGATTTTACTCTTTGTATGACTAAACTCTTTAGCACGGGCTGCAGGTCGTACCTTTAGTCTGATCATCATAAAATTTGTCATGTATATTAACAATGACATGTAGATGGGAACGACTCATTTTGGGGTCATTCGGCCGAAAACATGGCCGCCAACAGCCATCTTGGAATTTACTCCACATTCCTAATCGCTCCATTGACTGTAATACATTAAATTATTCCCTTTCCAAGTTGAGCTAGTGTCATTGACACTTTCATTTGGTTATTCGGGCAAAAAACATGGCCGCCAGCAGCCATCTTGGATTTTACTCTTTGTATGACTTAATACTTTAGCACGGGCTACAGGTCGTACCTTTAGTCTGATAATCATGAAATTTGTCATGGCTGTTGAAATTGGAATGTAGATGGGAACGAGTCATTTTGGGGTCATTCGGACAAAAAACATGGCCGTCAGTGGCCATCTTTGTTTTCAAAATTCAATCCATTAGCACGGGCCACAGGTCGCATTGTTCGTCTGATCATCATGAAATTTGTCATGGATGTTAATATTGACATGTAGATGGGAACGAGTCATTTTGGGGTCATTCGGCCCAAAAACGTGGCCGCCAGCAGCCATCTTGGATTTTACTCTTTGTATGACTAAATCCTTTAGCACGGGCTACAGGTCGTACCTTTAGTCTGATCATCATAAAATTTGTCATGGATGTTAACAATGACATGTAGATGGGAACGAGTCATTTTTGGGTTATTCGGGCAAAAAACATGGCCGCCAGTGGCCATCTTGGATTTCAAAATTTAATCCATTAGCACGGGCCACAGGTCGTACTGTTCATCTGATCATCATGAAATTTGTCATGGATGATAATATTGACATGTAGATGGGAACGAGTAATTTTGGGGTCATTCTGGCCAAAAACATGGCCGCCAGCAGCCGTCTTGGATTTTACTCTTTGCATGACTAAATCCTTTAGTACGGGCTGCAGGTCGTACCTTTAGTCTGATCATCATAAAATTTGTCATGGATGTTAACAATGACATGTAGATGGGAACAAGTCATTTTTGGGTTATTCGGGCAAAAAACATGGCCGCCAGCAGCCATCTTGGATTTTACTCTTTGTATGACTAAATCCTTTAGCACGGGCTACAGGTCGTACCTTTAGTCTGATCATCATAAAATCTGTCATGGATGTTAACAATGACATGTAGATTGGAACGAGTCATTTTGGGGTCATTCGGCCAAAAAACATGGCCGCCAGCAGCCGTCTTGGATTTTACTCTTTGCATGACTAAATCCTTTAGCACGGGCTACAGGTCGTACCTTTGGTCAGATCATCATAAAATTTGTCATGGATGTTAACTGGTTCGCTGCTAAATATCCTACATACACGTATTAAAATGCGTATATATATTTCAACAAACAGAAAATTATTGAATTTTATGCTCGGAGTTGATAATTTCCACTATTTTCTCAAATTTGACCCCCATATATATACATTTGTGATTATGTTATGAGCCTGGATGTCTCACTAGGCTATGGTTATGAGCTTGGATGTCTCAATAGGCTATGGTTATGAGTCTGGATGTCTCATTAGGCTATGGCTATGCCTATGGGCCTGGATGTCTCATTAGCCATTAGGATACGGTTATGAGCCTTGATGTCTCATTAGACTATGGTTATGGGTCTCGGTGTCTCACTAGGCAATGATTATGAGTCTGGATGTCTCATAAAATTAGACAATGGTTACGGGCCTGGATGTCTCATTAGGCTATGGCTATGAGCCTGGTTGTCTGTTTGTCAAAGTAGGTTATCGATATGAGCCTGGATGTCTGATTAGGTTATGGTTATGAGCTTGGTTGTCGGCCGCCCTTAGGGCAAAACATTTGTAATTTTTCTCAAACTTTTCGCGATATAAGTACCTTTTCTGACAATTTTATTGGTCGTCATCCATTCAAACTTCACAATGTCCCAATTTAATTATATATGTAACAATATTTCTGAAATATTACCTGACGAACACTATTTAAATGATTAAACTAAACAAGAGTTGACAAAACAAGTAAGTGTCATTGCCAAAGCCCATATCTGGGCTTCCAGCACTCTTACATAGGGTCCAAATATGGGCTTTCAGCACTGAACCAGTTAACAATGACATGTAGATGGGAACGAGTAATTTTGGGGTCATTGGGCCAAGAAACATGGTCGCCAGCAGCCATCTTGGATTTTACTCTTTGTATGACTAAATCCTTTAGCACGGGCTACAGGTCCTACTTTTAGTCTGATCGTCATAAAATTTGTCAAAAATGTTAATAATGACATGTAGATGGGAACGAGTCATTTTGGGGTCATTCGGCCAAAAAACATGGCCGCCAGCAGCCATCTTGGATTTTACTCTTTGTATGACTAAATCCTTTAGCACAGGCTACAGGTCGTACCTTTAGTCTGATCATCATAAAATTTTTCATGGATGTTAACAATGAAATGTAGATGGGAACGAGTAATTTTGGGGTCATTCGGACAAAAATCATGGCCACCAGCAGCCATCTTGGATTTCAAAATTTAATTCATTAGCACGGGCCACAGGTCGTACTGTTCTTCTGATCATCATGAAATTTGTCATGGATGATAATATTGACATGTAGATGGGAACGAGTAATTTTGGGGTCATTCGGCCAAAAAACATGGCCGCCAGCAGCCATCTTGGATTTTACTCTTTGTATGACTAAATTCTTTAGCACGGGCTGCAGGTCGTACCTTTAGTCTGATCATCATAAAATTTGTCATGGATGTTAACAATGAAATGTAGATGGGAACGAGTAATTTTGGGGTCATTCGGCCAAAAACATGGTCGCCAGCAGCCATCTTGGATTTTACTCTTTGTATGACTAAATCCTTTAGCACGGGCTACAGTTTGTACCTTTAGTCTGATCATCATAAAATTTGTCATGATTGTTAATAATGACATGTAGATGGGAACGAGTCATTTTGGGGTCATTCGACCAAAAAACATGGCCGCCAGCAGCCATCTTGGATTTTACTCTTTGTATGACTAAATCCTTTAGCACGGGCTACAGGTCGTACCTTTAGTCTGATCATCATAAAATTTGTCACGGCTGTTGAAATTGGAATGTAGATGGGAACGAGTCATTTTGGGGTCATTCGGACAAAAAACATGGCGGCCATCTTGGATTTCAAAATTTAATCCATTAGCACGGGCCACGTACAGGTCGTACTGTTCTTCTGATCATCATGAAATTTGTCATGGATGATAATATTGACATGTAGATGGGAATGAGTAAATTTGGGGTCATTCGGCCAAAAAACATGGCCGCCAGTAGCCATCTTGGATTTTACTCTTTGTATGACTAAATTATTTAGCACGGGCTGCAGGTCGTACCTTTAGTCTGATCATCATAAAATTTGTCATGTATATTAACAATGACATGTAGATGGGAACGACTCATTTTGGGGTCATTCAGCCGAAAACATGGCCGCCAACAGCCATCTTTGAATTTACTCCACATTCCTAATCGCTCCATTGACTGTAATACATTAAATTATTCCCTTTTCAAGTTGAGCTACAGTGTCATTGACACTTTCATTGGGTTATTCGGGCAAAAAACATGGCCGCCAGCAGCCATCTTGGATTTTACTCTTTGTATGACTAAATCCTTTAGCACGGGCTACAGGTCGTACCTTTAGTCTGATAATCATGAAATTTGTCATGGCTGTTGAAATTGGAATGTAGATGGGAACGAGTCATTTTGGGGTCATTCGTTCAAAAAACATGGCCGTCAGTGGCCATCTTTGTTTTCAAAATTCAATCCATTAGCACGGGCCACAGGTCGCATTGTTCGTCTGATCATCATGAAATTTGTCATGGATGTTAATATTGACATGTAGATTGGAACGAGTCATTTTGGGGTCATTCGGCCAAAAAACATGGTCGCCAGCAGCCGTCTTGGATTTTACTCTTTGCATGACTAAATCCTTTAGTACGGGCTACAGGTCGTACCTTTGGTCAGATCATCATAAAATTTGTCATGGATGTTAACAATGACATGTAGATGGGAACGAGTCATTTTGGGGTTATTCGGGCAAAAAACATGGCCGCCAGCAGCCATCTTGGATTTTACTCTTTGTATGACTAAATCCTTTAGCACGGGCTACAGGTCGTACCTTTAGTCTGATCATCATAAAATTTGTCACGGCTGTTGAAATTGGAATGTAGATGGGAACGATTCATTTTGGGGTCATTCGGACAAAAAACATGGCGGCCATCTTGGATTTCAAAATTTAATCCATTAGCACGGGCCACGTACAGGTCGTACTGTTCTTCTGATCATCATGAAATTTGTCATGGATGATAATATTGACATGTAGATGGGAATGAGTAATTTTGGGGTCATTCGGCCAAAAAACATGGCCGCCAGTAGCCATCTTGGATTTTACTCTTTGTATGACTAAACTCTTTAGCACGGGCTGCAGGTCGTACCTTTAGTCTGATCATCATAAAATTTGTCATGTATATTAACAATGACATGTAGATGGAACGACTCATTTTGGGGTCATTCGGCCGAAAACATGGCCGCCAACAGCCATCTTGGAATTTACTCCACATTCCTAATCGCTCCATTGACTGTAATACATTAAATTATTCCCTTTCCAAGTTGAGCTACAGTGTCATTGACACTTTCATTGGGTTATTCGGGCAAAAAACATGGCCGCCAGCAGCCATCTTGGATTTTACTCTTTGTATGACTAAATACTTTAGCACGGGCTACAGGTCGTACCTTTAGTCTGATAATCATGAAATTTGTCATGGCTGTTGAAATTGGAATGTAGATGGGAACGAGTCATTTTGGGGTCATTCGGACAAAAAACATGGCCGTCAGTGGCCATCTTTGTTTTCAAAATTAAATCCATTAGCACGGGCCACAGGTCGCATTGTTCGTCTGATCATCATGAAATTTGTCATGGATGTTAATATTGACATGTAGATGGGAACGAGTCATTTTGGGGTCATTCGGCCCAAAAACGTGGCCGCCAGCAGCCATCTTGGATTTTACTCTTTGTATGACTAAATCTTTTAGCACGGGCTACAGGTCGTACCTTTAGTCTGATCATCATAAAATTTGTCATGGATGTTAACAATGACATGTAGATGGGAACGAGTCATTTTTGGGTTATTCGGGCCAAAAACATGGCCGCCAGCAGCCATCTTGGATTTTACTCTTTGTATGACTAAATCCTTTAGCATGGGCTACAGGTCGTACCTTTAGTCTGATCATCATAAAATTTGTCATGGCTGTTGAAATTGGAATGTAGATCTGAATAGTCATTTTGGGGTCATTCGGACAAATAACATGGCCGCCAGCGGCCATCTTGGATTTCAAAATTTAATCCATTAGCACGGGCCACTGGTCGTACTGTTCTTCTGATTATCATGAAATTTGTCATGGATGATAATATTGACATGTAGATGGGAACGAGTAATTTTGGGGTCATTCGGCCAAAAAACATGGCCGCCAGTAGCCATCTTGGATTTTACTCTTTGTATAACTAACTTCTTTAGCACTGGCTGCAGGTCGTACCTTTAGTCTGATCATCATAAAATTTGTCATGTATATTAACAATGACATGTAGATGGGAACGAGTAATTTTGGGGTCATTGGGCCAAAAAACATGGTCGCCAGCAGCCATCTTGGATTTTACTCTTTGTATGACTAAATCCTTTAGCACGGGCTACAGGTCCTACTTTTAGTCTGATCATCATAAAATTTGTCAAAAATGTTAATAAAGACATGTAGATGTGAACGAGTCATTTTGGGGTCATTCGGCCAAAAAACATGGCCGCCAGCAGCCATCTTGGATTTTACTCTTTGTATGACTAAATTCTTTAGCACGGGCTACAGGTCGTACCTTTAGTCTGATCATCATAAAATTTGTCATGGCTGTTGAAATTGGAATGTAGATGGGAACGAGTCATTTTGGGGTCATTCGGACAAAAAACATGGCCGCCAGCAGCCATCTTGGATTTCAAAATTTAATCCATTAGCACGGGCCACAGGTCGTACTGTTCTTCTGATCATCATGAAATTTGTCATGGATGATAATATTGACATGTAGATGGGTACGAGTATTTTTGGGGTCATTCGGCCAAAAAACATGGCCGCCAGCAGCCATCTTGGATTTTACTCTTTGTATGACTAAATTCTTTAGCACGGGCTGCAGGTCGTACCTTTAGTCTGATCATCATAAAATTTGTCATGAATGTTAATAATGACATGTAGATGGGAACGAGTAATTTTGGGGTCATTCGACCAAAAAACATGGCCGCCAGCAGCCATCTTGGATTTTACTCTTTGTATGACTAAATCCTTTAGCACGGGCTACAAGTCGTACCTTTATTCTGATCATTATAAAATTTGTCATGGCTGTTGAAATTGGAATGTAGATGGGAACGAGTCATTTTGGGGTCATTCGAACAAAAAAGATGGCCGCCAGTGGCCATCTTGGATTTCAAAATTTAATCCATTAGCACGGGCCACAGGTCGTACTGTTCGTCTGATCATCATGAAATTTGTCATGGATGTTAATATTGACATGTAGATGGGAACGAGTTATTTTGGGGTCATTCTGCAAAAAAACATGGCCACCAGCAGCCATCTTGGATTTTACTCTTTGTATGACTAAATCATTTAGCACATGCTAGAGGTCGTACCTTTAGTCTGATCATCATAAAATTTATCATGAATGTTAATAATGACATGTAGATGGGAACGAGTCATTTTGGGGTCATTCGGTCAAAAAACATGGCCGCCAGCAGCCATCTTGGATTTTACTCTTTGTATGACTAAATCCTTTAGCATGGGCTACAGGTCGTACCTTTAGTCTGATCATCATAAAATTTGTCATGGCTGTTGAAATTGGAATGTAGATCTGAATAGTCATTTTGGGGTCATTCGGACAAATAACATGGCCGCCAGCGGCCATCTTGGATTTCAAAATTTAATCCATTAGCACGGGCCACTGGTCGTACTGTTCTTCTGATTATCATGAAATTTGTCATGGATGATAATATTGACATGTAGATGGGAACGAGTAATTTTGGGGTCATTCGGCCAAAAAACATGGCCGCCAGTAGCCATCTTGGATTTTACTCTTTGTATAACTAACTTCTTTAGCACTGGCTGCAGGTCGTACCTTTAGTCTGATCATCATAAAATTTGTCATGTATATTAACAATGACATGTAGATGGGAACGAGTAATTTTGGGGTCATTGGGCCAAAAAACATGGTCGCCAGCAGCCATCTTGGATTTTACTCTTTGTATGACTAAATCCTTTAGCACGGGCTACAGGTCCTACTTTTAGTCTGATCATCATAAAATTTGTCAAAAATGTTAATAAAGACATGTAGATGTGAACGAGTCATTTTGGGGTCATTCGGCCAAAAAACATGGCCGCCAGCAGCCATCTTGGATTTTACTCTTTGTATGACTAAATTCTTTAGCACGGGCTACAGGTCGTACCTTTAGTCTGATCATCATAAAATTTGTCATGGCTGTTGAAATTGGAATGTAGATGGGAACGAGTCATTTTGGGGTCATTCGGACAAAAAACATGGCCGCCAGCAGCCATCTTGGATTTCAAAATTTAATCCATTAGCACGGGCCACAGGTCGTACTGTTCTTCTGATCATCATGAAATTTGTCATGGATGATAATATTGACATGTAGATGGGTACGAGTATTTTTGGGGTCATTCGGCCAAAAAACATGGCCGCCAGCAGCCATCTTGGATTTTACTCTTTGTATGACTAAATTCTTTAGCACGGGCTGCAGGTCGTACCTTTAGTCTGATCATCATAAAATTTGTCATGGATGTTAACAATGAAATGTAGATGGGAACGAGTATTTTTGGGGTCATTCGGCCAAAAACATGGTCGCCAGCAGCCATCTTAGATTTTACTCTTTGTATGACTAAATCTTTTAGCACGGGCTACAGGTTGTACCTTTAGTCTGATCATCATAAAATTTGTCATGAATGTTAATAATGACATGTAGATGGGAACGAGTAATTTTGGGGTCATTCGACCAAAAAACATGGCCGCCAGCAGCCATCTTGGATTTTACTCTTTGTATGACTAAATCCTTTAGCACGGGCTACAAGTCGTACCTTTATTCTGATCATTATAAAATTTGTCATGGCTGTTGAAATTGGAATGTAGATGGGAACGAGTCATTTTGGGGTCATTCGAACAAAAAAGATGGCCGCCAGTGGCCATCTTGGATTTCAAAATTTAATCCATTAGCACGGGCCACAGGTCGTACTGTTCGTCTGATCATCATGAAATTTGTCATGGATGTTAATATTGACATGTAGATGGGAACGAGTTATTTTGGGGTCATTCTGCAAAAAAACATGGCCACCAGCAGCCATCTTGGATTTTACTCTTTGTATGACTAAATCATTTAGCACATGCTAGAGGTCGTACCTTTAGTCTGATCATCATAAAATTTATCATGAATGTTAATAATGACATGTAGATGGGAACGAGTCATTTTGGGGTCATTCGGTCAAAAAACATGGCCGCCAGCAGCCATCTTGGATTTTACTCTTTGTATGACTAAATCATTTAGCACATGCTAGAGGTCGTACCTTTAGTCTGATCATCATAAAATTTATCATGAATGTTAATAATGACATGTAGATGGGAACGACTCATTTTGTGGTCATTCGGCCGAAAACATGGCCACCAGCAGCCATCTTGGATTTTACTTCACATTCCTAATCGCTCCATTGACTGTAATACATTAAATTATTCCCTTTCCAAGTTGAGCTACAGTGTCATTGACACTTTCATTCAGTAACTGAAGTATCATAAAAACACTCACATCACGAGGACACGAAATTCCTACGCACGAGCAGGTCAAAAACTCTACCGCATAGCGGTAATGTCACCGCATTTGTGCGGTGCATTACCGCGTGGCACCGCGGTACCAACACCTGTTACCGCTTGCAGTGCGGTGGTAATAATTCTTCTTACAATTCCAGTATTGGTCACTATTTCCGCAAATTATAATTATCACCGAGGCGATGTCCCCTTACAACACCCTGGAGACCTGGACACAAGCTTTCCAAGTGTTGGAAAATTTCCAACTGATGGTCATTTCAGTCCAAAATTTTGACCAAAAGTAGGTATATATTCAATGTTGGTCTGAAACAACAATTCCCCCTTGATAAATTGTTGGAAAGTCAAACTACAAGAGCAATTTCAAACCTATTGCAGATGTAAAATTTCCAACTAATGTTGTGTCAGGTAATAAATTTCCAACTTGATGTTTTTTACCAAAGTTGGGGGGGGGGGGGGGGGGGGGGGGGGGTTGTCCGAACAGCAGCCATTTGACTTCCTTTAATGGGGTCGCTTCCGTGTGATGAGGTCGCAGATTTGTGGAACATTGGGGTGATTTGTCAGCAATAAACAAGATATAAGTCTTGATTTAATATTAATCCATGTTCAGAAATCGGAACTGAGAAATTATTTCAATCAAATGTCAATGTTCTCAAATAAAATGCAAATTCTTTCAAACTATTATAGTTCAGAATTCGCTAGATTAGAAATAACCATGCAAAGTTGGGGTGAGACACCCCCCCCCCCCCCCCCAAGTGGTTGTCATCATGGTCCACTGCAGGCAACATGTGTGAAACCGTGTAGCAAACAAGTAGTACGCACGTGCGATTCGATCACAATGTGTCAAAGACTTGAATGAGTGATGTCGGTTATGCTTGATTGACTGTGTCGCATCGTCGACAAATATACACAAGGGCACGTGGTTATAGAAGTACAAGTAAATTTGATTGATGGAAATAGGTCAGACAGCTGCTGACCTGAAAATTAGTGCAGAAGTCTAGTGATCACGATGACAGACAATTGTATTTAACTAATCGAGTGAGCCGATTCGTTTCAAATTGGGGGAAGGCGGCGTCTTCACACTAATGATTGACATGCGTCAGTGATACATCTGACAGCCGGTTCCTGATAAGTGCTTTGATGTTTGACACTTTGTTGTCACGAGTTCTCGGGGACATGCACATTATTATTATTTACCGTTGAATGTTAATTGGTATAAACATATTTGTTTTATTTGCTATTCCAATCATCTAAGTGCCCGTCACTTTACGACTGACAATCAGGTATGATGTATCCATGTCCAGGCGACGTCATTCAAGAAACTATAATTTAAATCCCAACGGGGCATGGCAGGTTCTGTCATTATTCAATAGTCGTTCGATCCCATGGCCGTGGTTCTGGTTACTGTTAGTGTGTATCACATAGAAGATTTATATATTCCAGGGGAAAAATAAATAGTACACATCTTCTTGTAAACGTTTTATGATTAATAGTCATACAAATTTGGACAAAACAGCAATTAAGCCACATTTTTTGACAGGTTGTAAAAATGCCGTAGTCAATGCTGAAGCACATCAAATTGGCTACGGCATTCTACTGCTGTAGCAAACAAATCTGAATTGCCAGGGCTGAGTCTATTAAGTTGCCGTGATTTGAATGTGCGAAAATTTATATAGGTCAATATTCTTCCGTAAAGAAATATTACCCTTCGCGAACGGGAAGTCAGGTAGCGATTATACTGATCAAGTATAACGCATTCATTTATAAACACAATTCAATTCTTCGATTATTTGACCGTATGGGTAAATAAATGTCTAATTACTGATTGAGACCTTGGCCTATCAGAATAGGCTATAATAATAAGTGATTTCTCTCAAACAATATTTTGCGTGTATAACTATAGATAAACGACAGTGCACGGATATATATATGTATATTATGCTCAGCGCGATAGTCATTCGAATTGACTTTATAAGCATAGATTTCAAGGTACGTACGCGATTATATGCACGACTGACACCTGTTTTTTGGCGACGTCACTGTAACGTCGAAGTATCAGTCACCGATGAATAACCGATGGAACCGATAGAATGACCGATGAAACGACCGATGGAACCGATAGAATGACCGATGGAACAGATAGAATAACCGATAGAATGACCGATGAATTTATTACAATCGGTCGGTATCGGTTTTTAGCTCACATGAGACAAAGTCTCCGGTGGAGCTATAGTCATCACTCCTCGTCCGTCGTCCGTCCGTCCGTCTGTCTGTCCGTCCGTCTGTCCGTCCGTCAACTTTTTTTAAAACATCTTCTCCTCTGAAACCATCATACCGTATTGGTTCATATTTGGTGTGGATGTTCCCTAGGTGACTCTCATTCAGATTTGTTCAAATGAGGTCACTGGGTCAAATAGTTGCGAAGCCAGGGCCATAATTCTATTCCTCCATAGTAATTCTTACAACGACTTCTTGTTCAGAACCATTGGGCCGATTTAGCTAATATTTGGTATGGAGGGTCCTTGGGTCACTGTTGTTCAGATTTGTTCAAATGAGGTCACCCGGTCAATTAGTTGAGAAACCAGGGCCATAACTCATAGTGATTCTTACAATGACTTCTTCTAAAAAAATATTTGGCCGATTTAGCTTATATTTGGTACTGAGGGACCTTGGGTGACTGGGAATCAGATTTGTTCAAATTGGGTCACTGGGTCAATTAGGGGCAGAGCCAATGACATAACTCTAAAAACAAAAAAATTACATTTTTGCATTTTGATCATATTTGGTGTGGTGGTTCCCTAGGTGACTGTCATTCAGATTTGTTCAAATGAGGTCACTGTGTCAAATAGTTGCGAAACCAGGGCCATAACTATATTCCTCCTTGGTAATTCTTATAACGACTTCTTGTCTAGAACCATTATGCCGATTTAGCTAATATTTGGTATGGAGGGTCCTTGGGTGACTGGTGTTCAGATTTGTTCAAATGAGGTCACCCGGTCAATTAGTTGAGAAAACAGGGCCATAACTCATAGTAATTCTTACAATGACTTCTTCTAAAAAAATATTGGGCCGATTTAGCTTATATTTGGTACAGAGAGACCTTGGGTGACTGGGGTTCAGATTTGTTCAAATGGGGTCACTGGGTCAAATAGGGGCAGAGCTAGGGACATAACTTTAAAAACAAAAAATTTAATTTTTGCATTTTGCCCTTTAATTTTTGTTTAGGACACATCACAGCCTCATATTTCTTACCTATATTTTTCTTAGCATGTTCCATCTGTATGGATTTTGGTATTGTTTATTTAACCCCTTCCACTCTTGTTTTGATATAGAATTCATCCAAGACAGGATTACTCAAACATTTTTCATCTGATCAACACCAAATTTGGTATATGAATTTTTGACACTTATATACAGATCAAGTTAAAATATGGGTTTGATCCGATATATTTTAACAGAGTTATGGCCCTTTATAATTCACACCTCTTTGCTATGCACTATTAATTTTAAAGAGAACACTGAAGCCTGTATTATTGAAAAAGCCAATTTATCATAGTGTGGTCACCTGATACTCTTGCTGAAGACTGCTTGCTTCAGACCAGTTTACCATCTGTCATTACAAGACATGACATTAGCTAAACAACTATTCTACCAGTCTACAAGAATAAATAGGAATAGTCCATTGTTCATTTCTCCAAGCCTGGACATAGTGTGTCTGAAATTTGCAGAATGAAGTCCCCAGATGGTGAATTTAGTGTTGCTACCCCATACAGCAGGCTAGCATCACCAAATACACCCTCAATTACCTTCTGCTTAGGCCTCATCTTCTGGGACAATTTTTTTTTTTTAATCATGTTTTAAAATTTGAAAAAAGTGACACCATTATAACATCTGCAGAGTTATGAAACTTTACTCTTTAATGAAATTATGGAAACATTCCACCCTACCCCCACCCACCCCCTCCCACATGGCCCAGACCCAACCCTGCCATCAACCAACATCCCTTCCAAGCCATATCACCTCTCAATTTAATACCTCTTCTCACCACAGAGGCATATATATATATGTAAAGGTACTGGTCATTAATTATATAAACTGGCCAGATGACATGTATTATTCTAATCTAAACATATCTGTAGCAATTTAACAACAAACTGGTGCTCTGTTGGTTAGATGATGACTGACATTCAATGATACTGTGAATGGCTTTGATTTCTTCAAGTCTGGAAATAGTGTGTCTGACATTTACATAGTGAGGTCCCCAGATGGTGAATTTAGTGTTGCTACCCTATACAGCATGCTAGCATCACCAAATACACCTGCCAGGGACCTAATTCTGCTTAGTCCTCATCTTCTGGGAAGTATCCTAAGTACCAAATTGATAGTTTGATTTAGTCACTATTTCCACCTGTTCAGTTTCAATGTCCCCCTAATTTGCAGAAGATAAAATGCATAATTGA
The DNA here is from genome assembly GCA_032622095.1 of Siphonodentalium dalli. Classification (NCBI taxonomy): domain Eukaryota; kingdom Metazoa; phylum Mollusca; class Scaphopoda; order Gadilida; family Siphonodentaliidae; genus Siphonodentalium; species Siphonodentalium dalli. The sequence goes on along the minus strand of CP136067.1, from coordinate 64,327,488 downwards.
GGTGCTCAATGGGTGTGTATCACCAACTTCAACTGTAGGACTTCAATCTGTTCCTTGGTTTTATTGGCCATTGAGGCCTAATCAGATTGAGGATGAATTTGGTGATGCTAGCCTGCCTTACAGAATATTGTCATTAAATCCACATTTTTGGGACCTAATTCTGCAAATGTCAGACATACTAAATTTAGGTTTGGCCATTTCATATTATTGTTTTAATCACCACTTATCCAGATGAAATCATACGACTAATATTCAAAGAAAAATGGGGGGGGGGGGGGGGGCGGTATATATTGGATTAAATTTGTCTTCTATCTGGCATTTGCAGAATGAGGTCCCCAGAGGGTGAATTTAGTTATGCTACCCTGCACAGCAGTCTAGCATCACCAAATACACTAGCCAGGGTCCTCATTCTGCTTAGGCCTCATCTTCTGGGAAGTATATAGGCACTTAAATTGACATTTTTACTTACTTTAGCCCTTATGTTTAGTTTCTATATCCCCTAATTTGTGAATATAAAATGCATAATTGAGGTGGCCAATGGGTGCACATCACCAACTTTAACTGGAGAACTTCAATCTAATGCTATGTCTCCCATAGCAGTTGAGGCCTACACAGAATGAGGTCCCCAGAGGGTGAATTTGGTGATGCTAGCCCGCATTGCAGGATTGTGTCATTAAATTCACCCTTTGGGGACCTCATTCTGCAAATGTCAGACAATTTGTTCAGGCTTGTCTGTTCGAATAGTATGTTCTTAACCACCAGTATCCAGTTGAACTCATTATACCCTGATTTTGCAAACAAAACTTGGGGGGGGGGGGATATTGGATTGAATTTGTCAGTCTCTATGTCAGACTGTTCTCCCATCCATCCATCTGTCATTATGTCTCTATCCGTCCATCAATTGTTTTCTTCTCCAGATACATATTAAAGACCAAATGGGTTTATATATTTAGGTGTGGATGTCCCCCAGGTGACTCACATTCAGATTTGTTCAAATGAGTTCATCAGGTCAAATAGGTGAGAAGTCAGGGCCATAACTCTTTCCTTCCATAGTAATTCTTAAAACAATTTCTTCTCAAGAACCATCTGGACTATTTAGATTATGTTTGGTATGGATGGTCCTTCGGTGACTGGGGTTTAGATTTTTTCAGATTTGGTCATTTTAGGAAAATCAGTTCAGTTCAACTCTTAAAATCCAATGTCTGAAATTACCAAATGAATGGATCTCATAGATGGGGATAACGTTTGTTCAAATAGGGGCGGAGATAAGAGATTTAATTACCAACCAGCCACCCTACCCGTGCTCCGGTGGAGCTATAGTCATCACTCCTCGTCCGTCCATCGTCTGTCCGTCCATCCGTCCGACAACAATTATTTGAACATCTACTCTGGAACCATAAGACCAAATGGGTTCATATTTGGTGTGGATATTCCCTAGGTGATTCTCATTCAGATTTGTTCAAATGCGGTCACTGGGTCAAATAGTTGCGAAGCCAGGGCCATAACTCTTTCCCACCATAGTAATTCTTTTAAACATCTTCAGAACAATAAGACCGAATGGTTTCATATTTGGTGTGGATGTTCCCTAGGTGACTCACATTCAGATTTGTTCGAATGAGTTCACTTGAAATAGTTGCGAAGCCAGGGCCATAACTCTTTCCCTCCATAGTATTCTTAAAGTGACTTCTTCTCAAATACCATCAGGCTATATGGGTTCATATTTGGTATGAAGGATCCTTGGGTGACTGGGGTTCAGATTTGTTCAAATCAGGTCACTGGGTCAAATGTGGGCGGGGCCAGGGACATAACTCCAAATTTTTTTGTTTTAGATTTAACTCTTTAGATATCTACTTCTTTTAAAGTGATTATGAAAAGTTCTGACTGTTGTGGTCTCCAGAGTCCCAGTCTTATCAGTCTTTGCAGTCTGGTGAGCGACCCCACAGTCATTGACTGTCTTGTTGCATTAAGACACGATCCCTAAGGCCTATTTGATAATTTTGTGAAATCTTATCAGCAAAGTAAATAAGTTTGTTTTGTATGGTTTTTAGCTTGCATTAAGACGAAGTCTCCGGTGGAGCTATAGTCATCACTCCTCGTCCGTCCGTCCATCCATTTGTCCATCTGTCCATCCGTCCCTCTGTCCGTAGACACTTGCTATCCGATTCGATTACTTGAATATTTTTTATCGGATCGTGTTCAAATTTTATGTGCATGTTTATGGATACACAGTCCTCACCTGTATAGTTTTTGGTATCGATTGGTTAATCAGTTTAGAAATTATTAACACTTTGCATCCGCACATATGCATGAGCTATCCGATGCTGTAACCAAAGTATTTTTTGTCCGATTGTGTTCATATTTGATATGTAGGTTTATGACGACACACACATCACCTTTATAGTTTTTGGTATCGATTGGTTGATCGGTTTAGAAAATAATTAACCCTTCACACACATGCTATCTGATGCATCTAAGTCAAACAATTTTCTTCTGATATGCCTCATATTTCTTACCTAGGTTTTTCTTATCACACGTTCTTCATATGTATGGTTTTTAGCTCACCTGAGACGAAGTCTCCGGTGGAGCTATAGTCATCACTCCTCGTCCGCCGTTCCGTCAACAATTCTTTGAACATCTTCTCTTCTGGAACCATAAGGCCGAATGGGTTCATATTTGGTGTGGATGTTCCCTAGGTGACTCATATTCAGATTTGTTCAAATGAGGTCACCAAGTCAAATAGTTTTGATGTCAGGACCATAACTATTTTTCCACATAGTAATTCTTAAAACGACTTCTTTTCTGAAGTCGTCGGGCCGAATGGGTTCATATTTGGTATGAGGGTACCTTGGGTGACTGTGGTTCAGATTTGTTCAAATGAGGTCACTGGGTCAAATGTGGGTGGTGTATTTTTTTTTTAGATTTAACTTATTGCTCAATTTAACCAAAACAAATTTTTTTATATATTTTATTTTTAATAAATAATTTATTTTTTTATTAAATAACATTTTTTTGTTTAAATAAAATAAAAAACATTTAATTCAAATTTTGAAGAACTTATGACATTACATCTTCGGGGGGTAGGTATCTCTAGTCACCCCACTAAATTTGGTTGAAATCAGGGGTTTGGGAGAAAACATGAACAGACATATGTACAGAAATGTTCAGTAAGTTCCTTTTAACCCTTTTCCCAACAGCATATGTAGTTAAACCACGTCATATAGCCAACGTCACCAGGTATGAAGGTAATTACGTTAGCCAATCATTGGGTGTTTCCCCACACTGGCCACAGGTATATGTGCCATGTGTATCATCCGATATGCAACAACAAACATGCTTTCACTTAAGTGTCATCTGTGAATACGATAATGGAAACATAAACCAGTAGACGAACTAAATATGTGCATATAAACAACCGTTTATCTTCATTTTATCACACATGTGAGTCAAAAATGACATTTTATGCAAATTTACGTTATGCCTATGCGAGTATGTCCTTTAAGTTTGTTTACCCACGGACTCGTGTCCTGATTGAAAAAAAATAATTCATGATTTTTGAACACAAAAAAGCGTATTATAAATAAAATAATTAAACCAAATGTCTTTATATTTGATGTGCATTAATCATATAAACCATGATTTGACAAAAGTCGTAAAAAGATTTCCGATAAAAGCGCAAATTATTAGCAAAAGTTAAAGATATTCTTTGTTTTATCGACATTGCGTTGAAATAAGTACCCCATTACTTTATACTCGGTAATTATATATGCATACACACAAAGAAGCTTCCCAAGATGAATTTGAGATATCTGCATGTCAACTGTAAACTCGCCTTTATTTAGAAGCACCCGCATTGGGCTGACTTGATGTCAAACCAGGAGATATTTACTTTTTTTTTTATTGATTTCTTTCTCGATCGATCAGGGTCGATGGTCTTGTGCGCGGTATATTTGAAATCTTGAACAGATGGATATATAAAAGTAATATCTCATCAATTTATTATATACTAAATTTGTAGATAATATATATAAAAAAGTTTTAATTATGTGTTCAGAATCCCGCCGATAGCACAACAACGGCCGCGTCCGTAGTTACATTACAACCGGGAATAATATTCCGATGCTCTGACATAACCTGATTTCGCAGAGTAAATTTGTGCAATAAAAGCAGAAAGATCCACTTTGAGTCATCAATTTGGAATTGCAATGTTCGATTTCTCAAATTAAACAACAATTGTGACACTTAATGAATATTGTTTCACAACATTTGGTTTGTGGAGAAGTTCACCTACATTAAATATTGATCAAATTTCGTTTTCGTTGAAAATTCGCTACCAGTGAACCACGTGTTTCTGTTTCGTTTGTTTTCATTTTGTCAGCCAATACGAGACTGAGAACATACTCTATGTTAACATTTTTTAATATTTAGGAAGGCAAGGTGGAAATACGTGCCTTCATTATGATGTTAGTCCGTTAAAAAAAATATTATTATGAATATCTTTTTTCACGGGTGAAGTGACAATCATAATGGAACTCGACAGGAAAAACATCCCAATGGCCAGTTCCGCAACTGTCACGCTGAGATTTTGCTTAGCTGTGGCTGATTTAATTACAACTGGGAAAAGTTTTCATATTGCACTATTTGGAAATATAAAATCACCACCTAAGAAATAATACATAATCCAATATAAATATCCATTTCAAGTTGTCATATTTTACATAGATTACCCTTCCGGCCACACATAACGCAATCAACAAGGAAGCGTCTCTGACAACAACTTTCGTTTTCGTCGAAACCACGTGTTTCTATTTCGTTTGTTTTCATTTTGTCGGCCAAAACAGTATTCTAAGTAAACATTTTGCAAATCTAAAGCCTAGCAAAGAAAGAAAGGATTTAATATGTGCCCTTTATGTTCTTATCCATCAGCAGAACATAACACAATCAATGTAAATCATCATTATTACTCTTTATTCGTGTCTCAAATCTGAGTGTTGAAAATGCAAAAATTAAAGACGTCAAAAGACGATATGGACGCTACAACAAAAGACGTCAAAAGACGTAAAAAGCCGATATGGACGCTACATCAAAAGACGATACGTTGGAATAAGGGTTAATATCCTTGCATTCCCACTACAAGCCATCTCTGCTCTGAACCACAGGGCTGAGAATTGACAGACATGACACATGTTGTTTATAAAACAGTGCCAGATAGATAGATAACAGAACTTCTGTGGCTACAGGCAGAGTCCCCAGGGAGTGTATTCATGTCATTCATAATTTAAATGAGATTAATAGTGTTGAACATTTGTTTTCTAAAGTTGTCAATGTAGCACCTCATTGTTTACAATACACTGGTCATTAATATCAGATTAAATTCCTTTTCTCCAAGCTTTAATTAAGTGTGTCTGGCATTTGTAGAATGAGGTTCCCAGAGGGTGATTTAATTATGCTACCCTGCACGGCAGGCTATCATCGCCAAATACACCCTCTGAGGGCCTCATTCTGCTTAGGCCTCATCTTCTGGGAAGTATCTAGAGTCTCAAATTGACATTTTTAGCAGCTTTTTTCCCTTCTGTTCAGATTCTAAAATGCATAATTGAGGTGTCAAATGGGTGCGCATACTGTCATACGTCACCAACTTCAGCTGGAGAACTTCTATCTGTCCCTAGGTCTCCCATAGCAGTTGAGGACTAAGTAAAATTGGGTTCCCAGATGGTGAATTTGGTGATGCTAGCCCACCTTACATAATAGCATCACTACATTCACCCTTTTGGGACCTCAGACACACTAAATTCACGCTTGGCTTTTCCAATATTATTTTCTTAACCACTTTATCTATGTGAACTCATTATACCTGATTATGGACAAACAAATGGGGGGTATATTAGACCGGCCCCCAGATGAGGGTAGTATCACCCGAAAGGGTAGAAATTTTGACGCTATCTCCAATTATCCTTGCCCCATGGCAGTTCCAAAAGACTGAGGTATCCAGGGCGGAGCAGGTGGAAAATATATTTTTTTGACCTTTTTAGTGTTTTTGACCTGCAACTTTCAGTATAATCAGGAAAACCAATAAAACAAGACAAATGTCGAATAAAATATACTTGAATATCAGATATTTATTCTATCTTGGTTGCTTAACATTAATGATGTGCAATAAATGATATTCTCCAACATTTTTTGTGAAAAATTCAGGAATATGGCAAAAAAATGCATAAATTGCAGTGCTTTTTCAAAAAACTAATATAACAATCTAAAGTACACATAATCTTTATTGTAATGTCAGGTTGTCATACTATCATGTTTAAATTAGTTAATGCATTGGTAAAATACAGATCTTTCATATAAATAATTGTCTAAAAATATTTTTCTGAAATTGTCGGCCATTTTGGATTTCCGACTGCGGATCTTACATTTTTTTTTACAAACTTATTTCATTATTTTAATTTTCAAACGTCTTAAAAAGGATTAAAAATCAGATATATACTGCAGAATTTAATTAGAAACAATTAAAACAATAATTTTATGAAACTTGAAAAACTTTTTTATTATTGTCATACAGTTGTGATCAAAATAATTACGGTTACAATTATGGCCGATAATATCGGCCCTGGCAATTTACCAACCGGACATTTGGGCCGATAATATCGGGCCCTGGCAATCAAAGAGTTAAAAATTGTGAAAAATTCCCATGACTGTCAGTTTTATGGACACAGCTGCAAAACATGCACCACAATAAGCATAAGTTCATCCCCAATACCAGACATGAAATTCTATAATCATGTACCAGACCAGAAATAAGAAATAAAGTTAAACTTAACCCTACCCCAAGATAGTGTTCTTAATGCTTTCAATTTTATGCTATATGCTACTCAACTCAAAAGGTCATTCAGACAAGTGGACCTAATTCATACCATATATTGCAATAGTACTGCCCGCGGTTTATGCAATCTCATCTTCACTGTCAATTTCATAAAATGCAATGTTATCAGTCAATAGCATTCCTGTGCAACATCTTCAAGGCAGAATGGTTCAAACAGCTCAGGTTGCCTATCGGCCGTCCATCCATGAAATGCTACATCGGGAGTGGTTGATTTGGCAACAGTTGTAAGTCTCCACTGTTTTGCTATCATGTTGGCTCATTTTGACTGTAGAATTAAAGATTCCTCACATATCAGAAATATCAAGTAACTTCTGTTGATTCTCGAACTTCTGCTGAAAGATTATCCACCTATATAGCTTGATTCATTTGTATCGAGCGTTGACATGCTAACTCCTCGTGTCACTGTCCAAAACCCAATTCATTCCTGAATAAGCCATGACTTCCATATATTTTAATTGTATTTCCAGCAACTTCCAGAAGAGTTTTTTTTCTGTTTGGAAGGTAATCATTACCCGTGAAGGAATGGAACCAAACAAGTGCATTATTCTGTATATTTGACATCTCGATATCACTGACTTGAATCACCTGCCCATTGGCATCAAATTTGATAAACGTTTAACGTTTCCTCCATTGTGCATAAACGCCACCAAGATGGTGAACTCTCTGACATGAACTATCTTTCGATTAATATGTCCTTGAGTTATTGTTGAAAGCGATAGCCACCCAGGTTACACAAGTACAAACAACCCACTAACATACAGTCACTCCATATATACACATAAACACCACACAAATGGCAAGTTAGTCACTCACTCTATGCACATACACCTGACCCATGATCATATAGTCACTCCATGTATACATATACACCACTTTCATGATCATAAGTCAATCCTTGTATACCTATTCATCTCACCGTTGGTCATACGGTCACTCCCCGTATACCTATTCGCCACACCTATGACCAAATAGCTATTCAAGATATACATATACGCCCCATCCATGACCATAGAGTCGCTCCAGGTATAAATATGAATATCGTCAATGGCCATATAGCCACTCGCTTTATACACGTACCCCTCACCCATGACCATATACATGTATAGCCACACTTGTGTATACCTGTATACCCCACAAATGCCATACAGCCATGAGTGACCATGCAGGCACATCAGGTGATGGCCATTCATGATCATACAGTCAATCATTGTATACATGTACATATTCACCTCAACATTGGTCATGCGTCAATCCCTACATACGTACATATACACATGACCATCCACACGCTCGTCAATGACCAACCAGCATACAACATGTACACATGCACATAATGACTACTGTCATTCCATGGGGGGGGGGGGGGTTGGGTCCGATTAATGGGAATAAGCCATATTTCCGACTAAATCCTGAAAATTTACCCATAATTCTGCTATGGTTAATGAGTCGATTACTTAGGGCTTTACTGTAAACCACAGCAATGCCCATACAGCCATATTGGATACACTTGTACTGGGTACACATAACCATATAACCATAGTCACTCCCTGTATACCTATTCACCTCACACATGACCATACACTCACTCCTTGTATACCCATACATCTCACCATGGCCACCCCATTCAAGAACATATAGTTAAACATGTGTACCTATTCACATCATTCATGACCATACAATAACTCCCTTTCAGTTTTCAGTTCCGTTTCAAAGTTCTGCCCATTTATTAAAAACAAATATAGCCAGTATCCCAAAAGAGGTTCTCGGCAAAATTCCATAAGGCAACTTTAAAATTAATATGTTATGCCCCATAAGGAAATGGGACAACCAGAATAGGACATTTAGTTGTCAGTTGATTAGCTAACATGTATAATAACCAAGTGAGTCACAATTTGCTACATTTTCGGAACAGCAGAGAATAATGTTTGTGATATATGTAAAAAATGGTTGCCATTTTGGAAGCCATTTTGAGTAGTTTGGGTTATAAACACATTAGTGTGACACATTTAAGGTAGATCAAAACAATAAACACCTTTCATACCAAAAATAGTTGCATTTTACTTGAATTTTTTCCAATATTTGTGTCAAGTTTGTGAGAGAAACATCCAATATTTCTGGTAATGTCAGTGGTGACAAATTAAGTATGAATTAACCAAGGTGCATCAGAGGCAGACTGGCACATTTTATTCACCAACCACAACTTGTAAGCGATTGTGGGGCACTGGGGCAATATCTACCATTTTCCATATGTTGGCAGCCAAATATACAGAAGAATGGAGTTATTGGGTTCCATTTCTTCACAAGTAATAATTACCTTTCATCGTTTTTTCGAAAAGGAAAACAACTCTTCTGGAAGTTGCTGGAAAGATGATCAAAATATATGGAAGTCGTGGCTTATTTAGGAACGAATTGGGTTTTGGACAGTAACACGCTTAATACAATTGAGAAGTTAACATGTGCTTTATACATATATGGTTAACGTTCGAGAAAAGTAAATTAACCCATACAGAAATTTCTCATGAGAAGTTGTTAGAATCTTATAAGAATCTTATGAGAAGCATATTAGAAAGATATGCAAAGCAGAGAAATCTAATATGAACCTTGTGAGAAGATGTTAGAAATCAATTTTCTAACCAAGGGTCTTATGTGAGAAAAATTTATCACGTGAGAAATATGAGATCTTGTAAGAAATGCAGACTTAGAAATATTTCCACTGAACCGATAGTATATTTTTCTTAGTTGCAAAATCTAATTTGAGTTCTCATGAGAAAAATAGACTTTGAAATTATCATCCTTCATTTAAGTTTGTAAAAAATTTCAGGGTTAAGAAATTTTCACGTGATTTCTTATGAGGAATGCAGACTTTGAAATTTTTTCACAAAAAATTATTTTCAAAGTCAGAAATTCTCACGTTAGATCTCATAAGAAATACAGACTTTAAATTGTGTGGTCTCCAATTCCAGAAAAGTAAGCTAAGTGTGATTTTCTTACATGAGAATATGTTAGAAATAGGGTAGATATTTTTAAGTCAGATTTCAATGGTGGGTAAAATGATTTAATCTAGAACATGTGGTCTTGAGAAATCTGATCTGGTGTATGCTGGAGAATTCAAAATATAAAATGCGCCAAAACAGTTACTGGAGTTCCCTGTACATATCAGTTGCTGTGCATGATTTAGACTGTAAATTATCTTTATTTATCACATAATTTGGCCATAAAAGCAGTTTCATAATTATCGGTAATAGACACGTTTAATATCAGCGCGTGCGATGACGTCACGGCGTTCTTCAAATAACTTGCGATCGCTGTAGTTTATGATTGTTGTTTTCGATGAATATTGCGCGTTGCTTCGGGTTTATTTGATCATGTGATAAAAGGTATCTCACACTCGTCCTATTTTATACGTAATTTATCAACCTCGTCCTCTAAATTCTATTTGAGCCTCGGTAAACCTCGGCTCAAATCGAATTTAGTGAACTCGGTTGATAAATTCCGTATAAACTAGACACTCATGTGAGATCCTCTATATCTGTGCTAGAAGCTTAAGTTGTGTTATATTCAGGAGAAGGGGAACATGGAGTTATATTTATTGTTTTATTTGTGGATATTCTTTAATGATAAGTTCCACAACATGGGATACACACTATAATATGCTAGGTAAGCCTAATATTTATATAAATGGCAGAGGGCTTTTGGCATCATGGCAAGATTTTATGCCATGTGGTCTCTTGTGTTGCCTTTACTGCAGGTTCTAATATGTAATTTATCAACCAGGTAGACTACATGCAGTACATGTATATATATTAAAGTTCAACATGATTTAAATTTTATTTTCAAATATTTTAAATTATATTTCTAGAATAAATAATGATGGCCCATATCACATCAAATAAAATTCTGTTATTGTTAATTGATTCTAAGACAGAGTAAATGTGCAAATCTATTTTAACAAAATGAATGAATTTTAGGAAATAAACATTTATGGCAGTTTTCATTGTTTCATGGAAGTGATTTTATTTCAAAAATTAGCTACTCACCTGACATAATTCATACATAATTCATACAGAATTAGATTTATCTTAACCTCCGCAAACCGCCACTCAAAAATCGGAAACATGAAACGTTTCGTTTCGTTTGATCCGTTCCCCAGTTAAACTTTTTAGTTATTCCGAGCATGCGCATTGCTCATACCTGTATACTCAGTTTGATTTCTTGGTGCTCACAATCAGACGTGCTGAAAATTAGTGCTGCTCTTACAATGTCAGAATCTGAGGCGTCTGTTTTTTCTCTGACAGAGTCTACTGTAAATCTCCAGTGGATAATCTGCGTAAGCATAAGACCAAACGATGGTTGCGCTACGATTTCTGGAGGAAAAGATTGCCTCGCAAGAACGGAAAATGGCAGAACTTTGCAAGGAAACCGGCGGAAAGTCAGACATTATTGTCGGTCTAGGTCAAAGTATTCAGACCAGGTGATCTTGTAGATCGACCGATAAACACTCAAGTCAAGGGGATCTTCAGGATCGCCCGTAAGACACAAGTCTAATGCTCAGGAGCCGAAGAGGCTGTCCGAAAAGCAAGACACAAACAGGTGATCGTGTAGATCGACCGATAAACACTCAAGTCGAGGGGATCTTCAAGATCGCCTGTAAGACTGCACAAGTCTAATGCTCGGAGCCGAAGAGGCTGTCCGAAAAGCAAGACTACCGATACGAACGTGCAAAAGTCGCACAGTATTAATGAAAGTATATCACATTATCCATGTGATAACAGCGTAAGTATAGTTCAGACAACGATGTGTTGTCGGTGTCAGGTCATGGACAAGTTTTGATGACACAACTGTTATGCCAGACAGAGTTTGACATGCACTCAGTATACCACAACCAATGGCTTATAGTGGACCTTTGGGTAAAGATGTTTTACCTTTAACACTTAAACAGCCTGTCAGTGGACTGACCTTAAATGAAACACGTACAGAAAGAAAATAAGTGCTCTAAGCTTCATGGCATAGTTACATGTACATGATAGTAAAGAACTCTTAATATAATTCCTGAACATTAATTTGGGGAGTTACTTTTTGCAGAGTCTTCAAATGAAATGATATCTTGAAAATATTAGTACCTTCTTTTGATGAATTGATACAATAGTGTTTGATAAGGACACATAGAAAGTCATTGAAAGATACAGATTAGAGATCAGGTCGCTGCACAGACGGGAATGGCTGTGAATGTCTATATACAACAAACATGTGCATGCCTTGTGGAAGGCGTTCAAGCTAAGGTGGTTGACTTGAATTGACAACAATAAAACCAAAATTGGAGACAATTTTTTCGATGTCAACTAAAGTGTTGGATCAATTACCGGTAGGCCTTGAAGGGCCATGTATCATTTGATTTGTCAACAAAAACAGAAAAGTTGTGAATGAACCTTATTCGTCAATCAAAACTTCTAAGAGAGATTTGATAGACAAATATTCTCAATGACCACCCAGAAAAGTTACAAGAACTGTTAACCTGGCCGAATAGTTTAGTGATGATCACGACCAACCACATCGAAATCAGATCGAATCAGCTGTGTGTTGAGCTTATTTAAAAAAAAAAAAATAATGTTTATGCAATATCTAATATTCAAGCCTCATTCAAATATTTTGAGTCGGGGTTTTTATTATGCTCATTCCCGGAGGTTTTAAATACACATTCCGATGTGACGAAATCTGATAGAAGTTTGTAACCACGTGCAGCATGTAAACAGATTACTATGTCGCAACACTGGATACATAAAGCGTTTGTCACCGCTGTCATTGGGACACACTAATAGTTGTAGTCCGAGCCCGAGTCCAGTAAAATGTGTAGTTGGGATTTTCAATTTCGTTTATTGTCGTTAATACAATTCCAATAGTGATGAATTTTGGTTTGTGGTAAGTTATGCCAATTACAAATAAAAAAAACTAAAAAGATAATTTGTAAGTCTTATATTTCAACTTTTATCGACTGTTTTCATTCTCCAGCACACTAAAAGTTGTAGTTGGAATCAGCCGAGCCGGCCGCCGAGTCGCTAATTAGCTGTTAATTGCTATTGTTAGGCGGCTGATTGGATTAAGTCAGTGGTGGGTCACATGAAGATCAAAGGGCAAGTAGTGGGGAATAAAAACAAACGCTGGGTATGATGATTGATCCATTGATTGGAGCCGCCAACATATTCCTAACAATAGCAATTAACAGCAATTAGCGACTCGGCGGCCGGCTCGGCTGATTCCAACTACAACTTTTAGTGTGCTGGAGAACGAAAAATGGCGATAAAAGTTGAAATATAAGACTTACAAATTATCTTTTTAGTTTTTTTTATTTGTAATTGGCATAACTTACCACAAACCAAAATTCATCACTATGGGAATTATATTAACGACAATAAACAAAATTGAAAATCCCAACTACACATTTTACTGGACTCGGGCTCGGGCTCGGACTACAACTATTATTGTGTCCCCTGTCATTGAATGTGGGTCAATTGTGCACGTGTCCAAAATTGTTACAGTCTGCATGGTCAAGGACGCCGAAACTGTTTTGTGAATTTGCTGCCGTTTTGCCGTTGAATTCTCAGATACTAATGTATATAATATGATAAATAACGGTGGAGACGGGGTGTATATTTGTATAATAAATGGTGTAATAATGAGTCCATTAAAATTATTTTAGAGGTGAAATCGTAAGACGAGTCCATTTGTTGTTTATGCAAATTTGTACTTTCGTTTTTCACACATATCCGGTTTAAATATATCACACATTCTTTCCGGGATTTTGGGAATAAAAGTTAATAATAGTGAAGAGTAAGATAACTGTGTTCAATATTTTAATTCAATGAATATCCATCCTTTATGGAGAGTTCTGTGGCTGAATCTCCGCCGATATTTGCTGTGAATATCTCCAGGTCTTCACGACACTTACGTGTACTTTCCGGTCGTGGCTCAAACTCTCCGAAAATGAGCCAAGATTTCACCCAAATTTCGAGTTACCGTTGTATAATGCGTACCAATATTCTGGGCTATATATATTCAGGTAAGAAAAGATGCGACTTATACACCAACATTTACTGTTGTCATGGATCAATTTAGATTTGTGAAGATGCTGAATCAAGTCTGTCATAAAACACTGAAAATTGAAAAGTTTTGCGAGAATAATTACGAGAAACAATTCAGTGATTCTTGTCGTATCTTAAGGTCTGATGGATGACTGGATTTGTCTAAATCCACCCCAAAACAGGCCTATTGCAAGGCATGGAGATGTTCATGGAAACCATGTTTCATTTGGACAAATGGTTAGTTTGTCTCACAGTTTTTCGTATAAGAGTACTCCTTCAGGCAGTAATGGATCCGTTGAAATGACGGGACACTGCCCGCAGTTAACTACATATGTTAGGCATCATAGCATCATGCCTTGAGTTGATTCAGAATGCTTGTCTTGACAGGAGACTCATTCAGATGATATCTATCTCTTGAAAAGATGGCAACCAGTTCGCCATTCATACAAGCTTATGGTCCCGTGTACACAAGATCTGGCACCCCATCTGGACTGGTGGTAACACATACCAAACATGCAACAGGATTGATTCCTTTTTTTCTTCAGATCGTAAATATGGTTTTCGATCACAACCGATGCCAGTCTTCAGGAACAGGGGTCCCATTTTGGGGCAAGACAGTACAGGGTATCAACAGTCTGGAGATGAAAGCAGTATTATATACATGCAGTATTGCATACATGCATTAATACATGCAGTATTATATACATGTATTAACAATAAAACACTTCACACAAAGTGCTTAATATACAAACAAACAATACAAGGTCCAAATCCTTTTTTGTCAGTTAGCACAGGAACCTTGGTTCTAAAATCAGCTCACATACATGTACTAGTAGCAGGGTCCAGAACTAGCTTGTAGATTTTTATTTTGTCTCAACCAACCATGGATCCGTTTTGCAAATTTTTCACGAGAAGAAGAACATAAATTTGTGATAGATGCTCTCTCTTTTTCACGAAGGAGTTTATATGTTCATGCATTTCCACCAATTCCACGGTTTCCCCAAGTTTTTACAACTTGTGAGTCCTTTTCAGTGCGAGTTGATTTTAATAGATCTGCATTTACCAAGACAGTCTGGTTTTCCAATGATTTTAAATTTTCTAGTCAAATCATCCACTCGTTTTACCAGTTGTGGAACAGATATTAACACAATATCAGGGGAGGGTACACGTACCTAATCTGGAACCATACCTGATGAACCTGACGGCTTGGCATCATTCTGTCAACGGATATGATCTTGGCAACTTGGAACACGAAAATACTATCAGTCTAAATATTTAATAGTAAATATAGCGTTCCGAGGAAAAGAAAGAAAAAAAAAAGAAGAAAAAAATTCTCATGATGCATCTTTAGCAAATATAGTTAATTTGTTTTTTAGTCAGATATGTTTGCTTTGGGTTTTACAAATACTGTACGGTTGCAGGATACAGTTTTCATGCTCTCATCAATTCTGCCACTGGGTTGCGAATATAGCAGTGGGACAACACCCACACATTATTCGAATGTTGAATATGTTTAATGCAAGGCCTCCAAAACGAAGGCTGGCACCGGTACACGCTTGGGATCTTCCAAAAAATAAAAATAAAAAATAATAATAATAATTTTTTGGAAATATTGAAGAATCCTCCATTTGTACCAATTTGAAAACTGGTAGCTTACGTTGAAGACAACATTTTCTTGTTTGCCATTACCACTTTTGAAGGTGAAGTCACTGTAGTGATTTACAAAGTCTACATTTGGGTAGCAATGATATGAGAGTTCAATGGCAGGGCATTACTTTTTATGAAATGACCTTTTCTGAGTAGCATCATTTCTCATCAAGGTCCTTTAACCTTACTTTGAGAGAGATGTCAGAGTGGATCCGAAAAGTGCTCTTTGATGTTTGTTGATGGAACAAATAATAACAATAATCGACCCCATACACCAGTCTCATCACAAACTATATATTCCTGGTTAGTTAAGCTTATAAGAAGGTTTTTTTGTTTCCTTTCCAAGTGACAACAACATTACGGCTCATTTCACACTTTGGATTGAATCTTCGTGAGCACTCTTCTTTGGAGCAGGAATGAGAGACTTTCTGGAAAGTGCTGATTGGGCACTTTATGCATCTATATTTATCAAGTTCTACTTGACAGATGTTGGCACTGAAGTGCTAAGTGTTGGGTAGATTCCCCAGCAAGTTTGCTGTGAAGGAAAATTGTGTTTTGGTTATCACATGTAAATAATGTTCAGTATATGTTATGATGTAAATCATGAAAGAACATTTCATGGAGGAACCATGGGACAACAGTATCAGACCAGAACTACGCAGAGCAGCTATGAAATCAGCATAATTATGTATGAATTATGTCAGGTGAGTAGCTAATTTTTGAAATAAAATTAGTAGATTTGGACACAAGTCCAAATTTTATGAATAAATTATACTCACCTGACATAATTCATTCCCGCCCTCCTCCCATCAGATACAGTTGTCCCATGGCTGATTGTGGCGCCATGGGATCAAACTGAGTATACAGGTATGAGCAATGCGCATGCTCGGAATAACTAAAAAGTTTAACTGGGAAACGGAACAAACGAAACGAAACGTTTCATGTTTCCGATTTTTGAGTGGCGGTTTGCGGAGGTTAAGATAAATCTAATTCTGTTTGAATTATGTATGAATTATGTCAGGTGAGTATAATTTATTCATAAAATTTGGACTTGTGTCCAAATCTGCTAATTTTTACAGTTATTTGGAATATTCCATGAAGAGCAGTTAACATGTTGCAGTGTACACATGCACACATGTTGAACAGCAATTGAAAAATTGGTTGATCAAATATTAAGAAAAGTTAAGTTGAAGTTTAGTGTGAGATTTGTGTGATAATACAGATCTGCATTTGTACAATATAGATTCATCGCACACCACAAATGCCTCTAAGATCAGGGACCCCAGAAGCAGAAAATGGTAAGGGGGCAAAAGCAGTCCGAAAGCCTGGAAGTGTTTGTTATTTTATAACCTTAAAAAGATGATAAATGACAGTGTTAAATTGTTAATGATACCAAAATGAATTTGGTAGCACATAGATTTGTTTGAATTAGATAGTCCTTATTTGTTATACTGGTCATTATATTTTGAAATATATAGAACAGGAATTTTGTCTTATATGCATGAAAAAAGGATTTTTCTCGCGTGATAAATGATTCTTTCTCACGTGAGAAATGATTCTTTCTTACATGAGAAATGATTCTTTCTTACGTGAGAAAAAATTATTTCTCACGTGAGGTTTTTAATATGCAAATTAGCAAGATTTTTTCTCACATGAGAAAAAATTCTTACGTGAGAAAAAATATTTCTTACGTGAGGAAAGATTCTTGCTAATTTGCATATTAAAAACCTCACGTGAGATTCTAACGTGATATTCTAACGTGAGAATCTAACGTGAGAGAATTATGTTAGGACATTTTGGTAAGGGAAGCTAGGTGGGTAATGTTCCAGCAGAAGTTTGAAAATCAGCAGAAGGTAGTTGATCTTTCTCCACTTCCACCATGTAAGGAATCTTTAATTTTACACTCAAAACGAGCCCACATGATACCAAAAC
The DNA here is from genome assembly GCA_032622095.1 of Siphonodentalium dalli. NCBI lineage: Eukaryota > Metazoa > Mollusca > Scaphopoda > Gadilida > Siphonodentaliidae > Siphonodentalium > Siphonodentalium dalli. The sequence continues at coordinate 64,309,953 of CP136067.1, read as the reverse complement.
AGTGGAAACTTGCAACTGTTCTCAAATCAACCACTCCCGGTGTAGCACTTCTTGGATAGACGACCTATAGGCAACCTGAGAATTTCATGTCTGGTATTGGGGATGAATTTATGCTTATTGTAGTGCATGTTTTACAGCTGTGTCCATAAAACTGACAAAGTCATGGGAATTTTACAGAAATTTTTCACTTAAAAATAATGAACATTTTAGCTAATTTACCCCCAAAAATCAAATATTTAAACAAAATAGACTCTCCCATAACATAAACCTTCTCAGATACATTCTAATTGCATGATATATGAGAATACTCTGAATTGGTCAACAAAATGGAACCAAAACGGGCTATTCTGACTTGACAGGTATTTTCTGATATAAAATCAGTTTTTCGGGGGAGGGTTAAGTTTTTGAAAATATCTCGGCTTGATGGATATCAGTGGTTGTGATGTTGATATGAATGAATCAGGTATATAATGCTGAAAATTTTGATGCACCACTGAGAGATTTATACCAAAAAATGAAAAATATCTGGAAAACTTTTTTGAAAAAGCACTGCAATTTATGCATTTTTTTTGCCATTTTCCTGAATTTTTCACAAAAAATGTTGGAGAATGTCATTTATTGCACATCATTAATGTTTAATAAGCAACCCAGATAGAATAAATAGCTGATATTCAAGTATATTTTATTCGACATTTGACTTGTTTTATTGGTTTTCCTGATTTAATATACTGAAATTTGCAGGTCAAAAACACTAAAAAGGTCAAAAAAAATTATTTTCCACCTGCTCCGCCATGGATACCTCAGTGTTTTGGAACCTCCATGGGGCAAGGATAATTGGAGATAGCGTCAATATTTCTACCCTTTCGGGTGATACTACCCTCATCTGGGGGCCGGTCTATTTACTAAAATTCTTGACAGAGAATCATTAACAGGGTACGCGCTGGCCCAAAATTCCCAGGTGCCAACGCTGTTGCCAATTGCATTATTTTTAGAGCCACTTTATACTTTCTGTTGCCACTTTTTTCCGACCAATATTTTTTTGTGCCACTTTTGAATTTGGCTCAACAAACAAGCAAATTACCTATTATATGTATATATTTATTTATTTACTCCCCGGTGTACATAGCGTGATATTTAAATCTAATTTGAAACATAGTACACATACCTTTGGTTAGCTCGTGTTTCAGAATAATATCTTTCTTCACGATACTACAACCAGATACGAACATGTTGTATACATTCGCAGCACGGCATGTAGAACAGAACATAATATTGTTGTCTCCATCGAATGATAGCCATTCGCGAGATATTTTCCACTCATTTCGGAATTTTTTGTGGCGTTCTCGTGACATTGGACACTAGTATGTTGCTCGGTTTAGGTGGTGTAGCACACATCGATGTTAAATCAACCACTGTATTTGGACTATCGGTAATGTCTGAATGTCCGAAGAAATCAGTAATTTTCTTCATTTTAGAAGGATGTTGCGTGTCTGATGCATTGTTGCTGAAATCTAACTTGCGCTTACGATTCATATTTGCCGTATGTCACAATTTGTGAAAGCTGAGTTACGAATGACATATTTATGATAATTTATCTAACACCTACTATCAATACACAGCTTCCTAACGATGTAGACTTCATGAAGACCTTTGTTTGGCTAATGTTTGTCAAATTGCAGTCAATAGCCGTACTTAGAGTTAGTACCGAGTAGAAATTCGAAACCCTTTCACCACAGCGATAAAATAAGTCGATCTGACATAAGCCGCGAATCTATTATACGCTTTAAATTAGAACCCAATTAGCTATGTCGCGACCGGATATCGATGTGTGTTTTGTTTCCGACCGATTGACTGCAAGCTTTATTATATGCCCGATGGGTGCCAATTGCCAAATACCAAAAAGCTAGGTGCCACTTTTTGTAGCCAATCGGGATTTTTTTGGAGCCATTTCATTTTATTTATAGCAATTTGCTAAATTGGCAATAGGCAGCGCGAACCCTGATCATTAACAAGAAGCATTTACTTTGGCTCTAACTGTATGCGGGGTATGCCTACACATGCCAAGTGAAATCTGGCATTTTTATAAACATTCCCTGGAGATCTGTTAGAGGTAATTAATTCCCAATTACAACAACAATCTATCATATGTATTGTTCAAATCTTTCATAAGGACATTTAACACATCCCACCACTTCACTAGAACATAATTGGCAAACTTGAAAAGTGTTCTTTGAAAGAACCACCATGTCTATTTAGCTCAGATCAGTAGTGAACAGTTGGTATTTCGAGGTAGATATTCACTGATCTATATACATGAAGCCTCTCTAGCCACCCATCTTGTTTAGATCTACTTCTAGTGAACATAATTGGCAAACTTGAAAAGTGTTCTTTGAAAGAACCACCAAGTCTATTTAGCTCAGATCAGTACTGAACAGTTGGTAATTTCGAGGTAGATATTCACCGATCTACATACATGAAGCCTCTCCAGCCACCTATCCTGTTTAGATCTACTTCTTTTTAAGTGATTATGAAAAGTTCTGACTGTTGTGGTCTCCAGAGTCCAGTCTTATCAGTCTTTGCAGTCTGGTTAGCGACCTCACAGTCTTTGACTGTCTTGTTGTGTTTATCAGTTCATTAGTTTGGGTAAGATTAACCGATTTCATAACTCAAATATTTCCATTGATTATGTTTATAGTTCTTGGCATAGTTTATGATAACACACCCCTAACCTGCATAGTGAGGGTCATTTGGTTTATTTGCTTAAAAATATTAACATCCTCCACCAATCCTGTTGACACAATGTGATAACTAAATATTTTTCACACGATCACTATATAAATAATTGCATCCATGTTAGTGAAGACACATTCTTCACCTGTATATATTTTGGTATCGATTGAATGGTTTTTGAAAATATTAACCATAACTTTAATTATATTTCCGCTGTTTACATATAGTACAGTCGATCTAGATTAAAAAGACCCCAACCCCTAACTAATTGCAATAGAAACTTTTTTGGTGTCATCGTTCCAGCATAGCTTCCACAACAACATACTAAAACCCCCCATGAATCCCCAATGTAGAAAGTCTCCATTTTGGGGGGAAAAGTGAAAAATAACGAAAAATCAGAGAAGAAATGTGGAATATCTACTTTATGTGGCGCCTGTTGTAGACTGAAGCTATATTTTCCACCACATTGTCAAATCATACTACATCAAATGCATGTTACAATAAAAGTGAGGATATCATCTGATAAAGGTTGCATTTTTGGGTAAAATATGCAAAAATATTTTTTTAATTGGAGAAATGTGGGAATATCGACTTTCTGTGGCGCTTGTTGTAGTTTGAAGCTATATTTTTCGCGTCACATTGTCAAATCATGCTACATCAATTGCATATTACATAAAAGTGAGGATATCATCTGATAAAGAATGCATTTTTGGGGTAAAATATGCAAAAAATATTTTTTAAATCGGAGAAATATGGAATATCGAATTTCTGTGGCGCCTGTTGTAGACTGAAGCTATATTTTTCGTCACATTGTCAAACCATACAACATCAATTGCATGTTACAATAAAAGTGAGGATATCATCTGATAAAGGTTGCATTTTGGGGTAAAATATGCAAAAAATATTTTTTAAATCAGTGAAATATGGAATCTCTCACTTCTAGTGCATATGCTAGCATTCTCGGGCTCTTCTGGATCAGTAAAGTCAATTCCAGGGCGGTACTCATAGGAGGACCTCGGTCAACTGAACACTGAAAAACGCCGAGTTGTGTGATCTTGCTGAAATTAAACTGTTCAACTACACACCAAGTAGTAAGTCAAAACAAGTTTTGTTTGACAAGTTGGAGATTTCTCGCCCTGACTATCACATCAATGGAAATCTGGTTGATTTGATGTGGCGTCTTAACTGGCACGTTCAAAACCACCCGCCCTAACGTAGTGGTGCCATGCAGGTGTTATATGCGAACTCCACTGATGATACTCCAGATTCGTCTTCTGTGACATTTCTACCAATCATAGATGTTAGTCCTTCTGACATGTCGTGCGTTTTGTCAACACTCAGTTTTCTTCATAATACAGCGAGAGAAACATGACATTCCAGCAATAATAACATTCGACCAGCCACTATTCTGGAAAGCATCTGTTGTGATAAACAATTATCCAGAACTATTAAAGTGATGTGTGTTTATTATTAGGCGACTTTACACAGTGATGAACATTCTGGGAGCCATAGGAACATTCATGGAAGGATCTGGGTTACGCGATCTGGGCGTTGCTGTTCCAACGAATGTTTGTTCTTGCATCAAACACTGACATCAACCTTGATGATGCTCTCCCAGTATGAACTGTGTGCATACCCACCGTCACTCTTTGAGTCGGATGGTGTCATGCGGAAAGCTGACAAACCACCTCTCGCCAAAGCTGTAATCCGTCGTTCAAATGAGGCCACACCAACAGATCCAGAGACACGTTCAGTTATGTCATATTGCCATTATGTCTTGGATGGTGGATCACTTCTAATGAGATTGCCTTGGAAAAACTGCGCCACATACAAAGACATTGCCCAGGTATATCCATATTTCGTACACCGGGAAATATAGTGCAGCAGCGACCGTTACTGTTGTGTTCGACAGTTTACAACGGCCCTACCACTAAAGATGCGACACACGAACGACGTGCCAAATCAGTAAAATGTAGCCCCGATGTCCATTTTGTTGAGGATATGGCGTTTGTTGGACAGAAGGAGAACTTCTCTGTAACGCTAAAAACAAACAATCCATCATCTACTTAATTGCAGATAAATTGGTGAAATGTGGATGTATGGTTGTCCACTCAGGACGGGGATGCAGATACTGATATAGTACGAACTGCCGTCGAACGGGCAAAATTGGGATCTACCATAATGATCGGTGAAGATACGGATCTGCTTGTTCTACTTTTGTATTGGGCAAGCGATATCACCTCGACATTACTTTCCGGAGCGATAAGATGCAGAATAAACAAGTATATCAGATTCGACAAATTCGACAGGCTTTGGGAGAAGACTTGTGTTGGAGCCTTCTATTTTTTCATTCTTTAACTGGATGTGACACAACATCCAGAATGTTTGGAATTGGGAAACAGAAGTGCTTTGATAAACTATGTCGTGATACTTACCTTCAAGCAATCGGACATAAGTTCTTGGTCAAGGATCTCTCCGTTGAAGAAGTTGATAACCTTGGTACACAGGCAATGATATCATTATACGGTGGAAAGAATGAGGACACTTTGGTAATGTGCCGTCAAAAGTATTTAGTGGGAAAGGTGTTGTCTGCAAGACATTTTGTAAAGCCAGAAAACTTACCACCATCTTCTGCAGCAGCTAAATATCACAGCCGAAGGGTATATGTTCAAACACAACTATGGGCCGGAAACAAGGCCGAACGCACTGACTGGGGGTGGACATTAGATGGGGATGTAATGCACCCGATGATGACAGACTTACCACCAGCCCCGGAATCACTCCTCAAAATGATAATATGCAATTGTTCTTCTGGCTGTAACAACATGAAGTGTGGGTGCAAGCGTCAAGGGCTGAGTTGTTCGGCAGTGTGTGGAAAGTGCCAGGATATGGGTTGTTCGAATTCAAACATAGAAAGTGACGATACAGCAGCATAATATATTGAATATGAAAAATGTATGACACAAAATATAACTTATGTTTACAGCATATGCACTAGAAGTGAGAGTTTCCATATTTCACCGATTTTATAAATATTTTACCCAAAAATGCAACCTTTATCAGATGATATCATCACTGTTATTGTAACATGCAACTGATGTTGTATGGTTTGACAATGTGACGAAAAATATAGCTTCAGTCTACAACAGGCGCCACAGAAATTCGATATTCCACATTTCTCCGATTTAAAAAATATTTTTTGCATATTTTACCCCAAAAATGCAACCTTTATCAGATGATATCCTCACTTTTATTGTAATATGCAATTGATGTAGCATGATTTGACAATGTGACGCGAAAAATATAGCTTCAAACTACAACAAGCGCCACAGAAAGTCGATATTCCACATTTCTCCGATTAAAAAAATATTTTTCGCATATTTTACCCAAAAATGCAACCTTTATCAGATGATATCCTCACTTTTATTGTAACATGCATTTGATGTAGTATGATTTGACAATGTGGTGGAAAATATAGCTTCAGTCTACAACAGGTGCCACATAAAGTAGATATTCCACATTTCTCTGATTTTTCGTTATTTTTTCACTTTTCCCCCAAAATGGAGACTTTCTACATTGGGGATTAATGGGGGGTTTTAGTATGTTGTTGTGGAAGCTATGCTGGAACGATTGACACCAAAAAAGCTTCTATTGCAATTAGTTAGGGGTTCAACCATAGATCGACTGTACTAATACCAGTACATTATATCTTTCCAATGATCAGCTTTCACAATGATCACCCCATTCCATAGTCATACAGTATGCTATCCAATGTAATGAATCTAATATTTTCAATCTGACCAATCTCATATCCTACCTCTAGATATCTGAAAATTCTGTATTAAAACATTTTATATCCAATCATTATCAATCATTTTATATCCAGGTCTATACATCCCTCACTTGTATAGTTGTTCAGGTATTGATTGGTTTTTGAATGTGAAATATTAACCCTTTTCTCCCATCTAAATGATCCCATTAATTTTTAATATGCAGCTAACACAAAACATAATAAAAAAAATAACATTAATAAAAAAAAACATACGTTATGTCTCACATTCCAATGTAATAAGCAAATAAATGGAGTTGCTATGATGTTTATCTACTTAATGTCTTAACTATTTTGTCTTTAACGGCTATGGTGCTTCTCTCTGACTATGGATTGAGCTTAATTAGCTTTATCACTCTATAAGACATATCTGTGTTGGAGAGACCTAATAGGTGAAATCGAATGCCACATCTGTTCCTATTGTGTTTATGTGAGCATGGTGCCCAATAAGTCTGATTCCACTTGTGACATTAATAGTAAGGTGTGAATTGTTGAAACTTTTGCACTCATGAAAAGGTTGGTGTAAGGATTTATTAAAATAGCTAATCGGTATCGCCAAGGTATGGGTTAAACATCTGCCGATCGTGATCGGCCTCTCGTTCTTGCAAAACAATGTCCGTTCCATTGACACTCACACATAGCATATTTTTAATGTTCTTGTTGTTACTTCAGATACTTTGCTCAAATACTGGAATTTAGACACAGTCTCCCTTTAATCTGAAAGTCATGTTGACATATGGCTGTCAAAGCTTTGCATAAAGACTATCTATCCCCTCTCTTGAAATTAAAATTGATATTGATACTGAAATTAAAACTGTATGAGTATCAGTAACTGTAACTTGACGAGCTTTTGTTTAATATTTGGGCAAGGACAGCGGTATAAGTATGGATTGTATTGCATGCAATATATTGCATGCAATGACTTTCATATGTATTCAGCAGGAATATCACAGAACCTACCACTGCTTTCATGGATTTATTTAACAGAAAGTCAAACACTGCAGTTTGTTTTGTAATCAAAAGATTGAGTGTGTGCTGGAAAATCATGTACATCCATTTTGCAAGAATTGATATAAACCTTTGAGCTGAGATGAGTATTAGCCTCACTTTTAGGTCATATGTCCATAGCCAAATTCCCAGCTTACCAGCTATCTCTAACACTGGCCGTTTGCTGATTGCTCCCAGCTTGTGTGCACTGACCCGCATATCAACATTGGGCTAGTTCATGTCTTCTTGGCAATGGCTTCTCACAATTTTCTAGCACACACCTAACATAATGTTGAGATTCTTGAAGCAGTATTGAACTCAATTAAATTGCCAGTCGAGCATTTTACTAGTTCAGATCATGTACTTTTTATGGCAGTTATTCATTTCCACTCAATTTGTATACTTGCTGAGAACACTCTTCCCAAAATTTCCCTTCTAAAACTATGATTAAAGTCATCTTCTTGACATTTTTATTGTTATATAATATGCTTGTAATATGCTTGATGTGGTCTTCAGATAGTATAGATTCCTCCATGTGGTATACTAGCTTAACTATCAAGTAGTTTTCTGTGTAGGTTGATCTAAACTTTCCACCCATGACAATAGATCTGGCATGGAAACCTCTTAACAGCCTACATTGTATTGCACTCTTGTTATTATAGAAGGATAGCAATCGGAATTCTAGTGCTATATTTCACCATCACAATTGTTCCACAAGCTGGTAATCAAAAAGTCAAAATGCGTATTATAAAGACAAATATTGATAATGGCAAAGACTTTACTTCTGTGTACATGTATAAACTAACAAAGTTCTCTCTTCATATTAAACAGAATAAGACTTTGCAGACCCATATACAAAGCAGTATGTGATACTTATTGGTATATTTTCCAGGGCAAAGTTGAGGAAGCTCTAAAAGTGATTCATTTCCAGAGGTTATCTATATTCCGACCAGGGTAAGATGAAATTTTAAATTTACAAAAAATAGTAGTTATTTTAAGTCCAGTGTAGCTCAAATATATTTTACCCTTGTTACACCGGATAAAATTACTGCTGGGACAAATGAGAGTCATCCACGGTCTCAGGAGTTACAAGATTTGAGAGTAGGTTCCTGCAAATCAATTTGATTCAATGTGATTCGGAATAATTTGTATGACTCAATTAGATTTGAAATTGGCTTTCCGGATTCAAATTTTATTGAGTCTTTTGCATCAGTTGGATTCCCATGCTTGGTATGGACCAAAAGTCTATTGCACAAACAAATGTCGCAATATTAACAATGTAAGTTTGAGCTATTGCCATGGTTTGGCGTCCGTCGTCCGTGTGTCCGTGTGTCCGTCAACAATTTCCTTTGGCGCGGGCTACAGGTTGTACCTTTGGTCTGATCTTCATGAAATTTGTCATGAATGTTGACATTGACATGTAGATGGGAACGAGTCATTTTTGGGTCATTCGGCCAAAAAACATGGCCGCTGGCAGCCATCTTGGATTTCAAGATTCAATCCATTGGCGCGGCCTACAGGTCGTACTGTTCATCTGATCATCATGAAATTTGTCATTGATGTTAATAATGACATGTAGATGGGAACGAGTGATTTTGGGGTCGTTCGGCCAAAAAACATGGCTGCCAGTAGCCATCTTGGATTTTACTCTTTGCATGACTAAATCCTTTGGCGCGGGCTACAGGTTGTTGTTTTGGTCGGAAGTTTATGAAATTTGTCATGGATGTTAACACTGTCATGAAGATGGGAAAGAGTGATTTTGGGGTCGTTCGGCCAAAAAACATGGCTGCCAGCAGCCATCTTGGATTTTACTCTTTGCATGACTAAATCCTTTGGCGCGGGCTACAGGTTGTACCTTTGGTCTAATTTTTATGAAATTTGTCATGAATGTTGACATTGACATGTAGATGGGAACGAATCAATGTGGGGTCATTCGGCCAAAAAACATGGCCGCTGGTGGCCATCTTAGATTTCAAAATTCAATCCATTGGCGCGGGCTACAGGTCGTACTGTTCGTCTGATCATCATGAAATTTGTCATGGATGTTAATATTGACATGTAGATGGGAACGAGTCATTTTGGGGTTGTTCGGCCAATAAACATGGCCACCAGCAGCCATCTTGGATTTTACTCTTTGCATGACTAAATCCTTTGGCGCGGGCTACAGGTCGTAGCTTCGATCGGAACATCATGAAATTGGTCATGGATGTTAACAATGACATGTAGATGGGAACGAGTGAATTTGGGGTCGTTCGGCCGAAAAACATGGCCGCCAGCAGCCATCTTGGATTTTACTCTTTGCATGACTAAATCCTTTGGCCCGGGCTACAGGTCGTACCTTTGGTCTGATCTTTATGAAATTTGTCATGAATGTTGACATTGACATGTAGATGGGAACGAGTCATTTTGGGGTCATTCTGCCAAAAAACATGGCCGCTGGCAGCCATCTTGGATTTCAAGATTCAATCCATTGGCGCGGGCTACAGGTCGTACTGTTCGTCTGATCATCATGAAATTTGTCATGGATGTTAATATTGACATGTAGATGGGAACGAGTCATTTTGGGGTTGTTCGGCCAATAAACATGGCCACCAGCAGCCATCTTGGATTTTACTCTTTGCATGACTAAATCCTTTGGCGCGGGCTACAGGTCGTAGCTTCGATCGGAACATCATGAAATTTGTCATGGATGTTAACAATGACATGTAGATAGGAACGAGTGATTTTGGGGTCGTTCGGCCGAAAAACATGGCCGCCAGCAGCCATCTTGGATTTTACTCTTTGCTTGACTAAATCCTTTGGCCCGGGCTACAGGTCGTACCTTTGGTCTGATCTTTATGAAATTTGTCATGAATGTTGACATTGACATGTAGATGGGAACGAGTCATTTTGGGGTCATTCGGCCTAAAAACATGGCCGCTGGCAGCCATCTTGGATTTCAAGATTCAATCCATTGGCGCGGGCTACAGATCGTACTGTTCGCCTGATCATCATGAAATTTGTCATTGATGTTAATAATGACATGTAGATGGCAACGAGTGATTTTGGTGTCGTTCGGCCAAAAAACATGGCCGCCAGCAGCCATCTTGGATTTTACTCTTTGCATGACTAAATCCTTTGGCGCGGGCTACATGTTGTACCTTTGGTCTAATCTTTATGAAATTTGTCATGAATGTTGACATTGACATGTAGATGGGAACGAATCATTGTGGGGTCATTCGGCCAAAAAACATGGCCGCTGGCGGCCATCTTAGATTTCAAAATTCAATCCATTGGCGCGGGCTACAGGTCGTACTGTTCGTCTGATCATCATGAAATTTGTCATGGATGTTAATATTGACATGTAGATGGGAACGAGTCATTTTGGGGTCGTTCGGCCAATAAACATGGCCGCCAGCAGCCATCTTGGATTTTACTCTTTGCATGACTAAATCCTTTGGCGCGGGCTACAGGTCGTAGCTTTGATCGGAACATCATGAAATTTGTCATGGATGTTAACAATGACATGTAGATGGGAACTAGTGATTTTGGAGTTGTTAGGCCGAAAAACATGGCCGCCAGCAGCCATCTTGGATTTTACTCTTTGCATGACTAAATCCTTTGGCCCGGGCTACAGGTCGTACCTTTGGTCTGATCTTTATGAAATTTGTCATGAATGTTGACATTGACATGTAGATGGGAACGAGTCATTTTGGGGTCATTCGGCCTAAAAACATTGCCGCTGGCAGCCATCTTGGATTTCAAGATTCAATCCATTGGCGCGGGCTACAGATCGTACTGTTCGCCTGATCATCATGAAATTTGTCATGGATGTTAATAATGACATGTAGATGGGAACGAGTGATTTTGGTGTCGCTCGGCCAAAAAACATGGCCGCCAGCAGCCATCTTGTATTTTACTCTTTGCATGACTAAATCCTTTGGCGCGGGCTACAGGTCGTACCTTTGGTCTGATCTTTATGAAATTTGTCATGAATGTTGACATTGACATGTAGATGGGAACGAGTCATTTTGGGGTCATTCGGCCAAAAAACATGGCCGCTGGCAGCCATCTTGGATTTCAAGATTCAATCCATTGGCGCGGGCTACAGGTCGTACTGTTCGTCTGATCATCAGGAAATTTGTCATTGATGTTAATAATGACATGTAGATGGGAACGAGTGATTTTGGGGTCGTTCGGCCAAAAAACATGGCTGCCAGCAGCCATCTTGGATTTTACTCTTTGCATGACTAAATCCTTTGGCGCGGGCTACAGGTCGTTGTGTTGGTCGGAAGTTTATGAAATTTGTCATGGATGTTAACACTGACATGTAGATGGGAACGAGTGATTTTGGAGTCGTTCGGCCAAAAAACATGGCCGCCATCTTGGATTTTACTCTTTGCATGACTAAATCCTTTGGCGCGGGCTATAGGTTGCCTTTGGTCTAATCTTTATAAAATTTGTCATGAACGTTGACATTGACATGTAGATGGGAACGAATCATTGTCGGGTCATTCGGCCAAAAAACATGGCTGCTGGCGGCCATCTTGGATTTCAAAATTCAATCCATTGGCGCGGGCTACAGGTCGTACTGTTCGTCTGATCATCATGAAATTTGTCATGAATGTTAACAATGACATGTAGATGGGATCGAGTCGTTATGGGGTCATTTGGTAAAAAAACATGGCCGCCAGCAGCCATCTTGGATTTTACTCTTTGCATGACTAAATCCTTTGGTGCGGGCTACAGGTCGTAGCTTTGGTCAAATGGTCATGAAATTTGTTATTAATTATAACAATGACATGTAGATGGGAACGAGTCGTTTTGGGGTCATTCGGTCAAAAAACATTGCCACCAGCATTTTACTTTTTGCATGACTAAATCCTTTGGCGTGGGCTACAGGTCATACCTTTGGTCTGATATTTATTAAATTTGTCATGAATGTTGACATTGACATGTAGATGGGAACGAATCATTGTGGGGTCATTCGGCCAAAAAACATGGCTGCCAGCGGCCATCTTGGATTTTAAAATTCAATCCGTTGGCGCGGTCTACAGGTCGTACTGTTCGTCTGATCATCATGAAATTTGTATGTCGTAGCTTTGGTCAGATCTTCATAAAATTTGTCATGGATGTTAACAATTATACGTAGATGGGAACGAGTTCTTTTGGGGTCAATTGGCCAAAAAAAATGGCCACCAGCAGCCATCTTGTATTTTACTCTTTGCATCACTAAATCCTTTGGCGCAAATTAGACATTTCAATTAGCACCTTTCCTATTCCTCCATTTACTGTCAACCATTAAATTATTCCCCTACCTAAGTTGAGCTACAGTGTCATTGACACTTTCATTTCGATTGATTGTGTGCTGCCCAAGCCTGTATGAATAATATAATTGTACCATGAAAATTTCATATCCACGTACAACAACTCAGAAAGCACACACCAAAAATTTACTGATTTCAATTCACTGTAAAAATTATGGGAGTCAGATGATAAGTATCTCCGTCAAAGTCATCTTGCCCACTGAACTATATGGTATATCCCCAAAATATTAACAAGGAAGGGTTAACAAACCCGGTACGAAAATTCTATGGTACATTTTATCCTGTTTCCTGAACTGTAACCTCTGATGACGTCATCTCCAAATGTCCCTATATAAGCTCTGTAGCCAGATCGCTTTTCACTTTTTCCTCTTGTTAACGGAGGACACGAAGATAAGTCTTGATAATATATATTTTTTTTGTGTTATACAAAAAACATTATCTCCGTTGATTATTATTTGTTGTGTGCAAACTTTACTAACGCGTTGCTATACGTAATTTTGTCGTCCAATCCATGTTTTTAAACAGACAAGTCCACATGAAACGAAACTTGTCGAAGGCATCTTTTATATTCTTTATATTATTTGTCACGGAAAGACAGACGAATAATAGATGCACATTTGGATATGACTAAGGACGCTCAGAATCTTTATAGCAAGAATAGAGTGCACGCATGAGAGATTTTCTATGGTCGAAGCAAATTAGCCACGTGGGCGGTTGCATAGTAACAGTATCACGAAATTCGGTGACTTACTTTCGACCGTCTGACGGCTTGGTAAAACTGTAGCTACAATTTTATTTATAAGAGAACGCGGTAGTAGTCAGGTGTACAACTGACGGAAGCAGTATTAAAATCTTGTGAAACGGATGGTCAGGATATGCAATATATCCCGGATTGGTGTGGAAACTCGTTCCGTTTTATAGTTATTTGTTTTCCAAATTTTAATAAATTCAAAATGGCATAATAATAAATATATTCATCGACGAACGACAGAATGATATATGCACATTTGGATATGATTAAAGACGCTCATCTTTATTGCAAGAATCTATTGCATACATGTGAAATGTATTCCGGGGTCCAAGCGAGGCGCCACGTGCTCTCGCCTGTGCGATACAGGTATCACAAAATTAGGTGACTTACTTTCGGCTTCTGACAAGGTTTAGTTATACTACGAGTGTAAATTGACACTTGTCAATTATTTTTTCATTGTTGTTTCAACTTAACAAAATGGTGTTACAATATTGATTTCGTGCAATACAATCGATTAGCTTACTGCCGTCCGTTGTCACAGCCAATGTGCTTATCAGCATACAAATAACAGGTGTCGTTTTTTATGGTTAGCAATTGTCAGAACTTGGTCAGAGTCCAAGCTTGTCAGACTGAAAGGTCTCATGCAAGATTCTGAATAAAGATCCGAATGCAAAATGCCTACTTCCCACCCATTACAACACTTGTCCAGGTAGGTTGTCGGGGTGCAGTACGATGCCTGATCGGGCACTGACATTGATAGCTGACCCGTGTACACGCCTCGGAGTGTGCACATTAAAGAAAGCTACGGGAATCACACAGGGTTATAACGTTACTCGGCCATGGTAGCACCTGCACCAGTGCGTTTACAACCAGATGGTTCCTGCACTGTTCTATGTACAGATACGATGTAAGAAGAACCAGATCCAGAAGATCTTTCCCTGTAGCTCCCCTAGAGCTGGTGTTCTCCTCGTTTCGGGGGTACCGCTGCCTCGGAGAACTGGCCACTAGAGAATAGTTCTCCCCTCCTTGGCTTAGCAACTCGGGGCGATAGTTACCTCAAACACGGAACGTGAGGGCACCGCAGCCAAACTGCCCCTCCAAGAAGAACCACACAAACAAGGAAAGGAAAAAGAAGAAAAGTTGTGGGTATCCGTGGACTATCGTACGGGACGTCAATCTGCTCCCTCGGGTCGGCCATTGGCGGGTTGGCGTGCCCAGGTACGGCCGTGGGCTTCTCACCTAACATTCGAACCACGCCGTACAACGCTACAAGTCACCATCTCGGGGTCAGCACCGCTGCTGGGCTTAGGCTGGGGCCAAAAATTTCCAAGCATCCTTCCTCCTTGTTGGCCAACTGCATGTCCGTGGTCCTGGAATTCCAGTTACTGGCCGCCTTTTGATTAACAGCAGCCAGTACCTTCGGGTTTGAATCCCAATGCACAATAATTTTTTTTATTTTTTTTCCACGATGCCATTCGAGTAGGAGGCATGCTTGGGATCCTGCCCCACCTAACAACCCATCGCCAGTTCGGACGGATGGAGATCGGTATCGGGACGAGCTGTAGCTCTATCCCCGAGGTGAAAAGGCTTTGGACATTCCTTTGGGGTCACCCATACAAAAGAGAAATGAAGACGAAGAGAACTGCGCTCACGAGGGAGCTCAGATAGTTGTTCAGGGTTCTCTGTTGCAGACAAGTGTCACTGTAGCCGAGTGGTTAGACCATCGGACTGCAAACCTGGCGACATGGGAACGGACTAGGTATTCAAAAGACTTCCTGCTTTATATGTGGTGGCTTCTTTCCATATGCCCTCCGGCGCCTGAGAGGTCGTGGTCATGGCTGGAATAGAGTGTCGCCTGTGTCGATAGTCTTCAGGAATAATCTTGGGATGATGGGTCAGTCATATCACGAAGAGCGGTACTGATACAATGGGTCACTATCTGAATCCATCCTAGACATAGGCTCATCTTCAGAAAGCAACTGATTTCCTATCTTCACGATTCAGAAGGGGTACACAATCCCGGTGCATGTTTCCTGTGATTTCTCAGTTGGTTTAACTTTGGAGCTAGCCGGTATTTCAACATATTGAATATTGCCAGGTTGGGAAATGGAAGCCTTCTCAAAATCGTGCAACATATAAATGCCAGGCTCCAAACGCATTTCCTTTTGTGAGCATAAAATGCGGAATCAGGTTGGTCATACGGCACTGAACTTTGAAAAGTTCGCGAGCATAATTACGAACATAGTTTCGGGGTTCTCATTGAATCTCAAGGCTTGCAACCACTTGTTGACTACTTTAGCGGACAGTTGATTAGAAGTAGCTTTTCTTTCGAAACGGTCTATCTGCTTTCTTCTCTTCCCATTATTTTCTCCATGACATGAGACACATTGACAGCGACGGTTGTCTTGTGGAGCTTCATTTAGACCTTTCAATTTTTGAGCTTCATTTAGACCTTTCAATTGTTGATTGACGGCTTATGGTCCATAATGATCGCTGATTCATTAGGATTCTCTTGTTCACGTATTCACTGGTTTATTACAGATGTTCCGTAATTGGTTGTATGTACAAGCTAGTGTCCACGCGCTGGTGTATCCTTTGGGAAATGGAAGCCTTCTCAAAATCGTGCAACATATAAATGCCAGGCTCCAAACGCATTTCCTTTTGTGAGCATAAAATGCGGAATCAGGTTGGTCATACGGCACTGAACTTTGAAAAGTTCGCGAGCATCATTACGAACATAGTTTCGGGGTTCTCATTGAATCTCAAGGCTTGCAACCACTTGTTGACTACTTTAGCGGACAGTTGATTAGAAGTAGCTTTTCTTTCGAAACGGTCTATCTGCTTTCTTCTCTTCCCATTATTTTCTCCATGACATGAGACACATTGACAGCGACGGTTGTCTTGTGGAGCTTCATTTAGACCTTTCAATTTTTGAGCTTCATTTAGACCTTTCAATTGTTGATTGACGGCTTATGGTCCATAATGATCGCTGATTCATTAGGATTCTCTTGTTCACGTATTCACTGGTTTATTACAGATGTTCCGTAATTGGTTGTATGTACAAGCTAGTGTCCACGCGCTGGTGTATCCTTTGGTATTCACGGCGGTCATCCGGACTCCGTAAGCCTGTAATTCGCTCAATGTTGGGCTCACGCGGGCAGGCGGGGACTTCCTTGATCGGTCACCTGCCAATGGGGTAATAGCTTATTCCTTTACTTCCTGGTTATAGGGTCAATGCAACGTTTCCTTTTTAGCTCAACTTTACTTTGTAAAGTTTGAGCTATTGCCATGGCTTTGTCGTCCGTGTGTGCGTGTGTGCGTAAGGCGTCAACAATGCAGGCTACAGGTCTTACCTTTGGTCGGATCATTATGAAATTTGTCATAGCAGTTGACATCAACATTTAAACCAGAATGAATAATTTTGGGGTCATTCGTAAAATAAACATGGCCGCCAGTTGCCATCTTTGATTTCAAAATTCAATCCATTAGCACGGGCTACAGGCCGTACTGTTTGTCTGATCATCATGAAATTTGTCATGGATGTTAATATTGACATGTAGATGGGAACGAGTAATTTTGGGGTCATTCGGCCCAAAAACATGGCCGCCAGCAGCCATCTTGGATTTTACTCTTTGTATGACTAAATCCTTTAGCACGGGCTACAGGTCGTACCTTTAGTCTGATCATCATAAAATTTGTCATTGATGTTAACGATGACATGTAGATGGGAACGACTCATTTTGGGGTCGTTCGGCTGAAAACATGGCCGCCAGCAGCCATCTTGGATTTTACTTTCTCTTCATGTCTATAAACTAGTATTAGACATTCAACTTTCCACATTCCTAATCGCTCCATTGACTGTAATACATTAAATTATTCCCTTTCCAAGTTGAGCTACAGTGTCATTGACACTTTCATTTTAGTACATGCTTATACTGCATGGCCCTATTGGGATCTACATTAGTGGGTCATCTTGGCTCATAAATGTTTCTTCTCGTGTTTTCTATAAACAGCATTGTCGTGTGCTCTGGTCATCAAAGCGAATCTAGGTTCCCTACAATTGCATGTATGGTTCCCTATAGGTCAGATTATGTCAGTATTCTATCCATTCAAATTCTTCTGGATATCTTACAGGGGGGTGCAATCGACTATTTCGGCGAGAGTCTCTTCCAGGTCTCTAGTATAGATTCTCGGTCCATGATATCTCAATCCTTATCGACAATGGCATATCTCGGATTACTGGGTGTCGGGGCCCGTTTATAGGGGTCTCCTTTATCCTTTGCGGCATTTGCCTCTGGTTGTTTCTTCATGTCCCTTATAAGGCTGGTTT
Organism: Siphonodentalium dalli; assembly: GCA_032622095.1. NCBI lineage: Eukaryota > Metazoa > Mollusca > Scaphopoda > Gadilida > Siphonodentaliidae > Siphonodentalium > Siphonodentalium dalli. The sequence continues at coordinate 64,292,020 of CP136067.1, read as the reverse complement.
TTTTCCTTATTGTATTTGTCTACACATGGGGTAGCCTATATATACCAGTCCTTCCCAGGAGACGGGAGTGATTGCTCTCGCTCCTGTACTGACTCGTAATTTTCAATTCACAGGTGCTGAAATTTGCACCCGTCCCTCTTTGCAAAATACTAATGGAGACTGTAATTGCTGGTTCAATATTGAACTATTTTAAGGTTTATGTAGATCCTTTACCATCTCAGTTCAATATGTATGGCATATTAAAGTGTCACTAGACATAGGTCTATTCTACAATGACTGTTTGGTTGAGTAAGACACCAACTTACAATTATAGTATAGTATGGGTGCCATATTACACCTGTCTTCTGCATTACGGGAGCAAATAAATGCTCTTGCTGTGTTTTCCTCATGGGAGGGACTGATATGATATGTTGATAGGTCTAAGCTCCGAAAGGGAGGTCATCTCAGTCTCAATGTCTTTCGGGAACTACTGGTATCTACTTATTTGCAGGATATTCAATCCAAGTCACCACTATTAGTTTAGTTTGGGCCCTCTGGTAGCTGCCCAACATGTATTAGTCTTCTGGCGTAATTACATACATTGGCTTATGGTGATATTGTATATCTTGTAGGTTATCAGGTCAATCCAGTTCTTTGATTGAGGTGCATAGAGGTGTTTATTTTTCCTCGTGGCCTCCTCCTGCCAGAAAATTCTATATTATACCATATAGTTCAGTGGGCAAGATCACTTTGACGGAGATACAATATTTTCCAAAAAAGTAAAATATATATCTCCTAGAAGTATCTTGCCCACTGAACTCTGAGCTCCCTCCCAGGGCTTCGCGCCCACCCCGCTCACGAGGAATGTCCTACTGGGGAAAAATTGAAAAGCGATCTGGCTACAGAGCTTATATAGGGACATTTGGAGATGACGTCATCAGAGGTTACAGTTCAGGAAACAGGATAAAATGTACCATAGAATTTTCGTACCGGGTTTGTTAACCCTTCCTTGTTAATATTTTGGGGATATACCATATAGTTCAGTGGGCAAGATACTTCTAGGAGATATATATTTAACTTTTTTGGAAAATATTGTATGTCTGCAAAACATCCTATTTACTCCCTGCCGTTCATCACATCCACATGCATCTCTTTATGTGTAATTAGATGACACTATTAACCCTTTCGATACTAAATGGGTTCTCCCATCAAGTTATAAAAGTAAATATTGGAATGATCTATTATTCATTGGAGCGGTGTTTAGGAAAAATGAGCCGATAACAGCATGTTGAAATGATAATACAACTGCAGAAGTATTCATATAATCATATTCTTTGGTGGGAAATGCAGATGGCAGACAGAAAAACAGATAATACAAGAGCAGAATGATTCATATTCATTGGTGGGCACTACTCATTAACGATTATTTACTATAGAAAGGGTTAAGACAAGAAGTTTGGCTTAGACAAGGCACTCTTTTGTCTCCCTTCCTATCCCATCTACCCATAAAGGCAGAAGAAACATTCAGCATTTATTTTTCATGATGGAAGTGGGTAGTCTACATGTACCAAGCCACTTCACTGCTCCTCTCTTATGCACATGGGCAGATAGCAGTGTTACCATCGGTTGATCTCATAACTATTCTCAAAATGAATCATCTGAGCACCACTCTAATGATTGCATATTGGTTTATTTTACAGGGTCCTGTTGTGTGATCGAGCAGAATCACGTCCTATGGAAAGAATATTTAGAGCAATCTTAACACCAGTATCATATGTGTTTCCGACTGCTATAACAACCCCTGTCGAGGTTGTTGCTAAGGCTATGATCAACAATGCTGTTGCTGAGTCATCTGATTATGTAGAGGTCTATAACAACAAAGCCATACATCAAATGTCAGGGACAATGAGGAGATGCCAGAAACGACATCGATCACGTGAGTCGTCAGCTGACAAAGAATCTGAGAAGACTGAAGGAGAGCTATGAGTAAGCATTTGTATAGAAAACAAAAGGTGATGTGGTGTAAGTTTTGAACTTGAATGCTTATAAAGACCATCACTGCATATCACACAATTTTGACATGGTTTCTGATGTATGCATTTTGATAAAATAGAAATTTAATGTTTTGTATTTAACATTTAATGTCTTGATAGAAACATGATACAGCTTTTCACTTGCTTCCATGTTTCCAATATGGATATCTCAAGTCATAAAAGAAAAATGAATGTCAGTACAAACAAAATATATTCACTGATGTTAATAAGACTATAAATGCAGTCTTGCGTCATATATCATGGAAGTTGATGTTGAGGTGTTAAGGCCCAGATGCACATTTTTCACAAAAAATCATGTTATCTCAATATGATTTTCTCAAAATATCTTTGGTATTTCTTTTTGAAATTTGATTCGTGTGATAAATGTGACACAAAATAAAGAAGCATCAATCAGTTGTGAATTATAAGCCCATGTTCTATACTTTTATGACCAAAATATCTCAGCTGACCACCATCTTTCAATACTGTAGCCTATATCAAGTTGATTATTTCCTGCTTAGTGGACCAAGCTGCATATAAGCATGTTTCTTCATTGGGCTCAAATATTTGCAGCTGCTTTATGCTTGGTTGTAATATATGCGGGTATGATGTCAAACATGCATATTGTTATTAAAAAATTAACTCAAGATTATGACACAAATGTTACTCCCTTTCATTATGTCAAGACAATAGGCTATTGAGTGATTTGCCTGTTGTGAAATTAGTAATTAACTAGCTGATGTGCCCGACTTCGTCCAGGCTATTTAGGAATTTCTTTGTGATCGCCTCCATCTGCGTTGAAAAGTATTAGGAGAAAGAAAAAAACTATTGTTCAATCGGTCCAGAAACATGCCTATATGAGTGTATTTGAGCGAGGTCAAGGACATAGTCGCAATTGAAATTGGACCTGCTCATATTGTTCCATGGATCAAAGTAGGTCTACATACTAAATTTGAGTCAGATCGGTTGGGTAGTTTTCGAGTCTGTACGTACATACATACATACATACACAGACAGAAGTTCCAAAATATTTAATAGATATAGCAGTTCTTGCTACCTAAAGAGTCAAGAAATATATACATTTGTTGAAAATGTCTTTCAGTTTTTGTATGGATTTATGCAAACCTACGACAAGGCCTCTTTGAACTTCAGCCACTATGACTTCTCCCCAATACGAGTCAACTTCTCCTTTATGGGAGTAAATCACATTGAAACAATTTACTGTGGGATTTGCTATATAAATGGATTGTTTATTTATCAGTAATTAACCGTTCAATTCGATAACCAGACAATATGTGGTAGACTTTAACGACACCAGTCTTTCACAGTCTCCACAGTCTTGTGACACATTTACCATCTTTTTAGTTTACCTGCGATGAAGTCTCGGTGGAGCTATAGTCATCACTCCTCGTCTGTCATCCGTCTTTCTGTCCATCCATCTGGCAACAGTTCTTTGAACATCTTCTCTAGATCCATTGGACCGAATGGGTTCATATTTGGTGTGGGTGTTCCCTAGGTGACTCACATTCAGATTTGTTAAAACGAGGTCGCCAAGTCAAATAGTTGCAAAGCCAGGGCCATAAATCTTTCCCTGCATTGTGATTCTTAAAATAACTTCTTCTTAAATGCCATCAGGCCAAATGGGTTCATATGTGGTATGAAGGCTGCTTGGGTGACTGGGGTTCAGATTTGTTCAAATAAGGTCACTGGGTCAAATGTGGGTGGAGCCAGCCAGGGACATAACTCCAAAAAAAAATTTTATTAGATTGAACTCCTTTAACCAAAAAACATATATTTAAAAAGAAAAAGATTATTTTTAAAAAATTGAATTTTTTTTGTTTAATATTTAAAAAAAATGTTTTATTTAAATTCAGATTTAACTCCATGGTCAATTAAATTTATTTTTTTAACATGTTAAATTAATTGGAAAAACTAAATTCATTACCATTCTGAAGGTTATGCCCCCTGGCCCTTCACTCAAGTTCACTGCTTCTTCCATCACTGGTCCCAAAAAATTTATTTTCTCAAATTCTTGACAGAGAATCATTAATAAGAAGCATTACTTTGGTTCCAATTGTATGCCTACACTTGTCAAGTGAAATCTGCCATCTATAAACATTCCCTGGAGATCTGCTAGAGGTCATTAATTCCTAATTACAACAACAATCTATCATATGTATTTGTTCCAATCTCTCAATAGGACATTTAACACTCCCACACCCACCACCTCACAAGAGAACATATTTGACACTACCAGCGATACTATTTCAGTTTTGTTCAGATAGGGTCACCAGGTTAAATAGGGGAAATAGGCCAGGGGTATACTTTCCCTCTATAGTAATCCTTGAAAAGTCTTCTTTGAAAGAATCACCAGGTCTATTTAGCTCACATTTAATATTGAGGCTTCTTTGGTGATTGTTATTCAGATTTGTTCGATCAGGGTCACCAGGTCAAATAGGTGCAAGGCCAGGCACAATACTCTTTCTCTCCATAGTAATTCATCATATGTCTTCTTTGCAAGAACCAAATGGCCTATTTTGCTTATATTTGGTATGAAATGACCTTGGGTAACGGGAATTAAGATTTGTGAAAATGGGATCACAAAATCAAATAAGGGCAGAGCCAGGGACATAACTATTTCACTCCATAGTAAATTTTAAAACATGTTTGCAAGAAATAGTTGCCTTATTTAGCATTGAATGTTCTTGTTTGACTGGAATTCAGATTTTTTTAAATGGGGTCACCAGGCCAAATAGGGCCAAGCGAAGGACTGTTTCCCTCCATAATAATTCTTAATATGCTTCCTTCACAAGGACTATCAGGTCTATTTCACTGATATTTAGTATGAAGGGTCCTTTGGTGACTGGGACTCAAATTTATTCAGATGGGGTCACCAGGTCAAATAGGGTGGGACCAGGGACATAACTATTTGTCTCTATAGTAATTCTTAAAATGTCTTCTCAAGAGATATTGGACTATTTAGCTTACATATAGTACGGATGGTACTTTGGTGACTGAGATTCAGATTTGTTAAAATGAGGTCAACCTGTCAAGAAATGGCAGGGCTGTGGGGACTTGCCACTTTTCTGTCTAATAAAATCATTGATATATCAAACTCATTAAAACATCTACCTTGGAACAACCACCTGGCTGATTAATCTGACACAGTTTTTAGGGTCCAATGGATAATTGGGCTTCAAACATGTTTAAATTATTTTTTAAAAAGGTGCTTGTGAGATTGGAAATTTCCAACAATTGAGAAAGTTTGAGGTGTCGGTTGTGAAATTCCAACCTAAGGGAGGTGCGTAAGCAAACTTGGGAGTCCGGTTGAGAGAGGACGTGTTATGCACTGGAAGGGGTGTGGGGTTATCAGTAGTGTACAGTTGGTAATTTCAAGGTGGATATTCACCGATCTACATACATGAAGCCTATCTAGCCACATGTCCTGTTTAGAACTACTTCTTTTAAAGTGATTATGACAAGTTCTGACTGTTGTAGTCTCCAGAGTCCCAGTCTTTTCAGTCTTTGCAGTCAGGTGAGCGACCCCACAGTCATGGACTGTCTTGTTCATATAGAGTGCTTATTCAAGTTTTGCTCAAAACAGAGTGAAGCTGTTTGTTTGTGGCCATGATCCTAAATGATATTTCTAGAGTTCTGGAACATTGAAATAATAAATATGAGTCAATGTTGTTAATATTGTTTCACAACATTGTGAGTGGCTGCTTTTTACTTTACTGTTGGTTTTTCATTGAATGTATTATCTCTTTAGATGGGTTTATGTATACAAAACTTGTGTTTCAGAGCACATCTTTCATAGCAATCTGCTGTTAAAAACTTTCACTTTTAGACTTCTGGCCTGTATAATTTGATGTTCGAAAAATGTTAGAAAATTATTGATGTCTGAGTTGTTCATTATTTCTGTATTCTCATGTAAATTACAAACACAAATGTCATACTTTCTTCTCATATTTTATGTGTTCATCATTTTAGAAGACTGGCAATCATATACATGTAGATTTTTAACAATCCGGTACTGTAAATAGAGTTTCCTTCAGAAATTCCTACATTTATGGGGAATCCCACCAAAATTAATGTGTCGACATGAAGTCTTGAAAGTCTTGGTTCTACCTGGAAGACGACTTCTTATCAGTATGAATTGATTAGTCATTTTTGTTTTGATATGATGATATCCAGTATTTGCTTATTTACTGGAGCATGCACTTTTTTTTTTAAAGTTACTAACATGATGGAACTTCCCATTTGAATAAGTTATTTTTCTGAATGCCATCATTATCTTGGCGCATTCTAATAGATATCTTTTTTCTTCCCCAAAAATAAGTTTCGGGGGACTATATGTTTGGCTATCTGTTTGTCCGCAGTTTGTCCATCCATCTGAAACATTTGTTGTCCGAATATTAACTTGCAAAATAAACTTACAGAATTTTATGAAACATGGTATGTGACATTCATATGAGAAAGTCTCGGTCATGTTCCAATTTGGGTCCTGTATAACAATTTCTGACAGAGTTATGCCCCTAATCAACTTAGAAACTTCAGATTATTTTGTGGTCCAGATGATAACTAATGTTATGATTATCCTAAACATTAGAATGTGGATTAATTACATGATTAATTACTTTCTGATTGAGTTATGTCCCTTTTCGCCTTGTTGATTTGAATTTGTTGATTATTTTGTTGTCCGGATGCATGATAACTCAATTTTGTTTATTATCCTATACCTTTCAAATTTAGTATTAATCACATGAAAATACAGGTCAAGTTCAAATTTATGTTTAGTTATATTATATCTGATGGAGATATGCTTTAGTTTATAGTTATCCGATTGTTTTAAAATTTTGTATATGGATGACTCACTTGAAAATACAGGTCAAGTTTGAATTTTGGTTGACTGAAAGTGCCGATTATTTATGTTTCCGAATGATAATTTTAGTTTCAGTTGTCAGATTGTTTTCACATTTGGTATATGGATTACTTACATGAAAATACATGCATCATACACTAATGAGTCTATAAAGGTGTTATCATTCAATTCCTGTCATCTTATGAAAATACAGATCAAGTTCAATTTTGGGTTCAGTCCACTCATTTTACTGGAGTTAGGACCCTTGTTGACTTATAATTTCACAATTATTTTGGTATCTGGTTGATAACTTCATAGACTTAGCATTTCCTGATTATTATGGTGTATATAAAGAGTAATCAATTGGTTAATTCATGAGTGGAGGACTGGCTACCTGGGTGAATCATCGAAACCAATTGATTATTACACATTTTCAACCTCTAAAAGTCGCTAGTTATAAAGAGAGAATGTGACAAAATAGGCCCAGATCAGCTGATTCTTACATTTTGAACCCCACCATACATTGCGCGTGCAGTTGCACGGATGGACACATAATTTAAATAATGTGATGCAACGATACCGATTGACCTCATTATTTTGATAGGTGCGATTCATTTTTTAAAGTTTTGGAAATTACAGGATTGTGTTTATTCTGACCGAACAAGCATGGCACTTGGAACGGAATATTGTGAAGTTTCTGGTGATGTGTGTAAATAATGTTGTTTATTACAGGAAATGTTTGGAAATCGTGCTAAAAGTAGAAAACTAAGGTTCGAAGTGACATTACTCAGATTTTTTAGTTTCAGTTGTCAGATTGTATTCAAATTTGGTATATGGATTACTTAGATGAAAATACATGCATCATACACTAATGAGTCTATAAAGGTGTTATCATTCAATTCCTGTCATCTTTTGAAAATACAGATCATTAGTGTATTTTCACGTAAGTAATCCATATACTCCATTATCGCTTTTAATTCTCCGAGAAATCCTTATAAATCACGGCTAAGTGTGTAATAAAATCAAATAAACTACAGTGTAGGTGTGTTGACAACATAGACATTCGGAAGCAAATTTTTATTCAATGACTGTTCCCAGAATCAAATTTTTCATTTCTAAAAAAGCTACCTATAAAATAAAGCCACCTTATTCAGGGGACTTTTGGCCGAGCTGCCTTTTATTATATTTTACTTTTAGTCCACAGTGTTCAGATATAAGGCTATCCACTTGTATTTCATTGTTATAATTGTTAATAAAAATATTATAAACTGAAATGAGACCAGGTGCTAATATTTACACTCACATGCATTCACGCTGTGGAACATGAATGCAGGACATTGGTGAGTTGAAATTATGCCATGTTACATCACACACAGAGCCCATATTGCTTCCATATCCAATGCACGCAACTTACACTGCGATATTGGTTATTGAAATGGTCATTATCCTTTGATTTGGGGGCTAAATACTCTTAATGCCAGTTGAGTGAAATTATAATATATCTTTAATATTATTAGAAATGGATGTTGATTTTGTTGTGTTCCATGAATTATGGATGCAAATTGGTATGACATTTTTTTATGTCTGGGTTCCACAGTTTAATATTGACAATAGATCGGTATTGTGCTTTCAAAGATACTGTCATTGTGGCTACTGCCTGATACATTGCTAGTTTCGGTTCTGCTCAATAATTACAGGGTATGTCTCCAAACACTGCTTATTGATAGCTTCTAGCAATTAGTTTATGGGTTGCACTGCAGTTTAATGATTGTGTCAGTAACTATCTTAAGAGCCCAAATGGTTTTTGAAACTAAGTAAGTTATATCCTACACATTTACTGTTTTGATCTGGAAATCCATGGGAAATAAAATGCATGGTCACTAATGCCTTCAAAATTGTGTCAAAAGTGTCAATCCAGAGTGGAGAAGAATGTAAGAGTGTTTGCACTAAATTTTATATCATAAACTGCTGTAAGCATTTCTAATAATTAACTTAGATTATTCATTCTTATGATATATGTCGATTAAAATAATATATGTTTACTGTTGTAGTCTGATTTGTTGATGTTTTTACTTTTATAATTTCTATAATATACATTAAACTGAATTTATATTACAATCTGTTTGTTTTACTGTAAGTTTGTGTGGGGAAACAGTTAGGGTTGGCTGTGTTCAATATCTATCCTGGAAGGCAGCAAGTCATATCCTGGATGGCAGCAGTAATTAAACTTTTCTATGAGATACTCTCTTCTTTTCTAATAGCCATAATAAAATAAATTCCCAAAATGCATAAAATATTTCTTTACTGTTTTCAATATTGGACAATACTGTTTTCAATATTGGACAAACAAATCAAAGACAGTTTTCAATCTACACTTTCAAGGCAATAAATTATTTGCCAACAACAACTCTGAAAAGTGAAAAATCTGTCAGATTAACAAAAGCGATAAAGCATGGAAAAAACCTTGGTCTTGTGTTGTCAAAAATTTAACATGTCAAAATAAGTCTTTGCAATTGATGCATAAAATGTGCTATGTGTGATATCCATATGTACTATGCCATATTACCTTCTATGATGTGCTATATTGGATATCACAACCATGCAGGTTCGCTAGATTATTTATTTATTTACATATTGCATATTCTTCATAGAAAACATACCTTGAACATGGATTTCAAATGGATGCACCGACACATTATCATCCAACAATGGCTCAGGCACCGCAATCCAGCCTGTTGGCCTAGTTCATTTTGAAATATTTAACCACGACTAATTTACCATTGTTTCTCAGATATGATCACTTTGTTACTATCCACCTATCCACTTTACTTTTTAATTGTCAAAGTACTTTCATGTATCAGTTCAAAAATCATGCTCTGTCACTGAGACAAAACAATGTGGCCCTTGCGATTTCATTCTGAAAGATTATCTTTCTCTGCAATTACACTGAGTGCAGTGAGTTCATATCATAATTAAGTGTTGAATGTGCAGATCGTATATATGTATTCATTTTGATCAAATTTGGAACCATTAGATGGCTCGAGATCAATAATCGATAAGTCTTTCCAGGTGAACAACATAATAAATACGCTTGTCAGGCATTAGGATGCCTATCGTGACTAACCTTTTATTCCTTCAGATTTTTCAACGTGTGAGCTACTGTCACTGCCAACATGTGTATGCTGGTCATGTTGCTGGAAGATATAAAATAATAAATGTCCATTTCATCAATGAATTGAGCAATAGCATTGGCTTACACTGCCGCGGACAAAGTGGCATATTACTCGACATTATTGTCTCAGTCAGGTGACAAATCTCAAGCTTGAGCGATAGCTGTATAATGATGTTGATTGATCATCCTGTTTTGTATAAGTCAGCAACCCGCCTAGGAGACTTTAGAGATATCCTCTCCGTATATTGAGCCACTTCTCCTTTTTAGCTCAACTTGATTTGAGCTAATGCCATCGTCCCTGTGTGTGTGCGTGCATGTGTCCGTCAACAATTTACAGATCATACCTTTGGTCAGATCATTATGAAATTTGTCATGGCTATTGACATGTAGATGGGAATGAGTCATTTTGGAGTCATTCGGCCAAACAACAGGGCCACAAGACACCTTGGGTTTCAGTAAATTAAACAATGTAAATCCATTAGCATGGACTACAGGCCGTACCGTTGGTGTGATGATTCTAAAATTTGTGATGGCTGTTGACATTGACATGTAGATGGGAACGAGTCATTTTGGGGTCATTCGGCCAAAAAACATGGCTACCATTGGCCATCTTGGATTTAAAAATTCAATCCAATAGCGCGGGCTACAGGCCGTACTGTTCGTCTGATCATCATGAGATTTGTCCTGGATGTTACATTGACATGTAGATGGGGACGAATCATTTTAGGGTCATTCGGCCCCAAAAAAAACATTGCCACTGGCAGCCATTACCATGGAGACGTCATCAACAATTTCCATTAGCAAGGGCTACAGATCACTATGAAATTTGTCATGGCTGTTGCATTGACATCTAAATGGAAATGAGTCATTTTGGGGTCATTCAGCAAAAAAACTAAATTCAATCAATTAGCACGGGCTACACGCCGTACTGTTTGTCTGATCATCATGAAATTTGTCATGGATGTTAATATTGAAATGTAGATGGGAACGAGTCATTTTTGGGTCATCCGACCAAAAAACATGGCCACTGGCAGCCATCTTGGATTTTGCTCTTTGCATGACTAAATCCTTTGGCAGGTGCTATAAGATGTACCTATGGTCATATCATTATGTAGATGGTAACGTCATTTTGGGTCATTCGGCCAAAAACCATGGCCACCAGCAGTTGGATTTCAAAATTCAATTCATTAGCACGGGCTACAGGCCGGAGTGTTTGTCTGATCATCATGAAATTTGTTGTGGAAATTAATATTAACATGTAGATGGGACCGAGTTATTTTAGGGTCAATCGACCATAAAACATGGCCACCAGCAGACATCTTTGATTTTACTCGTTGCATGACTAAATACTTTGGCACGGGATACAGGTCGTGCCTTTGGTTGGATCATCATGAAATTTGTCATGGATGTTAACATTGACATGTAGATGGGACTGAGTCGTTTTGGGGTCATTCGGCCTTTTAAAACATGGCTGCCGGCAGCCGTCTTTGATTTTACTCGTGTCGGACCAGATAACACGTCTATCTGGGTAGGCATCCCCACACCTAGCACACTAGAATGACTGAGAAATAACCAGCGTAATGCACTGGCAGGTGGACTAGAATGCCTGTTAGAAAGTCAAACAAGGAGATTTGTGAAAAACTGCTTAATAAAATCAAATTCTGGGACATTGGCATCAAGATTGATTGACTAATGTCAGGAAAACCATTTCCTCCATTGTGCATATAAAAGGCCACCAAGATGAAGAACTCTCTGACATTACGTCCCAATTGATTAACATATACTTGAGTTATTATGGAAAGTGATAGCCACCAAAGGACCAACTGTACAACTCACCCATGACCATACAATCATCTATTATATATTTTGGAAGATCTGTGTGTGTGTGTGTGTGTCTGTCTGTCAGTAATCGATGGACTCGAAAATGGCCCAGCCGATTTCGATGAAACTTGGTATGTGTGTGTATTTTCGGCCGGGGACGAACATAGGCCTATTGATTTTCAGATCCGAGGTCAACTTTTCACGTGCCGAGGTCAAATCTGTTTTTACGCTGTGTTACGGGACTTTCATTTGAGTTCGGTGCTTACAAATCGATTCGAAACAGCGCGAATAATAACATGCCAGTCATAATAATGACACTATAAGAATCTTTCGTGTTTCCTCTTTCCAACGATATATAATATGTATGTATCCGTTTTAGTTATCTGCCTCAATTATTAAGAAGAAGTGGTACGATCTTCTATCAGGGTAAAAACAATGCGTAACTTCTATGACGTCGTTAGAGGTCATAAAGTTAGATCACGTTAACTCTTAACAGGCCGATGCATTTGACTGTTTCAGACGTCTTGGCGATATCTCGGGCACCGATGGTAATTTATCTTTACGTTGAAACTTGATAATTAATGAGCGTGTGTATATGAGGCGCGTTTATATACTTCAGTGGAAATCAAATCGGGTTAAACTGGCGGATTTTTACGGACGAAATTTGATGCATAGGGTATCTCGGTATCCGCTGGGCCGATTTCCCGGTATCCGCTGGGCCGATTTCCACCATTTTTGGGGTGTTGGTGTTTGACCCCACCTGACCTTGACCTTCAAAATGGTCAATTCAAGGTCAAATCGGGTAAAACCGGATGGATTTCGACGGGTACTTTTGTCGGGTACTTTTGTTCGGGCAGTGTTTTGGACGGGTCAAATCGTGACCCCACTTGACCTTGGCCTTCAAAATAGACAATTCAAGGTCAAAGCCCGGACGAAGTCGGGTCACCTTCTAGTGTTATATATACAACCATGAGTCACCTTTCAGGTATACTTCACAAATGACCATATAGTCAATTCGTGATCATACAGTCACTTATTGTATACCTATCCGACTCACCATTGGCCATACAATCACTCCCTGTATATCTATTTGCCATATTTATGGCCTATATCCACTCAAGATAACATACACACTGCAACCATAACCATAGAGTAACTCCGGGCATACATATACACCTCACCAATGGCCATACAAACATTTTATATATACCAATGCCCCGCACACATGGCCATTCACACATTCCAGGCTGGAATATACTCCTCACTCAAGACAATTCAGCCATATACATATTGGCCATATAGCCAATAAATATATACAATGTACATACACACCCCACCAATGCCTATTAAAGAATCACTCCAGGTATACAATGACACCTCATAATTGACCATACAGACCTTCTAGATATAGCAAATACAATGCACAGCACCTTCCCATTGGCTATACAGTCACCCTGTATACCTTTTCTTCACACATATACCCACTCAAGATATACATGTACACCCCACTTATGACCATAGAGTCAATCCAGGTATACATATACACCTCACCAATGGACATACCAATACCCTGCATGACCATTTGGACACTCCAGATTTGCATATACACATTGCCCATGACAATTCAGCCACACGATGTATACTCACACACCCCATTCATGATCATACAGCTACTCTCTGTATACCCAAACATCAACCAATGACAATACAGCCTCGGCAGAGATTCATATACATCACATATACAACCATGACCACACGGGCATTTAATATATACCCACACACCACCAATGACCATCCAGCTATACTCCAGGTATGCATATACATTTCAACAATCATGACCATACAGTCATTCCATGTACACCTATATACATTAAACATAGCATACAACACTCCCTATTTATTCATACGCCCACAGTCCCACACATGATAATACAGCCAACATATGTATGCATGTACATATACACCCATCCATGACAATAGTCACCCATGGTACGCATGTATATCCCACACATGACCATACAGTCACTATATACACATAAACAACACAAAGATGAACATACGGCTACTGTCATTATACTCATACACCACTTCAATAACCATACACACAATCCTTGTATAGCTATTGACCTCACACATGACCATACAGTCACCCCTTGTATACCTATACATCTCACCATGGGCACAGCGCCCCATCACCATATAGCCACTCCTTCACACCATTCCTGACCATACAAAAACTCCCTGTAGAACTACTCCTTGTGCCATTTTGACATACACCATATATTAAGTTGAGTTTCATGCTAATGGTCGAGATTAGCCACATAATATGGTTTCACTCAGTTCCGTTTAGACGTTCGGCCCATTTCCGTTCAAAAATATGGCCAGAGTCCCAAAAGGCAAAAGTCCATACTACAGTACATTATTTAAAATGAATTTGTCATGCCTCAGACGGTACACGGACAACGAGAATGAAACATGTAGTAGTCCGTGGATTAAGTAACATGGTTAATAACCAAGAGAGTCACAATTTGCTACCATTTGGGAACACAAAAATATAATTGGATATGCATAAAAAAAAACTAACTTTTTTTCACCAAACTTGGTTGCCATTTTGGAAGCCATCTTGAGTAATTTTGTCTAAAAAAAACATTCGTGTGAAACATTTAATACAGATCAAAACATTAAATATTTTTGATACCAAAGATAGTTCCATTTATTTGAATTAATGGTCCATACGTGAAAAGTTAATTTTTGCCGATTTTGATGTCAAGTTTGTGATAGAAAAATCCAATATTTCTGGTAATGTCAGGGATTACAATAGTCTTCTCTACTACATATATACTAGCCGATGAGCCCGACGTTGTCCGGGCTATTCAAAAACCAAATTTCAAGTCGATAGCTCCACCCGTTTCCGAGATCTGGTCTGCGCATGCGCGAAGCTTGCGTAGCACGGGCTCGGCTACCCGATAAAAATCGTATCCGGGGCAAGATACATTCACATAGCAAATTTCAAGTCGGTAGATCCACTCGTTTCCGAGATCTCGTCTGCGCATGCGCTGCACGGGCGTCGCACGGGCTCGCCAATACGACAAGGACGACCGCCTGGTCAAACTACACACACGTACCAAGTTTCGTCCCGATCGGACGAGAATCGTAGATTTGTATAAATGGCATACTTACATACAGACATACAGACAGAGGTCTTCAAAATATATAAGAGACTAGCCGATGAGCCCGACGTTGTCCGGGCTATTCAAAAACCAAATTTCAAGTCGATAGCTCCACCCGTTTCCGAGATCTGTTCTGCGCATGCGCGAAGCTGGCGTCGCACGGGCTCGTCGACCCGATAAAATTCGTGTCCGGGGCAAGATACATTCACATACCAAATTTCAAGTCGATAGCTCAACCCGTTTCCGAGATCTCGTCTGCGCATGCGCGAAGCTGGCGTCGCACGGGCTCGGCGACCCGATAAAATTCGTATCCGGGGCAAGATACATTCACATAGCAAATTTCAAGTCGATAGCTCCACCCGTTTCCGAGATCTCGTCTGCGCATGCGCGAAGCGGGCGCCGCACGGGCTCGCCAATACGACAACGTCCACCGCCTGGTCAAACTACACACACGTACCAAGTTTCGTCCCGATCGGTCGAGAATCGTAGATTTGTATAAATGACAGACAGACAAACAAACAAACAAACAGAGGTCTTCAAAATATATATGAGACTAGCCGATGAGCCCGACGTTGTCCGGGCTATTCAAAAACCAAATTTCAAGTCGATGGCTCTACCCGTTTCCTATATCTGGTCTGCGCATGCGCGAAGCTGGCGTCGCACGGGCTCGGCAACCCGATAAAATTCGTATCCGGGGTAAGATACATTCACATACCAAATTTCAAGTCGATAGCTCCACCCGTTTCCGAGATCTCGTCTGCGCATGCGCGAAGCTGGCGTCGCACGGGCTCGCCAATACGACAACGACGACCGCCTGGTCAAACTACACACAGTACCAAGTTTCGTCCCGATCGGTCGAGAATCGTAGATTTGTATAATGACAGACAGACAGACAAACAGAGGTCTTTAAAATATATATGAGACTAGCAGGTTAGCCCGCCACTGGCGTGGTTGGTCAGAAACATGACAATTTAAATTTTTGAATTTAAATTTTTTTTTTTTTTTAATTAATTTTTGGTTTTTCAATATTTTACCCGATTTGACCTTGAATTGATCATTTTCAAGGTCAGGTCGGGGTCACAATTTAACCCGTTCATGACACTTCCCGTAGGTAGCACACATATATATATAATTTGTGGGTACCCGTTTCGAGGTGAAAATCACCTAGGGCGGAAAAACTGACCCGATCCACGTTCATAGGAAGACCTAAGTACGTAAGAATCACACAACACGCATATATATAATTTGTGGGTACCCTTTTCAAGGTGAACATCACCTAGGGCGGAAAAACTGACCCGATCCGCGTTCCTAGGAAGCCCTGAGTATGTAAGAATCACACAACACGCTCATGTCTGTATAATGACGCAATGTAGACAGTGCCGTTCGCGGTGATTTTGATGATTGGGAGTGGAGAAAGGGTGCTCAGAGCTTCTCCAAAACGCGACAACTACGGTGTCCGTGTGATTTTACCCTTAGATAGGAAGTTTGAACTCAATCGAGCATGCGGAGAGCACTCAAAATATTGTTCCCGTATATCTCTGCGTTGTGTTGAATTGCAAACAAACGCTCTTTTTATAGCGACGCGTCATATACAACGCTCATTAAATTATCACTTGATTAACCACCGCAGTGCCGTTCGCGGTGATTTGGGAGTGGAGAAAGGGTGCTCGGAGCTTCTCCAAAACGCGACAACTACGGTGTCCGTGGGATTTTACCCTTATATACGAAATTTGAGCTCGATCCGACCAGCCTTTTTCGATTCTATGAAGTACACACATACATATATATATATATATATACGGAAGTCTCAAATTATATAGGAGATATGTGTGTGTGTATATATGTGTGTATGTGGGTACTTCATAGAATCGAAAATGGCTGGTCGGATCGAGCTCAAATTTCGTATATAAGGGTAAAAACCCACGGGGATCGTCAACGTCGCATTTCGGACAAGCTTTGAGCACTTATTCTCCACTCCCAATCATCAAAATCACCGCAAACGGCACTTCGGGGGTTAAGGCATTAACGATCTTTATATTGACCATATTTGGAGTTGTTAACCGACTAACGCTCTTTATTGCCATCGGCGTTGCTAAACGGTTACCCATGCGTCGAAACTACGGATGCAAAACGCGAAATGCATTTATCTCGATTAAAAAGACAGAATTAACTCATTGGAAAACAAAAATTGCGTGTTGTGTCATTCGTATGTCTGTCGTTCCTAGGAACGGGGAAAATTTTCATCGGGTCAGTTTTTTCCGCCCGATGTACCTTAAATCATACCTCTTTTAGGGACGGGAATGTGTGTTGTGTGATTCTTATGTCTGTCGTTCCTAGGAAGGGGGGGGATTTCATCTGGTCAGTTTTTCCGCCCGAAAAAGGCAGAATGAACTCATTGAAAAACAAATAATTCAATTAAAATATTAATTTAAAAAATTTAAAATAAAAAAAGTAAAAAAAAAGGATTAAATTAAATTAAATTAAAACAAAATTAAATAAATATTAACAAATTAAAAAATTAAAAAAAATTAAAAAAATTAATAAAAACAAAATAATTTTAAAAAATGTCATGTTTCTGACGGGCTAACCTGCTAGTAATTAATATTTAAGCAATGTGCATCAGAAATATTACAATTTAATATATATAAGACAGAATAGACAATTTTATTCATCGACCACAACATGTAAGCGATTACATGACATGCTGGGCCAATATTTACCTTTCCCAGGTTTTGGTCGCCATTTTGGCAGCCATTTACAGACCAATTTACAATTTTGGTTCCATTGAGTTTAAATATTCATAAGTCATGGTATGACTCACTTAGTTTGCACAATTCTGTCCATTTCTTGTTAAAATATGATTAGAATCCTAACGGCGATTTTTGATGAGATTTCATACCGAATTCTGTAAAATATAATTTTTGAGGGATTTGAAGGGGCTAGGACCTCATGAATGGCATATTCATTGCTCCAATGATCAGTTAATATGAATAATACAAAAATAAAGTCACAAATCTGAACCAGTTCCATACAGCAGAAACTGATCTAGAAGATATTAGTAGAAAAAAACCTCAAATTTTCCACTAAGGGTAACATTTTGACGGCCATCTGGACGGGAGTTCCAATTTTATCGTAAAATGTTGTATTATATGTCACAGAATCATCCTAAAATGTGGTATTATATCTCGCAGAATCATAGGGCCTACGCTGAATAGGTCATTGTCCCATGGTTTCGAGCAAAAATACACCCAGGATCTCTCAAACGGGCAAAAAGACACACAGGGTGTCCCAAACGAGCAAAATGACACCCAGGATCTCAAAGTCTCACCAAACAACGGGAATTTTGTCGTCTGCTATAGGCCTAATTAATATTCTGATAATTATTTGTTTGTGATCGTGAAATATCAACGAAATTTAAATGGGCTTTGGGTCTGACTGGCAGCGCAGTTCGTTATCCTTAATAATTGGACCAATATTAATAGCAGACGACTAACAAAATTCCCGTTATTTGGTGAGACTTTGATATCCTGGGTGTCATTTTGCTTGTTTGGGACACCCTGGGTGTCTTTTTGTCCGTTTTGGGAGATCCTGTGTGTCTTTTGCTCGAAACAATGCGACAATGACCTATGCAGCCCTACTTAATGTACCGGTATCGGTATATGCCAAATTTTAAATCACACATTTCACGGTAAGATTAATTACGACATTTCATAAATTATATAATCACGAAACGCTCTTTAAATTTGGAAAACCCTTAAAAGAGGGGTTAAAGTGAAATTTCAGCATGGCTCCATATCTAATATCAATTAGTATTTGAATATGTACATATGTGCAAAGTTTCATGGTTTAGTCACAAATTTAACAATTGCCTTGAAAATTTGACTTAATCTACTCCACTATTAGAGTTTCTCGATGTCACTGGGTTTCTGAATGAGTGACTTTGTGTCATCGTGTGTTAAGGCAATAATCTTGCCGTCCATGAATTCTCTGCATTTGCATGTTTATGAAGTTCCTCGAGAATCTCCATGTGTTTTGCTGTAAGGCTTTCAGTAATATCACAAGTTTGGTGTCATTGTCGAATAGTTTACAGTCTTTAAGCACACGTTTTGCCATGAATAGTTCATGTGTGGTTCTCCCTTAAACGAGCAAATTGATGTCTCGTGTACAATTGTTCTATAAGAATATGATTGTGCCACAAACAAGACCTATTGTGGCGTTCCATTTCACTGAGGAGCATGTGGCACAACGTTATGATATAACAGTATTGTAATATATAAACACATGCCTTTAGTTACATGATCGAAACAAAGAGAAAACACGAAAATCGCACTGTCTCATCGCCTAACTGCGAAATTTCATTTTATTCCTATTAAGTTATCTTACCTCTAATTGACAACGAACGTGCACTGTTGTGTTATTTCTTGGACTGTTTATCTATGAATATCATTTATGATGCACGTTTTTCGTGGTTTGATGTAAATATTGACTCTGAAACATCGAAAATCGCCTGTCTCGAGAAATGTCCACACCGCGACATTATTTACAATATAGGCCATCCCGGTTCCATTTTAACTAAGGGTAACAACCTACCATATGCATAAGAAATTTTTGCCTTTTAACAATTTGTTTTTAAGATTTTGGACAATATAAAGAATCGCAACACATGAAAAATGGGACGAAAATAAGTGTACCCTCCAGCGAACCTTAATTAATGTCTCATTGAGAGCTCATCGAAAAACCCCTAAATACCAAATTTCAGTTAGATATCTTGAAACATGTAGGCCTAAGAGAAATCCATCGACATTGTTTTCTATTGTAAATTCTCTTTGCAATTTGGCGAACCCATTGAGGGACAGAGTTTGATTGACGTATGTTCACGTTGTCTACACCCACACGGAGGATCCGATCCCGGGAAAACAAGGATATCCCGGGAAAACAAGGATGGCCAACGCGGCAACAAGTAAAATTTGTGTTTTCCGTGGCGGTGAAATTGAGTTTTCGCCGCCAAAGTCCGTTTGTTAGGACAATGGAACGGTACGTATCACCTATCGTTGATTTATCCCAGTGAACTGGTTATTGTGAATAGTGTTGGCAGTGGTTAAATGTCTGAGCAAACTATACACGCTGCTTTAGTGGTGCCACCAACTGGATACCCTTGGCCAAAATACCGGAATTGTTGACAAAACATCCATCATTTTTTTCAAAAATATACACTTATCGGTGGGTGTGATTGAGCCGATTCGAAGCCAAACATCTCCCAAGCATTTCCACAAAATTTCAGTGCAAATGTCCCACAAATAAGCATTTTATTGAGCATAACGTGAATGTGGTGCAACGATTATTTGACAACGCGGGTGACGAGGAAGTGCCAACGCGGAACACAAGATACGAATGTATTCAAATGTGATGTTCGAAAATAGGTCTTTGCAGCTATGTGGTACATATATCACTTTGTTGTTGATATATATGCCGTAAGATGCAAATCAAGTATCATAGGATTATTCAGCTATGGAAATGTAGTAGTTATATAGCTATGTGGTATATATATACAACACGTGTACGCTTTGTCAATAACCCCTATATATGCGACCAAGTTAAATATGTTAACTACTTTTATATTTACAGAACGAGATCGAATAGTGCCGATATGTCCGATGTGGATATGCTCGCATGCCATCATTTCCCCCGAATGTTTTTTCGTGTGTCGATTTAATCGAATCGCCGATTTGAATGATTTCTCACATATCCGCATGTTAACGCACTCTCAAGCTCAGGCTCAGACTCAGAGGTTGACTTTTTTGACGACTTTGGTGTTGATGTCATAACAACTTCATCCTCAAACGGAATGGTTTGATCAAGGAATATTCCCTGGACATCTATCCCGTCTATGTCTTAAAGTGGAGCGACTCCATCCATATCGGCACTATTCGATCTCGTTCTGTAAATATTGGTTTGATCAAGGAATATTCCCTCGACATCTATCCCGTCTATGTCTTGAAGTGGAGCGACTCCATCCATATCGGACATATATATCGACACTATTCTATCTCGTTCTGTAAATATAAAAGTAGTTAACATATTTAACTTGGTCGCATATATATATGGGTTATTGACAAAGCGTACACGTGTTGTATATACCACATAGCTATATAACTACTACATTTCCATAGCTGAATAATCCTATGATACTTGATTTGCATCTTACGGCATATATATCAACACCAATAGTGATATATGTACCACATAGCTGCACAGACCTATTTTCGAACATCATATTTGAATACATTCGTATCTTGTGTTCCGCGTTGGCACTTCCTCGTCACCCGCGTTGTCAAATAATCGTTGCACCACCTTCACGTTATGCTCAATAAAATGCTTATTTGTGGGACATTTGCATTGAAATTTTGTGGAAATGCTTGGAAGATGTTTGGCTTCGAATCGGCTCAATCACACCCACCGATAAGTGTATATTTTTGAAAAAATGATGGATTTTTTGTCAACAATTCCGGTATTTTGGCCAAGGGTATCCAGTTGGTGGCACCACTACAGCAGCGTGTATCGTTTGCTCAGACATTTAACCACTGTCAGCACTCTTCACAATAACCAGTTTACTGGGATAAATCAATGATAGGTGATACGTACCGTTCCATTGTCCTAACAAACGGACTTTGGCGGCGAAAACTCAATTTCACCGCCACGGAAAACACAAAATTTACTTGTTGCCGCGTTGGCCATCCTTGTTTTCCCGGGATATCCTTGTTTTCCCGGGATCGGTTCCTCCGTGTGACACCAGAGTTCCTCGATCGTTTGGCGTCAAACCAAGTGTACGATGGATCAGGGCATGCCCGACTTGATAGGAATCGCCCTTTATGCGATCAAAATATGTTTCCAATTATCAGATCTGTACCCTGTATTCGTTGACCTCTTAGAGAGTTTTAACTCTGTTACCTGTGATTTGTCTGTGAGAAAGATGATAATAAAGTTGTAGATATATGTTACTATATAGATTGTATCTACCTTTTTACACTCAGAACGGCTTCTGGCATGTTTGTTTGGACAAGATAAAACGGTGATTGATCTGAGTTGAGAATCACTCAGTTGGTGAGTTGAAACTTGTTCATGCAATCACAACAAGAGTATTATTATCAATTTATATAAACCAAAAATTTCTTCTTCTTCACCATATTTTTATTGAACTACAAAAGTACAAACAAATTTAATGAAATTTCGTCTTCTTCACCATATTTTTATTGAACTACAAAAGTACAAACAAATTTAATGAAATTTCGTCTTCTTCACAGCTTGGCACAGGCGGCTTAACATGAAGGGGAGCAGATTGTCTTTCTTGACAGAGACCTTGTGGCGATATGGGTATCATACAAAGACGGCACCATCAAGACAACCGAATTCCTGAAGGATGTGAACGCGATCTACAAGAATGGCCAATCCAAGAAATAAAGAAGAAGAATAAAGAAGAAGACATACGCAAAGAAGAAGAAAGAAGAAGACCTACGCAATGTTTTAATCTTTATAAATAAATAATGTATTGACTGATTTTTCAATGTTTTATCTTGTTTTTAATCATTAAATAACCAGATGTTTTATCATGTAAACTGTATATATTTACTGTTTTAACTTGTTTTTAATCAATACATGTTCATATCTTTCATCATATATTCACGTTATTGTTCGAATTTGTTGCAGTGTTAATTACTATGTGTGTATACCCATTACTATTGTTGCGAATAAAACGTTAATTGCAAACATAAATCTCCATTGTCATCAAAAGACCGGTCCCAAATCAAAGGCAATTAACATGCCGTCCAATTAACACCCACACTACCTAATTACCCGAATTGAATAGGGGCCGAACAAGCCCGGCCGAACAAGCCCGGCCGAAAGAGCCCTGGACCGAAAAGTCGAAGACCGAAAGAGCCCTGGACCGAATCGACCCGCTCCCGTATATCTCATAGACGTCTCAACGCGCGGAGCTGGGCGATACGTCGTTTGGACAGATAGGGTAATGTGGGGCATAATGCGACACATAAGCACATTAGACCCCATCATGCCACTAAAACGATGGAAGGGCACACATTATTAAACTAAAAGTTAGATAAATATTTCCACTACATATATTAATACTCACACTTGCATGGGAAGCACCAATTTCTGAACAGCATTACTCCCCGTCGACGTACCCAATCCGTCGCATTATGCCCCATACATGCACGGGGTACAATGCGACACATTTGACATTACAACATCAGCATCTACCGAACCTAATAAATGCAAGACGGTCTGCAGTTTATTTTCTTTTGTGGATTGAAAGAATGAATAAGCGTTATTTAAAGTCATAACAGCAGACCAATGAGACATTTTATTGATTTATATGGCGGGTAAAATAGCACCATAAAGTTTTGATTTCAGGAAAATGGCCGGGGTAGGGTTAACAATAATTATTTATCTATATCATGTTTTAATGTTTGGGAATGATCGAATATGTTTTTTTATTTCTTTTCTTTTGAACTAAGGTTACGATAGGATTTATTTTTCCGGGTTTGATTTGCGATATGCCTAATCATATTTTGTTCTCGTACTGGTGTACCCGAGTGTCGCATTATGCCCCACAACCGAGTGTCGCATTATGCCCCACAACCGAGTGTCGCATTATGTCTCTCCCCCAAATATGAGTGAATGTCAATAACCGATGTACATAGAACTGATCAACTTACTATATAACTCGTCTTACTTTACCAAAATACGCATGTAGCTTTGGTGGTAGTGGTAAGATGTTCTCGTTTTAACATGTACAAGACCTACCGGAAGTTATAAACCATTCAAAAGGGGGGTCACCAAATGTGGGTACCCCTACTCCGGCGTGTCGCATGTGCGATTAAACAGTCATAATGATATCGGTCCAATTGGGATGTCCACTGCTATGATTGGTCTTACTAAAATAATAAATGTGCGATTCAACTTCAGTCATGGAAAAATCATATGGCCTGATAACGACCGTCTGTCGCATTACCCTACATCATCGGCTACTCCGTGATGTACCGTACATGTTGATAATTCAACTATTAAATGGCAAATGGCAAAAAAGTGGCAAAAGTTTGGTTGGTTTCAATTAATCATGATATTCGAATTAAACACTGTAAGTTTTGGAGAAAGAGCGAATTTGACAATGACGTCGCCCTGATTCAACCCCAAAAAAACGCCATTGGCACATGCTGTAATGAACGACATTGATTGACCTTGACCTTGCCCTATAATTTTGCCAAATGTCATTTTCGTGGTCACCAATATCTGTGCTACATAGGCCTACTCACATAAAATTCATCGGCATGTGACATATTTAATTTTTTCAGAATTTTCTGGACGAATTTGTTCATTTAAAGGTACTCAATCCGATAAAACTTCTCTCAATTAGGCTACTATTTCAATGGCTTTGGGGGTCAAAAATATTTGATTCGAGTCGAGGAAGTCACCCATCAAAGCTCAGATTTGTTAGATATCGATTTTAGAAATCTATTATTTTTTTTTTTTTTATCGGGAATACTTTCTGGCCCAGATCTCAGTCAAAATTGCGTTATTATTACCACTTGATTTTAGAGTTATCCATCCTTGTCTGTTTGAATAGATTTTGGTGTACACATCCAGAGCAGATTACTGCAGTTGAAGGCAATTATTAGTAGGCCTACTCATCTCGAGTAAATAACAAATTTCAAAAATCAATAGATCTAATAACTCTGAGCTTTGTTTGATGGGTTCCTCGACTCGAATCAAGTATTTTTTACCCCCAAAGCCAAAGAAATAGTAATATAGGACCCTCTGATCGGATTGTTGTTGTTGTTGGAATCTGTTGAGATGGGGACCCTCTGTTCGGATTGAGTACCTTTAAGGGAGAATCACCCTCATGTTTCGTATCTTATTATTATTATTTGTTCTCTCCATGAAGACACGAACATATTGTCAATGTGTAAGAACATTGGGGACAACTAATATAATTATGAGCGTCTGATTTCTCAGTGTGTGACTTGTGAAGGGTTAATTAGTTGAAAATAGGGTTATTGCTCTTGGATATTTGTTTTCGTAGGTGGCGCTTGTTGGAATCGAATCTGACTCATGTCACAGAAATCAACAGACTCGTCATCGCGTTTCCATGTGTTTTATGGAGAATTATTCGAGCGCATGCGAAATGGAATGTCAATACTAATTCCCCCCAAGCATTTCGAGGGATTGTTATTTGTTTGCCATTCTTTCTGTGTTTGGAATTCTAGTGTTTTGTGCTTGAAAATGCCGCTCGTTTGGCACCGATGGTAGCATCAGTTCTTGGTTTATCGATTTCTCTGATTCCAATGGCTGCCGTTTTCTTAGATCAATTCACTTTCTAAAATCCGCTTTATTCTGTGCAAATCCTGCAGCTTCTTCACACAGATGCGTGTGTCTTCATCTAAGAATCATGTCGTCGCACAGAGAAGAGCAATATATTGGTCCCTATCGACTGGAAAAAACTCTGGGCAAGGGACAAACTGGTACGAGATATTATTATTGATCTCCAAAATAATGTGTGCACCAAAGTGTGCACAGTCAAAAAGTATTAGATATACACTGTAGAGTATCTACAACGAGTTATGTTGGGATATAAATTATAAGATTTTATGAAACGAGTTTCATAAAATCTTATATCCCAGCATAACGAGTTGAAGATCTTGTACTTCACCACAGTCCCTAGGAATCACTGTTAGTTGAATAAAATATTATTTAAAATAATATTAAATCAATATATTATAGTTAGTTATTATATTAATATATATACCAGTTTGGCAAGTAAAAATTTTGTATACTGCATTTTCATTGGCAGATGATTTGCAAGAAAATACAGAGTACAAATTTTTATGCCACACAAACATTCGCGAATTCTGAGTTTATATCATCATATTCCGTATTTTGTTCTTGAAACGATGGTGTGTTCAGATTGTTAGTATCTTTACCCACTTACGAGAAAATAGCTGTTAGTTACTCGAATATTCCTTCAGGTGCAAACTCGGTGGAATTCTTTACGATTTTGGAAAAACATATCCATTCTATAAATACCATTTTACTTATTCGCACCCGGTGATAATCCGAATAAAAGGGATTACGGATGTGAGTAAACAGACGTCGGGTGTGGTAAAACTGGCTCTGCTCTAAACTACTAAGTGCACATTTTAACTCATTCTCATTACTAGAGAAATGTAGAAATGATCATCTCAAACTAATATATCTATATATTTTCAAGTAGGGCCCTAGTGGTGGTTGATAACTTGAGATGTGAAAGCAAATTTTATATTCCAAGCTCCCGTTTTGCTCCGCATCCCAAGAGCGGCAATGGGAGATAACTTGTACTGGGATTGGCTGCAAATTTTAAATAAGTAATTGTAATAAGGAACTGAAGAGAGACACTACTGCGTCAGCAAAAAATGATTTTCACGAGTTCCACAAATGTGAATTTATGCTGATATTTGGATGGAAAATCACGATTTATGTACAAATCAGACCAGGTAGAGTTGATATGACCCAACGAGCGCATTAAGAACTATTAACTTAATTGTCACATGTCAATTGTGGGGATATAAATGAAATTTTTTCGAACGAAAAATCTAATTGTTCGTTTTAGTGATAGAGCACAGGGGGTGGTCTCTAGCCAATGAGATGATTGTTTACATAATAACAAAATCTGAAGTTGCCTAACTGCACCTGTTATCTGTATAGAAGAGGTAATGTATCTAGATCTATTTGTTATATTTTAATCAAATTTAATATTATATGGACAGTGATTCCTAGGACTGTGATATCACATAAAAAAAAACTAGAGCTTTATGCCTTTTTAACAAATCAAATTATTTAAACTAAAGGAAGCTGAAAAATGCATATAAAATGCATACATTATCGATTATGCATGGCATTGGCTGAGATGCTTCACAACCGTAGGGCCATTCTCCGAAAAATGGTCAAAATTTGACAAAAATGTGTCCAGAGGCAGAGGTGTTGAAATTGTGTTTTCAAAAGATTGTTTTACCTCCCAATGACTTTGTTTGACAGTCACAGCATCAGACAATTGGTGATTCTCAGCGTCACGTATGTTACACTGAACTCATTTTTAAAGAATAAAAGAAGTTACTGTTTGAAAACTGAACACTGATATCAACCAGTATATATAATCGTAATAAAATAGCAGATCAGTGGATTGGTTGTGTTTTAAAATGTTATGCCAAAACTGAAGTCTGTCACGTACGTTACATGCAAAAATACACTTTTTCGCAAACTATTGGTGTCATTCATTGTTTCTGTGATTTCTGACAACTTTATGTCATTTCCAATCAACTACCAGTGACCCAGGCTCACTTTCTTTTGTTTTCAAGAATTAATTTATCTGCAGAGCCTCAAATTGTTCTGCAGTAACTCTCAGTTTGTTGTCACGTATGTTACATGGAATTGTCACGTACGTTACATCTTCAAGTCATGGACAATGTTTTCATGAAAATAGCTTTATAATGCAGACATTTATTTGTAAAATTATTTTATTACCACATTTATGTTAAATTGTAATAAGAAAAATGATTATCCAAAGAATGACAAATCCAAATTCTTTCAAATGGTATAAAACTAAATAGACACTCTTTTTAAGAGTGTCTATTTGCTTTTAAGCCATATGTAAAATAATGTAAGTATAATAAAATGAATCATATCTGGGGTAAGGGCAGTTGTGTAGATACAGTGGATAGAAACACACTCTTTCGGCCCCACTGCCTTTTTCAATGGCAATATAGCTATATATGTACACATTAACTTATTAAGTGTTTCTATGCATTGTATGCAAGTATACTTTGGATATTATAAGAAATCTAAGATGAAAATTTTCAACAGATTTTTTGAAATGTCTAGCTGAAAACAGAAATTTTCTAAATCCTAAGCCAATGGAATCATTGCATATTTGGGTGAAGTATATATTTCTTTTCCTATGTTCATCTAAAAATAATATCAGTAATAAATCTACCACGGGCGCTTTACAGATAATATGCTAAGTTATAACAGTATGTAATCTTAGAAATTACACCAATAAAATAATTCCCATATTCACTAAAATTGTGCGGATATCCTATATTTATTCATTCCTTAACCCTTTCATGACAGGAGCTGCGCTGGTGAAAAAATTCAACCACATACAACAATGTTTATTGATTCCACCACAATTTGAGCCTTTAAACATGTAAATAATAGCGCTCTTTGATATACAATGCCTATTATTTAGGACATTGTCCTAATAAATAGCACTGGAAATAACAGTCATAGAATTGAAGGGTTAATTTGACATGCATGATCTAAATGGAATTGCTACACTTTCTGCTGAAATATTGCTACATTGTGTATGTGTTATGCTGTAGTACACCTGTACTGTATGAAATTTGAATTGGGAGAAATGCTAACCAACTATTAGGCAGTTTCTGGAACTCTGGGTAACTGACAGTAAGAAGTAAATGGCCTCTGCCTTTCAATAAATCACAAAACATGTTTGTTTCTGACACCATGTCTGGAACAATTGATTTCAAGAGATTGCACAAATCTACCTATAACCACTAGAGCTAATGTATATAGCCAATCTGCTGGTAAACAATGGAGATGTAGATGTTTAATCATGTAGCTGAAGTGCTTCTGCTAGTAGAAGCATCAAAGTATAGAACAGAAGGGGTAATTGATGTGTAGTTGCAATAAATTAAAATGTAACGTTCAGTGTAATTGTAAGCTACATAGCTTAGATATAGACATGTAGCACACGTACATGTATGTAGCTGAATGATCTACATGTAATGACTCGCACGTATTGTCTATTGTGTGAAATATTACAGACTCGCACATGATATTGAACGCAGGTGTTCCACGCTAGATATATTACCAAATTTCCAGTATACATTGGATACATAAGTTCGTTTATCTCATATATATTTTGAAGACCTCTGTCTGTCTGTATGTTTGTCTGTCATTTATACAAATCTACGATCCTCGACCGATCGGGACGAAACTTGGTACGTGTGTGTAGTTTGACCAGGCGGTCGTCGTTGTCGTATTGGCGAGCCCGTGCGGCGCCTGCTTCGCGCATGCGCAGACGACATCTCGGAAACGGGTGGAGCTATCGACTTGAAATTTGCTATGTGAATGTATCTTGCCCCGGATACGAATTTTATCGGGTCGCCGAGCCCGTGCGATGCCAGCTTCGCGCATGCGCAGACCAGATCTCGGAAACGGGTGGAGCTATCGACTTGAAATTAGGTTTTTGAATAGCCCGGACAACGTCGGGCTCATCGGCTAGTCTATCTATTATATATTTTGGAAGATCTGTCTGTCTGTGTGTGTGTGTGTTCGCGATGAACTCGAAAACGGCCGAGCCGATTTCGATGAAACTTCGTATGTGGGGGTATTTTCGGCCGGGGACGGGCATGGGCCTATTAATTTTCAGATCCGAGGTCAACTTTTCATGTGCCGAGGTCAAATCTGTTTTTACGCTGTGTTACGGGACTTTCATTTGAGTTCGGTGCTTACAAATCGATTCGAAACAGCGCGAATAATAAAATGCCAGTCATAATAATGACACTGTGAGAATCTTTCGTGTTTCCTCTTTCCAACGATATATAATGCGTATGTATCCGTTTTAGTTATCTGCCTCAATTATCAAGAAGAAGTGGTACTATCTTCCATCAGGATAAAAACAATGCGTAACTTCTATGACGTCGGTAGAGGTAATAACGTTAGATCACGTTAACGCTTAACCGGCCGATGCATTTGACTGTTTCAGACGTCTTGGCGATATCTCGGGCACCGATGGTAATTTATCTTTACGTTGAAACTTGATAATTAATGAGCGTGTGTATATGAGGCGCGTTTATATACTTGAGTGGAAATCAAATCGGGTTAAACTGGCGGATTTTTACGGACGAAATTTGATGCATAGGGTATCTCGGTATCCGCTGGGCTGATTTCCCGGTATCCGCTGGGCCGATTTCCACCATTTTTGGGGTGTTGGTGTTTGACCACACCTGACCTTGACCTTCAAAATGGTCAATTCAAGGTCAAAGCCCGGACGAAGTCGGGTCACCTTCTAGTACTACTAGTATATATTTTGAGACTTCCGTATATGTGTGTGTGTGTACTTTATAGAATCGAAAACGACTGCACCCATCGAGCTCAAATTTCGTATATAAGTGTAAAAACCCACGAACACCGTAGTTGTCACGTTTTGGAGAAGCTCTGAGCACCCTTTATCCACTCCCAAATTACCGCAAAGGCACGGCGTGGGTTAATAAAGTGATTATTTAATGAGCGTTTGTTTTTGACGCATCGCTATAAAGAGCATCTGTTTACCATTCAACGTTATTAGCATCTGCAGAGAGATATACGGGAACATTGAGTGCTTTCCTATGCGGGGAGATTTATTGGATGCCATAGTACTCTTACAACATCATTGTTATAGTATGTATGACACTTAGGTCAGGGCTTAGGGGGGGGGGGGTAGTTATAGGCATAATGCTTCTCAGAAATCCCGGTTACAAACCAACACTCATAATTTCGTATTTACGCAAACGTATACGGGGCTTTCCTATTTTTAGAACGCAACACATGATACCAAACAAAATTACGTCGCGTTGGTGATGGCGTTCACGACGGGATTAATTGACTGTCCGCTCTTTGCGAGGATGGGGTTCGCGACGGGATTAACTTTGCGGGGACTATTGACCATCTCGTAAGGGTGGACAACCTCTGTCAGGGGCTGCTCAATGGCCACGTGCAGGTTAAATAAAATCATACCTCTTCTGGGTCTGGGCGTGTATAGACATGAGCGTGTTGTGTTCCTAAGAACGCGGAGCGTGTTGTGTTCCTAAGAACGCGGATCGGGTAAGTTTTTCCGCCCTAGGTGAGCTCAAACTTCGTATATAAGTGTAAAAACACACGGGGATCATCGACGTCGCATTGTGTGAAACATTCTTATGTCTCGTTCCTAGGAACGGGGGAATTTTTCATCGGGTCAGTCTTAACATTCAAACGGGTACCCACAAATTATATATTGTGACCCCAACATGACCTTGACCTCAAAAATGATCAATTCAAGGTCAAATCGGGTAAAATATTGAAAAACCCAATATCGTTCCTAGGAAGGGGGGATTTCATCGGGTAAATTTTTTCGCCAGAAACAAAAAATTCAAAAATTCAGAAAAAAAATATATTACATTTAAAAAACATTAAATTAATATTAAAAAATAAACATGTCATAAAATGTCATGTTTCGGACAAACGCCGCCGGTGGCGGGCTAACCTGCTAGTCTCCTATATATTTTGAGACTTCCGTATATATATGTGTGTATATGTGTACTTTATAGAATCGAAAACGGCTGCGCGGATTGAGCTATAACTTCCTATCTAAGGGTAAAATCCCACGGACACCGTCGTCACGTTTTGGAGAAGCTCTGAGCACCCGTTCTCCATTTTCGGTCACAAAAAACGGCACTGTGGGGGTTAACACACCGACGCTCCTTATATCTTCCATATTGGGAGATTTAACCGGTTAACGCTCTTTATTGTCATCGACGTTGCTAAACGGTTACCCCATGCATACGAAACTACTGATGCAAAACGCGAAATGCATTTATCTCGATTAAAAAGGCAGAATTTATATAAGAGGCGTAAATCTACATTTTTTATATCTGTATGACGGGATCTACTACACACAATGCTTTCGGGTGGCCCCCAAGCCGTGAATGACAACAACAACGACATATGCTATTTTCTCTTTACCTCAATGTGAGAATATTCCGGTGGCCCCCAAGCCATGAATGCCAACAACAACAACATTGTTGGCATACCTCTTTTAGGGACGGGTACCATTAGTTAATATAGCCGTGAATGCCAACAACAACAACATATGCTATTTTCTCTTTACGGCAATGTGAGAATATTCCGGTGGCCCCCAAGCCGTGAATGCCAACAACATTGTTGGCATACCTCTTTTAGGGATGGGTACCATAATTTATCTTGATTAAAAAGGCACAATTAACTCATTGAAAAGCAAAAAAATGTCATGTTTCGGACAAACGCCGCCAGTGGCGGGCTAACCTGCTTGTCTACTATATATTTTGAGACTTTCGTATATATGTGTGTATATATGTGTGTGGGTACTTCATAGAATCGAAAACGGGGATCGTCGACGTCGCGTTTTGGATAAGCTCTGAGCACTCATTCTCCACTCCCAATCATCAAAATCACCGCAAACAGCACTTTGGGGGTTAAGGCATTAACGATCTTTATATTGACCATATTTGGAGTTGTTAACCGACTAACGCTCTTTATTGCCATCGACGTTGCTAAACGGTTACCCATGCGTAAGAAACTACGGATGCAAAACGCGAAATGCATTTATCTCGATTAAAAAGGCAGAATTAACGTGTTTTGTGATTCTTATGTCTGTCGTTCCTAGGAACGGGGGAAATTTTCAATCATACCTCTTTTAGGGACGGGTACTGCGTGTTGTGTGAAAACAAAAAATGCGTGTTCTGTGATTCTTATGTCTGTCGTTCCTAGGAACGGGGGAAATTTAGGGACGGGTACTGCATGTTGTGTGATTCTTATGTCTTCTTCACCTTAATCAGGTAAAATAAGGTCTAATCGGGTAAAATATTGAAAAACCAAAAATTCAATTAAAAAATTAATCCAAAAAATTAATTAAAAAATCCAGTAAATAAAAATGCACAATTAACTCATGTTATAAAAAAAATATTAATATTAACTCATTGAAAAAAAAAATTAAATTAAAAAATTAATTAAAAAATTGTCATGTTTCTGACGAACGCCGCCAGTGGCGGGCTAACCTGCTAGTAATATATAAAGCGAACGTATGTTCCCACTGTACTGGGAATTTAAGTTATACATGTATATACATGTAGTATAAATCATGTGGCCCCTATATCATGTTTGTGGTGTAGATCCTTAAAGCGATGCATTTTATTAATGACAGCAACGGGCCCCGTTGTTTGAAGTAAGCTATAGTCCCCGGGTGAAAATAATTTTCAGCTCCATACACATGGTATAACCCTCAGTACCAAACGATGAGACCCTGTATGTGAGCAATACATTTTATGTGAGGACTCCTGCCTCGAGTCATAGTCATATGAAACATCCAGGCCCGTTCCTCCGCCAATAATCAATGCATCGCGAACGATAGAGCCCATAGCCGCCATCGCACGCTGCCGCCGCCAGCCATATTGGCCACAAGCCGTCGCCAGCCATATTATCTCTAACGCCAGCCACATGAAAAAATCTCCACTGCCGGAATTGTAAAATGGCTGAGCAGTGTGCATGGGCTTACATTTCAAGCACAACTGTACTGTGTATCGCAAAGAACTATTATATATAAATCCGCATTGCCTAATATTAGCATACATGTACTCGCATGAATACGGCATGGTTGTTATATTATCAGAACACCGGGCCCCTTAATGTGGAATAGACTATCACAATGCATGCTTTCATATAACTGAATAGACGCATCCATTTGGCAGTAAAAGGGTTAAAGTATAAATTGATTACATGTATATCGACACGACCCAGTCTCAGACATCGCTGGCATTTGTCAATATATGCACATAACCTGTTGAAGAAAATAGAAAATATAGTTTGAAATATTATATATCATTACTAATGGATTCATCATTCAATGATGCATGCATATATCGCATGATGCCAGTGATGATAGCAGTCTGAAGTCTACAGAAGTCCCAATGTAATATATACCGATTAGATGGGAAACTACATAGTATATCCATGCCAGTCCTTCGTGTATTTTCGCCATAATGGAAAAGCCCAACATCAAAAGATTATGTGTGGTCTGGAATTCTACGTGTTCACCACAAACGCTAAAACAAACGGGGTCTATAACCGGGGATTAGGAACATTTCGGAAACGAAAATACGTTGAATGATAACGTTTCAGCCGGCTGAGCCGCCATATTTTGTCAGCCACGAACGTGGCGACTGAGCCGGCTAAGCTAGCTAACCAGCCACGAAATCGGTTGAGCCAGCCGCAAAAACTATTTGTCGTGGCTTCGGGGTCTAACGAACGAAGAGAACAGTTTTCCATGGGTTTCCCGTACAATCTCTACTCCGAATCGTCAAGGTAATTTTCGGACAATTTTATACAGGCATAATTAAGTTATATCTATTTGGATAAGATGACGTCTTGTGCAGACCTTAGAACTTTATCGGCATAGTGAACAAGATACGTTACCATGCAAGTTAATTGAACAATTTAACTTATTAAGGCATGCAGCTGATATGTTGAATGACAAACATCAATATAAACCAAATACTAGTTTTAGTTGGGTTGAGATATTAGTCGGAACATTGAACTTTGAGTTGACCCGATCTGCTATAACTTGCTGCAAGATACGTTACCTTCCATGCTACTGTTGGACTACTTCCATGCATGTCTATATGTTGATAATAAGTGAGCGAAGCAGTGTGAATCATGCCAAGAAAATTTTGAATTTAAGAATAGAAATAGTGCGGCCATACATGAAGATTCAGCCACACTTCAGCTTATAGATATGGAGTACAAAGCTGTCATCTTCCCAATTTGTTCCAGATAATTTTGCCAGCAATTCAACCAAAGAATCCTTAAATTTTTTGCAATCCCTTGCCAACTCAAACACGCTCCAGTAGATACGACCAACCAGATCGTCACAGTCCCAAACACACTCATATGAATTCAGTGCCCTCAATTGAAGTTTTATTCCATTGAGTTTCAACTTACACGTAATCGATTTCCCTTTGTGCCAGTTCCCTGGGAAATGTCATATTAAATGTCTGTTTATTGTAGTCAATGTTCATTATAAGAGGCAGTTAAAATTCCATCTGTTGAAAATGTTGGCCTAAGTTAAAGCGAAAAACCCCGTCGCCCCTGGCCCCATGACGTCGCTGCATGACCCTGCTCATTGCCATCGTTCATTTTTATAAGCTTCTCACAATCTTGATTTCTATAAGAATATTCACTAAAGAACATTAGGCTATTGAACTAAATTAATATTGATATTATCGCTGCTGTGCGAACCTGTTGTACATGTATATGTGTGGGTGTTGGGATATACAGTAGACATTGATTCATTTGCATCCTGAGGGTTAATAATTTTGAGAAACTACCTGTCCGAATGTACCCCTCTTTGTATTTGATAGGTAATGGTACCTTCGGACACCTCAAAATTCTTTTATTTTTGTCATCAAACCAGATGCCATTCTTGAAATCAGCGTGATTAGTATTAACACTCATTGTAAAAACATCTCATAACTTAACAGCAATACCCATCGCCAACCCTTAATGTATCTTTGACAAGATCCTCATGGACGTATAATTTTCTTCAACTTTTGGTGTGACGATCCGCTAATAGACTGCGGTAAACCGAACGGTACCGTAACTCCACTGCAGTGACCGTTTCGATACCGCTGTGGATCCCGCATATTACCGGTAATACCATGGTCATTACCAGGGTACACCCCCTTTTAAGTCAATTACTTTGAGTATAGCGGTAGATTAACCATGACACATTCTTCACCTGTATAGATTTTGGTAACGATTGATTGGTTTTGAAAAAAGTTAACCCTACCTTTAACCAGGACATGAACACATGCTATCCGAAGCAATACTTTATCTTATCTCATATTTATACCTATCCAAGTAAATGATGGAACGCCCCCCCCCCCCCCCCCCCCCCCCCCCCCCCCCCCCCCAATTTATCTTTCCGATCATCTGCACATTATGTGTAAATGTGTATATTAAGTTCTAGATTAGCTGATTTTGAGTTATACATGTAGTATGGGTTAAACATCTGCCGATCATGATTAGGCCTCTCATTTTCCAAAATCAAAATGTTTGAGTATATATACCGTTACATGAATATCAGGTCTGTATATTATCCCAAACTAATGGCATGATTGGCATCATTGGTCATTTAATTCACGACAATATATATGTACAAGGATAATGATTAGAAGAGCCAAGGGGAGATGGAGCCCCCTTAAAAGATCAGTCCTGTAGACCTGTGAGCTCCCTTTGAGTAAGATATTACTAGTACCGGTATTGCTAAATGTTGCTATTAGCAGATACTAGTGCCCGCAGTTGTTTCATGCACTCACACAGTCAGTGTGATCTCATATTAACTTGTATGTCACAATGTGCATACCAGTGCCATGTATGAGATCCTTCATATAATATCTACTGGTACATGTACTACCCATAGTATATTTCCTAAAGAACTTTCCTTTAGTTCATATTAGTTTGTGGTTTTGCTTACCGTATCTATCGGCATTACTACATGGACTAACATAGTATGGTGGCCTGTCTTTTCTGTCTGTAGTGTTGCTTTATATTGACGATGGTTTATTACTCAAGCACTTAATCAAATTTGGGTTTTCTTCCTCGCTTGCTGCACACTGATATGGTCCATATTGATTTTTATAGGCAGAATATCGGCAGTCTATGAATACCAAACACAACTTATCCATCATGAGTTTATGATCATGGAATCGTCCAAGGATAATTACAGGGGTTGAATCGGGACATTGGTGAACCTCCTGTACTAGTTTGAGCACATTGAATTTTATTTGGAACCCAAAATGCTTTGATTTGGCACCCAAAAGGCTGTGATAGAATTATACTAGTAGTATAATAACCTCGTACCTGGTACTGGTGCCTCAGTGTCTCACTGCCATGAATACATTGACAAATGTATTGGTTCATGTTGTAAATTTCAATCTGATTATTGTGATTGTGTATACTGTACCATACATGAACCGGTATGGTACTCGCATTGTGTCCAGAGGTATTGCCCTAAGTAAATGACCCATCTAACTGAGGCTGAATAGGTCACTCTCACCGGTTTTCTGTGATAAAGTTACCCAGGTTCCCGAAATTGTGATAAAGTTACCCACGTTGTAGAGGATTGTAATAAAGTTACTCAGGTTAATAACATTTCATGTTTAGCAACAAATTATAAATTTTTCCGATCAAAATGATGAACTACAGTACCGTACTAATATGTCTTAATTTACATGTATGCTTAATAAGGGCTATTATTTGCCAAAACTGAACAATATTTCCCTCTGTCACTTTTAAATCGAGTTGATATTGTGAGAGTTGCTTAACCTGGGTAACTTTATCACAATTCTCTCCAACCTGCGTAACTTTATCACAAATTTAGGAACCTGGGTAACTTTATCACAGAAAACCGGTGAGAGTGACCTATTCAACCTAACTGAGTTGGTACCCCAGTTAAAATGCGTTTCGGCTTGACCTTAAACACATTGTTAAGATAATAAACTTGGACACTTCCCTTAATTATCAGCAAACACAAAGGGTTTCAAAATATACATGTACATGTACCGACACAGCGAAGATGTGGCAAACTATGTCACATACCTGATACCGGTATATGGCTCTATTAGAAAGTATGGAATGTCTGCGAACATATCTTATAAAAGAACCTGTCATTTTGAGTATTCATCTAAGACAAATAGAGATCGGTTTGCGTGTTTATGAATTAAAAAATCACATCATAACCGATCATTTGGAGCTACCCTGACCCATCCTTCCATGATAATCCAATAACTTGTACGAAGCAGTAACATGACTGCTCACAGTTGCCGTCATCGAGCATGGACAAAGTCTTTTATTAGCTCGCCTGAGACACAAAGTCTCCAGTGGAGCTACATGTATAGTCATCATCCTCGTCCATCTGTCCGTCCGTCCATCAAGAATAGTTGCGAAGCCAGGGCCATAACTCTTTCCCTCCATAGTAATTCTTAAAATAACTTCTTCTCAAGAACCGTTGGGCTTATTTAGCTTATATTTGGTATGGAGGGTCCTTTGGTGAATGGGGTTCAGATTTGTTCAAATGGGGTCACTAGGTCAAATATAGGTGGAGCCACAGGGACATAACTCTTTTAAAAAGAAAAAAAAAATAGATTGAACTCCTTGCTCAATTTAACCCAAAAATAATTTAAACAAATTTAGTTTTTAAATATAAAATATTTTTTTGTTAAATTAAGATTTTGAAAAAAACTAACGACGTTATAACATCTGCTGGGGTACCTCGAGTCACCCCACCAAATTTGGTTAAAATCGGTCCAGGGGTCTGGGAGAAATGGACAGATGGACAGAAATATAGGAAGCTCCTTTTAAATATTGATACCCTTGCCAAGGGTTCAGCACCCCTATTTATATGTTGTTCTTTCACATTCCCAACAACAATTCTTTAAGTCATCTCTGCAGGACCATGGCCCATGAGGATTGATATTTACACATGGCATTTGTTTATCAAAAGGTGTCAGATATATGATCAGATAACATGCACAGCTCTGGAGAATGTTTATTCCTGCCATTCATTTCAATGTAAATGAGATTAATTCCCATGTGTTGTTTGTTCTATGAAGTTGTATATATGTGGCAGGTGTTACAATATTATGCATACATGTATGTAGGCAATTACCTATTTTTCATCAATTATTATGTGTTTATCTATTATGCTGATAATTTCAAGAATAATTATCAGTGGTGCTATGCTAAATTTGAAGAAATTGAATTCACTTCAACTCCTAAAATATACCCTTTGAAATTACTAGATCAATGGATCTCATAGATTGGTATTTACATTTAGTTCAAATAGTGGCAGATATAGGAGTTTTAACACTCAAAACACCCACCCTATCTATGCTGTTGTTAAAGTTCGATATATAGATTCCTACATGTACATTGTATATTACATGTAATAGTTATGGTATATTATCAGTTTGATTTTAATAATCTTATCTTTATCTACCAGTATATCTACTTCTAGCACTATGATATATATGCTTACCAGATGTACTATAGTATGTAGCTACCTCCCACATTATATAGACTGTTATCCCCCTGCATTCATTTATAAACTGAGTGTAGAACCACTTACATGTACCGTAAGTGGAGGGGGGGCAAATGGTGAGAGAGGGGGTTCTGATTTTGACCCACAACTTCGCTATTCAGTGGAAAATCTGTTGTATTTAGACAACAAATGGCCACATTTAGAAAATTTCCAACTTTATGGGGGATGTCATTTGGAATTTTCCAACAGTTGGAGAGCTTGAAGTACCAGTTGTAAAACAGTTTGATCGAATTTGGAGAGCATTGGCTATGAACTATTGGGGAGGGGGGGGGGGGTCAGTTGTGGGCAGTTGGAAATTACAAGGTGGAAACTCCCTCCCCCACCCCCACCATCCAATGAAGACCCTCTAGCTATGTCCATTTTAATAGAGCCACTTATTTTGAAGTGATTTGAGAAGTAATGACTAGTGTAGTCTTCAGAATCCCAGTCGTCTTTACAGTCAGGTGAGCAACTCTACAGTCATTGACACTCTTGTTTGAAGTAGAAATCGCTGTTTTCCAGATGGTAACTTGAGCAATATTGAAACGGAATTTCTTGATATTTGGTTCACATTTGACAAGACGCAGGTCAAGTTTGATTTATTCAACTTAAAAAAATAATATTTGTGTTGTGCCACCTCGATTCGGGGGATGTGGAGTCTGCGACCTTTTATTGGACTTAGAATCTGCCGATTATTTTGTTGTCCGGATGATAACTTGAATAGTATTCGACAGAATTGGATGAAACTTGGTATGTTGATAACCCAAGTTATGATTATCCGTTAGCTTTCAAATTTAGTATGTCACATGTGGATTAAGCACATGGA
Organism: Siphonodentalium dalli; assembly: GCA_032622095.1. Lineage (NCBI taxonomy): Eukaryota > Metazoa > Mollusca > Scaphopoda > Gadilida > Siphonodentaliidae > Siphonodentalium > Siphonodentalium dalli. The sequence goes on along the minus strand of CP136067.1, from coordinate 64,252,184 downwards.
AATACAGGTCAAGTTCGAATTTGGGTTCGCTCTGACCATTTTTGACTGTTACAGTATGCCTCTTTTTCGATTTAGAGTTTGCCAATTATTGTGTTGTCCAGATTATAACTCTAATAGCTTTCAAATTTAGTTTGTGGATTAATCACGTGAAAATACAGGCCAAGTTACAATTTGTGTTGGTCCCACTATTTCTGATACAGATATGCCCCTTTTTCGACTTAGAAGTTGCCATTCAATGATTGTTCCCAGAATAAAATTTTTAATTTTAAATAAAGCCACCTTATATGGGCAACGTGTGGTTCAGCAACCTTTTTTTTATGTTTACCCATACCATAGTATGGTAAACATAGTGTCAACGTCCGGATTGACCACTCGTCGTTAGTCCGTCTGTCTGTCTGTAGACACTTTACGCATGGTGCGATAACTCAAACATTTTCTATCTGATCGGAACCAAATTTTGTATATGAGTTTCTCGGACCAAAATACAGATCGAGTTCGAATATGGGTTTGATCCGAGTTTTTTTTTACGGAGTTATGGCCCTTTTTCTACTTAGAATTCATGCATGCTGCCATAACTCAAAATTTTTTATCTGATCGGAACCAAATTGGTATGCGAGTTTCTCAGCCCAAAATACAGATCGACTTTGAATATGGGTTAGATCCGACATTGTATACCAGAGTTATGGCCCTTTTTCAACTACATGTATACAGCTCTATGTAGTTAATTTGCCCTCTTAGCCTGGGTTTCTGAGAGGGTCTCTATGCCAGGAAAGATGGCTGGCAACTAATAGGGAATAATTGTGTTTTATCACATTATCTGTCATGTTTGTCCAGTGTTTCACAGACAAAAAAATCACATACATGCCCAGGATGCTGGTGGAGATGGGAAAATTGATGCTTGCCCACAAATGACTAATTTTTATGTTTACCCATACCATAGTATGGTAAACATAGTGTCAACGTCCGGATTGACCACTCGTCGTTAGTCCGTCCGTCTGTCTGTCTGTAGACACTTTACGCATGGTGTGATAACTCAAACATTTTCTATCTGATCGGAACCAAATTTTATATATGAATTTCTCAGCACAAAAACAGATCGAGTTTGAATATGGGTTTGATCAGACTATTTTAACTGAGTTATGGCCCTTTTTCGAAAAAATATTCACTCTTAAAAAAAAAAAGTTTTAGTTTTAATTCCTTGCTCAATATAACATAAAAAAAAATTAAAAAATAGCTATTAATATGGTTATATTATTTTCTGATGTCTCTTATGCCAATGTGCAGATAAAGAAAGCTATGATATCTAATTTAAAAAAAGTTTCAACAATACACATCACATGCTGTTAACAGTAGACTAGAACATCACTCTACAGATGGTCTGAGGTCATTATAAATGTTATTGGTTTCATAGAGATGCCAGCCTTTAACATAAACAATGCCTGTGATTTGTTGACAGCTCTGCTGTATAATTGATACTAATGTGTCAGCAGTGAGGTGTTTATTGTCCCCCGTAAAATTTATTTTCGGGGGGACTATTGCAATCAGCTCTGTCCGTACGTCCGTCCATGTGTCCGTCAGTCCGTCCGTCCGTCCGGAGTTATAACTCCAGTAATAATCATCCAATTTGATTGAAACTTGGTATGTAAGTGTCTCAACCAAGCACACAGGTGCTCTGCAATTCTGGGTTTGATCCGATGTTCTTTTATGGAGTTATTTCCCTTTTTTCAATTTTTTTTTTACTTAGAAAATTTCTCACTTTTACTGTTTCCGGATGATATCTCAAGTTTGGATCCTTTAATTGCAAATAACGTTTTAATGTGGATCAGTCATATCAATATACAGGTTGAGTTCGAATTTGACTTGGATCCGACCGATGATTTTTCCTAGAGTTATGGACTTTTTTCGACTTAGAAAATCAATTTTCTTCTTTTTTCTTTGGTTTCCGGATGATAACTCAAATTTGGATTGTTTAATTGGAAATTCTGTTTTTTTGTGGGTCGTTCATATCAAAATACAGGTCAAGTTCGAATTTGAGTTTGATCCAATGATTTTTCCCAGAGTTATGGGCCTTTCGACTTTGAAAAACATTTTTTATAATTTTCTGTATGAGGGTATTTTCATGGTGTAATCAACTCCTCCTACAGTTTTGATCGTAGATATTTGAAACTTCAGAGTATTGTTACCCACATATTGCAGATGTGCAACATGAATATAGACGGAAAAATTATTTTTTTACGGAATTATTAACCCTTTCGACTTATAATAGTACATAACAGTATACATGTACTCTATAATTCAACATCAAAACTCTCGTTTATGATTCCGATCAGAGTAATTTACTATCGCCAAGGGATGGGTTAACATCTGCCAATCGTGATCGGCCCCTCGTTTAGTTTTGGTTTTCTTAGTTTCAATTTGGCTAAAGTTTCTGAAAAATGGCCAAACAAATTCAGAATTGACCAAAATATTTGCCAAAAAGAATGTTTTGGCCAGTGTGAAACCCTGCATCTGAGCACTAAATAGTGGTTGAATACCGCATTCATGGGTCACCCTGCTAAATTTCTGGTGTTGAATTATCGTGATATTGCAAAATGCAGTGTTCAAGGTCAGGTTGGTTTAAATTTATACAGTAACTTTGCCATGTATTTGTCGGCAAAATCTTTGATTTGGGTACCAGTACTTTGTCCTTAATCTTACATATGGTGCAAAATTGTTGAATAGCTGACTTCTCATTAACCATTTCATGACTTGAGCTACGCTGGTGCAGCATTAAAGATCCTGTACCAGTGCATTCTCTTCATATGCGAGTCTCCCATAGTAGCCTCGCATATATATCAAGGTAAATATTGTTAGGCCAATATACAATACATGTATTCTCTTATATATGCGAGGCTCCCTATGGGAGACTCCATTATATAAGAGAATGCATTGGCACAGGGTTTCCACAACATTTTTAGTGTGTGTGCGTGTATGCGTGATTCATCAACAATTTCCTTTAGCACGGGCTACAGTTCGTACCTTTGGTCCGATTATTATGAAATTTGTCATGGATGTTGACATCGACATGTAGATGGGAACGAGTCATTTTAGGGTCATTCGGACAAAAAACATGGCCGCCAGCGGCCATCTTCTTGGATTTAAAAATTCAATCCATTAGCACGGGCCACAGGTCGTACTGTTCGTCTGATCATCATGAAATCATAAAAAAAAACATGGCCGCCAGTGGCCATCTTGCATTTCAAAATTCAATCCATTAGCACGTGCTACAGGGCGTACTGTTTGCCTGATCGTCATGAAAAACATGGCCGCCAGCAGCCATCTTGGATTTTACTCTTTGTATGACTAAATTCTTTTGCACGGGCTACAGGTTGTACTTTTAGTCTGATCATCATAAAATTTGTCAAGAATGTTAATAATGACATGTAGATGGGAACGAGTCATTTTGGGGTCATTCGGCCAAAAACCATGGCCGCCAGCAGGCATCTTTGATTTCACTCTTTGTATGACTAAATCCTTTAGCACGGGCTACAGGTCGTACCTTTAGTCCGATCATCATAAAATTTGTCATGGCTGTTGAAATTGGAATGTAGATGGGAACGAGTCATTTTGGGGTCATTCGGACAAAAAACATGGCCGCCAGCGGCCATCTTCTTGGATTTAAAAATTCAATCCATTAGCACGGGCCACAGGTCGTACTGTTCGTCTGATCATCATGAAAACATGGCGGCCAGCAGCCATCTTGGATTTTACTCTTTGTATGACTAAATTCTTTAGCACGAGCTACAGGTGGTACCTTTAGTCTGATCATCATCAAATTTGTCATGGATGTTAATATTGACATGTAGATGGGAACGAGTAATTTTGGGGTCATTTGGCCCAAAAACATGGCCGCCAGCAGCCATCTTGGATTTTACTCTTTGTATGACTAAATCCTTTAGCACGGGCTACAGGTCGTACCTTTAGTCTGATCATCATAAAATTTGTCATGAATGTTGATAATAACATGTAGATGGGAACGAGTCATTTTGGGGTCATTTGGCCCAAAAACATGGCCGCCAGCAGCCATCTTGGATTTTACTCTTTGTATGACTAAATCCTTTAGCACGGGCTACAGGTCGTACCTTTAGTCTGATCATCATAAAATTTGTCATGGCTGTTGAAATTGGAATGTAGATGGGAACGAGTCATTTTGGGGTCATTCGGACAAAAAACAATGGCCACCAGTGGCCATCTTGGATTTCAAAATTCAATCCATTAGCACGGGCCACAGGTCGTACTGTTCGTCTGATCATCATGAAATTTGTCATGGATGTTAATATTGACATGTAGATGGGAACGAGTAATTTTGGGGTCAATCGGCCTAAAAACATGTGGCCCGCAGCCATCTTGGATTTTACTCTTTGTATGACTAAATTCTTTTGCACGGGCTACAGGTCGTACCTTTAGTCTGATCATCATCAAATTGTCATGGATGTTAATATTGACATGTAGATGGGAATGAGTAATTTTGGGGTCATTTGGCCCAAAAACATGGCCGCCAGCAGCCATCTTGGATTTTACTCTTTGTATGAATAAATCCTTTAGCACGGGCTACAGGTCGTATCTTTAGTCTGATCATCATAAAATTTGTCATGAATGTTAATAATGACATGTAGATGGGAACGAGTCATTTTGGGGTCGATCGATGAAAAACATGGCCGCCAGCAGACATCTTTGATTTTACTCTTTATATGACTAAATCCTTTAGCACGGGCTACAGGTCGTACCTTTAGTCTGATCATCATAAAATTTGTCATGGCTGTTGAAATTGGAATGTAGATGGGAACGAGTTATTTTGGGGTCATTTGGACAAAAAACATGGCCGCCAGCTGCCATCTTGGATTTCATAATTCAATCCATTAGCACGGGCCACAGTTCGTACTGTTCGTCTGATCATCATGAAATTTGTCGTGTATGTTAATATTGACATGTAGATGGGAACGAGTATTTTTGGGGTCATTCGGCCAAAAAACATGGCGGCCAGCAGCCATCTTGGATTTTACTCTTTGTATGACTAAATTCTTTAGCACAGGCTACAGGTCGTACCTTTAGTCTGATCATCATCAAATTTGTCATGAATGTTTATAATGACATGTAGATGGGAACTAGTCATTTTGGGGTCATTCGGCCAAAAAACATGGCCGCCAGCAGCCAACTTGGATTTTACTCTTTGTATGACTAAATTCTTTAGCATGGGCTACAGGTAATACCTTTAGTCTGATCGTCATAAAATTTGTCATGGATGTTAACGATGACATGTAGATGGGAACGACTCATTTTGGGGTCATTCGGCCGAAAACATGGCCGCCAGCAGCCATCTTGGATTTTACTTTTCTCTTCATGTCTTTTAACTAGTATTAGACATTCAACTTTCCACATTCCTAATCGCTCCATTGACTGTAATACATTAAATTATTCCCTTTCCAAGTTGAGCTACAGTGTCATTGACACTTTCATTGGAAGCTCCAGTCATGGACGGGTTAAGGATCTAAAGTTCTTCAAAGTGGATTCATACAAAATAACATAATTTTTATAAAAGTTTGTAAAACAACTGTCAACAAGTAAATGAACAAATAGATTACTTTGTTCTTATAACTCTCCAATAATGAATATGAAATTTCAGATGTCAAAACCATTGTTATGTAAACATTATGTTACAGTGGAATTACCGATAAAAGTCCAATTAGTCCAATAACATATCAATGTTTAATCAAAACTTGATAGAAACATTGAAATATAATCTGAAAATTATATTAAGACTAAAATATTTTAACTTACTACATGATTAGCAATGTTCGTTGACATCTCACTAAGATAATAGTAAATCCCGGGTATAAATTAACTGCAAAATAACACCTTTTTAGACTCATGAGCTATATTATTGTGCAAATATAATGTTACACAATACACGAGCTTTCGATCCTTCTAGCGATCTTTATCAAGTGAAGTGGATCGTTATCGTTGGCGTTGTACGTGGCATCATGATGCTATACATGAATTGTTTCCCACGAAATCATGGAGCCTGACGTAACTGGATAGAAATCCAGCATCCCTGTTGAGCCCCGTCCTGATCGTGTCCAAGTCGCATATTAAACTCATCTCCGCCTTTCTTCTCCCCCATACATCCGGCAAACAGCCCATTAATACGCGAACCCTCAGATCGTTCAACGATTGGTTGGGCAGGTTGAAATGTGCACCGACTGACAGCAACCTGAAAGAAATCTTTCCAGATCTTCCTCTGATGTCATACAGACAACCGCCAAACATCCGTCGGAGTTTCATTAGAACCACCAGCAAAATGCAACCGAACATGAACGGGACTTTAATAATATCGATGTGACAAGAGTAATTGTAAAACATGCCGTTCAATATCACCCACTGTGATGCCCCTTATTAGGAGGAACGGTCATCATTACACCCCCAAAAGGGATATTCTCGTTTAGCTCTCGTGGTGTTGTATATGTCATACAATGTGATAGATGTCCGGGTACATACATGTACTATGTGGGAGAAACGGGACAATCATTTAATAAGGCAACGTATGCGGGGACATTGATTTTCTATAATATCACGGAACACCTTCCTGCCAGTCGGCACACATTTCAACCTGCCCAACCATTCGTTGAACGATTTGAGGGTTCGCGTATTAAGGGGCGGCTTGCCGGATGTCAGGGGGAGAAGAAAGGCAGGGATGAATTTAATATGCAACCTGGACACGATCAGAACGGGGCTCAACAGGGATGCCGGATTTTTATCCAGTTACGTCGAGCTCCATGATTTCTTCACGGGAAACAATTCATGCATAGCGCGCATGACGCCATGGACAACTGTGACGATAACGATCCACTTCACTTAATAAAGATCCCTAGAAGGATCGAAAGCTTGGGTATTGTGTAACATATATATCTCATGAGTCTAAAAAGATGTTATTTTGTAGTTAATTTATACCTGGGATTTACTATTATACAGAAGACTCATACGGCTATTTCTCAATATATCATTGACAACTCACTGCAACAGTTTTGTATAAATATTAATGGTTTCAACAATTTAATATACCGGTAAGAACAATATTGATCTATTTATCCATCTACTTCTTAGTGTTGATGTTTTTACAGACCATATTTTTATGCACATACATTATGTTACCTACTAGTACATGTACTGCGAGTGCGTTGGGTTCATTTAATTTAAGCTTTACAAGTGTACCATACCTGTACTGTAGACGAGATGCCATGCTTCAAATATAGTCAAATTTAGGAAGTTTTCAGGAACCCTGAGGATCATACTCAAATTCTAGGAGATTCATGGAATGTTTCAACCCAATTGGGAAGGGCATGTGTTTTATATGTACATACCAGTAAATTGTACTTACTATTAATCGAAGTTTACCAATACAATATATTACTCCTATTAGGCACTGAATTGGACTTATTATAATGATGATGATGAAATTAAAGATCACTCAGTCTGTGTTGGTATTGAGTGCAGAACTCCCGAACTAAGGAGATATCTCACTAATGAGTCTGCTCATTTCCAGATGAATAGAAGATGATTATCCCAATTATTTCATTTCTCCTCACAAGTATGCACTAATAATGCTTTATATCAAGGTTAACCCTTAGTTTTGCTGCTCTCTGGTGGAGTTTTAGCAAGAATTGTCTCAAGGTAAAAGTTCTAAGCTACTGTTAGCTCACCAGGGACATCCACACTTATCATTAGATGCCTGCCTGGATAACACAGGAGAGCTTCAGTGTCATTGACCTTGGGAGATCTTGAATTGATTGCATTAATATACATGTATGTGTATATGGATGATGTTTTATGAATGGATGGCTCCCTTGGGAGGTTAGATTGCAGGCTGCCTATTGATTTCTTCTGTAATTCTATACAGGCATATCATAGGGCTCCTATGAAGTGGTGATTACATCCATGTCACTTTATTACATACTTGCACATATCCTTTAGGTGAAAACTGGAACCTTTGTCAAAAGGAAAAGGCCAATCACTTTGTAAACACAAAATTCACCCAATATGGACTTGTCTTCCTGTACCGGTGAACAGTTTATCTCCCCCTGAGTATCTCCCCTGAGTATCTTCCACACATCTTGTTTAACTTGTTAAAAAAAAACCCTCACAACAACCCAGTAGCATACATATATAAAAATATCACCTTATGATTTTATCATTACTTTGCTTTATATAGTCATGAAATGGCGAGAAATTAACTTAATCCTGGAAAAAGTTATTTGAGTTAGGGTTTGGAATAAGTGTTTTTTCTGAATAACCATTTTATTCTAAATAGTCATGACAGGCCGAGAAAAACATTATCTGAGAAAAAGTTGATTTATCTCAGATAAAGTGAATTTATCACCGTTTCATGAAAATATAAAGCAAAATAAGCACTAAAATAATAATAAACCCAGACTTAAACAACTTTTCCTTGGATTAAGTTAATTTCTCGCCATTTCTTGACTTTTAAAAGAAAAATAAGCGAGACTCCCCATGCATCTTCCCTCAGGTTTTGCCTAGATTCCTATGTGACTCAGAAAAACTATCATTGGTAAAAAATGAATCATGTTTTTTCTGTGAATGAGGCAATGATTGAAGTTCGAGAATTTTCCTTGAAAATTACCTACTGCAGTTTATCTTACAAATTAACCCAATATGGACATGTCTTCCATGTCTGATTTGTTTTTTACCTTAACAGTTACTCGCATAGTATTGTTTGGTATGACCATGTGACTCAGAATAACTATTGTTGGTGTCAATGAAGCTGAATGAAGCATATTTTTGCTGTGAAAAGAGGCAATAATTGGAAGTTTGGGAAATTTTTCAGTTTAAATTTCTGAGCCAGTGACAATCATGTTAATAGTTAGGGAGCCCGCATATGTTCCATTTACACTTTTGCGTACAAAAGGTTTGACCCCCTAAAGTTGGTACCAATAATGGAACATTCTGAAAAAACGATTTCTTAAGTTGCGCATTCCATGGGGTTTAGCGGCCGCTGAACCCCAAAAAGTGCCAAAAATCACTTCTATTTACACTCCCGCGTACATCGATGAATTTCGGTTTGATGATACTCCTAAGTGTACCGATAAAGACAACACAACTTAAAGAAAGTGATTTTCCTGGGGTTTTCAGATAAGAAAGGGGGTCCCATGCTGAACCCCAAAACGTGATTTTTCACTTTTTTTTTATACTTTCGCGTACATCCATAATTTTTGGTCTCAAAGTACTTTGATATATACTAATTATAAAAACACAACTTAAGAAGCAACTTTTCCTGGGGTTTTAAGATAAGAAGGGGGTCATCGGGTCACCCCCCAAAACGTAAAAAATCACTTTTATTTACATGATTGCATTCGTCCAACGTGTGTGTATGTGCGTACACCCCTGAAACGTTGCACTATTACAACCAATACATCCCTAAATCGATACGATCAACTTAAGATATATATATTCATGTCGTTTTCTGATAAGAACGAGACTTGTTACCCCCTCCCCCCCCAACCCGATCCATTTTCTAGAACTATAAGTGAGCCAGTTTTATGAAAATTATAGCGGGAAAATCTAGTAAAATGTATACAAATGTATATATTTTCGTGAAGCTAAGACATAATGACACTTTTTGGGGCCAAAATTGAAACTCACCATCCAAGATGGCCACCAAAATGGCCGCCGGAAGTTGAAAATATGACATTTTTTCACAAATATCTTCTAGATCAATTCATGCTGTTTGGAACTGGTTGAGTAATGCAACTTTATTTTGTATGTTAATTGATCATTGCAGCAATTAAATATGTAATTATTGGGGTCCTAACCCTTCCGATCCCTCAAAAATTCGATTGTACAGAATGCGGTATAAAATTTCACCAAAAAATACAATTGGGATTCTATTCATATTTCAACAAGAAATGAGCAGAACTTTGTAATGTAAGTGAGGCATATCATTACCTATGAATATTCCAAATCACTGGAACCAAAATTCTTACTTTGGCTCAAAATGGCTGCCAATATGGCCGCCAAAATATGGAAAATGGTAAATATTACACAGCGTGTCTTGCAATCACTTACAAGTTGTATTGATGTATAGAATGGGCTATTCTGCATTCTATACATTGAATACTAACATGGCTGATGCACCATGGTTAATTGTTACTATTTTCACCAATGACATCGTCAAAAATATTGGACTTTTCTCTAAAAAAACTTGACATAAATATTGGCAAAAATTAAGTTTTCAGGTTTGGACAATTTTTTCAGGTAAAATATAACTATCTTTGGATTGAAAGGTGTTTATTGCTTTGGTCTATCTTAAATGTGTCACACTACAGTGTTTATAGACTAAATTGCTCAAGATGGCTTCCAAAATGTAATTTTTTTTACATATATCCCGAACATTCTCTGCATTATCCGAAAAGGTAGCAAATTGTGACTCACTTGGTCATTATATGTGTTAGTTAATTAACTGACAACTACATGTTCTATTCCCAGTTGTCCCAGTTCCGTATGGAGCATGACAAATTCATTTTAAAGTATGTAATTTTGCCGAGATCCTCTTTTGTGATTTTGGCCATATCTATTGAAAGAAAATGGGCAGAACTTTGAGACTGAACTGAGATGGACCATAATCTTTGGCTATTCTGGTCCATTATGATAAAAAAAAATGTCAACAGGATACAGTGTGGATGTCAAGATCGTAGCCAGGGAGTTACTCTGTGATCATATGTGAGGTGAATAGGATAGGATAGGATAGGATATTTTATTTCAATATACACACATTAATGCATAATACATTTGACAAATATTACATTGTATATTTGAGGGGGTGGCATAGTCAGACTAGACTGTCTTACTGCCACCCCCTTAAAGAAGAAAAGATGTTACGATAGGCGGTCAAGATTTCTTGTACAATGCACGGCTATATAATTATGTATCACACAATGGTTGCATTTAACTGGGTTATATACATGGAGGGTATACGTCTAGATAAATCGCTTATTGGTTACTCGATGGTTTGTCTCTTTCTTGTCAGTGGGATGTTCCTTGAAAGTCGAGTAAGAATAGGTATACAGGGAGTTATTGTATGCCATGACTGATGTGAGTAGGTATACAATGAGTGACTATATGGTTATGAGTGGGTTGTCCATGGTAAGATGCATCTAGGTATACAGGGAGAGGTCATGGTCAGATGTGATGTGAATCGGTATGCATGGAGTGACTGTATGGTGTATTATTGTGTATACCCAGTACGGGTGCACCCGGTGTGCCTGTATGGTCATTGGTGTGGTGTATGTATATAGCTACATGGTCATATATGTGTTGATTACAGCTATGCTCACAGTAAGCGACCTGTTTTAACGAGGTGTACATGCGTTCATACCGCGGTGCAATACCGCGACATACCGCCGATTCGCGGTTGAACTACCACGCGGGTACCGCGGTACCACCGCGACGTTCGCGGTACCACCGCACTTCAAACGGTAACGGATGTTGGTACCGCGGTGGCATGCGGTAATGCACCGCACAAACGCGGTGACATTACCGCCAAGCGGTACCGTTTTTAGAACGCGGTTAATGATGGGATTCGATGGCTGACCGTTAATCTTCCAAAATAAGACGGCCGTTCTCACGATCTCCGTCCATGGTTGTGTACCGTAAAGTGTATTATTAAAATATTGAAACAGATGAAAGCCGAATATCGGGAAATATGCCCATTATAACGGGCTTCCAGATTAAGTAAAGGTAAGTATAAGTTACTTTGAGAAAGTCATTTTTCAATTAATGTGAATATTAAAAAATTACAACAACATTTCTAGTCTCGTTTTATCGCCTACAATTCCCATAAATGACACTATTTGTAATCAGTGTTGGTTATCGGGAAGGGAACAAATGATTTCGGCCATTTTAGACAGCTCGATAAATCCGGTATCTACAGTTTATATCAATGTTCAGATGTACGTGATCCCTAAATTGAATGATAACGACCACTATTTAAATAGTCCCCAGAATGAATATCGTTATTAACTTTATTGACATTCATTAACTGCAAATCACAAACACCATTTGTTCGTATGACGGGAATTATTGTCTTAGTATAAAAGACACAAAGTGGAACTCCTGTATATCCAGGAAAAAAACACATTCTGCGCAAAAGCACGTGTCACTGATTATGTCATACTGCAGCTGGCAGACTTTGTTAATATAGGTCACGGGGAACTTAAATTAAGATGTCGTCATGTCTTTTTATAACTGAGCTCAATGGGTGAAATAAATATGTGTTTTGTTGATGGTGCTATTATATAGTAAAACTACACACATGACGCGCGAATGGCTGTTTTGTGTTTTGGACACTTGTATGTCCATTACTTCAAATGCGTCCGTTTGGCTTACATAATGCTCGCAGAAGGTAGTTCAGATATTTATCGATCTATTTTGGTATTGCGAATAATATTATGTGCGAAGCACCACGTGGCTTTAAAAAACAGACAAGTCTCATTCGATCTTTAAATTGTTGTGCACGTAATACTAATAGCTATTTATAAATATTTGTCGCACAAAAGTGAGACAAACGCTCTTTATTGCTACCGTATCGGGAATAAACTAACAAGGACTAAAACACACCGGATTCGATCACTTGAAATAATTAATTATGTTACAATGTTAACCTCTGTAATACTGTATATAACCAAACAAACGTATTTAGAGTTCAATTTCCAACACCATGCATGTTGTTTCCGAATAACGATTAGATAGGAATACCGGTATGTGCTATAATTTATACTGCGACCCACCGAGAACTACAAGTGCACGCCCTCGCCAAAAGTTGCAATTTCACATCAAACGATGCCGCCCGACACGCACTCGATAGCTGAATGAATGTTCACGTAACAAAAGCAGACTGATTTGACAACGTTGTGTCTTTCAATGTTTGGTGATTTGCGTGTGTCTTTTGTCGCGCACATTGGTGATGATAACAACTTTACTTTGACATGACATGACATGTGCCACGCTTTCTAAGTTATACATTTTATTCCCACCGACAAGAAATCTTCAGCCGCAAATGTTTGTAAATTGCTTTACTGTTCCACGCATGCGTACAATCATACGTCTTGGCGATAATATACTATTTACGCGCCGATTGTGTTTGGGTTATGAACAAAACTATAGATTTGAACGAATATGAATATTTCTGCAATGATCGCCGCCCTGGCCTCTAAGACTAAAATCGGACTCAAGTGTTACTAATGCACCGTCCCCGCTGGTTTCGACCAAATTCAGAGAAATGGAGGATTTACTTTTCCCATTTTATGAGAAATTTAGATTTCGGAAACACAAAAAAAACAACAAATTCCGCATGAATGGAAACCGATATAGGAATCGGGTGCGTAAATCATTTGACGATATGTAAGATAGTTGCATGCTAACAACAAAACTATTACTCCACGGTGTGTTGCGTAATCCAGTCGCCGTAAGCAACTATAGTTGAGTTCAAAAACCGCCGACGTGATTAAACGTGATGTACGTGTACATTTGTAATTTGTTACATGTAAACCTGACATGTGTTCATATGTAATCCGATTGCATTATTATTAATTTATATTCATTACGCATATATAATTACGTGCAGCTTACTGTATTCATTCAAAACAAAAGTTCATAAACATTTACCTACCGTGTGACACCTTGTTTCAGTCGCGTTCTCTCCGCGGTGGAGGGCCGTTAGCGGTAATTTGAACGCGGTTACGAAAAAAATACCGCGGTGTACGGCGGTAACGAACACCAATAACGCGGTGACATGCGGTAATCAACGGTAAGAATACCGTACCAGTACCGCGGGTCAACCGCCCTCCGCCGCGGTACATAATGATAACCGCGGTATTTTGGTGGTAACACCGCGGTAGGTACCGGCCCATAACCTCGTTAAACAGGTCGCTTACTGAGAGCATAGCTGATATATGGAGTGACTGTAAGGTCATGGGTGGGATGTACATGCGTTTTCTGTATGATCATGGATGGGTGTGTGATGTTATGGTTACGGGTAATGTGTATAGGTATACATGGAATGACTGTACGGTCATGATTGAATATGAATACCTGGAGTAAGCTGGGTGGACATTATCGAGCGTGTGGGTACACAGGGAGTGTCATTGTGGTAACGGTGGGATGTATATTTATATATCTCGTGTATGTATTATCATTGGTGGGTGTATATGGCTTAGCTGTATTATCACGGATGGCGTGTATGCTTATACAGTGAATTTCTGAATTGTCATGCGTGAGGTGTATATGCAAGTATGGATTGTTTGAGTGGTCGTTTGTGCGGGTTTTTTGTATATCTGGAAGGGCTGAATGGCCATTCGTAAGGTTTACATGTATACCTGGAGTGAATTTATGGTCTAGGGTGGGCTGCATATGTATATCGAGTGGTTATGTGACTATGAGTGTCGAATAGGTATACAGGTAGTGACCGTATGGTTAATGGTGATATGATTACATGTAGGTATACAAGTAATGACTGTATTATCATAAATGTAATGAACATCTATACAGGGGGTGACAGGCGTATGAGTATACATGTACCTGGTGTTCCTGTTTGGTGACTCGTGTCGGTATCATCATGTGTAGGTTATACCAGTACACACACGTGTTGCTTTATTGTCATGGGCGAGGGACATGTGTATATAGCGAGTGGCTATATGGCCATGGATGATGTGCATATGCATACATGGAGTGACTATACTGACATGTCATGGCTGGGGTGTATTAGTATATCTTGAGTGGCTATTCGGCTATGGTGTGACAAATAGGGATACAGGGATTGACATGCCCAATGTTGAGGTGAATATGTATACAAGGATTGACCATGATCGTGTATGAATGTTTTGAATAGGTACACACAGTGTGACTATATGGCCATAGGTCAGGTGAAGGAGTATACCAGGTAACATGGGTGAGGGTATGTGTATGAAGCGAGTGGCTATATGGCCATTGGTGATGTGCATATGTATACAGGAGTGACTTTATGGTCATTGTTGTGGTGTTGATGTTTATATTGATTGTATATTTGACCATGCGTTTGGAGAATAGGTATACAGGGGATGACCTTATGGCCAATGGTGAGATGAATGGATATACAAGAAGTGACTATATGGTTATGTGTCATGTTTAGGAGTATACCCGGTGTGCCTGCTTTGTGACGCGTGGCTGTATGGTCATCCGTGGTAATGGGTCACTATATTGTTATGTCTGTGGTGTTTATGTATATATGTAATGACTGTGTGATAATGGGTGGCTATCGCTTTCCACGATATGACATGACCTCTCTATTGATTAACATATCCTTGAGTTATTGTGGAAAGCGATAACCGCCCAAGGTACACATGTACAACCCACCCATTATCCCAGTCACTCCATATGTACATAAACACCACACAAATGACAACACAGTCACCCACTTTATACACGTACATGTACTAGTACACCTGATCGTACAGCCCTATACTTGGTTATACCGGTACATACCACAAATGACGATACAGCCCTGAGTCACCATGCATGAACACCAGGTATACACATACACCCGACACATGACCATATAGTCACTATATGTATACATATTCACTACGTTCACGATCATACAGTCACTCATTGTATACATGTTCACCTCACCATGGACCATACAGCCACTACATGTATACCTATTCGCCGTACACATGACCATAGAGTCAATCCAGGTATACATATGCACACCACCAATGGTGATCCCTTCCAGATATACCAATATCCGCACATACGACCACTCATAGGTTCCATACTTGCCATACTCATACACGCCATCCATGATAATAAATCTACTCCCCATACACCACCAATGGTAACACATCCACAACATATATAAATATACGTCCCACCGTTACAAACAGGGCACTCCCTTTATACCCACACATCATTCATGATCATACAATAACTCCGTGTATACCTATTATCATCATCTATGATCATTGAGTAACTCCCTGGCTGCCATCTTAACTTCCACCCTGTATCCAGTTGATAAATTTTTATCATAATGGGCCAGAATACCCACATATCATGGCTCATCTCAGTTCCGTCTCAAAGTTCTGCCCATTCCCTTTCAATAATATGACCAGAAGCACAAAGGAGGTTTTCCGCAAAATTCCATACTGCAACTTTAAAATGAATTTGTCATGCCCCACACGGAACTGGGACAAACATAATAGAACGTAGTTGTCAGTTAATTACATTGTAACTAACACGTACAATAATCAAGTGAGTCACAATTTGCCACATTTTGTCGGATAATGCAGAGAATAATGTTCGGGATATGTTAACTTTTTACAAATTTGGTTCCCATTTTGGAAGCCATCTTGAGCAATTTAGTCTATAAACACCGTAGTGTGATACATTTAAGATAGACCAAAACAATAAACACCTTTCAATCCAAAGATAGTTACATTTTACTTGAACAAATGATCGAACCCTGAAAAGTGAATTTTTGCCGATATTTATGTCAAGTTTGTGAGAGAAAAATCCAATATTTCTGGTAATGTCAGTGGTGACAATAGTAAAAATGATCCATGGTGCATCAGACATGTTAGTATGCAATGTATAGAAAACAGATTAGTCAATTGTGTACATCAACCACAACTTGTAAGCGATTGCAGGACACCCTGGGGCAATATTTACCATTTTCCATATTTTGGCGGCCATTTTCGCAGCCATTTTGAGCCAAAGTAAGATTTATGGTTCCAGAGATTTGGAATATTCATAGGTAATGATATGCCTCACTTACATTACAATGTTCTGTTCGTTTCTTGTTGAAATATGACTAGAATCCCAATTGTGATTTTTTTTAAATTTTGTACTGCGTTCTGTAAAATCGAATTTTTGAGGGATCGGAAGGGGTTAGGACCCCAATCATTGCATATTTAATTGCTCCAATTATCAGTTAATATACAAAACACAAAATAAAGTTGCATCACTCAACCAGTTCCAAACAGCATGAATTGATCTAGAAGATATTTGTGAAAAAAATGTCATTTTCAACTTCCGACGGCCATTTTGGTGGCCATCTTGGATGGTGAGTTTCAATTTTGGCCCAAAAAAGTTTCATTATGTCTTAGCTTCACGAAAATATATACATTTGTATACATTTTACTAGATTTCCCGCTATAATTTTTATAAAACTGGCTCACTTTAATATAGTTCTAGAAAATGGATCGGGTTGTGGGGGGGGGGGGGGGGGGGGAACAAGTCTCGTTCTTATCAGAAAACGACATGAATATATATTTCTTAAGTTGATCGTATCGATTTAGGGATGTATTGGTTGTAATAGTGCAACATTCCAGGGGTGTACGCACATACACACCTGTTGGACGAATGCAATCATGTAAATAAAAGTGATTTTTTACGTTTTGAGGGGTGACCCGATGACCCCCTTCTTATCTTAAAACCCCAGGAAAGGTTGCTTCTTAAGTTGTGTTTTTATAATTAGTATATATCAAAGTACTTTGAGACCAAAAATTATGGATGTACGCGAAAGTATAAAAAAAGTGAAAAATCACGTTTTGGGGTTCAGCATGGGACCCCCTTTCTTATTTGAAAACCCCAGGAAAATCCCTTTCTTAAGTTGTGTTTTCTTAATCAGTACACTTAGGAGTATCATCAAACCAAAATTCATCGATGTACGCGGAAGTGTAAATAGAAGTGATTTTTGGCACTTTTTGGGGTTCAGCGGCCCCTAAACCCCAGGAATGCGCAACTTAAGAAATCGGTTTTTCAGAATGTTCCATTATTGGTACCAACCTTAGGGGGTCAAACCTTTTGTACGCAAAAGTGTAAATAGAACATATGCGGGCTCCCTAACTAAATACATGTACACATGTATGTACTAGTATATCTGTCATTTTACCATGTACATGTACCAGTATATCTGTCATTTTACCATGTATGATTTGGTCGCATTCACAAAAATGGAAAGGAAGTATTACTCACGCAGCCATACTCCACCCTCGATATGGCAAAAGGCAATGCCGTAGAAAAAGCTGTAGAAGCCAATAAGGGCAATTGTACATGTACTGTTTAATAGAGGCAAAACAGGCAAAAATCCAAACCCTTCGTGTTAGCTTTGTGTTCAGTGAGAAAGTGCAGAACAAATCGAACCATTTTTGTCTACCTTTTAAATCACTGCAGAGTTATGCTAACACCAAGTTTATATAATAGGTGTATGGGTACATTTATGTTCATAATAACATGCAGAGAGAAAAATTGTACATGGTCTAAGAGATGAAATTCATTCACATTTTTATACCCCCCATGACCGAAGGAAATGGTGAGTGTACTGTGTTACATGCGTCTGATCCTCCGCCCTTGGACTTTCGAGCAGAAATCTCAACCACTGGTTATCGGATCTCAGTGAAATTTGGTATGGATGTTCACTATGAGGACATTCAAGGGAGTGTCCATTAATTATACCCCCCGCAACGAAGTTAGGGGGGGTATACTGGAGTCAGCTTGTCCGTCCGTCCGTCGTCCGTCAGTGGATTTTTTTTCAGTCGTTTTTTAAAATAAATTTCCGTGAAACTTGGCACAGGCATCAACCACCATGGGAACCTGTGCAACTGCGATTTAATATGACGTCTGTCCAACTTTTTTTGGTGGAGTTATTCCCCCTTTTTTTACTTAGAAATTTTTTGCAACATGTATAATTTTGTCCGAGCTTTTATTCCTACATATTAGGTCAATTTTTTTTTTAACTTGGCACTGATATTTAGTACCATGAGAACCTGTGCACCTGCGATTATGATGTCTGTCCGACTTTTTTTGTGGAGTTATTCCCCTTTTTCGACTTAGAAGAACATTTTTGCAAAATGCATAATTTCGTCCGAGATTTTATTCCTAAATTTTCCATTGGGACAGTCACACCTCTAGTTTTGTTCGGGTTTTCAGTTCTCGAGTTATTCATCTTTGTTTATCTTGAAATGTTGATTAGTTTACATGTGCCTGAGTGAATGTATCTCAGACTTGGGTTTATATAGGTATGCCAACACTAGGTGGTATGCCATGTGGGGGTATGCACTGGGCAAGAGCCCAGCTCTTGTTCACCTTAGATTGGGAACATATTGTCGCCAGAAGAATGTAATTATGAAAAAATGAAAGCTTTTTTTTAATTGTTGCCATATTTACCAAGAAACATGTTATATGTTGAATTTCATGCAATTCTAAAGCCATGCAGTAGAAGAAAAATGCCAATTTCAAGGGTTGGATGCCCTACGGTATGGGCCTACTAAAAATGTCTGTATACCTCAAAATAAAGTTTAAGAAATTAATTATCAAAATAATGCTAAATAGTGCTCTTTATTAAATTTTATGATATGTTATATACTGTATGTGAATCTGTAAAATATAGGTTCATATATATGACTTTGTGTGCGTTCTGCTGTGTACATACTGGTGTACATAGCGTAAATACATGTATGTTTGTTTCACTATATACATGTACACATGCGTTTACTGACATTGCAATAAACTTTTATTTATTCATTCATTATGGACTTGGATTGAACCCCAAAGTACCATTTGGGCCATAATTAAAACATTGTTTCCCCTCTCCTGACCAACCTATTTTTATTAGCTCACCTGAGACAAAGTCTCCGGTGGAGCTACAGTCATCACTCCTCGTCCGTACATCCGTCCGTCCGTCCATCCGTCAACAATTCTTTAAACCTCTTCTTCTTCAGAACCATAAGACCGAATGGGTTCATATTTGGTGCGGATGTTCCCTATGTGACTCACATTCAGATTTGTTCAAATGAGGTCACTGGGTCAAATAGTTGCGAAGCAGGGCCATAACTCTATTCCTCCATAGTAATTCTTATAATGACTTCTTCTCAAGAACCATTGGATAATGACTTCTTCTCAAGAACCATTGGACCGATTTAGCTTATATTTGGTATGGAGGGTCATTGGTTGACTGGGGTTCAGATTTGTTCAAATGGGGTCACTGGGTCAAATAGGGGCAGAGCCAGGGACACAACTCTTTAAAAAAAAATTGAACTCCTTGTTCAATTTAACAAAAACAAAACAGAAACAAAAACAAAACAAAACAAAAAACCTAAAAAAAAAATTATTTGAAAAAAGAAAAACAATTTTTTTGTTCAAATTAATTGATATTAATTTCCTGCTCAATTAAAAAAAATAAATAACACAATTATAACGTCCACCAGGGTGACTCAACCAAATTTGGTTTAAATCAGTCTAAAATCAAGAACATGCAAACAGCTAGCAGATACTCAGAGCTCTATGAGATATGAGGAAGGTGTCTGCACAGAATGTTCACTTAACACCATATAGAAGTCACATTGAATATAAAGTAATAAATGAAATGGCAGTGTTAACAAAATCTGATTGGAATGACAGCTCCTTTGATTAATAGCCTAAATTCTCTGCCTGTTAAAGAGTTTGTATATAAATGACCCATAGCTTATGATAACAAACTCCCAAGGGCAAGTGTAAATGATGAATCTGACAGTTAGGACATAAAACTAAATACCTGTTTTCTCAGGCAAATACATATGGGAAACTGGATGAGAAAGAAGGAGGCATATTTCTTAGCTTACCTGAAATGAAGAATTGAGACATATTTTGTGTGAATGGTCCCTAGGTGGCTGGGCTTCAGTTCTGTTCAAATGGTGGTCACATGGTCAAAAACGTGGCATAGTCAGGGACCTAACTCTTTCCATCCATAGTTATTCTTAAAACATCTTCTCAAGAATCATGAGGGCTATTTAGCTTATAATTGGTATGGAAGGTCCTTGGGTGACAGGGATACAGATGTGTTAAAATGAGGTCACCTGGGCAAATAAGGGCGGAGCCAGGGACATAACTTGTCCATCCATTGTAATTCTTAAAATGTATTCCTATCAAGAACCATCAGGCCTATTCAGCTTATATTTGGAATGGGTGACAAGGATTCAGATTTGATTCAGAATTAGATCACTGGGTCAAATAGGGTCAGAGCCACGGACATAATTCTTTCCCTCATTAGTTATTTTTAAAACATCTTCTCAAGAACCATTTGGCATATTTAGCATACATTTTGGTATAGAGAGTCCTTGGGTGACTGGGATTCAGATCTGTTGAAATGGGTTCACCAGGTCAAATAGGGGTGCGACCAGGGACATAACTCTTCCCCCATAGTAATTCTTAAAATGGCTCCTCCTCAAGAGCTATCAGTCCTATTTAGCTTATATGTAGTAACTAGTATGGAGGGTCCTTGTGTTACTTGGGACTGGGTTAGGCCTAAAAAAACAACTTATTTGTTTCCTATTACGGTGCCAAAAAATTCCAGGTAGGTAGGTAGGGATTATTTTTGGTAATATTTTTTTATTTTTCCCCCGAACAGTTAAGAAATACATTAATGCTTACTCTTTATACTTGTGTTAAGGTTGTCCATGTATATTGCAAGTAAACAGTTAATGTAGCACAATAATATGATAAGTATTGTCAATGTGAACAAACAAATGCCTCCCAGGCACTCAATTATGCAGCTCTCTTGTAATTATTCTCTCAGTTTAGATTGTGGTGGCACATCTTCCTCAGAGCACAATATTGACATATCAACAGGCCCAAGACATACACCATAATAGGGCTTTTCTATTACTTTATAATAACATAACTTGTATGATATTAATTCAAATCTCACTTAAATATTTGGTCATACACCTCAGGACCTAAGACACATATCTCACATGCGCCTCAGACACATTGCACAGGGTGTAAATGTTCCTCAGACACCCCTCAACTGCACTGAAATATAAAGTCCCACACCACACTGAAAATGGTACCACAGGCAACACCTTGACTGAGGTACCACACCTCAGCATTCAAATTGGCGCCAACTTTGAAGTTCCTTATACACACTGGCATATGCATGCTTGTAAGTTTGATACATCATACACCCAAACAAACCAGTAGATAATTTCATGTGCTTTTTTAGTGCCCATCACAGAAGGGTGTTTGACTGGGGAGAGGAACTTTAAATTCTGATATAGAAAGTGTTCTACATGTATATTGCTCTCTAACAGATAAGACTTCTTCCCACAAGACATGGGAGTTGAACAAACAAGATTACCACAGGCAGGTTTTAAAGACTGCAGATTTATTGGTGAGATTGGGATTCATCTGCAACCACAAATGGACATGTATTTTAATAGAAGTAAATTGTTTTTGAAAATTCCATTTTGTTTTTTCGGGGTTTAAATTTTTTTTTTTGGTGAAATTTGAACAAAAAAGTTCAGGTCGGCCCAATTTCGGCAGGTCGGTCGGGTCACCGGAAACACAGATGTTTTTTTTTTTGGCCTTGCACGATTTATTAAAATGGGTTCGACGAATCAAGAAATGGCATTTTGTGTATATTGCCTATGGAGAGTTGGGATTAATATTTGTTTGTGTGGGGTCCACATAACTTTGTTGTAACTTTGCCACAGTTAGGAAAGCTTGAGGTATCAGTTGTAAAATTCCAACATGTGCAAAGGAATTTTACGAACTTGGGAGTGTGCTTGCTTCAGTTGGGAGGGAGCAGACTATGGACTATGTGGGGTGGGGGATCTGGACCATATTTCAAGGTGGACACCCCACTGCTCAACAGAGACCCTCTAGGCTACGTCCCTCTTTAGGACTACTTGTTTTTAAGTGTATTTGACAAGTACTAACTCTTATTGTCTTCCGAGTCCCAGTCTTCTCAGTCTTTACAGTCTGGTGAGCGTCTCCACAGTCATTGACTGTCTTGTTATGCCAACTCTAGATAATATATTGGTCTAATTTTTCTATATTTGTTTTTACCAGCATTAAGTGTTGATAAAAATATTATTTTTATTTAACAAACAGTGATTCCTTGGGAGTATTTGTAATTGTTCAATCCAAATGCATAGGACTAGATCTCGGTTGCAACTATATTGTTGGATCAATGGATTGTCAAATTCAGAAGAATACGGTATACATGTAGTCCTTGATAGCCGAATTGTTAACTTGGTGGACTTGTAATGCTGTCAACACAGCGTTGTGAGTTCACGCCCAGCTGCTGATATTGAGTCTTCCACAACAGTGGCTTGGGCGGATTATATGCGGTTTGACTGTAGAGTCGTACATTGTTTAAATCTCGCCCCAAGTTATGACCCTTGAGCCAGGTCACTCATACTGTGATTGCTTCGTCGTACCTAGACATGAAATAGGTACCTGGCGTGTTGGACAAGTGTAAGTTTGTGTGGAGGTCTGTCTATGTGTGTGTGCATGTCTCGCCGCTCCGGTGAAGCGCCTGTAAAATGGCAGCATGCATTAGACTCGGCATTGCTCAATAAATGGGGTAATAATGTGTTAAAAGCTCTTAGAGACTCATGTGATTAAGCGCTATATAAAAACTATAATTAATTATTAATAATCCTGCCTGATAAATAAGGGGAAAGTCATTCCAAAATTGAAATCCAATTAAAAAGCAATTGTCACTCTTTTATTTGTATAAAAACAATGTATAATTAAATATTTCTGAAAAAATATTTCCGCACATTTGGTTTATGAAAAAAATTATTTTACCTACCTACCGATACTTATCCAGCACCAAAAATATCAGTCGGGAGAGGGGAAACACAAAATATTTTAAGGATGGCATGCCAGAAAATCCTTGACATTCTGTTCAATCAGTGCACCACTCACTGCAATGGTTTACCTCAAAGCATATTGAACTTTTCATGATTCTTGATTCAACCAAAATACAGTCTTGAAATCTACATGTTTGACATTTAATCTTTTTATTCAGGCTTGGTGAAGCTAGGTGTTCACTGTGGTTCAGGAAAACGTGTGGCAATAAAAATTGTGAATCGAGAGAAACTCAGCGAATCAGTTCTCATGAAGGTCAGTATATGTCATAAACATGAGCATGTATCAAGACCCATCTAGATTTAGTCTGCTGCATTGCCAGGTATTGTACTTTGTTGTTACAGCATGGTACACATAGCAGTTCAACAACTCATTTGCTGATAGAATAAAACAGTTTAAAGGCCCTCATAGTGTTCGCAATGTGAATAGAAAATTGTTGAAAATTTGCCGATAAAAAATAAACAACTTGCACAATGGATACTAGGGACCTGCGAATAAATCGAGATTTGATTCAATGTCGATATCGGGCACCCAATTCGAGATCGACACCGAATCGGTCCGCTGATTCAGATATTTTCGAATCGGTGTTACTTTGGTGTAGTCTCATTTTTTGCGTCTAAACAATTGCCAAATGACCTAAACTCA
This sequence comes from Siphonodentalium dalli, assembly GCA_032622095.1. Lineage (NCBI taxonomy): Eukaryota > Metazoa > Mollusca > Scaphopoda > Gadilida > Siphonodentaliidae > Siphonodentalium > Siphonodentalium dalli. The sequence continues at coordinate 64,227,824 of CP136067.1, read as the reverse complement.
CAAAAATTGAAGCACAAGGTTGCCAAGTTAGCCAATGTAGGCAATTTTGAATGTATGTGGTACAGAATAGATTTGCATTATGCAAATTATGTGCTTCGATCGTAACACATGACGGTGATCAATCGCTGCATATATTTGTAATCTGTATTGACACTATGTAAATAGTATACACGGTGCGTGATCGTTAGATGCAGAACTCAATTGATTACCTTACGTTTAGAACTTCATATATCCAATTCAGATTTTATGAATAAAATTCAATGTCAGCCACCGCTATGAGCGACAAAACATAGATTGGAATGAACAGAAACGGTGAGAAACCTTACAACAATCGGTCCATTACTTTCTTAAATGGACGTCATCATGTGCGACCAGTTATCTGCGACACTGCTGGCAGAATACCTATAAATTTCCTACTTTCAGTTTCTGTTTCCCGTGAAATCGAGCGTGTTGCACCAAGCTTCAATCCGTTGAATCTTGTTGATAACATTAGCACTTGTAACTTGTGTCTGTTTTTTGCGACCCCTCCGTGAAGACAACTACTGTGAATATGTGATGTAGGTGTTTGGTCTATTGTGGGGTGAACAGTTTAACAGATAACTACCATTGGTATCGGACTACAGCAATTATATTGCTGAACAGTGTACCCATGTCCACTTTTGTCAAATCTTTGTTATCTTTATTAAATAATGTAGACAAGTGACTTCCATTCAATGGGGTTTGTGATACGTTGATTGAACTGTCTTTAAGTGTCTTACTGTCACTTCTTGTGTCATGTTTGGCATGACACAGCTAGATAGAAATTCAATGCAACATATCCCAAACCCTCCATGAGACTGAGAGTGACTTGCCTATGTCATGAATTTCCTAAAAAAAAAACACAAGTTCCAACGGATGTTTAAGGAGATTAACACTATTATATAGTGTCTAGTGAATTTTGCAGTTTTCTGTCATCAGACACCGAAATACACAATGGTAGACAATGTCAATCGCTAGCTGATTTGATTCGATGTCGATATCAGGAAGGAGATTCGATATCGAGATTAGATTCGATGCAAAATCCCCGATTCGCAGATCCCAAATGGATACCGTATCACCATAACCGGTATATCCTAAAAACACATCTGCTTGGGGTGTTAAAATTTTACTTATTACAGTATTTTTCCAGAACATTAAAGTAATGTTTTCTTTTGTTTTAATACCAAATTTATATGAGTCAACATGAGCGCTGCCATTGCTAGTGCAAATAATTGAGGAAATACGCAGGGCATCACAACTGATAATGATCTGATCTATTTGTATTTTAGAGATATTGTTCGTTGTTCTGTTACATTAGATTGTTTGCCAATATTGACTCCAACATGTGGAATCTCATCAAGAATTATTGAAAATATAAATATTACCACTGTACCCACTGTGAATTTCTTCCGTAGCTTTAAAAGTATATCTAATAAATGCAGATAACAATTTTTTTTACATTTACTGATAAATAAACAGTAGAAAAAGATTGCACCAACTATAATTATATTTGTGTTTTGTTCTTCACTATTAATGAGCTCTGTATTTTACTACTAGGATAGGTGATCGAGGTATAAATTCCAGCAAATTACAAGGTCTATTGTTTTACCTTTGTCTGATTGTATTAAATTATGATCATACCAAAGATAGGTTTCACACCACTATAATGTCAAATGATGCCATTCCAATATGTACCCATACATGTTATGTATAGATGTGCAGCACGGTAGCCTACCAGTATGTAAACCTTCATATAAACTACTGGTACATCCCAGCTTTGAGAGATGCTGGCAGCAGCTCCATACTCTTCTTCTCATAATCACACTAATATCAAACATAAAGTACAGCTTGCTGACTTATCTCATGTCCCCTGGTGAGAATCAAGTTTACCTGTAAATACTTCACCAGTATCAATCTAAAAAATCTCTGAAAATAGCTCTGGTAGTGAGAGTTTCTCTGTAGTCAGTCTGAACTATATACAGATGCAATATTAACCCTCTCCCTATTAGTGATGGAGGCTCTCAGTTTCACTTAGTTGAATAAGAGTTTCTCTGTGGGTGATTCGTATGTAACTACATGTATTTATGGTATTTTCAGGTACTGTATAGAGCCTTGCAAATCGGGGTTTGCAGTCGAATCAAATCTCGAATCGAATTGGGGTGATATTCACCAATCAAATCTTGAGTGGAATATACCATATGAATATGAGCCATGTGAATTGGGCCGATGTCCTAAGTTAATATAGCATGTATTTACTATGTCCAGGAAGCGACTAAACTGAATGCTCATGTATGCTATTGTTCACAAATACACTTTGATACACAAACCACAAGTTATGTATAGCGCCGCCGCTTCACTACATTCCCGCCGACTATAGTATTAGCATTTCTATTGGGCGAAGTGTGGCTATGCAACAGAGTTGTTGGAAATTCTTATCAAACTACTCCGATAATGACTCAAACCAATCCCTTTAATAACAAGCTGAAATGAGACAGAGACAACAAATTTCCAAGTCAAACAATGGCTGTAAATCTGGTAAAAAAGAATAGACAAAACCCATCATATGTGGTATCCTTTTCTCTAAGCTGTGCTATCTCCATGCCAAAGGACATAATCCTGGAGCAATAGGGGTGAAGTAAAAATTGTGTATGTTAAAGTTGTTTTATCTGGGTTGTGATTCTGGGTAGTATGTGCATCAATTTCTAGGTAGGTGTGGTTCTCACCCTGGAGCATTTTGAATAATCCAACATGGCGTCCAACATGGCCACTGTAGTATAGAATATGATATTCATATTTGGTGTGGATGTTCCCTAGGTGACTCACATTCAGATTTGTTCAAATGAGGTCACTGGGTCAAATAGCTGCGAAGCCAGGGCCATAACTCTTTCCCTCCATAGTAATTCTTTTAAACATATTCTCAAATACCATCAGGCCAAATGGGTTCATATTTGGTATGAAGGATCCTTGGGTGACTGGGGTTCAGATTTGTTCAAATGAGGTCACTGGGTCAAATGTGGGCGGGGCCAGGGACATAACTCAATTTTTTGTTTTACATTTAACTCTTTAACAAAAAAAGAAAAGAAATTATGTATTAAAAAAAAAGAATAGAGTTCACTGCTTCTGCCACCCTGGTCCCAAAAATAAAATTTACTCGAATTCTTGACCGAGAATCATTAATAAGAAACATTTACTTTGGCTCTAACTGTATGCTGGCTATGCCTACACATGTCAAGTGAAATCTGACATTTTTATAAACATTCCCTGGAGATCTGCTAGAAGTCATTAATTCCCAATTACAACAAGAATCTATCATGTATTGTTCAAATCTTTCAACAGGGCAAATAGTGTGCCTGTCATTTGCAGAATGAGGTCCCCAGAGGGTGAATTTAGTGATGCTATCCGGCACAGCGGGCTATCATCACCAAATTCACCCTCTGGAGACATCATTCTGCTTAGGCCTCATCTTCTGGGATGTATCTATAGTATCAAATTAACATTGTTGTTAGTTACATTTCCCTTCTAGGAAGTTTCTATATCCCCTAATTTGCAGAAGATAAAATTCATAATTTAGGTGCCCAATGGGTGAACATCACCAACTTCAATTGGGGAACTTCAATCTTATCCTAGGTCTGCCATAGCAGTTGAGGGCCTTTATAGCAGAATGAGGTCCCCAGAGGGTGAATTTAGTGATGCTAGCCCACTGTGCGGGATAGCGTCACTAAATTCACCCTCTGGGGACCTCATTCTGAAAATGACAGATACACTATCACACTATTTCAAGGCTTGATTGTATAATACATTGTGTTGCTTGAGGCCAAGCACGTACCGGTACAATGTAGGAACAGACACGCTATTTGCAGGCTTGCTCCTTTGGTGATTGTGATTCAGATTTGTTCAATCAGGGTCACCAGGTCAAGTAGGTGCAAGGCCAGCTACATTACTCTTTCTCTCCATAGTAATTCATGATATGACTTCTATGCAAGAATCAAATGGCCTATTTTGCTTATATTTTGCTTATATTTGGTATGAAATTACCTTGGGTGACAGATTTGTGAAAATGGGATCACAAAGTCAAATATTAAGGGCAGAGCCAGAGACTTAACTATTTCACTACATAGTAATTCTTAAAATATGTTTGCAAGAAATAGTTGTCAAATAGGGGCCAAGCGAAGGACAGTTTCCCTCTTAATATGCTTCCTTCACAAGGACCATCAGGTCTATTTTACTGATATTTATCATATGTATGAAGGGTTCTTTGGTGTCTGGGATTCAAATTTATTCAGATGGGGTCACCAGGTTAAATAGGGTGGGACCAGGGACATAACTATATGTCTCTATAGTAATTCTTAAAATGTCTTCTCAAGAGAGGTTGGACTATTTAGCTTACATATAGTATGGAGGAATCAGGAGGATCCTTTAGTGACTGAGATTCAGTTTGTTAAAATGAGGTCAACCTGTCAAGAAATGGCGGGGCTATGGGGAGTTAACACTTTTGTGTCTAATAAAATCATTGAAATACCAAATTCATTAAAACATCTACCTTGGAACCACCTGACTGATTAATCTGACATACATGTATTGTATTTTGAGTCCATGGATAATTGGGCTTCAAACATGTCTAAATGGTTTTGGAAAAAGGCGCTTGTGAGATTGGAAAGTTCCAACAATTGAGAAAGTTTGAGGTGTCGGTTGTGAAATTCCAACCTAAGACTTGGGAGTCTGGAGCCTGGGAGGGAGGGGACTTGTTGAGCTGGAGGATAGCAGCTTTTAAGAGTTTATACATGACTGCAAGTTATCAATATGTTACTAGTATTTCCAGCTTGTTACACATTGCATACCGGTACAAATGTACATGTTGCAGGAAGTTGATGGGGTGTTTCCCCTCATATAATAACCTATCTGACAATGAAACCAAACTGGCTGATTCAAGTGTTTGAAATTGAAAGGAAATACATGTATTTATTTATAAATATAGAAACTATACAAGGTGCATAGTATTATGTATCAATATGTATTATATCAAATATTTTGAATGAGAATAAATTTTATTAACCCAACCAGTTGCCCACTGGCCTGGAGACTTGATTACAGTGTAAATGGAATGTATTCGATTATGGATTCCATTGATGCAAACTACCGTACTAATTTTGACCCAAACTGAGACATACAGGCATTTCAAATTGTGAGTATGGAATAAGCTACTAGTAGTTTGTCATGAACTACAATGCAAGTAGACATAGACAGCTTTCATTTATTGTCTCAAGATCAATTGACTCCCTCATCTTTAAACTTCAGCCGATATTCGAGCTTCCTTGAACAAGTAATGCTTCAACAGGATTGACTTATTACTGCTGGTAATCTCACATTGACGCTAATAACAGCATAGCCACACACTCAATACAGTCACATTCCAGGAGGAAAATCAATAATCACATCAATAAAAACATTCTATACACACTCCTATAGATTCTGCAGATTCAAACAGCTCGCTCCTCAGCTTGTCTCGTTACTTATGGGTGAAAATGCAGATCACCTTCATATGCTAGTTGATTGGTCGATTGCCTCTGACATAGTTGATTGGTGGGCACCACAGGAGCACCAGTACCAGTGACCTTTCCAGTATTGGATTTCAATTCTCTCTGGGAATAAGCCCATTATTCATTGTGTTGTCTTGTTACACTGTCAGGGGTTGATTTTATAGAACAATTTTGGACCTGGGATCAGGGTTTGTCAAATAAGCCACGTGGGCTTGCCCATCTCCAAACCACTGTCCATCACAGACAAATTTCTTCTGAAAGTATGTTGTACTCTTATAGACTTTTATGCCACTCCCTTGCCTACTAAATGAAGGTTCTTCGTTTGAAGAAGGTTAATATACCCCAAGGAGTGAAGAAACTAATAGACTAGAGTATGCGGTCCGACGAAATAATTTTATTCGCCAAAATCACTCAAAGGTGTCAACTGATTAAAAGTCCTTGTTGCTGGCTACGAATTAATCATGGTAATATTTTTTGAAGAAATCTAAATGTCCATTAGGTGAATCAGACCATGATAAAATTTTGAGTGAAATACTGTTTGTGGGTGTAAAGCGCCAAAAGCCAGCATATAGTCACAGCTACAAAACCCTGAGGACTCTTTATGTATATTTTGTAGCAGGGAAAGCTATGACTATCAAGGACCAAACATGGAGATCTGAAGGAGCTTCCCACAAACTATACATGGAAAGATTGCCATAATGCAACACATTCATTCGGAAACTCCTTCAAAACTCTAAATGCCCAAAAACAATTGAACATAATAATCAGTACAATGTATAACATAAAATTTCAACAGAATGTAGATTATAATTTAACAGTACAGAGTGAAACAAATCGATCAGACATTTGACATTGTGATGAAAACAATACATATATACAATATAAAGTCAGGGATGTGAGGACATTGGACAAAATTAAAGTGTTTTTCCAAAGTTTAGACTGAACAACTACATGCTATTGACTTGGTTGTACCGTTAGATTGATTAAAGACAGATGTTCGATTATTGATGCCCACGTTCTCACATCCCTGCCAACTTCATGAGTATCTCCTCCTTGCAATCTCAATATGATAAGGGTAGGGCGGGAGGGTTAAAATATTTTTTGGAGATCTGGAAAAGTTAGTCTTTATGCTGAGAAAGAAAACTGGTGACTGATTCTAAGACGCTATAAAATTCCCGCGCGAATTATTCTCGGAATCAGCAGGCTGCTTATTGGCTAGAGCTATAATTGCTTCCTAGTTATTGGTTCCCAAACAAATAACATGAGGTAATCCCGCCATGTATTAAGTTTCTTAGAATGTGTGAAGGCTATGCCTGGCGGGAAACTTTCATACTGTAAACAGTATGTTATTAATTAGGGCTGTGTCAATAATGAGGGCTGTGACTGGCATAAAAATATTTACTTTATAAATTATCTTTATGCCACTCCCTTGCCTACTAAATGAAGGTTCTTCGTTTGAAGAAGGTTAATATACCCCAAGGAGTGAAGAAACTAATAGACTAGAGTATGCGGTCCGACGAAATAATTTTATTCGCCAAAATCACTCAAAGGTGTCAACTGATTAAAAGTCCTTGTTGCTGGCTACGAATTAATCATGGTAATATTTTTTGAAGAAATCTAAATGTCCATTAGGTGAATCAGACCATGATAAAATTTTGAGTGAAATACTGTTTGTGGGTGTAAAGCGCCACAATGCTGGTAGCTTAAGATGGACCAGCATTACAGCCACAAAAGCAAGACCTGCATGAAGTAGAAGTTGACAAGAAGGAGATATGATGTGGCTAACAAACATTGCTGAAATAAAATCCCCCCATCGCTATACCCTAATATGATTACCTCAGATGACCCCCACTACTCCATGAGCTACATGAAAAGATAGTGGGAGAGATTTATTTCGATGACCTCACCGATGATAACTGATGTTGTGATACAACAATGCAAATTTATACCAGTCTGTTGGGTAACCATGGCAACTAAATACATTGTCGGTAATTCCTGCCATATAATGTACAATATGTGAGTACCCACTAAAAAACTCAACAACAAAATCTCCATGAGCTACATGAAGGGATGCTGTCGAGGTTCCATTAGATACCATTGCTGGTAAGTCTCGGCAATACCCAATGGGGCAATGTTACTATCCACTAGTAATTTGCCTCAAATCTAAGAAGAATGGATATTGATACCAAGATGTCCAGCAGTTGGTTCAAATAAGTGCGGGTGGGCGAATATATTTTTTGAATGCGTCCGATTTCCAGCGACCCAACATTCTTATTTGTGCATCTGAAAAACCTTGTTTGGCTGCTAAGCAAGCACCACCGATACGGAAGCTATGAGATTTATACAATTTTTCATCAAGATTGAGAAATTTGAGCACTGTGACAAGAATAAAATCAAATTCTTTCCGGGAAATACTACTGCCACTTGGCGAGCAAAAGTAATGTATTCGCATATGATAGAATAAGGGCATTTTGATGCCACCGACTGTTTTTTAATTGATATGAAATGAGTTTGATGGGAATGGTTATGCTTGAAATTTTTAAAAGCAACCACTAGCTCAGCTGGATAGATTGTCACATCCGAAAAAAGCTAAATATTGCAGTCATGCGTGCTTGTTCGACACAATTCCCCGATACGTGCAAGCGCAAAAAATGCTAAAGCAAACATAGCCCGAAATAGTAATACTTGAGAACTGATCGGAAGACATCTTGGTAGAACATCCACCATTCTATGTAACTGAGTCAGAGTTATAGGCATGCGTAAATCACCACCTGGACGTATGTTTTGGAAACCTGTCAACAATTTTTTGACACAAAATTCCTGAGAGGGGTCCTTAAATTGAGACATTTTGTGCTTATAAGCAATAACCGATAATATTGTCCTTACAGTTGCTATGCTGTAATGTTTGTTGAAAAGGTGAGCAACAAAAAGACAAATACTATTAATTGGAATCGGGATTCGAGAAGATAACTGATATTGCTCACAAAAACCTAAGAACATATTCCAGAATTTACTATATGACCTTTGTGTGGATGGAGCTAGTGCATGACTCATCAGGAATCTGACAGTGCTAGTAATTTGTTTATACTCATCCGATTGGGCACTGGTGTTGGTTGAGCCTTGGCCCATGGTGCCAGATCCTTGAATTTTGCCACCTGAAATCTCGAAAGCAAATCAGGTAAGGTGTTTTTAATTCCTTGCACATGGACAGCTCTAATCAAAACATTGAATTTTAAGGTGTCCAAAACCAATTGTCTGAGAAGGGCAAGGAGAGCATGATTAGCTGTAGTCTGCTCATTGATTATGGCCACTACTGCTGTGTTGTCGGAATGTATGATAATTTTATGATTTCGGAGTCGATGTCCCCAAATTTTTATTGCAATTACGATAGGGTATAACTCTAAAACTGCAATATTCAACGATTTTGCTGCCAATGGCCACTCACCCAAGAGCCAATCTGACCCAAATATAGCCCCATAGCCCCAGGATGTACTAGCATCCGTGAACAAGTGCCATTTTTTGTCCGAAACCCATTTTTCTTCAAAAAAGAATGTTTTCCCATTGAAATTCTGAAGAAAGGTCAGCCAAAGCTTCAAATCATTTTTAACCTCTATAGTCAACCTCACCCTGTGTGACGGGTGATGTACTTTCATTGATAGATTGATTAGCCTGCGTAAAAATACCCGTCCCGGTAGAACAACAGAGCATGCAAAGTTGAGGGTCCCTATAATAGATTGCAGTTGTTTCAATGTAGCCTTCTCAGCTTGAAGAAGCTGTGATATTTCTGCTTGGCACTTCTGTAACTTATCTATAGGTAATCGTGCCTCCATTTTCACGGTATCTAATTCAATGCCCAAATATTCCAAAGTTGTAGCAGGGCCCAGAGTCTTCTCATGACAGATAGGGACACCGATGAGGTCACATAACTTCAAGAACAACTTTATTGAGTATGTGGCCTCCTCTACTGACTTAAATATGAAGCAAAAATCATCCAGATAGTGAGTTACCGCATGTATTTTTAAGTTCTCTTTGACAATCCACTCCAAAGCAGTGCTGAAACACTCAAATAAATAGCATGATGAACTACAACCCATAGGCAATGTTTTGCCATAATAGAAATTGTCACGCCAATTGAAACCAAGTAAATGTTGATCACCTAGTCTTATGGGTAAGTTAGAGAAAGCATTTTTTATATCCAAGCGACAAATAAAGGATCCAATTCCTATTTGTTTGATGAGTGCAATGGCGTCTTGGATTGAAGCGTAATTTACTGCTGACTTGTCCTGTGGTATTCCGTCATTGACAGAATGACCAGCAGGGTGGGAAAGATGGTGGATCACTCTGAATTCTCCAGGTGTCTTTTTGGGAACAACACCCAAAGGTGAAATATGAAAATTCGGTAGAGGGGGGGGGGGGGGGGGCATCAAAGGGTCCTGCAATACGACCTGCAGCTATTTCTTTAGCAATCTTAGCATCCGTAACATGTGGCAATTCGGATGCAGACTTCAAATTTGGGGCCCGGAGAGATGATTCAATACCCTGACACCCCAATGAAAAGCCAGATATAAACCCATCCACCAAAAATTTACTCAGCCCCATATCATACCCCTGAAGCCAAATATGCAGTACTCTATGGTCAATTGGTGTGACAATTTCATTTCTTCGCCGAGGTTTGTTGTGAGTTGTTTTGGGAGGCTCGAAAACCTCGGTTGTTCCTACGAAAGGGATTCCGAAACCACTCAGATTTGCTGGCACATCTTATGAATGGATGCTCCTTATTACACACGAAACATTGATGCGAAAATTTGCAGCCATTACAAATTCCAGTGTTATGGTATTTGAAACAGAAACCTTTAGGAAAAGGTGGAGAATTTTGAGATGGAGGCCGTGAATAAGATCCGGACTGTTTGTAAGGACTAGGCTGAGGGCGATTTGTAATTACAGGTAATGGCTGCCGAGTAGCTTTAACAAAAAGCACTAGATGCAAAGCATCCCATGCCAGTGAATGGTCAACCTGTTTGAGCATTCGGAATTGCCTGTCGTACATGAGCCAATCAGCCTTGTCCTGCGCCAACGTCCGGATCTGATTTTGATATTTTACCAAAGCCCTGGACTGATGTGGATTCCTCAAGATATAAATGTCTTGAAAAATTTCAAAGGCAGAAATCCATTGATCTATTGATGCAATTTGCTTACATGGTTTCGGAATGCACCGGATAGGCCACTCCCCCGATGGATCGAACGAAACAGTGTACTGAGGCGTATTATTGTTGTCCAATAAAGAGGACAACTCAACAAACTCCTCGTTCCATATTCTGGTTCTCAGTGCCAGGTTAACATGGGCAGCTAAAGGACCAGAACATATAGCCATCGGGGCAGATTGACCAACCCGGGGCATGCCAGTGTGACCAATGGGGTCCTGCATTTCATGGCTACCCAACGTACCGTCAGATATTCCCATGTGGGAGGTATCCCCCTGTTGTGTTTCGCGGCGAAGCTTTGCTGCTGCCGCCTCCAGCTCCACTATCAAAGAATGTTTAACAGTTATAGACAGATTTTCCGGAATGTTTAGCAAGGGCTCCGCAGATAGCCCTGTGGCCGTAGATAGCCCTGTGGTCTGGAGTCCACTTGAGCCAGGTATCGGCTCTCCATCAATCCCTATACCAGGCGAAGAATGTAGTCCTGCACTGCTGTGCATAATATCCCCTATGCCACCAACATCCACCTGATAAATGTGTGAAAGTCCATCATTTAACTCTTCCGCTCGTTTCTGCCCGCGAGTTAACCGTTGTGAGGATTTTTCCTTGTTGAGATGCCTCGTCTTTTTTGAAGCCTTCGGCATGACTGAAAGTTCAAAAATAATAAGTGCCAGTAAAAGAGTTCTGCTGAACAGCAGCAACCCCCCCCCCCCCTCCCCAGAACATGTTAAAGGCCAAGCAAGGGTGAAACCGCACACATTGGCAAAATAAAAACCCCGCCTTGACATATGATTTCCTATCGCCGCTATGGGCTGGCAATTAAAGGTAATAAGTTGATTTCAGTTGAGTGGTTACAAACCAACTAGAAATAAATCAGTTACTCATGTATGCTCTATTCAGCATTGCTTGGCAATAAAATTAATGTGGGGGGGGGGCTAAATGACAGCTACCAAGGTAAAGATTAGCCCCATCTCTCTTGAACCGCAGGTGCCCAGATTAATAACCCTGTAGTCAGGGAGCGGCAAGAGGACAGGGAGGTAGGAGTCATACATGTTATAAAGCTTCAGTTTCCAGACAGACCCACTGAACATCATTTAATTTCAATTAGCACACCAAATTAATATTATAAATCAGCCATAGACTGAGGGCCAGTGAGTCTGTCGACCAAAGGTAACATACAAGGGCTTTCAAAAACACAGTAATGAGATAAGCACTGAAATATAATAATAACCTCAACAAACTCCGTGAGAAGCCCAAAAGAAATAGTTTCTAAATAATTAACCCAGTTGTATAACTGAGACTCACGGAAAGTTTGAAGAAGAAGTGCCACTCTGTAATAATATCTCTTTTTTAACAGAATGAGATAAGCAATATAATTAATTAATGTAATTAAACACCGAAATTAAAATGTTGGTAACTTATTCCCAGCTAAAACCATGATGAAATAATTATTTTTTAAAATTTTAGCAATGTAATTAAATAATGTAATTAAATACTGAAGAATAAAATGTTGGTAATTTATTCCCAGCTAAAACCATGATTAAATAATTATTTTTAAAATGTAAGACGCCAAAGGCGACCCCAAAAGGCGCAATCAAAACAAAACGACTCCATGTTGTTACTAAATTAAGAACATCAAATGACATCATACACGGCCATCTTGATACTATAAATAACTATGGAAAACAAAGACGATCGCGCCGCTACAAAGCAATCCTGTTACTATATTGAGAACAACAAATGACGTCAGACGCGGCCATTTTGTAACTATAAATAAGTTTGTAAAAGCTGGTTTCATTGTTACTAAAATTAGTTACCGACAACCAAGCGCCCTCTAGGTTACTAAATTAAGACGCACTACCATGACGTCATAAGACCGGAAATCTTGTCGCTATAAATAGATCGTCCTAAGTAAAGCAGCACTTGTTCGTGAATTTATATATCGTCGCCGAAATAATATGGAACTAATAATAACTGCCATATCATGGACAAATGAGCCCAGTTAGAGCTTTTCCTCAAGTAATTTCACGAGCACAGCTAACTATGTACGTAAACGTGCACCCATTGCAGCTAACGCATTGGTGACAACCATTTGAATACATCGCTTGAAACGACGCATAGCCTTGTCGTTGAGATGAATGCCATCCCGTAGAAATTCCGCCGGAAAGTCGCGCACAAAATTAGAAAGACGGCGCAAACGGACATAATGTACACGCGGAGACACCTCTCTCAAGTGCGACAGAAGCTCCAAATTTAGCTCAGAAACTCTTCCATTATATTCGGCCACAATCGAAGGGTCCTGTGAATCAGCACGTAATGGACCTGGGAGACGAATTTTCGTACGTTGCAGACACTCCATAACTGTAACATTGCGAATCGACGGGGTTTGCCGAACCAAGGAATCGACTACGGTTACAAAGTCACGATACACCACAGACAAGTCTCGGAACGACAGATCGTTTCCACCGCAAATTATTACCAAAATCTCGGGTTGAAAACGACACACGCGCGACCGCATTTTAGCGTCAATGTTCGCTACATTAAGCCCACTGGTGCCAAACATCCTAACAACCACGTGCTCGTCTTGGAGCCCTAACTCCTTACGGAAATCTTCGAGAAAGGGTGCCGAAGCCGAAGCCGAAGCCGTTGTACCGGTATTAACGAAAACAAATACATAAACAAATTAAATCATGTGTTGCCAGACCAATAGTGAATTACTCAGGTGATGTGCCAATTAGCGACGTTGTATTTGAGTACCGGTAACGTTCTGATCGGTAGATTTGGTACCGATTGTGACCGTCACAAATTGACGTAATCGGAAAAATCGGTACGATTTCACCGATTGACGCGTTGTTCAAAAACGTCATTTCTACGTTGTAATCGGTATTTTATCGGTAGAAATGACTTCCATAATGCGTTGTCAATCGGAAAAATCGGTGTTTTTGGCCATTTTACCGATTTTAGTTTTGAGATGACCCCTTAGCTTACATATAGTATGGAGGAATCAGGAGGATCCTTAAGTGACTGAGATTCAGATTTGTTAAAATGAGGTCAATTTGTCAAGAAATGGTGGGGCTATGGGGAGTTAACACTTTTGTGTCTAATAAAATCATTGAAATACCAAATTCATTAAAACATCTACCTTGGAACCACCTGACTGATTAATCTGACATACATGTATTGTGTTTTGGGTCCATGGATAATTGGGCTTCAAACATGTCTAAATGGTTTTGGAAAAAGGCGCTTGTGAGATTGGAAATTTCCAACAATTGAGAAAGTTTGAGGTGTCAGTTGTGAAATTCCAACCTAAGACTTGGGAGTAACCCGGTCAAAGGGGACTTGTTGAGCAGGAGGAAGAGGGGTGATCTGTAGTGTACAGTTGGTAATTTCAAGGTGGATTTTCACCAATCTACATATGTGAAGTCTCTCTAGCCACATATCCTGTTTAGAGCTATTTCTTTGAAAGTGATTATGAAAAGTTCTGACTGTTGTAGTCTCCAGAGTCCCAGTCTTATCAGTCTTTGCAGTCTGGTGAGCGACCCCACAGTCATTGACTGTCTTGTTTGTGATATATACAGGTACAATGTGCATGTATCAGTGTATCGCACAGAGCGGTCGTGTGGTTGTGTTTCCCAATGTATGGAGTAAAACACAACGCACGAATATATTGCCATAAATGTCCGCTACAGAACTGCTGGAGAGTGAATATATGTACATGTCGTTGCAAACGGAACGAAGAATACATCTAATAGGCTTATTAGCAGTAAATAAACCACAACTAACTAACATTCTGGTTTCGTAGTTGACGAAACCAGAATAACTTTGTCAACTATAATAGATTTAAAATGCACAGTATAAGCATGTCTGTCGTTTCTCTGCAGCAGTATGTCAGTTTCCGTTCAGGATGTGAATCTGACCAATTAGAAGATCAATTTTCAAATATGGGTGGAGTTACAGAAAAATTATCTGGTGGTGGTGTGTGTTTTTTTTTTTAGCGGGACATTGAATTACCGTATATATTTTGTCCGGCATCTGCGTTTGAAATCAAATGGGTAAGCCATTATGTGTAGACTTGTGTTTGATTTGAATTGTTGCCATTTTACGAACGATGTACATGTCAACAGAAATGATAACGAATTTCTGAGAATACTGTAAATAAATGTGCTAAAGATAAAATGCACAGGGGTCTGGGAACTTTTTATTTTATTATATTAATTTTTAAATTAATATCATAAAATGATAAAAAAAAATGTTCCCGGACCCCTGTGTGTAAAAGATATCATTGCATGTTTATCTTGATGTGGTTATTATGCACAACGTGTGCCGTTTAATTCCTACTGTAACTATCATACCATGAACTAAAGGTTTCTATAATTGACATATATAAGGTTTTGATGACCAGATATCGGCTTTCAAGAGAATAAATTTTAACTCATTTGTTGTCAGTCTTGCAAAAATTCCAATTATCACCTCTAATAAAGAGCGTCCATACTTCCACCGAAATGTGGTAGGTAATAAAGAGCGTTCAAATTATGATAGTTTGTACTCGTTTTCAAAGCAAAACCATCAACGTATGTAAATATAGATCGATGGTAAAACGGTGGACACTTTTGTGTGTTTTCGCAATTTACATGTATGTGACATAATAATTGATGGTGACTATTTTAAAGTTTTCTTTTAAAAAGTTTGCTAGAAAAATACAATTTTGTCTAATTTGGTATCGACTGCGTGGGACCGCGCTTGGATCTTCCAATGTATATGTTTTGTTTTTAAATATTTGATGAAGACAAATAAATAATTGAATTGCAGTGATTTAATTCTGGTAAGAAAAACAGAATTTAACTGAATTATTAAACTTATATATACTACGGTAAAAAGAAAGTTAATATTTATCATATGCTTGTCTATACAATAGCGGACAATTACTGAAACGTACATGTAGATCTCGTATACATGTATCTCTTCGAAGCTAAATTGAATACGATTTCGTTATTTCATCATCATGGAAGTAACACGATCGAGTGGTCACTAGCCAATCAAAACCGACGAAGTTATGACAGCACGTGGTCAATTGAGAATTCTGTTTGAGTCACAGGGTATCAATTTCAACTTTTTATTTAGCGAAGACACGCCCCCTATTGTATTTGAGTTCATTGACACCGCTGTCAATCATTCGCGGCAGGCTTTCGATCCGCGGTCTGTCGGTTAAAGTGACAAATCATTGGTTAACAAATCAGAGCGCTGCTTGTTTTACAGGTATTGCACAACACATGGATAATTAATATTTTAAATTATTTGCATCACTGTATACATGTATATATGCATGTGTCGATTACCCACGTGCGTGTACATGTACATGTGTGTTTTAGCGTACCCTCACGAAGATTTCAAATGACATCAGACCCTTGGCGTACAGGTTATAGACCTTTATTAGGAGGTGACACTGAATATTAAATATTCAAAGAGTACATGTACATTGCGATGTGAACTCAAAGTTTTTTGTTTGTTAGAAATGTCAATTGCATCTCTATTAATTCGTGCAGCGCGATCAATGTGATCTGCATTTATTTATTAGTTTTTTTTCCCCGGAAAAATTCTAAATGTAAATGTAAAACATTAGATATCACCAATAAATCATGCATTACCCAAGCCAAAAACATTGTACATGTATTATATTGGCAACGTTCCATTGTGAACCAAATGTCACCGTCTCGATTGATTACAACCTTTCGTTCCGTGTCCTATCAGAAAATTGTATAAAAATAAAATTGGTGGCCGTCATTCATTTTTATGTGTACCCATACCATGTATGGTACACATAATGCCGACGTCCGGATCAACCATCTGTCGTTCGTCCGTCCGTCTGTCTGTCCGTCCGTCCGTTTGTCCGTCTGTCCATAGACACTTGCTATCCGATTCATTTACTTGAATATTTTTTATCGGATCTTGTTAAAATTTTATGTGCATGTTTATGATGACACACTCCTCACCTGTATAGTTTTTGGTATCGATCGGTTGATCGGTTTAGAAATTATTAACACTTTGCATCCGCACATAGGCATGAGCTATCCGATGCTGTAACCAAAGTATTTTTTGTCCGATTGTTTTCATATTTGATATGTAGGTTTATAATGACACACCCCTCACCTGTATAGTTTTTGGTATCGATTGGTTGATCGGTTTAGAAAATAATTAACCCTGCACACAAATGCTATCTGCATGATGCATCTAAGTCAAACTGTTTTCTTCTGATATGCCTCATATTTCTTACCTAGGTTTTTCTTAGCACGTTCTTTATCTGTATGGTTTTTGGTATCGTTTAATTAACCCTTTTCAAACTTATGTTTACTTAGAACTCACGCAAGCTGCTATGACTCAAAACATTTTTCATCTGATCTACACCAAATTTGGTACATGTGGTCCTCACCCCGAAATACAGATCAAGTTCAAATTTTGGTTTGATCCGATATATTTTAACAGAGTTATGGCCCTTTATAATTCAAGTAATTTACTACCTATATGCCCTGTGGGAGTTTAAGACAAATGACTTTACACAGTAATCTGCTTTATTGGAATCAGAGAATGACACTGGATACTAACTGCTAAACCACTGGCTGCCCCCAGAGCTGTCAAATTTAAGTGATTGTTGATTCTTTACTCCAGTTTGTGTGCAATAGTAATTTACCCCCCCCCCCCTGTTGAAACATGTTCATGGCATTAATACAAATAGTCCATTGTCCATTTGTAGGATGTTCTAGACTAAGAGCATGACTGTTTAGAGAATTGTTGTTTACAGAGACACTGTTGTCTTATCTTGAGAAAAAAAATAATCCACACATTAGTTCCATCATATGATGTCATTGAAAATGATTAACCCTCTCCACACATTATATGTTCATTCTCCTATTCTATGTCCAGGTTGATCGTGATCCACTTTTCACTTGCATGTATTTCATGATTAAAATTAACCTATTCCATAGACACATGATATCTGATAGGCAGATTTTAAATTATCTCTTTCGCCTTGGGGCCAGGTTCACTAAGAATTTCTATAAGCCACCAATTGAATATTCATCATTTGAGGAAATATCTTATTTTGAAATTCCCTCTATTGCATTTGGGCGGCAGGATAATAATAATGGTTCTGGTATTCTTGAAACTGACTTATTGGTCAAATATTTTTCACCCAATCACTTTTATAATCTCATTCAGGTTGATCCTGTACGCGATCCAATGTTATGACTCTAATATTTTCAATTTGACCCTTCTCATATCTCTCCTTTAGTTATCTGATAATTCTGTATTAAAATATTTTATATCCAACTATTATCAATCATATTTAATATCAAGGTCTATACACCCCTCACTTATATAGATGTTCAGGTGTTTGTTGGTCTCTAATCTCAATCATCCCATAACTTTTACTATGCAGCTAACACAACAACATAATCTGTTATGACTCAGGTTCCATTGTAAGAAGTAAATAAATAGAGTTATTATGATGTTAATATTGTAACTATTATATCTTTAACAGCTATGGTGCATCTGTCTGACTGTGGTTGGGCATAATTATGTTTATCAATCTATCACACATACATGTATCTCTGTTGGAGTGACCTAATAGGTTGAAATCGAATGTCATATCCATGTTCCTATTGTGTTTAAATGAGCAAGTTGCTCAATAATCTGATTCCACTATGAAACTGATAAATAATAGTACGCTGTGAATTGTTGATATTCTTGCACTCATAAAAAGATCGCTATCGCCAAGGTATGGGTTAAACATCTGCCGATCGTGATCGGCCTCCTGTCTCTCTTCAATTTAAAATCTTTTAATAAAATGAGCTCGTTTGTTGCGTTGACGGTTATCTCGACTGCGTTTGTTGCGTTGATGGTCATGCCGACCGCGTTATGTTGCGTTGACGGTTAGGGAGCTTGTCCAATTCCGACGGAGTTTCCGTCGGAATCGGAGTTTCCGATGGATATTTCCGATCTCCGATACCGATGGCAATCGGAGTTTTTGTATCGGTATAAAACTCCGATTCCGTCGGAGATTTTTCGCTGTGTCGTCGGTAAAATCATCCGATTCAATCGGAGTTTTATATCGGAGTTCCCGTTCTTCAAGTGCGGTATGTTTTGGAAAACTCCGATCCCGTGAATTTTCGTAGGAGCTTTTAATAAATCGTCGTTTCGGTTCTTCGTGTATATTGTTTATATATATACCAGACACAACGGAGAAAGACATGTAACATGTTACGTCCATTCTCAGCGACTCGGCCATTTCCGCTTCGCTGAGGAAATAACCTCCCCATAAATAGAAACCATATTCGCGCAATGCTAAAATAGGCCTATAATTATCAGTCGACGTAAACATCTCCGTAATAATTATAATATCAGATGAATTTATATGATAATAATATACTGAGTTGAAATTTATGTCGACTGTATAATTATATGCGTGCAGGATTTGAACCGGTGGAATATGATATCTACTGGTAAGTATATTATTGGGTGCATGCAAGATTTGAAATACACTGGGTTTACGGTATTCTCAGAATCCGACGATGTTGCAAATATAGTTTATATCGCTATTAAAGTGCAGTTTAATATGGAATAATCCATTTCAATCGCGGCTGGGGGTGCAAATAATTATTCCATTTTCAATGACATACCGGTACCCAGGTATTACAACGTACTGGTATCAGTACTGAAATTGTCTTCTAATGTTTCCAAATCCGCCTGAACAAACCAAAGATCTATTTCTTGTTGCCATTTTCTGAATAATTATATCGTTTGAACCAACTTTGCGATTCTTAATTCAACTTCGGTCGAGTGAAAACCACGTGTGTGTGTTGTGTTGCAAACCGGAAGAGTGGATCAATCGGGAGGTTATTGGAAGAGCCTGTATAATTGATGGAAGAGCCGGACCAATCCAGTGACGGCAGAATCAAGCCTCACCCAAATAAGGAAGTTGGATTTATTTTTATTTTTTATTGATATTGGGAATCGTAGGGATTATTCATTTTTAAGAGACGAGTAATACCATCGCACCAGATAAATAAACAACGTGTTTTGCGAAAGCGACAAACTGAAAATGACGCAACCAACAATCACGTAATAAAATGTTATGATTTACTCGATATTAAAGCTAGATTTTTCCAGTTTTCTCCGCAAAAGTTTAAATTATAATCGGAGATGGGATGTGTATTCCCTTCATCACAAGGATTTCCCCATAAACGAACCGTCTGTTCAACTTTTTCTGGTGACTTTCTCAACTTTTCAGAGGAAGTTTGGCATAAATAAAAATGAAATTATTACACAAAACTCAAATCACATCGCCGTTTTGATATCGGAGAAAACTCCGATGAAATCTGATTAAATCGGAGTTTTAACATCGTAGTTTTCATATCGGAGAAAAACTCTGATTTCATCGGAGTTTTGTTCAGAGTTCATCGGAATTTTCACCGGAATTGATCGGAGTTCTTGATCGGATCAAAAACTCCGATCTAAGAAATTCCGATGATGAGGGAGAAAACTCCGATTAAAAGCTCCGATCACCGACGGAAACTCCGTCGGAATTGGACAAGGTCCCTTACCTCGACCGTGTTGAGAAAAAATCACGACCGCGTGGAGTAACGTTACGACCGCGTTGAAGTTTTTACATTCAATGCGGTCGTAACGTTACTCCAACGCCGTCGTAACCCGGTCAGGAGGGACACTTCTTTTGAGAAGGTCTGTATGGTGCTTCTCTCCGACCATGGATTGAGCTTAATTAGCTTTATCACTCTATTTGACATATCTGTGTTGGAGTGACCTAATAGGTTGAAATCAAAGCCACATCTGCGTTAACATTGTGTTTATGTGAGCAAGGTGCCCAATAAATGTGATTCCACTTGTGAACTTAATAGTAAGGTGTGAATTGTTGACAGTTTTGCACGCATGAAAAGGATGGTGTAAGGATTTATGAAAATAGCTCATCGCTGTTGGCAAGGCATGGGTTAAACATCTGCCGATCGTGATCGGCCTCTCATTACAGAAGGGAGCTATTGAAATTTGAACGATTTTTTATAAAAAATATTGCTGCCGGCAACCATCTTGGATATTACTTTTTGAATGTCACTTTTGGCACACCCAACAGCCAACATTTTTCATCCAACTGATCCCAAACTTCACACGGATCTTCGGAGTTATCTCTAGATGGGAGCTCTCAAAATTTTCTGAATTTAAAACATGGACGTCAGTGGCCATCTTAGTTTTTACATTTGAAACCGTTGACACGCCCTGCATTCAACATTTATTGGATAAATGTTTGAAATGAAACATGTTCATCTACACAATACAATCCTTTCACTACAACATTTTGGCTTTCCTCATTCTTTACCATTCCATTGACTGCTTAACCAGGGTTTCCACTATAGGGGCAGCAGGGTCCCTCTTAAGATCCCTTTCCCCTCACCCAAATTTCCCCTCCGACATATTCTCCTATCTGATCCACAGATACAGATACAACACATGTCACATGTAAATAAAACCAACAGGGATTAATGAACAAAGTTGATTTAATTTGCCCGCTATTAAACACTGATCACTAATGAACCATTTGGCAGGAAAAGAATGCTTTTCAGGGCTACAAACATTGACAAATATTATTTCCATATTTTGGAAGATATCAAAGTGGACATCGCATGGTTGATTCTGCCTGGTTACATCGTGATTACATTCTCAACTAACACACTGTTCCGACTGGTTCTCATTATTGATTATATAGATGAGATCCAGAATACTCAGATGTTAGCCACTGGAGAATGAGGAATATTCCATGGTATAACATGCTGTCAGACATCAAAATAAATTGCGAATTTTAACAATTTCCTCTACCATTGTTGGTGGCGGTACATAAAAATTCTCAGTATACTTATTTTACCCATGAATTTAACTTTTTGTCGCAAAGTTTTCTGTACCTTTAAAATATCAGTGTTTACATGCAGTTAAGAAATGACTGCATTTGGTCAGAATATTGTACTAATGTGTCTATTTTTGTTTGATTGGACTACCAGTGAGAAACATGGTAATATTGTCTTTGCAATTAATTAAATTTGTGATATTTAGATGCTGGATGAGTCTGACAGAATCTATAGATTTATTTACTGATAGCTACATGTATAAAGAAAGGAGGATGCGCTGTATCCGGTAGTAAGTACTGGTAATTCTTCAGTTGTATATCGACCTATCCTAAAGCTCTGCAGGTATACATGTAAATGCATTACTACAAAATGTAGCTCACCATGAAAACTAATCACTGGTACATGTATGTTCTCTAGAGTGCATGTACAAGTTTAAATGTATTGTATGTATGTGTGTAAGGCCTAAAAAAAAACATATGCATTTCCGGTTACCCGACCGACCTGCCAAAATTGGGCCGACCTGGACTTTTTTTTCTTCAAATTTCAACCCAAAAAAAATAAATTTTGTTTAATGCATGTAATTGGCATGTATTAAAACACATCTATATCGCTAAATATAAAGTATATACTACGTTCACAGCAATAATTTTAGATGGAATTTTCAAAAACAATTTACTTCTATTAAAATACATGTCCATTTCTGGTTGCAGATGAATCCCAATCTCACCAATAAATCTGCAGTCTTTAAAACCTGCCTGTGGTAATCTTGTTTGTTCAACTCCCATGTCTTGTGGGAAGAAGTCTTATCTGTTAGAGAGCAATATACATGTAGAATACTTTCTATATCAGAATTTAAAGTTCCTCTCCCCAGTCAATCAAGGATTCATAGTGTTCATGCATAGTTACTAGTATGTATACAGACAGTATAAAGATGACTGCATGTCTACGGTATCAAACACCCTTCTGGGATGGGCACTAAAAATCACATGAAATTATCTACTGGTTTGTTTGGGTGTATAAAACTTACAAGCATGTATATGTCAGTGAGTATAAGGTACTTCAAAGTTGGGGGCAATTTGAATGCTGAGGTATGGTACCTCAGTCAAGGTGTGGGCTGTGGTACCATTTTCAGTGTGGTGTGGGACTTTTAATATATCTCAATGCAATTGAGGTGTGTCTGAGGAACATTTACACCCTGTGCAATGTGTCTGAGGCGCATGTGAGATATCCTGTCAGTGGGGGTGTGTACTTAGGTCCTGAGGTGTATTTAAGTGAGGTTTGGGTTAATATCTTACAAGTTATGTTATTATAAAGTCATAGAAAACTGTATTATGGTGTTCGTCTTGGGCCTGTTGATATGTCCATATTGTGCTCTGAGGAAGATGTGCCACCACAATCTAAACTGAGAAAATAATTACAAGAGAGCTGCATAGTTGAGTGCCTGGGAGGCATTTGTTTGTCCACATTGACAATACTTATCATATTATTGTGCTACATTAACTGTTTACTTGCAATATACATGGACGGCCGTAACACAAGTATAAAGAGTAAGCATTAATGTACTTCTTAACTGTTCAGGGGAAGAAAAAAAAATATTACCAAAAAAAAAAATCCCTACCTGGACTTTTTTGGCTCCGTAATAGGAAACAAATAATTATTTTTTTTGGCCTAAAGAATGTTTGGCGCTGAGAACCTGTTGGGTACCACTTGGTAAAGGAACAGTTAAGCTCATCCACAGGATACTATACCTTCTGTCCTGTCCTGAAAAATAGAAATGATATAAGGGGGATCAGTGAGTAATTGGTATTACAGTGTGCCTAATATGGGAGCGGATGACCGACCTTTACTCAATGTGTTTTAGTTTCTCAGGGGATTTCATCCATTAGGCACTCCAAATAATTCATCTGGATCTTCATAGGAAATTAGTCTTTGTGCATCCCTTATTGCCTCTTTACTCTCACAGACTGAATGTTATGTAGCTTAATTCTGTGTGATTTGCCATGTACCATATGTCTAAGTACTGTATGTGTACCAAGGCTGTTTGAAGCGAATATAATCACTCATGTGTTGCAAATTCACGAGAACATTTGTATAAATTACAGCTTCAATGAAATAATGAAAATTCTTCTCATAAGCATTTGAAAAACTTGCCCAGATATAAGAATCTAAATACCCTCTGTTTGCCTAGAACTTTGAAACTGTGCTCATGGATATTCAAACCAGCATTGTCAGTGCTGGTTGACTTTAATGCCATATGATGGCTTGATACTCGATGCACCTACATACTGAGCCATCATGGCCTCTCTGTTCTCTTGGAAAGAGGATATGAAGGATAGGGATATACATTGTAATAAAATGTATTAAGATTGAAGCATCAGTCAATATTGCAATCAAATAAAATTGGACATGAGAAATCAGTGCAACAGATTTAATATTGTACCTCGGATCAGCAGTTTTAAATCCCAAATATAGTTATGGTTGTCAATTCTCATAACATTTCATATTCTATATATAAACCTGCTACCTGATGTAACTGTTGCCATTCTATGGCTATAGTAGATGTTTCAACAATTTACTTTTTAATAATGGTATATATCATCATACAGTTTTAAGTGATGGATACTATGATTCACACTCATGGCAGCCGTGGGAATATCAAAGTGGTTATTAAAATTGAGTTTGTACTAGTAGTAAGATAGCCATTCAGTTTTGTGAAATCATTATAAAGGGTTAGATCTGATGACTTGTATGGTCTAATGGGTCTGGGAATAAACAAACGGATACCAAAACACAGATCTATCCTGTTCATCAGATCTATTCTGTTCATCACACCACATGGATCTGTATTAAAATAATAACACACTAAATGCTAAATGTGACAAATAAGAGAGAAAACAAATAGTAAACAGAATGTTCAATACATTTGCAACTTTCCTTGGATCAACTTCATACTATAAATTTTACTGGTACATGTATACTAAACCGCCAGAATTGATCTACTTAACTTTCACTGGGACTCATATGCTCCATGCATTGTCGTTTGTTGTTTATTTTTTGTAAGAAGTTTTCCGAGCAAACATTTGAAATATGCCCGATAGGTGAGTATACTATGGATTTCTTCCCACGGGAAGTTTTCTTTGAATCATAATGTATAATAACACAAATCCATTATTTGCACACAATAAATTCCTGTATGTTTATTATGGGAAAACAAGAAGGCATGCTATTTATATGTGATAGTAAATGTCAATGTGTTCTGGAGATTACAAAGTATTAAGGCATACCAAACCTAGTTATTAACAAGGAAAAACTACCCTTGGATGCATAAGATAGTATTAAAATCACATGTGAAGAAAAGGCGCCCATTCTTTGGTGATTTTACTGTTCACATCATGTTCATTGTCAAAGCAGTTCGTTGGTGATTATCTACACTTTTCTGCACATACTACTAGCAGTCCACCAGTGACTAAATCAGACCTGTGTGGATGGGGAAAATAGTTTCCAGGCATCATGGGACTATAAAACAGCGACATTGACTCAGACTCATTAGGAATATGTTATTTAAAATTTGTATTAGTGTATGACATCACTGATAGCTAAAAGAATACATAAATTAGAATAAACATGTCGGCGATGTCCAGCATTACAAACATATACTGAAATCTCCATCAGCACAATGGAAAATTTATTTTGAGGTTAAAATTCCCGGTTGGCATACTTCAATCTATCCAACTGATAGGAAATTGGCAAATTGGGTTAATAATGTGACTGCAATTAAGAATAGATATGTTTTAACACACGAAGCACATGATTCCCATTCTAGATTATCCCAAACTCGCGTGATTTTCGGCCATCATCACATCTATTTTGCAATAGTAATATCCCCCACATATAATTATTATGCCCCCGACTTGGTCGGCGGGTATATAGTCGACGTCTCCGTCCGTACGTCCGTCCGTACAAACATTTTGCATTATTGTTCAGCAACCGCTTGGCAGATTTAGCTGTTATTTGGTATGGTGATAGAGCAGCATGGGGGAACAGCTACATGCATAGCGCGGGTTTCGTCCACCCATTTTCACCAGAGTTATGGTCCTTTATTGACTTAGAAAATTCAATTTTGTCCGTCCGTACAAACATTTAGCATTTTCACCAGAGTTATGGCAATTTTTTTACTTAGAAAATTCATTTTTTCTCTTGTTTTTGGGGTTTCCAGATGATAGCGTGAGCTTTGGTGGTACGATTGCAAATCCCATATTTTTGTGGATCAGTTATATGAAAATACATGTCAAGTGCGAATTTGCGCAGTTTCGTCCATGCTTTATCTGAATTGCTATGGTCGGGGGCAAATGCCACGCGACAGCGTACCTCTTGTTAGAATATAGACAAAACATTTATAATAACACACATAACGCAGTTGTAATCAAACCTTTGGCTTACTATAGTGCATTTAGTACAGCGGCCAAACGCCAAAAGTGGTCGGGTACCCCTACCCACGGTAGAACAAGTTAAAACCAACTTTCTTTGAAGGAGAAATATATACTCTAGACGAAAATCATAGTGAAAAATAACGGAATTGGTGGTGGCTATTCTCAAATCGACGATGAACGATACCCACCAGTGACTTTTCCCAGAAATTAACGATTTTGGTAAAGTGAGCACTGCGGCTATGTCCTAAGTTATTAGCCCACATTGTAGGCGTCAAAATGACTACAGCATACCGTATCTATACCTGATATGCAAGATGTGTTGGTTAATTTTGATTTTCGTGCCATTTGGAGCCGAAACATTTATTTTTTGTTGAAAAATCTCTTTTAAAAAAAAAATATATATTTCGAACATTATCATTCAAACGGATATTGCAATAATATTGAAATATTTAGTCCATATGGTGTAGTAGTTATCTGTCAAGCATATGAAGAAAGAAGTTAACCAAAATTTTGAACGGTTTGCGAGATATTGGATTTTAGCTACCCCTCCCCCAAACACGTTTTTGGTCGAAAAAAATACATATTTTTGATAATGACATTACAAACATTTTCGAATTGATCTGAATGGGACCCAATATGAATCTTGTACTGAAAGTGTTGTCCAGATATGCCGTTTAATCGATTACAGATGTATTCAGGCTTTCAGACCCCCAGTTACAACAACAACAATTATTTTATTGATAACAGTTAATTTTGCATATATGTAATATTTCGACCAAAAACGTGTTTGGGGGAGGGGTAGCTAAAATCCAATATCTCGCAAACCGTTCAAATTTGTTGTTAACTTCTTTCTTCATATGCTTGTTAGATAACTACTACACAATATGACCTAAATATTTCAATATTATTGCAATATACGTTTGAATGATAATGTTCGAAAAATATAATTTGTTTTAAAACGAGCGATTTTTCAACAAAAAATAAATGTTTCAGCTCCAAATGGCACGAAAATCTAAATTAACCAACACTTCTTGCATATCAGGTATAGATAAGGTATGCTGTAGTCATTTTAACACCAACAATGTGGGCAAATAACTTGACCAAAATCGTTAATTTCTGGGAAAAGTCACGGGTGGGTATCGTTCATCGTCAATTTGAGAATAGCCACCACCAATTCCGTTATTTTTCACTATGATTTTCGTAAAGAGTATATATTTCTCCTTTAAAAAAAGTTAGTTTTAACTTGTTCTACCGTATCTCGAAAACAAGAGCTCTTTTTCGATTTGGCCGCTGCACTAATTGTCGTTTCAGCATTTTTGCCATATCACGATTTTGTCACTTTTTACCAGTGGACAAAAGACTTTTACAAGAGGTTTTATTTTCACCGGAAAATATGCCACTGCACGTGAACGCTCTTTAATATCACTTCTTGGAGGGAAAACACTTTTAAAACGCTCTTTAAAATTTGTGTTTAGTTTCTGAATATCTCCGTTATTTCGTCAATGTTGTGCCCATGGTTGATATAATGTAATGGTGGGCTCGATGGGCGTATATATGGTGGACAAATAAGTATCTAGAGGGTAAATAATAACAGTCATTAAGTATCTATATTGCATAATGCTATGCAAATCGGATACCGGTACTCATGTTTGCACATTTTCGGGATTCAAAATTTTGATTCAGCTTCGCCAGCCCTGAATGACTTGTTGACCAAATGCGCCATTACCGATCACCGGTATTTTTGTCATAAATGTCAGCCTATGGGTATGGCCTCAAAATCAAATATCTGTAATTATCTATACATTGGTATTCAGAATTTCAGGTTTTTTACACTCTTCGTCACTTAGACTAAACTCCTTCCTCAGAATGTTAAAGCTGGGACACACACAATTTTTGTTTGCTTCATTGGTATCCAGGCACCTGCAAACTGCAGTGGTTTCACCTGCACATTTTGGGCCGCCCATTAAATAGATGAATTTCCCACTAAAAAGTCAATACCCAACAGCCCAGAATTGGCATACCACAGGAGCAGACATCATCATGCTCATAAATTGAAGAACATCCACAAATAGTTGAAATGAAATCTGTTTATAGTTGAATATACATGTGAAATCACTTCAAACTCAGAACAATATCTTTGCCAACGAACCAAACACATAATTTTTGATAGCGCCAAATGACCAGAGCACACAGGCCAACGAACCGGAACATCATGATACCCACACATCTTATTTCAAACCATGCATTTCATGCTGCACAAAATTGGAAGATCGCACTAGATATACTAGTATATATTAAACAACACTGAAGAAAATGGAGCATATTTCAAACAAAGATAATTGTCCTTATTTAGCGATAAATCAACCATCATTGAGACTTTTTAACTTTTCTGAACCAAAACCGGGCAAAACTGATGCAGTCGCTGACATAATTGGATAACCTTCAGTGAGAATATATCCTCATCCAGTTTCCAAATGATGGTATAACTTTTGTTTGAATAAAACAAGTAGTATTTATAAGATTACCACTTTTCGTACACCATGCAACCACATTTTCTTGGAACAATCACCAGCGAACCAGACAAAAAATCACCAACTAGCCACATAAAAAATCACAAACAGAACGATATTGCATGGAACAGTGTAACTTTTAATCAATGTAAAAAGTCTATAGCTAAAGTTGTATAAACTTTTATCCTCACATTTTGGGATTTTTCTGCCATTCTGGGGGATACTGCCATTACTGGAATGACATTTGGCATTATCTGTACCCTTGTCCCCCAGGACCCGTTGGTGGAAGGCAAGATAGGCAGATGCCCCCTTATTCCTACGCCCCTGCTCTGTCTACTCTATACCAGTATTTGTAACCTTGTGCCCCACTTCCAATGGAGATGGATCCTCTGGAAACATTTATTGCCACTTACTGTAGCACCTAACAGTAAAATGATCCAGTACTTACATGTATGGCTTCTGACAGCCTACAATTATGTCTATTAGTAAAAGTATTACCTGGACATAAATATCATGGAACATGATTGTTTATCATTGCCAGTTAGCCATGTGGTCTTTCAGCAGGACTGGATGATACCAGTTAGGGGCTATTGCGCCAGGCATTTGTGTAAATTTGATCAATTATTTGGAATATGGTCTGATGTTTCTAGTGACCACTCATGAATGAAGCCATATGGGCGCACAAAATCTTAACACTGCATACTTGAGACTAAGTCTCCGGTGGAGCTACAGTGATCACTCCTCATCCGTCCATCCATTCGTCCATCTAATCGTCCGTCAATAATTCTTTAAACATCTTCTATCTCCAGAGCCATAAGACTGAATGGGTTCATATTTGGTGTGGATGTTCCCTAGGTGACTCACATTCAGATTTGTTAAAATGAGATCACCAAGTCAAATAGTTGCAAAGCCAGGGCCATAATGCTTTCCCTCCATGGTAATTCTTAAAACGAGGGTCCTTGGATTACTGGGGTTCAGATTTGTTAAAATGGGGTATATGAAGATTCATTCCCATGTGCTGTCTTGTATGCAGTTGTACATGTGGCAGTTGTTACAATATTATGTTTACATAGGCTATTATCCCCTTTTCATCTCTGATAATGACGTGTCTATTTTAATATTATGCTGATGATTTCAAGAAACAATTACATGTATCAGAGGTGTCATGTTGATAACCCTTCCCTAAATTTTGTAACTTATTTTAAGGAAAATGTACTCACTTCAACATCTATAATATACACATATTCTCAAAATAAGTGTCTCTCTCGACCGTGTTGGAACCACGTTGAGACTGCATTGATAATTTACCATCAACACGGGTCTCTTGTTAACACAACTTGGTCGTAATGTTACTCCAACGTTGTTGAGGTAACCATCAATGCAACATAACATGGTTGGCATGACTGTCAACGCAACAAACGCTGTCGAGATAACCGTCAACGAAATGAAAAAAAAATAAATATAGATCACATTGATCGTGCTGCATGAATTAATAGAGATGCAATTGAGATTTCTAACAAACAAAAAACTTTGAATTCACGTCGCAATGTACATGTATTCTTTGAATATTTAATATTCAGCGTCACATCCCATTAAAGGTCGATTATCTGTACGCCAAGGGTCCGATGTCATTTGAAATCTTTGAGGATATGATAACACATACATGTACATGCGTGAAATATGCGGAAAGGAAGATTATATACAATGTAGAAACCGATAATTGTCAATAGTTTTCACCCACGCAAAAATACACAACAATTAAAATAGTACACATCAAGCTACTTTCATGTATTAACTAATATTCTGGGGGGTGGTTGGGGGTACAATATGCAAACCGATGAACAGAGCTGCACGTGTCTCAGATTAGTGTTTTTCGTGGTATGAAACATATAAATGTACGGAACCGCACATGCATTTAACTTTCTTCTCAGTTTTGCATGTTTGGTCATGTATAGGTACATATTGAGTAATTGTCTCCATTTATCATGTCAGTTCCGGTGTCGCCGAAACTGTTTTCTATAACATGTAACAATAAAGATCATTAGTATACTTTACGAACAAACGCCATGAAAAAACCCCAGAAATTTTCCAGTCGTTTTACAATTTTCACACATGCTCATTGTTCATACCACCATAACGGTACCATATATTAAACAAGAGCATCGCTAGGGCGTGGCAAAATACGCCCTTTAGCCATTTCGAATTGTACTATCGCAAAATAAGATAATACTTTGAGCTTACATTTGAAGAAAATCTGATATACCCCTAATTTCAATGCCAAAATGTGGTCAAATTCTAAGTCGAAAAAATGGCCATAACTCATGTAAAAATAATTAGACAGAACCTATATTGAAACTTGGTCTGTAGTTTTAGCTGGGAAATACACATACCAGCTTTGGTTCAGCTCAAATAATCAAAACTGGAGTTATCGGTCGGAAACCAAAATGTTATGAAATTGGTCAAATTCTAAGTTGAAAAAGGGCCGTAACTCATGTAAAAATAACTGGACGGAACCCATATTCGAACTTGGCCTGTATCTTTAGCTGAGAAATACACATACCAACTTTGGTTCAGATCAAATAATCCAAACTGGAGTTATCGGTCGGAAACCAAAAATGTTAACAGACGGTCAAATTCTAAGTCGAAAAAGGCCCGTAACTCATGTAAAAATAATTGGACGGAACCCATATTCGAACTTGGCCTGTATCTTTAGCTGGGAAATACACATACCAACTTTGGTTCAGATCAAATAATCCAAACTGGAGTTATCGGTCGAAAACCAAAAATGTTAAATGACGGTCAAATTCTAAGTCGAAAAAGGGCCGTAAATCATGTAAAAATATTTGGACGGAACCTATATTCGAACTTGGCCTGTATCTTTAGCTGGGAAATACACATACCAACTTTGGTTCAGATCAAATAATCCAAACTGGAGTTATCGATCGGAAACCAAAAATGTTAACGGACGGACAGACAGACGGACAGACAGACAGACAGACAGACGGACGGACAGACTGATAACATAATACGACCTTTTTTCAAAAAGGGCGTATAATAAACCAACAATAATTATAAAATAAACAAGATTTGTGGTTTATGCTGAATAATACCAGGACTTTATTATTCGGACTTTAATTAACCTTTTGTCGGCATAATTATATTCATGCATAAAGTTCGTAAAATATTATTCAGAGATCTGTGCCCTATTGACTTTGCATGAAAAACCATAACGTCCCCATTATTAGAGGCTCTTATGTACTCCCGTGTGCATTTTGTGAAGAAATATAGCGACTATGCTAGTGACGTTGCTTGATATCTCAAGCACCAGAAAACAAATGTTAGACACCTGGGGATTTATGTTAGACTGGGTGGATTTATGACGTCATCAAGATGGCCACCATCCAAAATTTCAGAGTATGCACTGATTCAGTTTGATTAATAGCTAACAGTAAATTTATGATAGAAAATTGAATATCTCACCACTGATGTGAAACTAATACACCATACTTCCACTTGACAGAAAAAGTGGCCACCATAAATCAAGATGGCCACCAAAATGGCGACCAAAATTCGGAAAATTAGCTAATTAGCTAATAGCGACCTAATTTTGAATAAATTCTAGTATTCAATCATTTCGACAACATAATATGTCATATTTCGGATCTTTAAAATGTGAATTCAAAAATGTGCTATGAAAGTTAACCAAAATTCAACTGTGTGATTCTAGCCAAGTGTTAAACAGAAAATAACTGAATTTGATGAAGATAATGTAAAACTGTTTCAAATATGTGAATTGCCATATAGTTACACTGAAAATAATTCATCTTCGTTTAAGATGGCGGCCAGGATGGCTACCAAAATGGAGAAATAACCAAAATCTGTCAAATTTTCATTGATATCCCTCATGTGCTGGGGAAAAGTGAATATATATGAATATATGCGCTCCCTGTTCGCGGAAGACCATGGACTTATGGTATAATTTGTAAAGTTTGTGAACCATATCTATTTATACCCGGGAATTCAACAGAATGATACCACGAAAATTAGAACAAATAATCATCATGACAGCCACAAACATTTCCAGAATGGGCATTGATTGAGGAAGAAAATTTAATACAGAAAATTTAAAATATTTCTTCATCAACGACAAAATTACACTAAACTTCATTTTGAAGAATAAAATTGATTTAAAAAACCCAAGATGGCTGTCAAAATGGTGACCGAAATATAGAAATGTGTTGAATTGGCACACATGTCCCTTGCATCATTTTCGGTTATTTGTAAACTGTGGCAAGCATGACTTCTCTTTTTGTATCAGTTATGACATTTATGAAAACATATTATGTTGTAATTTTTGGTCTAATTGTTGTCCATACTCCAAAAAATGCTAATTAAATAATGTGCTATGTACTTTCACAAAAAATACTTGCTTCTCGAGGTTATAGATCAACATTGGAGATACATTGGCAGAATAACATAAACAAAAGTGTACACAGTTTTAAATATGGTTAGCTCATCCATTTACACTCCACACTGATTTATTTGACTCAAGATGGTCGCCAAAATGGCTGCCAAAAACTCACAATTCTAAAATTTGATAAATGTTTATATTCTCAAATGGCATTTAGCAAAGGAGGTGCATATATTCGCCCAAAATAATAGATACTATTGTGTTAAGGTATGTTGCGTCTATGTTTGTACAAAAATAGGTTTTTTATAACAGAGAAAATATATCAAAATAGATTCTTAGAAACCTAACATGAAATTGCCCAATATAATTTAAATGATCCTGCCACTTTTTGGGAAGGAATTTTGACTGTATTGTTATAAGAGCATAAGAATCCCTGCAGTCATAATACAGAGATAAATCCAACATTACGGCTATAGTATTTCGTTTGCGGAAGATCTGCTTTATTCGTTGTCTACTCTTGGTGAACAGTTGGCCACATTGGATTCGTCTGGCCACAAATATTTAGAATATTCTGGAGCAATATCACCACTTCACTTCATCGAAGTCTGTATTGCTATCATACTGCTTCGGTTGAAAAGTCCATAAAACAGATTTATGAAATAAATATCAACACGGCCGCTGACTTCATAGCAGATACATTGCATATTCACTTCGCTGTAGACTACAGTCTGTAGTCTATTAGAACTGTGCGCATAACCGAGTTAATGCTGGTCAGTTTATTTTAGAATAGAACAAAAACATCAGTATCGGGCAAAAATAACCTAGGGTTTGTCATTCTCCACGTCGAGTGCAGCAAGTGAAAATAACGGCTCCTCAACTTCTTCCTGGTTGTCAACAGATAAATATCGTGAAAAGCAAAATGCCTAATATAATAATATAATGCCTGAATATGTAGTTATGAAGTACCTCACCGAAACACCAGCATCTCACCTTTGGTCCGTGCCATATGATGGGACATCGAAACAAATGGATACAGTGACGGGTAATCAAGACTATTTAATGGAACGTTTATCAAGAGTTCTTGCAAAACATCCACATGGGGACTTTCATTAACATTATACAGCAACAGTTCGTTCACAGAAAGTAAAGATCTTAGAAACACAGATATCCCGCAATCTCATATGAAATCCTTTAATTGTCCATCGAACACATGCAGTTTATATAATTTACTGGCAAAACATACAACCATAATAGTCGGATCCGACAATTACAAGCTGAAAGCGTGGGGATATACAGATACTCCGAAAAAGGCGGAAGCAATAGACAACAAAGTTATGCTTGAATTGAGAAGATTGTGGATGTTAGCTATTTGAAGAGTCAATAACTGAAATTGACTTTAACTGTTGCTCAGGAAAGTATAAGCTTTTCAACGTTTAACGACCTGTATTTTCTGCAGACCTGAATTCATTGCAGTGTGATAGCAAATGTTCCTCTATAACATCTGGAAGGAATACCACAAACTTTCGAACTGTGCGGGAATATATATCCTATTAGTTTTGTGTGGAACATTGCCGATAGCTGA
The DNA here is from genome assembly GCA_032622095.1 of Siphonodentalium dalli. Lineage (NCBI taxonomy): Eukaryota > Metazoa > Mollusca > Scaphopoda > Gadilida > Siphonodentaliidae > Siphonodentalium > Siphonodentalium dalli. The sequence continues at coordinate 64,193,234 of CP136067.1, read as the reverse complement.
TACAATTACAGAAGAGCAGGCATTTAAAAAAATGGTGTGAACATGCTTCTTGTATTACATTTTAATGAGACCGTATAAGGCAAGTATGGAAGAACTTCGATAACACATGGGACAAATATGACATGAGTGTATCTAATATAAACTTGATGTCTGCACCAGTTCTGCACAGGAAGATGGATAATACACGGAACGAACTTGCAGTATATCTGATGTCCAGGAACTATCTCCTTTGTGGAACTCAAATATACCAATTGAACTCATAATATGAGGCTTTCTTCCTACCCTAGCTCTATCGATCAATATCAGCCACACTTCTGTAAATCTTGGGTGTGGAGTCAGTGAGTTGACCTATGAGCTTTTCAGTGCTCAACTGCAGTTTCTGTTTTGTTATGAACCTGAACATAATTTATCTCTAGTTGCTATTGTTAGCATGAAATAATCAGAAGACACATAGATCGCACTGAAGGCTCTCGTTTGGTAGTCTGCGACAAAGCTATTATTGTCGTATAATCCCCTGATGCACCCATGCAGTGTATTGGATTTGAACTAGATGTTATTCAAGGACGAGCAATTGTAAATTTTCTCAGTTTCACTATAAAAGTGTACCCTGTGTATTCTTGCATGTATTATTAATACCAATGACAAATCTCACAAATATTAGCTCCTATTCTTATATTTGGACTTAGTATACACCAATAAATAAAGCATGTTAACATGGAAGCTGTATGTAATGTCAAAGCATGAGGTTCCGCTACTGCTTTTCAGTACTGCATTGTTCGATGTCCAATTCAATTAAGTTCCGAGACCAGCTGAATTTCGGTAGAATTGACTTAGTATAATGGCATTACATGAGCAATACAGGAGTACAGGAGTCACGTGAACAATTCGTATCCAAACCCAATAAGAGGGACAATATCAAGATGAAGTAATTAAAGTATTGCTCAATACCGACAGCCTTATTGTTGAGTTACGGATTTTTCTCCAGTCTAGTCACCCGATTGGGCAACTTTCGATGTACATATAATGATGGTGTAACCAGCATATATTCAGATTTGGATATTTTCTAAACAGGTCACCATCAGATGAATTTATCTAATTTTCGTGGTTTCTATGTTTCCACTCTCATGAAATCTTGGGTAACAGCTACTGTTCGCAAAATATTCGTATTGTATCAGCATTCCTGGGTCTTTTGTCAACAGGGAACAAATTTGTTTTACCATCACTGAAACCCACCTTAGGAGCGTTATCAATGAAACTAGCAAATTTGGATGATTTCTCCATTTAACCCTCTCAGTCACCATCTTGAATTTAGATGCATATGCTTAATAGTATGTCAGTGTATTATGTCATGATTCCCAAACGATTAGATATTATAATTTATTGGAAAATAAGGTTGCTGTTACCCACCGATTGCAAACCGCTGTGATTATTTTAAGAGGCGAGTGTGAAAAATCATCAATTATTAGAATTTCGGTCGCCGTTTTTGGGAGCCATCTTAGATTTGGAGTAACAGCTACTGTTCACACAATATTCATATTGTATCAGCATTCCTGGGATTTTGCCAACAGGGAACAAATTTGTTTACCAGTAGTCACTGATACCCACATTAGGAGCGTTATCAATGAAACTAGCAAATTTGGATGATTTCTCCGTTTAACCATCTCAGTCACAATCTTGAATTCAGATGCATATGCTTAATAACATGTCAATGTAACATGTTATGATTGCCGAATTATCAGATATTATAATTTATTGGAAAATAAGGTTCCTATCACCCATCGATTTCAAACCGCTATGATTAATTTAAGAGGCGAATGTGAAAAATCATCAATTATTAGAATTTCGGTCGCCGTTTTGAGAACCATCTTAGATTTTGAGCTCCAAATTTCACTGTCAAGAGGAAGTGTGATGCAATGGAATCATTGATGGCGAAATATAATCATTTAACTACCTAAATTTTCCTCCCAGACTCAATGCCAACTATGAAATTGTTCATGGTTACCATTTTGATGAGTTTGTCTCATTTTCATGGTTTCATTCTCTTGAAATCTTGGGTATCCATTGGGTATCCATTGTTCACAAAATATTCATATTGTTTCATAACTCCGTGTTCTTTCGCCAACATGGAGCAAATATATTCACATGTATTCACTAAATCGGACATTGGGATTGTTATCAAAGAAAATTGGACAGATTGTAATGATTTCTCTAGTTTGGCAACCATTTTGGCTGCCATCTTGAATATTTGTGCACTTTTTTGGTTATAATTATATGGAAATCTATATATTTAAAATTGTTGAACAGTTTCTTCATCAATTGCAGCTATTTTCTGGCTAACGCTTGGCTCGAGTCACAAAATCAATTTTTGGTAAAATGTTGTAGCATATTTATGAATTCAAATTTTGATGATATTTGTGGGAATGAAACCCAAGGTAGTAGATATTATCACGTTCAAATGGTTAGGTATTAACATTTATTTAAAATTAAGTTGCTATTAGCCACCGATTTCAAACAATTGTGAATGTTTTAAGAGACAAGTGTGAAAATTCATAAATTTTCCGAATTTCGGTCGCCATATTGGTGGCCATCTTGCTTTAATGTGGTAAATTTTTCTGTCAAAGTGAAGCCTGTTGTAATAATATCACAACTGTAGAGAAATATTAAATTTCCTGTCACAAATTCACTACTAGCTATTAATCAAATAGTCCAAGTCTTCTTGTACTAAAACCAGCTAAGATATTGGTATGGCGATTTGCTGGTGTTTAGTCCAAGTCCGCCTGCATAGGCTTCTTATAACACGACTTTATAATACGCCCAGGATCTGTGGCGGGAATTTGTGGTGTATTTTACTCGATTTACCTAAAAAAATCAATACATGATGCTAAATACATCGGAAAGAGTGACATCTTATGGTCATAATGGTGTATAATAATCTAACTTTCATGTTAAATTACGCATAGAATATTCCGGTTGATTATCACCGACATCGCATTTTGTGACATCGCTGTATATTTTGTTTACGTTTTAACCGAAAGCCGAAGTCGTACGGAAGAACTCCGGCACATTTCGGAATTTGTTCTGGCTATACAAACAAAATGGCGGCCCCCATATAATTCTAATGCTCGTAGTGTTTACACTGTTGTAAACTGTGAGATGGTTGTAATTCCCGCAATTTATTTAATGTATTACATTTATATCTTCAATATTTACTTAATCTATGAATTTATTTATTTATTGACACGTACACTTACGATTACAATGGAGAATTCATCGTGCGTGGTTGATCGAAAATCTACGGAATATTTTCCCCGGAAAATGCCGACGCAGTTCACGAGGTCAACTGAGTTCGCATACTTTTAAAATTATGTAAACATTGCGTTAAATGTCTCTTTTCACATTAAATTACCGCGTTCAAATCACAACTGATGTGGGTTTCAGATCAAATAGCATGTCTTCTGCGGAAAATATCCGTTTATTGTCGCAATTGTGATATTTTATTTCATATAATTGTGGTTTTATTTGAGCGGGTCACTAACGCTTAAGTCGTGTTATAAGAAGCCTATGCAGGCGGGCTTGGACTAAACACCAGCAAATCGCCATACCAATATCTTAGCTGGTTTTAGTACAAGAAGACTTGGACTATTAATCAAACTGACGCAGTGCCTACTCTGAAATGTTGGATGGCGGGATCTTGATGACGTCATAAATCCTCCCAGTCGTGACCCCCATTTGTTTTCTGGTGCCTGAGATGTCAAGCAACATCATTAGCATAGTCGCTATATTTCTTCACAAAATGCACACGGGAGACATAAAATGGACATAAGGGCCAGTACTACATCGTGAACATCTATTTTACCATGCGCTCGTGTTGCGACATTGTCTCGTCTTTTGAAGTTATTATTCAATTTAGGTCAAAGGCTGTTCTGCATCCGCAGCTTTCTGGGGCAAGATATGATATTACCGTATAGCAATTTGGTGAAGATGACTCCTCCTACCAGCTTGTCTTCTGTATTGACAGTACGGCAAATTTGGAGTTTTGTTTTGGAATATTCAGTCTCTGTTGCGCACACATCGGCGTGCATCTCTCAAGTAGATTGACGTTCCGAAACTAAACAATGCACAGGTGTGTCTTCCTTTGATAGTGTGTCAGACATTTAGTTAGGGCGGTGATGCTAATATGTTGTTGATTATCTGTATGTCTGGGCATTCCATACAGATACTCTCAAAATAATTGTCCCTCTCAGCCACGTTGCAACCGCATTGAGACCGCGTTGAGAATTTACCATAACGCTGTTCTCGTGTTAATGCAACGCGGTCGTTACGTTACTCCAACGCGGTTGAGGTAACCATCAACGCAACATAACGCGGTCGGCATGACCGTCAATGCAACAAACATGGTCGAGGTAACCGTCAATGCAACAAACACGGTCGAGATAACCGTCAACGAAATGGAACATTGCCAACATAATACAATGTTTTTTTTTGGCGTGGTGGGAGGTATGGGTAATGCATGATTGATTGGTGTTAAATGTTTTACATATACATTTAGAATTTTTCCGGAAAAAAAGCTAATAAATAAATGTAGATCACGTTGATCGTGCTGCACGAATTAATAGAGATGCAATTGAGATTTCTAACAAACAAAAAACTTGGAGTTTGAGTTCACATCGCAATGTACGGTACATGTTCATGTATTCTTTGAATATTTAATATTCAGCGTCGGTCGATTACCTGTTCGCCAAGGGTCCGATGTCATTTGAAATCTTCGTGAGGATATGATAACACATACATGTAATCGATGTATACAGATCTACAGTGATGTACCGGTATATAATTTAAAATATATTAATTATCCATTTGTTGTTTAACCTGCAAAATAAGCAGCGCTCTGACGTGGTAACCAATGATTTGTCACTTTTACTGACAGACCACAGATCAAAAGCCTGCCGCGAATGATGACAGCGGTGCCAATGAACTCAAATACAATATGGGGCATGTCTTCGGTGAATACCGAAGCTTCCAAACGCAATGCATGTTCAACAGGAAAGAATTAATTAAAACTATGATGGAAAGGCTAAATCATGGAATCATCCTGAGATGATGGCATGTAGCCGAATATGTGTACATGTACACATACTGACGAGTGGACTATTCCTCCTCGAGGACCACTATTTTGGCATAGTCAACAACAAGACATTCATTATCTATATAATAGTACCCCAGTAGGATTCCTAATGTACCTATCTACCTGGAGTTTTTAGTTTAACAAATCGGAAACACTTGTTATTTAGTTTGCCTTAGTTTGCCTTATCTTACACGTGTATCTTGTTTTATATTATCTGTGATTAAACTAGTGCATGAATATGTAACGTATTATAACATAATGTTTCCTACTTCTATCCTGACAACGATGTTATTCTGTATTGTACGCATTTCAAGAAACATCCCATCGAGAGCCCCTGCCCTTTTATATGATCAAGCGACAAGCAAGTGTTCATTATCATGGAGTCAAAGGAAGATTATATACAATGTAGAAACTGTTGTCAATAGTTTTCACGCACGCAAATATACACGTCAATTAAAATAGTACACATCAGGCTACTTTCATCTTCGTGTATTAACTAACATTCTGGGGGTGGTGGGGGTAGAATACGCAAACCGATGCATTGATGTTACTACCGTGTTGTTAATGGCTGAGGACCGTATTAAAAGGGACACTTATTTTGAGAATATGTGTACCCTCTGAAATTACTAGATCAATGGATCTCAAAGATTAGGATTTACATTTGGTTCAAATAGGGGCAGAGATATGAGATTTAACATGTCCGCACCCACCCTATCTATGCTCTGAATTATGTTTGCTACATGTATATAGATTCCTATATTACATGTAATAGTTTTGATATACGGTATTATCAGTAAGGTTTTGATAAATTTCCAACAGTTGGAGTACTTGAAGTACCAGTTGGGAGGTAATGGGCAATGATCTATTGGGGAGGGGGGTGTGCAGTTATAAATTTCAAGGTGGACACCCCCATCCCCCTTCCACCGTTCAACGAGGACCCTATACCTGTGTCCCTCTAATTGTTTTAAAGTGATTTGACAAGTACTGACTATTGTAGTCTTCATATTCCGAGTCTTCTCTGTCTTTACAGTCTGGTGAGCGACTCCACAGTCATTGACTGTCTTGTTATACATGTGTATATATTTACCTCTTCCAGAGCATAACTTGAGTGCATGAAATATTTAAGCCAATGGGGGCATACAATCTCATGCGCTGCAAGGTTGTTTTAAAATAAATATACAACATGTATATGTATGTAACTCTGACCCATCTCATGTAATTTGTGAGGTACATGTATACATGTATGTCATTACAACAACCCTCAAATTGGCTTACTGAAGCTCATGGGGCTGATTATCATTATTTGTTGCATAGCAGATCAGACACAAGTTGCCTTTGCACAGCTTTTACAAGTTTCTTAGAACCAATTCTTTTGACTGAGTCCCTATCAAGTAATGTCCTTTAGGCTGGATGCCAGTGGCCAGAGGTGTCAGACCAGCTTAATTAGTCTGCTATAAACATCTGTGTCTCCAGAGAAGAGGTAGACTGACAAGAATAAATAATGAGGCTTGTATAAAATTCAAATCAGGGTTAATAGACGAGTGACTGGACATTTGGAATGATAGGGGCGAGGGCCTACATGTACATCTTTTAGTTCTGAATGTCCAGTCATGAGTCCATTAACTGACTTAAAACAGTTTCAAAACATAAGACAAAGGAATTACTTTTTACAGATGAAAAATTCAAATATATCTTGATAAATGAGATGTATTAAAACATAGTCCTTGACTGATGGACATACAATTTACCAAATTTATAGCAATTTTACCCCAAAATAAATTGCCTAAATATTTTTTAGGAATTTGGTTTTTGCACAGTAAAGGAATATTCTAATTACACTTTGGTACAGCAAAGGAATATTCTAATTACACCAAGGCTCGATTTGACTGGATTCGCATCGCAATTTGCGATTCAATTTCTGCTATTAAACCAATTTACAAGGAAAAACACATGTATTGGTAGGGAATGCTATACAAAATCTACCCAGTGCTGCAAATTGCTATACAAAAATTAAATCGACCCCTGTACATTGTGACACAGCAAAGGAGTATTATAATTACACCATATCAGCAAAGGAGTATTATAATTACACTGTATCATCAAAAGAGTATTTTTATTACTCGGTTGAGACAGCTCTTAAAAATAAATCAACTTTGTTATTAACAAAGTTGTTCCGTTTTGTACCACCCTGAAAATGAACTAAAAAAATTAATGTTCTGAAATTTGGTCTAGGAGTTTTCTGATCCGAGATCATCAACACGTTAACCCTTCCATGACTGTAGCCAGTGCTGAACCTTGTGGCCAAAAGTTCAGCCAAATGAAAATTTTATTAGCCAAATGAAAAAAAACATTGGCCAAATGGTTTTTGGTCAAATTAAAAAAACTTTGGCCAAATAGATCCTCATTTTCTGGGCGGTTCACAATTAATGACTAAAATATTTGTTTTAATCTTTATTTATTACTCAGAATAAAAACATAATTAAAACCATACAAAAACAACTTTAAAAACAATATTATACGAACATAGGTATCACACAGGCAGATCAATTCATAAAAAATTAATATAATATAGAATACTGCTATCGCAAACATGAAACTAAAATTCGATATAATTATAATCACACAAATCCGCTAAACCAATTGTATCGCTAACTATTGCCTATTATAGTAAGGTGATAACTGTTGAATATCTATTGTATTCAAACATTTTATGGTGTGAAGCCAGGTTATTATACAGGACGCAGTTAATGACACATTATGTAACCATTGAGTTAAGAACTGCTCGTCTGTATTATAAAGGAACAAAGCATTTAGGTTATTTATCTAAATTATCTTACAGACTGCCTAATCAACAAAAAATTACATAACCAGTATACAGCTTAAGCGTTTTGACGATTAGGCTGGTTAAATGTTAGAGCTTACATTTTGCTGCCTCGTGAAGTTTGATTATGTGCAGTTTAAATTTGTAATGTTCCCTTTGTACAGCCGTCACAATCCAATCAACGCAACCCTTACGGTACGATATTTCCGTGGTACGAAATACTTTCGTCGCCTAATTTCGTCTTGAATGTCGATCCATTCAGCATTTTTTTTAGTTAGCCAAATGAAATTTTTATTAGCCAAATTCGAAAAAGATTGGCCATTGGCTAATTTGGCTACCGACAGTGCGAACCCTGACTGTAGCTTCCAGAAATTTGGCGATATAACCCTGTGCCAATCCATTCTCTTATATATGTGAGTCTCCCATAGGGAGCTCGCATATATAAGAGAATGCATTGGCCTACATGTAACAATATATAGCTTGATCTTGTAAGCCAGTGCATTTTCTTATATATGCGAGGCTTCCTTTTGTAGACTCATAAAAATAAGATAAAGCACTGGCACATGATCCTTAACCCTTTGAACCCTGGCTCCCCACAACGATCGAAGCCCTGACCCTGGGCTCCCAGGGGTATTTTGACTTATTGTAGACTGTTCAGACGCATGGTGCTGTATCGTATGCATTCTCTTCTACCATATTGTTTACACCATTGGAAAGATTATTAAATTCTGAATTCAGCACATCACAATATATTTCAATATCTTAAATCCAGAAAAAGTTATAAAAAATTGAAAACTTTATTGGATTTATTATAAAAACTGCCAAAAATGTTACGTAACGTCACAATCCCAACGTAAATTTATACATGACGTCATATGGGCTTTTGCCAAAACAAACTCTGGGTGTTCTCTGAATACCCCACCAATAACTAAAATGCGCGCATTGTGCGGTGTATTGGCTTATGCCATCTTAAAGACAAGATTCTGAGCTTTATTCTCGTGTAAATCTATATAGCGTGTACCTTTGCGCAAAAAAGTTATGAATTAATGAACTCAGAAGTTTGCATATTCTTGAACAAAACTCGTATGACATGTGTTTATATCCGACAATCGTTAGTGTGAATTATATAATTTAGCGGGAATTTCTTCACACATTGGGAGTTATAAATCCCACAAGAATACGTCACTAAAGTTTCTACCTATAAATATATATTTTTAGATCTCTTATGGGCCATATAAGGCGATATGACCCGCAAAATGAGAGGTCGCGAGAAGCAATATGGCGGTGCCGTAATTGCAGAAATGTGATAAAATGGAGACTGTATCCAGTTTTTAATCGGCTGATACTTCGTTATGCCAAACACAACTTCGATATTTTTTGGACAGCTAAAACAATTATAATATGAATATTATGAAATATATTTTTTTTAACATTGAGTATTTATCGAAATATAAAAAATAAAGTGCAACACTGCGATGCAGACGGTAGAACGAGATTACGTCATGGCCGGAAAACTGGCCAGTCGCGTATATATGCAATTACGTTCTTGCCGGAATACCGGGTTCAAAGGGTTAAAGGCCCACCAGATCACATTATATACAACAAATTCCATTCCATATTATATACCATTTGAAAGAGGAAGTTCCAAAACATTGTATTGTCAACTGATCTGGTCGATTAAACTGGGAAAATATTATTTTTTGTCGAGGTACCGAGGTGTGTTCTGTGAATAATTGTGATCCGTACTGCACTATAAAATCTATTATTCTCAATGGAAGGGGAATAACTCTATCTCTTAGAACCACTAATGGCAACCCCTTCTCATTTCAGAATAATTTCTGGAGAACCCCACATGGGAACCCCATTAAGCAATGCGACTCCCAGCGAACCACACGGGTACCCCATATGGCAACCCCATGCCTCCAGAGACCCCCACACGGGAACCCCATTTATATCTCACCACACAGGAGAACCACAATGAGAACCCCTTATAACTATACCTAGGAACCCCAATGGGACCGCATATAGCAACCCCACACTTCCAGCAAGCCTCACATGGGAACCCCATACAAACTATACGATAACTCCATCCATATCCCATAAGACATGAGAACCCCTCATAATCAAACACGGGAACCCCACTAGGACTGCACATTCCAACCCGTGCCTCCAGACGGCCTCACATGGGAACCCCATACAAATTATATGAGAACCCCATCAACATCTCACGACACATGGGAATCCAAGTGAGAACCCCATGTCACTCACTTTTCACGGGCACTCCATGATAACCCCACATGGCAACCCCATGCCTCCACAGAGTCTCTCATGGGAACCCCATCCACACCATGCGAGAACCCCATCTATATCTCACCTCACATGAGAACCCCAATTAGAACCCTATATCACGAGACATACATGTAAACTTTACAACAACCCCAGTCTGACCCATATTAACTTGGCAACAGCCAATGAATTGAAGCTTGGGCCAAAATTCTTTTTTTTTATTTGTTTCCTATTACAGAGCCAAAAAATTCCAGGTAGGTAGGTAGGGATTTTTTTGGTTTTGGTAATATTTTTTTTATTTTTTCCCTGGAACAGTTAAGAAGTACATTAATGCTTACTCTTTATACTTGTGTTAAGGCCACATGTCCATGTATATTGCAAGTAACTATTAATGTAGCACAATAATATGATAAGTAATGCAGTCTCCCAGGCACTCTAACTACATGTATGCAGCTCTATTGTAATTATTCTCAGTTTAGCTTGTGGTGGCACATCTTCCTCAGAGCACAATATGGACATATCAACAGGCCCTTAATATAATAACATAGCTTGTATGTTATTAATTCAAACCTCACTTAAATATTTGGTCATACGCCTCAAGACCTAAGACACACCTCCACTGTCATGATATCTCACATACGCCTCAGACACATTGCACAGGGTGTAAATAACCGCAGACACCCCTCAATTGCATTGAAATATAAAGTCCCACACCACACTGAAAATGGTACCACAGGCCACACCTTGACTGAGATACCACACCTCAGCATTCAAATTGCCCCCTACTTTGAAGTTCCTTATACACACTGGAATAGTAAAGTGGGTGGCTGGCCCCGGGATTGTCGAAAGCGCCGAGAGGCCCTTTCCTTAATCCCACACTGGCATATGCATGCTTGTATTAAGGTTTATATACCCAAACAAACCAGTAGATAATTTCATGTGCTTTTTTAGTGCCCATCCCAGAAGGGTGTTTGATATGGTAGACATGCAGTCAGCTTTATACTGTCTGTATACATACTAGTAACTATGCATGAACAATGTGAATCCTTGATTGACTGGGAAGAGGAACTCTAAATTCTGATATAGAGTCTTCTACATGTATATTACTCTCTAACAAATAAGACTTCTTCCCATAAGACATGGGAGTATCAGTTGAACAAACAATATTACCACAGGCAGGTTTTAAAGACTGCAGATTTATTGGTGTTGAATGTGGATTCATCTGAACTGGTGTAACCACAAATGGACATGTATTTTAAGTACTTTGTTTTTGAAAATTTCATCTGAAATTATTGCTGCTTAATGTAAACATAGTATATAGTATATATTTAGTGATATAGATGTGATTACATGAATTAAATAAAATATATTTTAATTTTTTTTAATTTTTTTTTTTATTATAAATTTTTGGTTGAAGTTTGAAAAAAAAGTCAGGTCGGCCCAATTTCGGCATGTCGGTCGGGTAACCGGAAACACAGATGTTTTTTTTTTTGGCCTTGGCCCCAAACGGGCTATAAAAGGACGAGGTTTCCCACAATATTTCACAAACCACATTTGGTCCTGAACGAAGAATCACTAGATTCGAAACGCATAGACCTATTGGCAAAGGTTTAGTTGATTACTGGTGTTTTCCCTGGAGAACTTTGTTCTCTTTTACCTTACCTGTTTATTCCTCCCACCAGTAATCAACAATGGCTTCATTTGTACCAAACAGTGCTCTGGCCAGTGTTTCAGACACTGCACTCAGCAGTGCATCTGAGTCCACGGTGAGATCCCTACAACTGGACACCGTCAGACCGAATAAACGCACACGCACAGATGAGGAACCCACACGATACACCAAAGCATGTATCACAGAAGATGACTTCTCAACATACCGTAACATACGGAACCAAATCACCAAGAAACTTAAACTTTCACTCCGCCTGGAATTCCTTGAATCCTGCGTGCTCAACGGATTCAGCCCTAGAGGGCTCTCTGTGATATTGCCCTCACCGAAAGGGCCCATCCCTAAATCGAAAAAGAATGACTGGAGCAGATTCTGTCAAAAACCAGCCTGAACATCAAGCAGACATACACCACAACAGGAACACCCCGGTAGCATTTCACTATAATCTACCTGATCACGATCATGGAGACCTGTCATATCGTATCATTGACATCATCAATTGCAATCCAGAAAGCGTAAGAGGACATCCAATTAGAAAAACACGAGATATCCACTGGATCTATACCCTCCAAACACTGACCCCACTTGGCTTGAACAGGAAGGACTTTTAGTCATTTACCCCCCTTGAATTCTGATGCATTCTGGGTTGACAAGGGGGGAAGTCTTGGAATGAATCTGAGAATCTCTATCACTTGGTGGACACTACAAGGCCACAGCCCTTCCATATTCTGGTAGAATATATCTATTTTTGGTTCCTCTTCCAAATGGTATATAATATGGGATATGTTGTGTATAATGTAATCTGATCATTCGAAAATTAAGTGGGCCTTTGAAGAGGGGTGTACACATGTGCGTCTATGGTGATGATCACTCTATAAATATACATTTGTAAAACCATAATATTGTATGAAATGTGGCTGTCTGCTAACTGCATGATTTTTAAATGCACCTACTTGCATACCTGGTCCCTGTCTGTATGATATAACTGGTTGAATCAAACAGCTGATTCTCTGAGAATTCACCAGATGCAGTTATTAAACCAGTTTTATTGTTTCACAGCCATTTGCTGTGGACCAGGTGTGTAACTATTAAAGGGAGATGCACATAAACAGGAAATCTGAACCTGTGACTCAATAACCTACTGATGGAGGTTCATGATTAACTACAGTAGCTGCCAGATGTGGCATACTGTAAGATTAAGCTAATGAGCCATTTGTTTTCTATTTGAACCCTGACTACATGTATGTCATACTGGTGTACCATGATATCTCCCCCCCCCCCCCCACATTTCCCCCCACCCTTGTTTTTTTTTACTCATTATACTTCCATATTTTAATTTGGGAGTATATTGTATTTCTGTTTCATCATTTTTAGCTCAACTTACTTTTGTAAGTTTGAGCTATTGCCATGGCTTGGCGTCCGTCGTCCGTGTGTCCGTCAACAATTTCCTTTGTCGCGGGCTACAGGTCGTACCTTTGGTCTGATCTTTATGAAATTTTGCATGAATGTTGACATTGACATGTAGATGGGAACGAGTCATTTTGGGGTCATTCGGCCAAAAAACATGGCCGCTGGTGGCCATATTGGATTTCAAAATTCAATCCATTGGCGCGGGCTACAGGTCGTACTGTTCGTTTGATCATCATGAAATTTGTCATGGATGTTAATATTGACATGTAGATGGGAACGAGTCATTTTGGGGTCGTTCGGCCAAAAAACATGGCCGTCAGCAGCCATCTTGGATTTTACTCTTTGCATGACTAAATCATTTGGCGCAGACTATAGGTCGTAGTTTTGATCGGAACTTCATGAAATTTGTCATGGATGTTAACAATGACATGTAGATGGGAACGAGTGATTTTGGGGTTGTTCGGCCAAAAAACATGGCCGCCAGCAGCCGTCATGGATTTTACTCTTTGCATGACTAAATCATTTGGCGCAGACTATAGGTCGTAGTTTTGATCGGAACTTTATGAATTTTGTCATGAATGTTGACATTGACATGTAGATGGGAACGAGTCATTTTGGGGTCATTCGGCCAAAAAACATGGCCGCTGGTGGCCATTTTGGATTTCAAAATTCAATCCATTGGCGCGGGCTACAGGTCGTGCTGTTCGTCTGATCATCATGAAATTTGTCATGGATGTTAATATTAACATGTAGATGGGAACGAGTGATTTTGGGGTCGTACAGCCAAAAAACATGGCCGCCAGCAGCCATCTTGGATTTTACTCTTTGCATGACTAAATTCTTTGGCGCGGGCTACAGATTGTAGCTTTGGTCAGAACGTCATGAAATTTGTCATGTATGTTAACAATGACATGTAGATGGGAAATGAGTCATTTTGGTGTCGTTCAGCCGAAAAACATGGCCGCCAGCAGCCATCTTGGATTTTACTCTTTGCATGACTAAATCCATTGGCATAGGCTACAGGTCATACCTTTGATCAGATCATTATGAGATTTGTAAAGGCTGTAGATGGGAACAAGTCATTTTGGGGTAATTCGGAAAAAAACATGGCTGCCGGTGGCCATTTTAGAATTTACTCTTTGCATCAATAAATCCTTTGGCACACCATAATCACCACATCCCTGATCCGATCATTATGAAACCTGTTCTGAATGTTGATATTGACATGTACATCTAGTCTTACTTAGACATTTCAATTAGCACTTTTCCTATTCCTCCATTTACTGTCGACCATTAAATTATTCCCCTACCTATGTTGAGCTACAGTGTCATTGACACTTTCATTATATGCCTGTTTGAAAAAACGGCCATATTATTTGATTGGTCCTTCAGTCGGGCTGTCGGACCGTCCGTCCGTCCATTAGCAGTTTTTGTTTCCGGATGATAACTTTAGTTAATTTGGTATGTGAGTTTATCAGCTCAAAATACAGGTCAAGTTCGTATATGGGTTCGGTCTATCAATTTTTGCCAGAATTATGGCCCCTTTTTGACTAATGAGGTGTTAGAGTGCATACCAGTTTTACACCTGTTTTTACCTGAGTGTACCTGAGAATTGAGGTGTGTTTTTAATGATGTATTGCCAGGTTGAAATGAGTCTTCATTGTTCTCAAATATCATATAAAACATCCATTGGAAACATAATGTATACCTGTGTTATAACTTATTATAACTCTCCTTCATGCTGGTTTGACAATATGTGCTTTAAATCTCTGAAGGCCTCACCAATGTGAATGATCATTCATCATGGTAATTAAGGTGCTTATAGATGGCTTTGAGTAAAATCATTGAGGCTTAGACATTCTGTGTTGAAATATGAATGTCATTTAAAAAAAAATAACTGCTAGCACTTACCAGTATATATAAAATTAGTGTTCTGCTATTAAATAACACAGGTTAATACGAGGCTGTATCACTCTTCCAGACATAAATTGTTCACTTGTTTGGACTCAATGAACACAAATTATTTATTCTAATGTCGCAGGCTTTATTTCTATTTCCATATAAGTTTAACTCTGCTGCCCTTTAACTTCATGTGCTGGGTCATTGACGTTCTGCCATTTTTCCAGTGGAAAAATATACCAGTAACAATCCTGGAACAGCATATACTGTTTCAAATGTGGAGATACATCGGTTCCAATGCACTAATTTCTTAGTTCCTTTTATGAATAATGTAAGTTCCTGCGAATATTTCATTTCCGATCGAATCTGATATTGAATCAAATGCACAATAATATTTGTGAATTAAATTGAGTATCGAATCAAACATTTATCATATATTGGACAAGGCAAGAAATTGCACAACTATATAAAGGGTAATTATACCTCCCTTTTTAGCACAATTTAGTCAGTTAGCGTGGGCTACAGGCCATACCGTTTGTCTGATGATATTGAAATTTGTTATGTATGTTGACATTGACATATAGATGGGAACAAGAATATATTTTTTCCCACTCCTAAATCAGTCGCAGATTTATCATTTTAATAGAAAAAAATTCACACAATCAGTATGTTGTCTTTATTTGAAGTTGTAATTACATGTATTGTCATATATCGAATAATATTTCTATTTGTTAATTATAACTGTATATTCAGCATACATAATTGATCCCACATTGATCGATATTCGCAAATGTTTAGTACGATGTTCCTCGCAATGCAATTTTTATGTGTACCCATACCATAGTATGGTACACATAGTGTCGACGTCCGAATTGACCGATATACTGAAGTCAGCTTGTCCGTCATCCGTCCGTCCGTCCGTGGACACAAATTTGTCCAGAGTTTTTCTCAGTCGTTTTTTGATAAATTTCCGTGAAACTTGGCACAGACATCAACCACCATGGGAACCTGTGCACCTGCGATTATGACGTCTGTTGGACTTTTTTTGGTGGAGTTTAATATCCCCCCTTTTTCGACTTAGAAATTTTTTGCAACATGTTTACTTTTGTCCGAGCTTTTATTCCTACATTTTTCGGTCAATTTTTTAAAAACGTGGCACAGATATTTAGTACCATGGGAACTTGTGCACCTGAGATTATGACGTCTGTCCGACATTTTTTGTGTGGAGTTATTCCCCTTTTTCGACTTAGAATTTTTTTCGCAACATACATAATTTTGTCCAAGCTTTTATTCCTAAATTTTTCGGTCAATAGGTTTAAGATTAGGGTTATGGTTGTACACCTGCGATGGGAACTGTTATTTTATTATTTTAACTAAATGTTTACTGACATGTAAAACATCTTAGTATTTAAAAAAACAGGGGGGTATCCATAGTCCCATTGGGACAGTCACACCTCTAGTTTAAAACTTGCGGGCGAGCTCACAAACTGATTTCATGCTTGAGTCCCCGAATATCCAACTCAACAGGGCACGTTTATCTCCAATGTAATTCAATCCACCAAAGTACACAATTGAAAGAAACTGTACTATTGCTCTTTTTATCGACATTACATGTACATGCCATGAAGTGAGATATCCTTGTTGATGATCAAATCTCTGGGGACTTTCCATGGATTTACTCGGAACAACATCCTGTCAAAGGTATCTATAGTAAACAGTGTCAGCGGTCGACTCGATTTATAATACGTGACTCCTGGCTGCGTGGTGGCGTATTTTACACGTATTTTGACACAGGGCTCCTTTCAAAATTGTTTAACATATCAGCGGCCAATGCTTATGAATTGAAAACTAATGTCAGCAATTCTTGACCAATCAGAATGCTTATTTCAGAGACAAATATTCAACTTGAATTACAATGTATAACATTCTGCAATTTTCCATTGCCTAATACTGGTTAGATCTCCTTGGATGTCAGTGACTCTCAAGAAAATGTCTTGGTCAGTTGAAATGTTCCAGTAGATACCGGTACATATACCTGTACAATGGTAGGTCAGTATTATTGAATCTTATGTTGAAGCGTTGTTCGTTTATTCCTGGTCATGGATATTGTCTGTTTTTCCTCATCTATATATTGTATAACCACTACATTATTTACATGAAATCGTAATCACCACAGCTGTGTTGACCTCTGGGCTGTATGACTTCTCCTGTTGGTCAGTTGGTCCTGTAAAATAAGTAAATTTGTACTTAACATTTACAATATGAATTCTTCAGAGCCCACCCTCGATGTAACAGGTTGCCCTCTAGTAACAGGTTGCCGCCAGACAGATATATCCCTATATAATCTATCTGGAGCCACCATTCCCATCCATTCTCTTTTATCTCATCTCACGAGAGAAAGGCATTGTGTGAATGATGAGTGCGAGTTCTGGTGCTGACTCGCAGGTAACTCCTATTAATTCTACCTGTGAAATAATGAGATCCACCTGTGAATGAGTATAAATTACAGTTGTGAAAATTCAGGTGAGACAGGTGTGAAGGAAGCACTAACATGGTTGGGCGGATTGAGACATGGTTGGGATACATCTGAATGGCCAGGCACTCTGAAATCAGTCTACCAGTAGTTATACCCCCTTTAAAAAAAAAAAGGGGGGTATACTGTTTTGCACCTGTCTGTCCGTCAAGTGCGTCCGTCCGTCCGTCCGATGTCTGTTCATGTCATAACTTGGAACAGTAGTGCTCGCATCTCAATGAAATTAGGTATGGATGTTCACTACTATGAGGACATTAAATAGAGGGTTCCATCGTTCTGTTCAGCTTTTCCATTCTAGAGTTATTCATCTTTGTTTATCTGGAAATGTTGGCTGTTTGGTCCATCCGATGTCTGTTCAAGTGATAACTTGAACAGTAATGGTCGGATCTCAATGAAAGTTGGTATGGATGTTCACCACTATGAGGACATTTAATGGCACATTCAACTGTTTTGTTTTGGTTTTTTGTTCTATAGTTATTCATCTTTGTTTATATGAAAATGCTGATTTTTGGGTCCATCTGTCTGAGTATAGCAGTCATAAGTTTTTGATATGCCCACACTAGGCAGTATGCCACAAGGGGGTATGCACCGGACGACAGTCCATCTCTTGTTCGATCTGTATTACCTGTGGTGTGGAATTAGGCTTGCCAGTAGTTACCAGTTCTCCTAATTGGCAACGGCAATAAGCAATGCTGTGGAAAGCGCCGTGGGGATATGTGGAACTGGTTTCTGACATGCCACAGCATTAAATTTGCTGTGGGACATTTTGAGCTCAACTTGACACTATTGCCATGGGTTGCATTTTTAATCCATCAGCACACCCTGCAGCCCGTATTTTTTGGAGAAACGTTATGAAAATTTACAGGCATGTTTAGGATTGCCTCTAGATGGAAGGATTAAATTTGAATGATTTTCGATTATTAACATGGCTGCCAGCAGCCATCTTGAATTTTACTCTTTATATGACTAAATCCTTTTTCACACCCTACAGACCAAATACCTCATCCTATGATAACCAAAGTGTAGATGGAACTTCATGATGACCTCTAGATGGGAGCTATTGATTATTTCCAATATTCGTTAAAAAACATGGCTGCCAGTGTCCATCTTGGATTTTACTCTTTGCATGACTAAATCCTTCGGCATACCCTACAGGCCACATCCCTCATCTAGTTGTCACCAAACTGCATATGAAACTTCGCAGTGACCTCTAGATGGGAGCCATTGACTATTTCCGAAATTCGATAACAAATATGGCCACCAGCAGCCATCTTGGATTTCAAATTTGAAAACATCCAAACACCCTGCAGCCCATATTTATTGGTGAAATGTTTGAAATGAAAATAATTTCATCTACACAATTCAAGCCCTCAACTTTAACTTTTTGACTTTCCTTCTTCTTTATCATTCTAATCATTGCTCAGCAAAAAATGATAAAATTGTTTTCTCAATTTATAGTTTTATAAGTAAATGTAAAGTACATGTATTCAATATTATGATAGGAATTCCATTCCCTTAGGATCAAAATTTCGCCCAATTCACCGTCGTGCAACAAGGTGAAGGTCATAAAAATACTTTCCAAGTTAGCACATGCGCAACTGGATATACCGGTGACCTGGAGGATTCATTCTCCTATAAAAATTGACAAAGAATGGTGAGTAGGTTTGTCTTGCTTGGCCAGGCGGACACGGCGAAACAGGATACCTTGGTTCTGAATGTTGATGTATTAAACCTTGTCCTAACTGAAAGGCTTGCAAGTCACTGGCTCTGCGGAATGAAATGATGGCAAGTAGAATAACGAACTTCCATGTGACCATCTTCACTGGAGCATCTGTTCGAACTGGTTCGAACAGTTCTTTCTTCAGACACTCTAGAAGGAAAGGAAGATCCCAATTAGGACAAAGATTTTTTGCAGGGGGTCGTTTATTGAAAACCCCTTTAGCATACGTACAATGTCAGGATGGTTCCCCCCCTGAAAAAATTGTCCACTGGGGGAAACATAGCCGATAGCATTGACCTCACTAATGTTAATGGTGGAATATGATTAGCCTTCATTAAATAAATGAGCAAGGAAATCGGCACATACTTTCAAAGATACTGGATTGGTATTAATTTGTTGTTGACAACACCAGCACTAAAATCGCCGATATTTACAGGAGTAATCTTTCCTGGTGCCTGGCCGCCAGGAGGCGGACAGCAATTTGTTAGCGTCGCTAGAAAAGCCCTTTGCTTAGAAATTTCAGTCGATATCAGCCAGGCCATGAGATGCAGACTCTCTGGATCGGGGTGACATATCAGGTCCCTGCCCAGGATCAACAAATCTGGTATCATGGGAAGGCGAACCGGAGGTGCGACTAAAAGACCCAGTGGTTGGGGATACCATGGTTGATGTGGCCACCGAGGGGCTATGAGGATGAGATTGCACTGAAACTGTTCCAAATACCGGAGATACCTTGCTATAAGAGCAAACGGGAAAAGCATACGCATGGAGACCGTGCCACGATAGAGATACGGCATCGATCGTCATAGCCAGAGGATCTGAGTTCCATGAGCAATATTTCGGAACCTGTCTGTTGTTTCTGGTCACAAAAAGATCGACCTGTGGTCAACCCCACCATTGAAAAGGGGTCGAATAACTACCGGATTCAACTGCCATTCGTTGTGGGTGAGGTCATTCCTGCTGATGTGATCCGCAAAGCGATTGTCTTGACCTCTGATCAGACCTGTTTACTTCAAAAATTGGAAAGAGGGAGATTTGTCTTCAGAAAGAGGGAGATTTAGTGAAAAAGAGGGAGATTTTTCTCGCTGGTGGTATCATGAATAAAAACTTCATATTTTTCATTTATTAAATGTCATATTGTGTTTGTTGCATTGGGTTTTGTCTATAATCAGGGTTTCTGCCAGCCAGGCTGCGGGTCCGTCACACGGACCCATTCCCCTCGCAGATGATCTGTTTGATTCATGCATGTACCAAATGTCAGTACATGTAGCAATATGTCGTAAATTTTTTTTGGCTGCAACGGGAGTTCGGGGGTTAAACAGAATACTGGTGAAAAACCGGGTCAAATAGCGACATTAGATACAGCGTAATACATGTCGCGGTAACATCAAAGAATGCCGGACTGTTGAGTACGGATGTTTTTGTGCACGGGATTCCATGGATGAAACTACTCAGACTCGAAGACCCCGTCCTATCGTACAATTACATAATTGGATCAAAGAACACCCAATTGCTGAGTCGGGACATTTTTATGCACGGGATTTTCGTGGATGAAACTACTCAATGTTGATCATTTATCTTATTGCTGCATTATCATTTGTTTTGAGTTCGATGTCAGTGAAGTTCCTGAAAAAAACATGTGATTCTCTACGTGTGTTGATTATTATGCGTATATTGCCATGCATACTCAACAAAATCCCAAAGTGATTTATTTCACAATAATACGGAACCTGTCCTGTCTTTATAGCGCGAATTCATAGTGACAACACCATTCATTTGAGCCATATTACACGCATGGAGGATAAACACAAACACATACCCTCCCCCCCCCCCCCCCCCCAATATGGAGATAAAATCAAAGTACAGTCAATAATAGTTTCGTTGTCCCGCCTGGGTCCCCAAGCACAATCAACGATGCACATGTTCACATTTCCAGCCGAAACTCAATTATATTTTATAAAACGTTGGCTAAAACTCTGTTCTATAGCTGCGGTCGATCGTCAGTTGTTGGCCTATACAGACTATTGAACAAGCTACGCGTTCCGAGTGAAAGACTTCGCTACCATTAGTATTTCGCCGCTATAAAAATATACTCCAGACAAACCCTGCAGTATGACGTCACAGCGCACAAAGAGTTTTACGATTGACAGAATACATGTACATAATCCTGTCAGTTTAATTTCCACGGATGCTACTTGAAATTCTAAAAAATAATTTATTCAATTCTCCTTGCGTGGTATTATTGGTCAATGCGTAGATGCTTTTTAGTGTTTATATTCATTATATCTTATTGTAAGTTATAAATGTGTAAACACTGTAACTCGTAGCTCGTTATTTATAGAATATTCAATCAGACGGCAGTCTTATACGTACGTAATTACATGATTAATTATTTGTATACCATCAACAGAATTAATGCACCCACAGAAATGATCGACTTGCATAATATATGTAGCTTTGGATTGCTTTGTGGGACACTCAGGTGGAAGGAAATGGCTACTTTTAAGTGCGTTATGTGTTTCTCCAATACGGACTCATTTATTTCTCCCTGGCGGAAACCCTGCTATAATAAAGGGTCAATTTTATGTTACACATTGTTTATTCACTAATAATAATACATATATGATCATAATAACATTAACAAAACAAAAAAACAAGTTAACTTCAAATATACCAACTTGAATGTTTATTTACATGTATCATCGGTGTGCTCTTTCACAAAGGATTTCAAGGCTATCTTTGCCTCTTTTAGAATGTCATTTGATGGCACAAATTGGTGACAATTACCATCAGTGTTCAATTTGCATGATAGCAAGGCACATATTGAATCATTATTCAGATCTGCTCTGAATGAAGTGTGTATTTTTTTACACATGGAAAAAACACGCTCACTGTCTGCGTTGCTGTTGGGTATTGATAGCGCTGCTTGTATCACAAGTCGCAGATGTGGAAATCTTTGATTGCCTGTAAGTGTTCGTTTGCTTAGTATCTTCATCCAGTAATCGTCACAACGATCTTCTTCGTGATTAAAAGGTTCAAGGTCAGTTGCAGTTTTGTAATCCAACAGCTCATCTGCTAGACAATCGAACTGTTTATCGGTCGAAATATTAAGTCCGAAACGTTTTGAGAAATTAACAAGAGAAGATCCCTTTACACTGTCCCTCACTTCAACTTTCAGATTTAGAATTTTGAGGTCCTCGAATATTGGTTCACCGAACGGAAACTTCGCTATCATTTTATCAACAATAGCGACATAGAATTTGCACACGCTCTTTATAAAGAACTTCCGGAGCACAGAGACGGTTACGTCATCTTCTATTTCCATCATGAAATTTCGCGCTGCTGTTCCAATAGAAATTATGTCACTTTACAGCTGGTTCTTTGTTTATAATAACTGATACGATACCGAAGTAATGTCTGTCTGTTGGTTAATTGTCACTGTTTTCACAAACTTCCCCAAGAATTTACGCAACAATCGTTTCATCTCGCTTTGCATAAATCCGATCATGGTTTTCGTCCGATTGAAATATGGTGTTGAACTCGTTCATCGGGTGCAGGATATAGTTTAGAAACAGGAATGTTAATTTCATCAGTGGGTCATGTAATTGTTCGTTGATGCGCTGCACTTTGCCACCAGAATCGGCATCATCGTGCCCATCAAAATATGGCTGTATTAAATGCTGGCCGTTGCTGTAATACTCTACCAATACATCGTTCCAAACTATTATTAAGCCATCTGGTTTTAGCATGTTTAAGAATTTTGGCCGGGTCTACTTCTATCAACGCAACGAACGTTTTGTATTGTTCCTTTCGCTTCGAACTTTTATTAGCATCTTCACACGTTTTTCAAAAATTTGCAAAAATCTGGGAAATTTTGATATAAAGTGGTAGTATATTGATCCTAAAGCATAACCAAATTGAGAAAAAATGAAATTTATGTGACGTGATTTTTTTCTGAATTTTCGAAAAATTGACGTCAAATCTTTTTTTCTGCCAAAATGTTTAAGTCCATTCAAAGACATGCATAAGGCAACAAATTGTTTGATACTTGTCATCGAGCTATTATTGGGCAAACAGAGACATTAAACTGCCACTAAACAATTGTTATCCAGAAATCACAAACCTGTATCACCTGAAAACTAAACTGCATGTGCAGGGTTCATTGCCAACTAACCTGATTATCCTAAGTTGAACGAACCTGCCCCAAAACTTTATCTGTATTGTATAGTACCACTTAACAAACTTACAAACATGTGGGGGGAGGGACTCCAAGGGAGAATTAACACAAATCTGCAGAGAGCAGCAATGTTCTGAAATTGATATTGTTTTAAAAATAATGCCATTTGCATAATATACACTGCATTTTTGTGACTTGTTGGTTTGTCTTATCTTCTGTGTGTTGCGATAAGCTATATAAATGTACTGTACACACAAGCCATTTTAATACAATATATGTTTATATGTTGAATTTAATTTGTTATTTCATCAATTTGAAATAAAAATAAGCACAGTTTATTATGAACCTGTCTCATGTTAATACTTTCCCAGTAAAGGTATCGGTACTACTTTGTACATGTAGTAGTAAATTTTCCAACCTTTGGGCTTGTGTCCTGGTTGGTCCCTTGTGGTCAGTCAAAAACTGTTAATTTAAGAACACAATATTTTCCTACATTTGGTTAAAATTGTGGGCTGAAATGGTCATCAGTTGGAAAATTTCCAAAGTAACAGGGGTATGAGGTTTGAAATTTTCCAACGCTGTAGGAAGGCAGGCTTGAGGCCAGTCTACAGATTCTAGGATTTATGGATTTTCTTGATCAGATTTCAAAATTTTCTCACACCGGGCCGAATCAATGGTCTATTCAGAATGTCATGATTTCTCTCCTAGGCCCTGTGAATATGTCTGGAGCCGGACCACCAGATGGTTAGGATTTATCCAATTTTCAGGTTCTGATCTATGAAATTTGTCATACCGGGTATATAGAAACATGCTTCTGTTTCTCCATCTGACTAACCACAAGATAAGAACCATAATAATCAGTTGGGGAGGGGGTTTGAATGGAATTTCGGAAAACTTGTGTTTAGTCTGATTCAAGGGAGCTGCAATTGGAATTCACAATTCTAGCCACGTCCCTGATTAGTACAGTATCAAGAAGAAAAAAGTATATGGTCCCTAAATGAAGGGGAGACTTGGAAGTTGCAAACCTGCATGAAACCCACAATTTTATAAACATGTGAATATCTGATCAGAAATTCACAGCACATCAACCTGATATCACCTCATCAGTCTTATTTTAATCTCATGATTCTTTGTTGCCATTTACAGCACAGTTCTCTATAATCACAGTTATTTACATGTATTATGTTTATCCACGTATTTACATATAACCAAGTAAAACATAGAATAACTCAGGCAGGTTGTTGTGACAGTTTGGGGTGGTTGTCCCTGGTTGGGTTGTCCTATTTATCTTGGTTATGATGATTAATTTATATCAAAGAAACAAAAAGGATGTTGATGGAAAATTTCTTCTCATTGGTTTTTAATACCCACCAATATACTCTACTCGCATCGCTTAAATTTGAGCTACATGTACATCATCATTAATGTCACTTTCTTCATTGTTTATTGGCAACACAAAAAGTTAAATATAAGTGAAAAAGTAAACAGAATAATTTAAAATTAGTTTCTTAAATTCACACAAATACATGTACTATTATGAAGAGCATCCATTTACAGGCAGTAGTGGAAATAGTTGCAGAATGATATTTTTGAGATGTTGATTTGTCACCTACGACAACGGTAGCACAAAACAGAAAGTTTGACCCCCCCCCCCCATTCACAGTCTGAGTCACAGGACCAAGGCAGGACATGGTACAGGGTGTGCTGATGAATCAAATATGAAATCCAAGATACAATTCGGGGAAAATTATCACCCCAAGAATCCATATGAAGTTTGTTGACAATTAAATGAGAGATTTGTGGCATATAGGGTATGCCAACAGCAATCATTGATGCACGCACAGACGAACAACAACCCATGACAACAGATGACAATAGCTTAAACTTTATTTTGTTCAGTTGACCTTGAAATGTAGTATAAAAATATGTGTGAGGAGATGTGGTCGGCTTCCGTCAGCCTTGCAACATACCACATTTGACCCCCTGTATCACTTCGAAGTCAGCCTTGCAACACTTATGAATGCCGTTCATCAAAAACTCCTTTGCAAAATGTATTATTGAACTGTGCTTTGCATTGATACAGATGATGAATGATTGTTTTTTTAATTGACAAAGTTAGGCAAATTAAACCTAAGAAAACAAACCTTAAAAATCCGGAAAATAAAAACAAAATTTGCATACATATAAAGCAAGTGCCTATTTTAATCTGTTACGTTAAATAATTAGCCCAAAATCATTTACAGTGAAGCAGTTTGATGTAGTTTAAATTTTAGACGAATGTCGAAAATAGGAAAAATTGGTACATGAAAAATAAAAAAATTCTGAATAACAAAATGTCAAGTCGAAATTAGCTGCTATCAAGTGTTATTGATACATGTTCCAAAACTTTATCGATATATATGTAGTTTATTCTTCTTCTTACCGTGTAAATCAAAGTCGTTTTATCTCGCAATGTTGCGTGTTTTAGTGAAAATGCAAATGGAGTTTTTCCGTTTCGACAGATGCAAAACGCGGGAAAACGAAACGATCTGAACATGCTACTTTTATTGAAATGTGAAAATACGTCTGATAATAGTTCTTCCACTGGAACGGACAATGACTTAACAGCCTTCACCACACACAAGTTTGCCAGATGACAAATACATCCCATGTTAATGATGTTAGGTTGTACATGTACTTCCTTATATTCTGGTCATAACTGAGTTGTTTCTACCCATCATCGTGCTACAGTTGTCGCTTGTGAATGCCACTACGTTTTTCCAAGCGAGATCATATGATTTCAAAGTCTTATCCAACACTTGGAAAATTTGTGCTGCGCCACCAATATTGCATATCGGCATATCGAGAAATCGTGTCACCGAACGACCAAGTTTTTCGTCGGCATATCGAACTAAAATCACAAGTTGTTTTTCAGAACCATAGTCATTGGATTCGTCTATCAGAATTGAAAACATTCCATTCTGACACTGTTCGATGATATTTTGTTTTGAAATTGGTCCGATTGCACGTTTGGTAATCATAGTTGTTTTTAATCTGCCATTTGCATATTTCTCAGCAATTTTACTATCCGGGAACATTTTCTTACACAATTTTGTGAAATGATCGGCAACGGAAAATGCGAGGTTGTGTTTAGCTATAAAGTTTGTAAACATCACTTCAGCTGAAAGAGTTTGTTGACTGACGTCGTCTCTGGTTGTTGTGAAGAAACTTTTCACGGTCTGGTTAGTTTTTTGGAGTTTCGTCTGACTTTCATGTTGGGTAGTCTTGTTGTGCTTAGACAGGTCATGTTTGCCACCACTCGCAATGTTAATATGAGTCCCGCAGAAAATGCACCATGCATATGACTGACCACGATCACTGGCTTTCATCCATGGCATTTCAACTTTCCACGCATCTCGAAATTTCGAATCGTATCTACGTTTTTTCGTTGGCGTATCTGCAGAATCATGTTTGCGTTTCTTAGTGGGCGTCTCAGACATATTTATGAATTTTATCCCAACAGAAGTAGACCTGTGTTATATATACCCAGATAAAGTAAGGCTTTATAATCCTTGTCTGGACATTGAAGCCCACATTTACTTACTCAACGCTGTTAAACAAAAGAGAGTCGACCTTGTGTCAACATTGTGTCGCTGTTTGACTCGCAGGCGATATAATTCCTTATTGATTTGTAAAACTATAGCGTGCATGGCTTAACGCTTGGTACAGCCGTCGGCTAATTTGGGGTTTATCTTTTGAAATCGGGAGATTTCGTTTCCCGATCGGGAGCACATGAGAAATGACACAAAATCGGGAGACTCCCGCCGAAATCGGGAAAGTAAACAGGTCTGCCTCTGATAAACACACCCCACAAATTTATCTTGTGACTGAGTGCTTTCTGCCATAACGGCCATGTGATGCGATTGAGATTGACAGAGCGGGTGCCCCCTTGATGATTTATGTACTGAATGACAGAGGTGTTGTCGGATCGGATCCTCACTGTGGCTCTCGAGAGGTGGAAGGAAGTGTGTCAGGGTCAAATATACTGCCTAATTGATATGTTGAAGTTTTTCGATGTGTGTCCAAGTCCCTTGAGCAAATTGTCCCATCAAATCAAGATAACCATTTTTCTCAGAAGTCCAGATACTGATGAGCAGATGGGGGGTTTTATGGAAATTGCCCTGATCAGCTGTTTTAATTTTTCAGTCCTCTCTAGAGTTGGGTAAACCATTCTGGAGTCTAAAAGAAATTGGCAGCCCAGACATGTAATGTCTTAGGTGGGCTGCAATTGCGATTTTTTCTGACTTATTAGAAACCTCAAGTCTGTGAGAGTCTGCAACACTAATTGCTCTGGTGATGGGCTAACTCTTCCTGGGATGAATAAAGGATGATCCAATCGTCCAGGAAATGGCACAAACGAACACTGCGGGAATGAAGGAATGAATCAACCTCTGCGGTCACTTTGGTGAAAACCCGAGGACTGGATGTTGCTCCAAAACATAGAACTCGGAATTGATATGAGAGGCCTTGAAAGTGGATTCGCAGAAACTGATGATGTGTTCGGCGGAGGTATCTTTGTTTCCTTCATTCCCAAAAAACTTGTTATACTTACATTGTCAAAGCCGCCGGCCCCGATGACCCCCGGCCTCTGCTGTTCCCGTTTCTGACTGGAAGTTCTGCGAGCTCAGGTAGTGTATTCGGAGGCATCGGTAGATCCATGATCTGATCTTGGAATTTTTGGAATTTGAAAATTCCCAAAACTCGAAGTGGTGTTAATCGGACCAGCTGAAGTTCCCGAAGAACTGTTAGGATGGAAATACTGTTGTTTTCTAGTGAAAGGCTTCTTTGCCGGTGGTGGGAACTCTGATGAAGTACCACTTTTCCTCTTTGGAGGACAGACATCAAGGAGGAGATCATCAATCTGTTTCCGCCGTTCCTTACACGTCTTGAGGACACTCAAGTCCGGTACCGAAGACACCATTACCAGACAGAGGAAGATCACTGAATATTAAAAATTAAATCCTTCCCAAGTTGAGCTATAGTGTCAATGACACTTTCATTCTCAATGTTGGGTGGCTATAATTATGACACATCCAACTGGGGTGGGGGGGGGTGGTGCAGTTAGACACATCCAACTGGCCAAGCATTCTGAAACTACAGTTTTGTTTGACTTGTGGACTGATATGGTACCTTTATATTGATTGACCCCTGAAAGTGTTGATGATTTTTCGACTTTAGAGATCTGAATTTTTGGGTTGTCCAGATGATGGTGACGGCTCATTCATTGTGACAGGTTGATTAAACATATAATAAAACTACTATCAGTCTACTTTTAGTGTTTAGTTTGGAAAGTGGTTGTAAAAATAAGAGTTCTTCTCAGTGCAATGATTGATCTAAAAAAAATATGCTCTATTCTGCGTGAAGTCACCATTGTTCTCCCAATGTGTTAAATAAATTGTGTGATTATTAAAAATGATTGACTCGAAGTGGAAGGCTGGCATGGTTCTAAAAATTAGAGGGAGAAAAACTAACTGTAATTTAATATGGACATGTTTACTTATCAGAGATGGTGGCTTAAATGTCATCTTGATCTACATCTCAAATTTACCAGCCCCCCCCCCCCCCCTGTACCAGCAAATTAGGACTTCTTTAGCTGACATATTTTTGAATTATTCATGAGGTCTACAGTGTTTAGTCATTCAATTATCTAGATTACAATTGCTCCAGGCTGATCTTCTGGATCAATTGCTTTACAGTGGCTTGTCCGTACAACTGATAGAAGCACATCAATATTAAGCAATCTGCTCCAGTTTATATGTACTTTTCTAGCCAAAGCTCTTTATTTCCGAAAACCTAAATGGATCAGTGATGTCAAATTCCAGACATTAGATATTTATTATTTAAATCTTATAAGCAGCTTGTTATTAGTACAAAGTATCATCCATGATCCAGGTATAGTGACAAAATATTAGGATTGGAAATTACGATAAGTTGCTATTTGTAAAGATTCAGGAGGGCATTTACACACCTAGACTTAACTTTTCTAGAAATCTAGGTCTGAATATTTAAGTCTCATTTGAATCCAAATTGTTACCAATTATATCGATAAATACAATAATTAGATGTTACAAACCAGTATATTAGATGCGGCCATGAACTTCTATCAAACTGCCTTTGTAATCAATCAAACCAAACATTTTGAAACATCACAATAACCTTATTCATCAACTATGCAAGTTTATGACAGTGTATTGGCAGGCATAACAAAAACCGAGCACTGAGTCTGCGAAAGAGATGGCTCCGCGTGCATACATGACAAATGGATGCCAAAGTTATACCCCCTTGGGGAATTCAATTCATGTATGATTACCAAACACATTCAATCTCAATCCATGGGAGGTAATTTTTTTCTAACACAGGCAGAAGACCAATAACTCTTCATTTCGGAGCTTGGAGGATAATTTCTGCGGGAATGCCAGACAAGATTAATTCCAGTTGATGAGAAGAATAATTGCAGTCATGTTTCTAGAAAATAAAAAATTCAATCATAGACATAGTTTCTCCGACAGTAAGTTATTCTCCAGTGCCCTCTTTGAATCAAGCTGGAGCATTTCAGATAGAGAAGATTTAGATAGTGACTATGATATCTGCAAATCAAACCCAATGGAACAGAATTACATACACATGGCTGACCAACATAATATTCGAAAATCTAATTCTTTGATGACTCCTTGATGACAGAAAGTTTATCAATCAGATACTTCATTATTCCTGAAATTTTTGTTTGTTTTGGGGACTATTAAAATAGCCAGTGTCCATCCGTTCGTAAAATACAGGTCAAGTTCGAATATGGGTTTGGTCCACCTATTTTTGCCGGAGTTATGGCTGCTTTTCGACTTAGAATTGTTCGTTCGGAAAGTTTCCGGATGATAACTTTTTTGGGGTGATCGGATCAAAACCAAATTTCGTATGTGAGGTTATCAGCTCCAAATACATGTTAAGTTCAAATATGGGTTCAATCAACCCTTTTTTGTCGGAGTTATGGTCTTTGTCGACTTAGAATTTGCCGATTATTTTGGTTTCTGGATGATAACTTTAGTTTTTGTTATCTGATTCTTCTTATTAAATTTGGTATGTGGATTAACACATGAAGATATAGGTCAATTTCGTATTTTGGTTCAGTCCAATGATTTTTTCCAGAGTAATGGGTCCTTTTTGACTTTGAATTATGTTGTTTTGAGATTTCCAGATGATAACTTTAGTTTTTATGATCGGATCTGAACTAAATTTTTATGTTTACCCATACCATAGTATGGTAAACATAATGTCGACGTCCGGATTGACCACTCGTCGTGCGTCCGTCCGTCCATCTGTCTGTATGTCTGTCCGTAGACACTTTACGCATGGTGCGATAACTCAAAATTTTTCTATCCGATCGGAACCAAATTTTGTATAAGAATACAGATCGAGTTCAAATATGGGTTTGATCCGAGTTTTTTTTACGGAGTTATGGCCCTTTTTCGACTTCGAATTCACCCATGCTGTCATAACTCAAACAATTTTTATCTGATCGGAACCAAATTTGGTATGCGAGTTTCAGAGCCCAAAATACAGATCGAGTTCGAATATGGGTTTGATCCGATTTATTTTAAAGGAGTTATGACCCTTTTTTCGAATATAAAATTAAAAAAACAAAAATCCGATGCTATAACCGAAGTATATTTTGTCCGATTGTGTTCATATTTGATATGTAGGTTTATGATGACACGCCCCTCATCTGTATAGTTTTTGGTATTGATTGGTTGATTGGTTTAGAAAATAATTAACCCTTTTAATACACACATGCTATCCAATGCAATAAGTTGAACATATTTCTTCTGATCTGCCTCATATTTCTTACCTAGGTTTTTCTTAGCACGTTCTTCGTCTGTATGGTTTTTGGTATTGTTTAATTAACCCTTTTCACTCTTATGTTTACTTAGAATTCACCCAAGCTGCTATGACTCAAAACATTTTTCATCTGATCAACACCAAATTTGGTATATGAATTTATCACCCCTAAATACAGATCGAGTTCGAATATTGGTTTGATCCGATATATTTTAACAGAGTTATGACCCTTTATAATTCAAGTAATTACTGCTGGGAATTTTAAGAGAACATATCTCACAGACCATGTGTGTTATTGAAATAAGTTAATTATCACTATTGACATTAGATATTGCATTCTATAAAGCCTGATAGTGGTACCACTGGCTGCAAATTTGTTTATAATAATGTTAAATTGATTGATGGCTATCTGGTGGAGTTCTGTTTTCTGTGCAATATTAAGTTAACCCCTTTGTTGAAACAGGTTCATTACATTAGTTAATGTACACACTATAGGACACCTATTCTAAAATATTAAATTGGAACAGTCCATTGTTACTTTGTAGGGATGTTTTACAGACATTGTTGTTTACAGACACTGTTGTCTTATATTAGACAAAAATTAATCCACACATTCCTTAGTTCCATGATATGATGTCATTGAAAATGATTAACCCTCTCCACACATCATATAGTCCAGGAGATCGACCCCAAGAAATAACAAATGTTGCTCATTTTGACGGACAAGTGCTATCCGGTCTAATTTTGTAGTAAAATATATGTAGATTACGAAAATCCATGATAGCAGTGGTGAATTTGTAGCTTAATTGGCGAAAAACGTGTTTTTATTGACCTACCCGACGATCGAAAATGAAAGAATTTTCCGACGACGTCATAGTACTACTAGTAGTCCGGGAGCTAATATGGGTACCCTTGCACCCCATGGGACTTAACTTCTCCCCACTCATTTTGTTCCTTATTATGTCCTTCAACTTTTAAGCAATGTTAACAAGAAAAAAAAGTGACCGTATAGACTCCAGACAAAATGGCGTCCATCATGGCCGCCGTTTTTCAGACCAGATCCTAAGTCTGTTTTATGCAAATTATAGCGGTGAAAATCTTGTAAAATGTATACAAATGTATATATTTTCGTGAAGCTAAGACATAATGTCACTTTTTTGGGGCAAAATTGAAACTCACCATCCAAGATGGCCACCAAAATGGCCGCCGGAAGTTGAAAATATGACTTTTTTTACAAATATCTTCTAGATCGATTCATGCTGTTTGGAACTGGTTCAGTAATGCGACTTTATTTTGTATAATAACTGATCATAGGGGCAATTAAATATGCACTTTTTGGAGGTCCTAGCCCCTTCCGTTCCCTCAAAATTTGAATTTACAGAACGCGGTATAAAATTTCACAAAAAAATCACAATTGGGATTATAGGCATATTTTAACAAGAAATGAACAGAGCTTTGTAATGTAATTGATCCATATGATTATACCTATGAATATTCCAACTCACTGGAACCAAAATTCTTACTTTGGCTCAAAATAGCTGCCAAAATATGGAAAATGGTAAATATTGCCCCAGCGTGTCCTGCAATCGATTAAAAGTTGTGGATGATGTACAAAATTGGCTATTCTGCCTTCTATACATTGAATACTAACATGTCTGATGTACCATGGTTTATTGTTACTATTGTCACCACTGACATCACCAAAAATATTGGACTAATTTTCTCTCAAAAACTTGACTTAAATATCGGCAAAAATTAACTTTTCATGTTTGGACCTTTTTTTCAATTAAAATGTAACTATCTTTGGGTTGAAAGGTGTTTATTGTTTTGGTCTATATTAAATGTGTCACACTACGGGATTTATAGACCAAATTGTTCGCCCGATTTTCACAGAACAGTATACTCTCATTAAGTAGACATGGATAAACTTTTTATATGCAGTCTGTGTCAGGGAGGACGCAGTTATATAGGGGTGGGTGTAATATAGTGTGTCATTATGACATATTTCTCGATGGGTTAATATATAATGCTATGCTAATTATGGTCTGAAATGACTAATATCGAGATTTATGGTGACCATTCAACGTTTGATACCATTTGATGTCCCGATGGGGTATATTTTAGAAGTTCTGACACGTCACCAAGCTTCGGTACATGTCACGAAACTTCGGTACATAGGGTGAAAAACCGCCACAGATTTGGGGTTAATGATGCAAGGTCACATTTTTCGCCAGATTTCGACAGAAGTATATGCTCTCATTAAGTAGACATGGATAAACTTCTTGTATGTATCACTGTGTCAGGGAGGAAGCAGTTTAACATATAGGGTTGATGTAATATAGTGTGTCATTTTGACATAATTACACCATGGGTTAATATATAATTCCATGATAGTTACGGTCTGAAATGACTGATATCGAAGTTTATGGTGACCTTCGGTAAATTGGATGAAAAATCGCCACAGATTTGGGGCTAACGATGCGAGGTCAGATTTTGACGGAACTGTATACTCTCATTAAGTAGACATCGATAAACTTCTTATATGTAGCCCTGTGTCAGGGAGGGAGCAGTTATATAGTAGGTGTAATATAGTGTGTCATTATGACATATTCCTCGATGGGTTAATATATAATGCGATGCTAATTATGATCTGAAATTATTAATATCCGGGTTTCTGGTGACCATTCAATGTACCATATGATGTCCTATGGTGGTATATTCCTGGAGTTCTGACACGTCACTAAGCTTTGGTACATGGCATGAAGCTTCGGTGCATTGGATGAAAAACCGCCACAGGTTTGGGTTTAAGAATGCATTGTCAATTTGTTTTTTGCCACAGCGCTGGGAGATAAGTACCCAGGGCCACATGTTTCTTCTGATTTTGATAGTACTGTATACTGTTATTAATAAAGATACACCTTGATTAACTTCATGTTGAATGAACCGGTCACAGTATAATTTTCTATTATTGAACATTTAACTTGAATGTCACGAATAATCGGGATATTCATGTTTTTGTTTCGACGCCGACTGTATGCATAAATATGATTTAAATATAGTAATATATGAATACTAATTAATGTATCTAAGCTTCGTATCTATAGGTTACTAACACCTAATTATTTTCCATAGGCGACAGTGTTAACTAAAAGTACCACCGGCTATGGGTTAAGCCTATTTGAACTTCAAGTGGTCAATTTTCCCTTTAATAGAACGTCATCCGCTGCACAAGTGTGTTACAACAAACGTGCCCTTTTCGGTATTTTTTTCAAACGATAATGTTGCATTTCCACAACTACCCCATTTACTGCACAAAAATCAGCAGCATAAACATATCCAGACCACTTCCGTAACTTCTGGACACCACCAGACTCTTCCTGGACATCTAAACATACACAATCGCCATATTTACGTAGGCTATGATTTCTGTTCCCGATTAGGGATATTTCCCTCAATGATAATCAACCAATCAGCAGCCAGATTTTTTTGTTATGCTGACTCGAGTTTCAAGAAGCGTAACTCTATATAATTAGTTGCTTGTAACATATAATTGTAAAGAAAATCGAACTTTGATCGTGTAAACCGCGCCAATTTTACAAGAAAAGCTTTACTGTGATACGATAGAAATATAGGAGTCATTGGACATCCTATTATCTCCCAGTGGTCCTTTGACACACATACCCCATTTTAAAATTGACCATTTTTTTGGGGTAAGAAATAACACCGATACTCGATTCCTGATAACTCTGGAAGCACAGTTTAGTAGAAAGATACTAATGTCTCATGTCATGCTTGTTATATACATATATACTGCACAGTGTCGCATGGCCCATGTCCATCCACTCTCTAATCGGAATATTATTACCACAAATGTGACCACACCCAAAATTCAGGGTTTTTCATCATAATTTAATTTGTAAAATCCGACTCGCGTACATAACGCACAGGATAGAAAGGCATATGTATACGTTTTGAAAACTAGTTACGTATATCTACCATACGCCTTAAGGAATTTATCTAATTTTGAACAGTACAATATTTAATTGGATTTGAATTAGACCACCCCTCAACTTTGAAAACAAGTAGAAACCTTCTTAAATCCATTTAAAAACATTGTAGAAGCCAAGTTGTAAATTATTTAACAATATTAAAATAATTATGGTGAATTTAACCTTAAAATATCATACTAAGATGAAATGGTTGCAATTTTGACGATTTTGCGTAAAAAAAATGGTAAAAAAAAAATGGTAAAAAAAACACATTGAAATTCTTCAATTTTTTTAGCACAATTAGTTATTTAACATTATTAACACAATTACTATTCAACTTAATCACCAAAATCATACTAAAATGAAATCTTTACACATTGAAAAAAAAAATGAAAATTTTGGGCTTAAAATGTAGAAAAATGCCCAAAATATAAAAAAAAAACAAAGAAGGCTACAAATTTGTTCTTGCTATCATGATTTTTCTTCATTACCATACCTAAAACATTAAAAATAACATGGTCGCAGCTTGTCCGTCAATATGAGCAACACTACCTCCCGATCTCCTGGACTAATATGGTTTTGATGCTTTTCATTTGATCATTTTCCTATATTATGTCCAGGTTGATGGTGATCCACTTTTGATTTGCATGGATTTGGGATTAAAATTAAACCATTCCATAGACACATATTATGCGATAAACAGATATAATATTATCCCTTTCACTTTGATCCAGGTTCAGTAAGGGTTTCAATAAATCACCAATTGAATATACATCATTAGAGGAAATGTCTTATTTTGAAATTCCCTCAATTGCATTTGGGTTCCAGTGTAATATTAATGGTGCTGGTATTCTTGAGACTGACTTATTGTATGGGTTTCTAACTTCAATGACATGCTTTTTATAGACTATTTTGTGTTTATCAGTTCATTAGTTTGGGTAAGATTAACCCCATTCTATCCGATTTGATAACTCAAATATTTCCATTGATTATGTTTATACATGTAGTTCTTGGCATAGTTGACAGGAACACACCCCTATTAAACCTGCATAGTGAGGGTCATTTGGTTTATTTGCTTAAAAATATTAACATCCTACACCAATCCTGTTGACACAAAATGATAACTAAATATTTTTCACACGATCACTATATTATTAAAGTGTGAATTGTTGAAACTTTTGCACTCATGAAAAGGTTGGTGTAAGGATTTATAAAATTTATAAAAATAGCTAATCGCTATCGCCAAGGTATGGGTTAAACATCTGCCGATCGTAATCGGCCTCTCGTTTTAATATCGGATTTATCATCTTTTTATGTTTACCCATACCATAGTATGGTAAACATAGTGTCGTTGTCCGGATTGACCACTCGTCGTGCGTCCGTCCGTCCGTCTGTCTGTAGACACTTTACGCATGGTGCGATAACTCAAATAATTTCTATCTGATCGCAACCAAATTTGGTATGTGAGTTTCTCAGCCCAAAATACAGATCGAGTTCAATATGGGTTTGATCCGACTATATTTAACTGAGTTATGGCCCTTTTTCGAAAAAATATATTCACTCAAAACAAAACAAAAACTAAATTTTTTTTAGATTGATTTCCTTGCTCAATTTAACAAAACAAAAAAATGAAAATGAATAAATAAATAAAAATAATATTTATTACACACTTAGACGTGATTTATAAGGATTTCTTGGTGAGTTAAAAGTGATACTAGTAATGTCACACCTGTGAATTACGTCACCGGTGAGAGCACGCGATTTTGGACAGTTCCGCTCTAAGCCGTAACTATTTTCACTTTCTGCAGCCCAAACATGGTTGAAGTTGAACAGAAACGAACTGCTAACGATGATGCAGAAGCAGTTTATCAACTGGTAAAATGAAGAAGAATCTTACCTATTATCGACTCCGATGATTCGGACGATGTCATATATATTCCAGTCAAATGAACTATGAACAATTCCATGTGAACAATAAATTTATCCAGTTCCGAGCTGAATTTCCACGTGTTGCTCTTCGAGAGTTTGTTTACGTCGATGATTAAAATATCGTCACTTCGAAACTTATCTTTCTACTTTTAGCACGATTTCCAAACATTTCCTGTATGAACCAACATTATTTACACACACCATCAGAATCTTCACAATATCCCGTTCCAAGTGCCATGCTTGTTCGGTCAGAATAAACACAATTTTTACAGAAAATTTCCGAAACTTTAAAAAATGAATCGCATCAAATTATGAGGTCAATCGGTATCGTTACGTCACAATTATTTAAATTTTGTGTCCATCCGCGTAACTGCACGCGCAACTGTACGTTGGGGTTCAAAATGGGAGAATCAGCTGATCTGGGCTTATTTTGTCACATTTTCTCTTTAGAATTAGCAACTTTTAGTGGTTGAAAGTGTGTAATAAACAGAATAATCAATTGGTTTCGATGATTACGTGGCATAATTCACTCGGGCGGGTAGCCGGTCCTATTGGTAAAACCCTCGTTCGCTCCGCTCACTCGGGTTTTACCAGGCCCGGCTCCCCTCGTGAATTATGTCACGTAATCATCGAAACCAATTGATAACTCTCTATATAATAAAATATTTTTTGTTTAAATAATAAAAAAGATAAAAAAATTTAAAGTAACAAATTTTTTAAAACTAACACCATTATAACTCTGCGAAGGGTACCCCGAGTCACCACACCAAATTTGGTTTAAATCGGTCCATAATCTTGTGTTATGTACTGGTAAATTTGTTTGGAGCGACTTTAACCCTTTGAAGCCGAGAGACCGGAATACCGGTCCAATCCTTATATTCCTATATCCCGGGAGACCGTAATACCGGTCCGGAAATCAGACAATATTTGAAACGAAATTACAGCTCAATAAACGCACATATCAACTAGAGTTGTATTTCTACTTTGCACACACGTGTCGCATGTTTACCCACGTGACTTTGATCAACAAACTGACGACAGATGGTATGTTTCTTCGTGCATGCGCAGAGGCCTATTTCAAGAAAAAAACCCCGCTTTTTATCGTCGGAAAAGGGGAAGTATTTCATTAGCAATTTCGCGATCAAAGCCCAAAATAACTAGAATAGTGCTTCTATACTTTGCACGAATGAGTCACATGTTCACAACTCTGATTTTAGCAGCCAAATTGGAAACAGGGAATCTGTTTCTTCGTGCAAGCACACATGCAGGTGCATTTTGAGAAACGCCTTCTATTGTAGGCAAAGTGGAAAATTTCGTTATAAATATATAGCGCGACCAAAGGAAGCCACAATATATTTATATGCATGAACATGTATATTGAACGTGGAATAGACTGTCTGGTTGAAATACATTGTGACATATTTCACAGCACACTTGTTCAGTTAGCATAGTAGATTGCCGTATAGTTGAGCGTGTATACATGTATATACGTCCCAATTAAGAGCTTTATGAGATACGTCGTCGAAACACTATATAACGTCAGGCGCCTCGGGTTGGGGTCATTTTAACGTTCAGGACGTCATGGTTCAAAGGGTTCAACCCAATTCACTAATTCCATCCCATGCCTTTGGACTACTTAGCTATTGATAAGGCTATATTATTTTCTGATGTCTCTTATGCCAATTGATGTGCAAATGATCTGATAAAGAAATCTATGGTATCTAATTTAAAATAAAGATTCAACAATAAACATCACATGGTATTTATAATTAACAGCAGACTTGGACATCTGTGCTGTAGAGATGTTCTGAGGTCATTACGTGCGCTCGCGCAACAGTATGGCGATCAGTCAGATTCGTAGGTTGGTGTCACCCTACCGATTTCACTCCATGACGTCACCCTTACGCAGTACATGCCGGCGACGTTACGGAGTAGATTATAGAGTTGACGCCCTTGACACTGACTTCCGTTACTAGCTCGTTGCTATATAAACAAACCAGCGATGTGGCTTTTGTCGAAAATTGACAGTCAGTACATTCGCCCTGTATACATGTACTTTCAGAAAATACAAAACACCACAACGTTATACCCCACCAATGTCAGTGTCTCGATATCATTTGATCAAATTTCTTGACATGAAACCGCGACAGACACGGCGTGAAATACATCGCATTGAGTAAACAATTTCCCATTGTTTCAATTCAACTTCAAGATCGCGGTAATATCAAAACCGCAATTTGTAAGTGGTAAACATGTGAAAAAGACATCAGGTACATGCAGAAACTAATTGTTGTGCATATTTATTTCTATTTGAGATGGCAATTTTTAATGTTTATCAGTATTTTTAACGATAAGAGTGATGGTAATTGGGGGACTATATTTTATCTAGCGCATTAAATTTAAAATAAAAAGTCGTGAATTGGCTGAGTGTTTTCTATGGCCGCATATTTCGTTGATAATTAAGAGTCATTTGTTTGTCTAAATAAAATTTTTAAGTTCGAAGAGCATTAGAATGGGGATAACAGTGTGGTGTGATTTCGGAAAGGTACATGGCGAATATACTGTGGCAAATACCCGTTAATGTATTAACTAAATTAACATTAAATTAAATTAAATTAAATAAATTAAGTAAAATACAGTGAAATTATTTTTTAAATTATTTTTTATTACATTTTTCCGCACGTTGGCATCTCTCTGAGTGCATTCTAGTTATAATTGTTATTGGTTTAATAGAGAAGTCAGTGTTCAACATAAACAATTCTTGTGATTTGTTGACAGCTCTGCTATATAATTGATATTAATGGGTCAGCAGTGAGGTGGCTTATCTGTATACTATATTGTTGGTAGAATTTGATACATTATTATTGTAAACTTAAATTGGACTCTCTTAACCCAAGTATTCCATGTCCAGGCCCAGGGACCAGCCTAGACCAGATTTTCAGGGCGAAATGACTTCGCCCTACTATAAAAATAAGGCGAAGTGGCCGTTCTATAGGGCGAA
Organism: Siphonodentalium dalli; assembly: GCA_032622095.1. Classification (NCBI taxonomy): domain Eukaryota; kingdom Metazoa; phylum Mollusca; class Scaphopoda; order Gadilida; family Siphonodentaliidae; genus Siphonodentalium; species Siphonodentalium dalli. Next base: position 64,152,806 of record CP136067.1, on the reverse strand, counting down.
GTGAGTCTACAAAATTTAAATTGATCAGTACTACGACAGGAATCGCTATAGAACGAAAATAGGAGAGATGACATATGTCAATTAAACTTATGAAACAATGGTTGAAATATGGAGTCATTATGTTCACTTCATGACCCTAATAACTATTAATAATACCAAACATAATTGTGAGAGGATAGCAGCATTTTATATCGTAATTGTGGGAGAATGACAGGATTTTATTTCATATTTTTCGGGTTTTAAAAAATGCCAACAATATATCAAACCGAAACGAAACGAAATCATGAACACTTTTACTGCGCTCTGTTAGTAATCCCGTTTGAAATTTTAATATGCTTCACAAATGAATTTGTTTTAAAATTTCTTTAACCAAACTCCATAGAGGGAGTGATGAATTGACACATTGTGAGAGGTGTGAGTTGTAATCTTCATTGTAAGGTGTGGTAATCACGGTAATCTAAAAATAACAACAACCAGATTAACACTTGAGGTCCGACGATGTTTTCACAGGTGCCAGTAATCAGACTCCGTTGTCAACATGCTTCCAGATTGGAGCAATACAGGTGTTAATTGTTTTATAACACCCTGATACACCCTGATAGTGGAGTATTGTGTGCAATCACAGTTGACAGTTGTAAATTATCATAAATTATTTGGGGCATTTTGCCGATTTTCGTCAGTCAACTTTGGAATTTTCAGGGCGACTTGAACTTCGCCCGACTGCAAAAATAAGGCGAAGCGGACGGCGCTAGGGCGAAGAAGTCGCCCACATCGCCCTCTCGGCTGGTCCCTGTCCAGGCCCCCTTTCACATTTAACCCAAGGCTGTGGTGGTTTAGCTGTACCAGTGCATTCTCTTATATAAATGCGAGTGACCCATAAATTCCAATAATTTGTGTTATGTACATTTGTCTATAGGGGTGGGAAGATACACCGATGCACCAGTGTATCGCGATACGGTAACATACGATGCATGCACCGATACAAATCCTTAAATATTGTCGTATTGCGATACACGTATAATTCATAATAAATGTTTACTGTACGAAAACTTCGAAAAGCATAGTCACTTGATCGGCTATTAAGATATATCGAGAGTTTCAGTCCTAAAACAAAGTTAAAACAAGACTTTGCATGTGCATATATAGCTTCGCGCGAAAGTGATGAAACGTACTATAATGTGTCCGTGCTGCACGTGCATCGCGTGTTTGATTAGAGCCGGTGCATATTTACGCCACATGGCACAATTGATATATAACTTCCCGTTTCGTTTTCGGAAGCACATGTCACGTGCGATCGTAGCTGACGCACAACTGCCTTCTAAATATACCGGTACTTTCCGCGGTACCCTTCATTTTGACCGCGTAATCGCGTGTCACTCGAACTCAATTCGTATAGTTACGAGTCCAGTGGTCTGAATCTAGTACATTGTATTTAGAGTTACTCCTCTTACATTGGCAGCTCCGCGTTTTGTGATTTATTAACAAGTGATTTCAAGCATGATCACTTACGGACTTTCTTTGTGCAAGTCTTGATTACCCGATTTTGTGGTCATCGTCCTTGAACTCTTGAGTTTCAACATCCGTTTTTATGTTTACCCATACCATGTATGGTAAACATAGTGTCGTTGTCCGGATTGACCACTCGTCGTTCGTCCGTCCGTCCGTCCGTCTGTCCGTCCGTCTGTCCGTCCGTCTGTCCGTCCGTCCGTAGACACTTTACGTGTAATGCGATAACTCAAACATTTTTTACCTGATCAAAACCAAATTTTGTATATGGGGGTTTCAGCCCAAAATACAGATCGAGTTCGAATATGGGTTTGATCCAACTTTTTTGTACAGAGTTATGGCCCTTTTTCGACTTAGAATTCACGCATTCTGCCATAACTCAAACATTTAAAAAAAATTGAAAAACTAACACCATTATAACTCTGCCAAGGGTACCCCGAATCACCACACCAAATTTGATTAAATCGGTCCAAAATCTTGTGTTATGTACTGGTAAATCTGTTTGGAGCAACATTAAATCCAATTCACCAATTGCCTTTGGACTTATGCCAATGTGCAAATAATCTGATACATAAGGCTATGGCATCTAATTTAAAATAAAGATTCAACAATAAACATCACATGCTATTAACAGTAGACATGGACATCTGTGCTGCTATATAATTGATATTAATGGGTCAGTGGTGAGGTTGCTTATCTGTATACTAGGACACATTATTATTGTAAACTTAAATTGGACTCTCTTAACCCAAGTATTCCATGTCCAGGTCACACCTACACATTTAACCCATGGGCTTGCTGGCTGTGGCGGTTTAGCATTACAGATTCTGTACCAGTGCATTCTCTTATATAAATGCCAGTGACCCATAAATTCCAATAATTTGTGTTATGTACATTTGTCTATAATAGTACATAACAGTATACTCTATAATTGAACACCAAAACTCTCATTTATCCGATCATATTAAATTTTTATCGCCAAGGGATGGGTTAACATCTGCCGATCGTGATCGGCCTCTCGTTTATGTTTACCCATACCATAGTATGGTAAACATAGTGTCGTTGCCCGGATTGACCACTCGTCGTTCGTCCGTCTGTCCGTCTGTCCGTAGACACTTTACGAGTAATGCGATAACTCAAACATTTTCTATTCGATCGAAACCAAATTTGGTATGTGAGTTTCACAGCCCAAAATACAGATCGAGTCCGAATATGGGTTTGATCCGATTAATTTTAAAGGAGTTATGACCCTTTTTCGAGAAAAAAAATTATAAAAAAAAATTCAATTTTTTTTAGATTTAGCTCCTTGCTAAATTTAGCATATACAAATATTAAATTTTGTTTGAACTTTTAATAACAATAAAAAAAAAATTTAAATAATAAAAAAAAATTGACACTTTCATTTATTTTAGTTTTATACGATTAATTAGGTGTGATATCCTGTTTTGAAAATATGAAGATTTTATTGCAATAGTTTCATGTAATATAATGATATCAATAAATTACCATGTGATCATCCAACATCCAGAGTATATGAGAGGATTTTTATAGATGTTGTCATTCCAAGTGAAATCTGTTATGAAATGAGTGATGACATATGATACTGAGCTCTGGTGGGTCAAGCAAGATAAACAACACTGGTGGCTGGCTGTTTGTTTATTTTAACTGTCAAATTGATTAATGGCAGCACAATTCTTGAAATTTCATTACAGGGTGAGATAAGGGCCCCTCACCTATATAAGTGTCTTCTAAATTCCATTAATTTGCTTAAAAAATAATTAACCCTTTCCAAGGTTTCCATAGACACATGCTATAATGTACATGGACTCTTCCTCATATCTCTTAATATCTATTGGGTATCTTTGCACACTATTCACTTCTATCAATTTTGGTATTGACTGATTAATTGTTTTTGAAAAATATATTAACCCTTCAGACACGTGCTTTCAATTTGAAATTAAAACAACAGCTGATAGCCAATATGATTTATCTATGCAATGGGAAACAGGCAGATAAATATACATGACTATTGTAAGTGATGACTTGTTTTGAAAATCAATATGGTAGATGTTAGTATTTCCAGGAACCTTATTTTCCCATTTGTTCACATTTTCATGGTTGATTGAATTTTAGGGGCCACAGAGCACTTAGAAGATTAACATTGAAGGTTGTGGCTTTTGGTGCCCATTAAGCTACCGTACTTGTAAAACATTGTAATGTGTGAAACCATTCAAATGAGGGCTAAACTACTTTCTTTTATATGAACGATTTAGTGGTCATAGGGGCCAGCATCCCCATCATATTATGTCTGTATAACATTATATAGATAATACTTTTGAATTGTATAAACTACATATATTTTTGAAAACCATACACCCCTGTTAGGGACCTTGTCCAATTCCGACGGAGTTTCCGTCGGTGATCGGAGCTTTTAATCGGAGTTTTAATCGGAGTTTTCTCCCTCATCATCGGAATTTCTTAGATTGGATTTTTTTCTCCGATCAAGAACTCCGATCAATTCCGGTGAAAATTCCGATGAACTCTGAACAAAACTCCGATGAAATCAGAGTTTTTCTCCGATATGAAAACTACGATGTTAAAACTCCGATTTAATCAGATTTCATCGGAGTTTTCTCCGATATCAAAACGGCGATGTGATTTGAGTTTTGTGTAATAATTTCATTTTTATTTATGCCAAACTTCCTCTGAAAAGTTGAGAAAGTCACCAGAAAAAGTTGAACAGACGGTTCGTTTAGGGGGAAATCCTTGTGATGAAGGGAATACACATCCCATCTCCGATTATAATTTAAACTTTTGCGGAGAAAACTGGAAAAATCTAGCTTTAATATCGAGTAAATCATAACATTTTATTACGTGATTGTTGGTTGCGTCATTTTCAGTTTGTCGCTTTCGCAAAACACGTTGTTTATTTATCTGGTGCGATGGTATTACTCGTCTCTTAAATATGAATAATCCCTACGATTCCCAATATCAATAAAAAATAAAAATAAATCCAACTTCCTTATTTGGGTGAGGCTTGATTCTGCCGTCACTGGATTGGTCCGGCTCTTCCATCAATTATACAGGCTCTTCCAATAACCTCCCGATTTATCCACTCTTCCGGTTTGCAACACAACACACACACGTGGTTTTCACTCGACCGAAGTTGAATTAAGAATCGCAAAGTTGGTTCAAACGATATAATTATTCAGAAAATGGCAACAAGAAATAGATCTTTGGTTTGTTCAGGCGGATTTGGAAACATTAGAAGACAATTTCAGTACTGATACCAGTACGTTGTAATACCTGGGTACCGGTATGTCATTGAAAATGGAATAATTATTTGCACCCCCAGCCGGGATTGAAATGGATTATTCCATATTAAACTGCACTTAGCGATATAAACTATATTTGCAACATCGTCGGATTCTGAGAATACCGTAAACCCAGTGTATTTCAAATCTTGTATATGCACCCAATAATATACTTACCAGTAGATATCATATTCCACCGGTTCAAATCCTGCACGCATATAATTATACTGTCGACATAAATTTCGACTCAGTATATCATATAAATTCATCTGATATTATAATTATTACGGAGATGTTTACGTCGACTGATAATTATAGGCCTATTTTAGCATTGCGCGAATATGGTTTCTATTTATGGGGAGGTTATTTCCTCAGCGAAGCGGAAATGGCCGAGTCGCTGAGAATGGACGTAACCGCACTTGAAGAACGGGAACTCCGATATAAAACTCCGATTGAATCGGATGATTTTACCGACAACACAGCGAAAAATCTCTGACGGAATCGGAGTTTTATACCGATACAAAAACTCCGATTGCCATCGGTATCGGAGATCGGAAATATCCATCGGAAACACCGATTCCGACGGAAACTCCGTCGGAATTGGACAAGCTCCCTTATGAAACACTTAATCTTATTTAATACACAGGTCAGATCTGATCTTATATCTGTCCATGTTTGATAAACAAATAACTGGGGAGAATGGGGGAAGGGGGGGGGGGTAATTAAAGTACCATTTAAATATGAGATGGAATCCCCTACATATATGTCGTTCTAAGCAGTCTGGCTTGTCAACAATTATAATTTCTCTTTAGAAGTGAATAATAAATTTTGAATATCTGGCATGTCAAAAGTGGCAAAGATAGGGATTTATCACTTTTGCTTCCAATGAGTTAACTTAAACTCCTAAACATGTCCTCCGAAATCACTAAACCATTGGATCTCACAGTGAGAGGTCCTTGTGTGAATAGGGACAGAGTTATGAGATTTAAAACTACTCCACCCCAACCCAAATACTTTAACCCTTTCTTAAGACAAATTATTTGAGCTTTTGATTTCAAGTTGGGTACTGATATATGGATTAATTCCTGTGATCATATCTTTGACAAATGATCAGTTATGGCTAGTCGCTATCACCAAGGTATGGGTTAAACATCTGCCGATCGTGATCGGCCTCTCGTTTTAAATAAGCTTTGTAAATGTAATGGCGTCTACGGAGCCAGCAGTTGAGATTCCTCAGCAATCGCAGGAAAAATTCATTATAAAACCCAAACCCGCAGACAAATACAAGTCTAAAGTTTGGCAGCACTTCGGTTTGTTAGCTACCCTAGTAAATGGGATAAAGAGTGTTTTCGACTGCTGGCGATATTATAAATGCTCAGCGCTCAATGCTGAACTCAGAAAATGTTGACACTTTAATTTTTTTGAGAAAGAACCTGCGTTACCATTAACTTACCAATAAATAGTCGATCTTGTATTTACTGTTTTAGAGTAGATCAGACTCATAATAACTATTGACTTGTTTGAAAGTTGTTTCAGTTGCAAGTAGGCACAGTAATGCTATTTGCCCTAATAAGCTTGTGTTTGAGTTGTCATGTTTGATTTGATTAAATTCTGAAACAATGTCTGGAGTGTATCTATGTAGTATGTATATATGTATCTAGATACGCACTCGTATTGCGAACGGTGTATCGAGATATGTATCGTATCGTGGCACTAGCGTATCTTCCCACCCCTATTTGTCTATAATAGTACATAACAGTATACTCTATAATTCAACACCAAAACTCTCATTTATGATTCCGATCATAGTAATTTACTATCGCCAAGGGATGGGTTAACATCTGCCGATCGTGATCGGCCTCTCGTTAGATTTAGTTTGCGCCGGCATTTTGTCTTGTTGCTTACCTGTGATCGCCGTTTGTTTCTCAAAATCCTGATGAAAAATGCCCCTCATGACGTACCGATCCATAAGTCGCAGGAAGTTTTTAATAAGGGAAATTGGGTTAGAAAGTTGCGACTTATACATCGGCCGGTACGGTAAATGGCGAAATTACAGATAAATCGGTCTTCATATATTTAATTATTTACTGGGTTTCCCCCATAGCAGCTACCGGACCCATTCCCCCGACCCCTAGCGGAAACCCTGGTTATTATAATATATAAATTATTAAAATTCCTGGAATTTCAGGTTTTTCGTCAAAATCATACTTCTTTATTTCATGATTTCTTGATTATGGTGATTTCGGCTGTGTTTCACTGCTGTAATATATTCGGTACTTGTAACTGCTGATTTTAATAGGTATTAGCGAAACTCAGAAAATGTACCAAGGCACAGGAAAAGAAATACTCTGAAATACCAGTGGGATAGGATTAGCAGATAAAAAACCAAGATTATCTTTGCATTGCAAAATCAATCATTTAGCAACGACTGGTAATATCAACTGGTTGCCAACCAGACTTGGTGAAATTAAATTGTTTTTTTTCTTCTGTCAAACTTCCCAATGTTAGTCTAACACGATTAGTGTGGTAGTTTCGACCCATTTCACACATTTTTAACCATACATGCCGTTGTGGGTGAGCCAAAGTCTGTTGTGCATTTTTTTGGCTCTGTCTGATGAAGACACCGGGGAAGCTGATGTGTCTGGCTAACGAGCTGTTAGTGCATACCAGTTTTACACCTGTTTTTACCTGAGTGTACCTGAGAATCGAGGTGTGTTTTTAATGATGTATTGCCAGGTTGAAATGAGTCTTCAGTGTTCTCAAATATCATATAAAACATCCATTGGAACTCGCGAACATAATGTATACCTGTGTTATAACTTATTATAACTCTCCTTCATGCTGGTTTGACAAGATGTGCTTTAAATCTCTTAAGGCCTCACCAATGTGAATGATCATTCATCATGGTAATTAAGGTGTTTATAGATGGCTTTGAGTAAAATCATTGAGGCTTAGACTGTTAGACATTCTGTGTTGAAATGTGAATGTCATTTAAAAAAAAATAACTGCTAGCACTTATCAAGATGTGTGTGGCTGTATATACCAGTATATATATAATTAGTGTTCTGCTAATAACACAGGTTAATATGAGGCTGTATCACTCTTCCAGACATAAATTATTCACTTGTCTGGACTCAATGAACACAAATTATTTATTATTCTAATGTCGCAGGCTTTATTTCTATCTCCATATAAGTTTAACTCTGCTGCCCTTTAACTTCATGCGCTGGGTCATTGATGTTCTGCCATTTTTCCAGTGGAAAAATAAACCAGTAACAGGAATGTCCCGAAAACCATAAAACTGACTCCGTAGAATGGCTATTATTACTAACAATCCTGGAACAGCATATACTGTTTCTAATGTGGAGATACATCGGTTCCAATGCACTAATTTCTTAGTTCCTTTTATGAATAATGTAGGTTCCTGCGATTATTTCATTTCCGATCGAATCTGATATTGAATCAAATGCACACTAATATTTGCGAATTAAATTGAGTATCGAATCAAACATTTATCATATATTGGACAAGGCAAGAAATTCCACAACTAAGGGTAATTATACCTCCCTTTTTAGCACAATTTAGTCAATTAGCATGGTCTACAGGCCATACCGTTTGTCTAATGATATTAAAATTTGTTATGGATGTTGACATTGACATACAGATGGGAACAATTAAGTTATCTTGAGTTCATTCGGCCACTGTTGGCCATCTTGGTTTTCAGTATTAGACAATATAAATCCATTAGGATGGGCTACAGGCCGTTCCGTTGATCAGATCATTATGAAATTTGCCAATGCTGTTGACATTGACATGTAGATGGGAACGAGTCATTTTTGTGGTCATTCAGCAAAATACAAGGCCATCTTGGATTTCAAAATTCAATCCATTAGCACGGGGTTAAACTGCTGTACAGTTCTTTTGATCATCATGAAATTTTGCCATGTAATGTTGACATTGATATGTTGATGGGAACGATATGTTTTGGGGTGAATTGGCCAAATAACATCGCTGCCATCGGCCATCTTGGTTTTCAGTATTAAACATTGTAAATCCTTTAGCATGGGCTACAGACCCTACCATTGGACTGATCATTATGAAATTTGTCATGGCTGTTGACTTTGACATATAGATGGGAACAAGTGAGTTTGGGGTCATTCAGCATAAAAACAAGTGACCATCTTGGATTTTACTCTTTGCATGACTAAACCTTTGGCACAACCTACATGTCGCCTCTCTTATTCTATCATCACCAGATCATATGGATGTTTGAGGTGACCTCTAAATGGGAGCCTCCCATTTTTACCGAAATTCATTAAAAAACATGGCTGCCAGCAGCCATCATGGATTTCAAATATGGATCCATCAGTCCGCATTTATTGGAAAATTGTTTTGAAAATTTACAGGCATGTTTAGGGTCACCTCTAAATGGGAGATATCCAGAATTTGAACAATTTTCAATGAAAAACATGGGCATTGGCAGCCATCTTGGATTTTACTCTTTGCATGGCTAAATCCTTCAGAATTCACTGTATGAGGACATTCAATCGTTTTGTTAAATAGCTTGTTCTACATCACATTTCCCCTAACAACTGTATTTTAGATCAACTATTTTGCAAATTAAGTAATGGGACATGGCTGTTGTTTTGTGTGATTTACCAAGCAACTGTACTTCATGGTATGTTGTCTACGGAACACACTAACTTCCTATTCAGGCAATGATACATGTAATTCGGTGCTAGCATCAACTGTGAGTAGAGACGTGGTTCTGAGTTCATTCTTGCCTGCCTGAATAAATTGTACATTATTCCTGTTCAATGAAGCCTAACGTTGACCGAACTGTTGGCACTTGGAATTGTTCTGACTTGACTTTTCATGGAACCTAGAATAATGAGAGACCGCTAGCGTCAGCCTAGTATGCCTAGTGTGCTGCAGTAGGTCTGTACTCAGTACAGACGTATAGCACACATCAATACATTTTATGGACGTATAGCAGCCAAGAGGTTAATAACCAACCATCAAGTATTAGTTCATTCATTTATTCCATCTTATTTATCAAAATGTGAAAACAATTTTACAGCATCAGTATCTATATTTCAGATGAATGAATGACAGCAGTCCATAAACTCAATCCTACATGTAACTTGGTCATAGTTTAATAGCTCCATTCTGCATACACCTCTTATTATTTTACAGGTTGAGAGGGAGATATCAATCATGAAGCTGATAGAACATCCGAACGTACTCGGCCTCTATGATGTGTACGAGAACAAAAAATATCTGTAAGTTACTTTTTCTCTACGTTGTTTATGGCTCCTGTTATAGCCAAGCAGATATGTTATTTCATACAACCAGTACTAAAAGCAGCAACTTATTAGAAACAATATTGGGATTGTTTTAGCTCATCTGATGCAAAACATTTTCTTTAACACTTATTACGACGTAACGTCTATTGGCGTCTTTTCTTTTAGCCTCCATTACATCTTTTATTGTCTTTTTATGTGGCATTCTTAATATTTGAATTTTCAACATTTGAATTTGAGACACAAACAAAGGGTTACAACCGATTTTGTCTTGTTCTGCTGGTAGTTTAGATAATGAAGGGCACATATTATATCTTTCCATCCTTTAGAATAACGTTGACATAGAATATTTGTTTTGGCCGACAAAATGAAAACAAACGATACAGAAACATGTGGTTGCGATGAAGACAAAATTTATTGTCAGCGACGCTTTCTTGTTTAATGTGTTTTACAGGGCGGCAAGGGCAATCTATATGACATCCGACCACTTGAAATTTATATTTATGTTGGATGATGTATTATATCTTAGATGGAGATTTTTTATTTCCAAATAGTGCAATAAAAATATATTTTTTCCCACTCCTAAATCAGTCACAGATTTATCATTTTAATTTAACAAAATTCACACAATCATATGTCTTTATTTGAAGTTTTAATTACATGTATTGTCATATACCGAATAATATTTCTATTGTTAATTTATATAACTGTATATTCAGCATACATAATTGATCCCACATTGATCCATATTCGCAATTGTTCCATACGATGTTCCTCGCAATGCAATTTTTATGTGTACCCATACCATAGTATGGTACACATAGTGTCGACGTCCGGATTGACTACTCGTCGTTCATCTGTCTGTCTGTCTCTGTCCATCTGTCTGTAGACACTTTACACATAATGCGATAACTCAAACATTTTCTCTCCGATTGGAACCAAATTTTGTTTATGGGTTTCTCAGGCCAAATTACAGATCGAGTTTTAATATGGGTTTGATACGAGTTTTTTTTTTCGAGTTTTTTTTTTCGACTTAGAATTCACGCATGCTGCCCTAACTCAAACATTTTTTTATCTGATTGGAACCAAATTTGCTATGTGACTTTCTCAGCCAAAAATACAGATTGAGTTTGAATATAGGTTTGATCTGATTTATTTTAAAGGAGTTATGACCCTTTTTTTCCTTTTTATGTTTACCCATACTATGTATGGTAAACATAGTGTCGTTGTCCGGATTGACCACTCGTCGTTCGTCCGTCCGTCCGTCCGTCTGTCCATCCGTCTGTCCGTCTGTCCGTCCGTAGACACTTCACGTGTAATGCGATAACTCAAACATTTTCTATCCAATCAGAAGCAAATTTTGTATATGGGTATATCAGCCCAAAATACAGATCGAGTTCGAATTTGGGTTTGATCCGAGTTTTTGTTACAGAGTTATGGCCCTTTTTCTACTTAGAATTCACACATTCTGCCATAACTCAAACATTTTGTATCTGATTGGAACCAAATTTGGTATGTGAGTTTCACAGCCCAAAATACAGATCTAGTTCGAATATGGATTTGATCCGATTTATTTTAAAGGAGTTATGACCCTTTTTCGAAGAAAAAATTGATTTAAATTTTTTTTTATTTTTAACTTTTATAATAATAATAAAAAAAATGTCATTGACATTGTCATTTGTTTTCATTTAGATATTGATGATTATGATACAAGTTGATAAAAAGATTTCCAATGTGTCCCTTTAATTTTTTTAAATAATTAAAAACAATTATAACCATTATAACTCTGCCAAGGGTACCCCGAATCACCACACCAAATTTGATTAAATCGGTCCAAAATCTTGTGTTATGTACTGGTAAATCTGTTTGGAGCAACATTAAAACCAATTCACCAATTGCATTTGGACTACTTAGCTTGATAAAGCTATATTATTTTCTGATGTCTCTTATGCCAATGTGCAAATAATCTGATAAAGAAGCCTGTGGTATCTAATTTAAAATAAAGATTCAACAATAAACATCACATGATATTAACAGTAGACTTGGACATCTGTGCTGCAGAGTTATATCTTCAGATGGTCTGATATCATTATAATTGTCATTGGTTTAATAGAGGTCAGTGTTCAACATAAACAATTCCTGTGATTTTTTGACAGCTGTGCTATATAATTGATATTAATGGGTCAGTGGTGAGGTTGCTTATCTGTATACTAGGACACATTATTATTATAAACTTAAATTGGACTCTCTTAACCCAAGTATTCCATGTCCCGGGCACACCTACACATTTAACCCACGGACTTGCTGGCTGTGGCGGTTTAGCATTACAGATCCTGTACCAGTGCATTCTCTTATATAAATGCCAGTGACCCATAAATTCCAATAATTTGTGTTATGTACATTTGTCTATAATAGTACATAACAGTATACTCTATAATTCAACACCAAAACTCTCATTTATCCGATCATATTAAATTTTTATCGCCAAGGGATGGGTTAACATCTGCCGATCGTGATCGGCCTCTCGTTTTTCTTTTAGATTGCTCAATTTAACACACAAAATTATTAAAATATTTTTTTAAAACTTTTATATTAATAATAATAAAAATAAATTAAATTGTCATTGACTTTCATTTGTTTGAGTTTTATACCATTAATTAGGTGTGATGTCCTGTTTTGAAAAGATGAAGATTTTATTGCAATAGTTGCATGTAATATAATGATATCAATAAATTACCATGTGAACATCCAATATCCAGAGTATATGAGAGTTCATTTAATAGATGTCATTCCAAATGAAATCTGTTATTGAGTGATGACATATGGTTCAGAGCTCTAGGGGTGGTTAGATGAAGGTAAAGATAAACAACTGCTCACTGGCTGGCAAATTGTTTAACCTAAAAAGGAATAGTATTATAAAGGTAGTATCCCTCGACACTAGCAATAGACTGGTCCCAAAGTGAATGTGAGAAAAAATTCAAATATGTATGTCATAAAAATCGAATAAATTACCAAACATCTGAAATAAATGCCATAAGATTACGATAATTATTACACATTGACTTCAAATAGTTGATTTTCAATAGCAAGTAGCTTTCTTTAAACAATATGTGAGAACTATATTGTTCGGCTGATTCTCCCCCCCCCCCACCTGATTTGCGCTTCATTTTTTGGTGCCATCACAGTGTCTAGTAAACAAGGATTTCGATTCATCATTCAAGAATAAATTTGTTCTCAAAATTACGGCCAATAAATATAATTTCTCCCATTGTATTTTTTTTTTATCAATCATACTCAGTGTAAAATTGACAAGGTAATTCTTAACATGCAGATAACGAAATGCGCTAAATCATAATTTTAGAAAATGGCGCGTCTTGCACGTGTTCGACCTCGCCACCACAAGCAATTCAAATAAAACATAACATAAGTTTTACGTAGTCAATTCTTAAATTTTTCACATCACAATTTGGCGAATTTACTGGATGCTATCTATTAGTGATAATGCGCAGTGAATGTGAACATTAGTAATCACACAAGAACAACATAATCAGCGCTGACAAAAATGTTTACCCCTCCGAGAACCTCATATGCACCTAATGTTCGTACCGGTACTTGACCCAGTTATGATCGATAGATCCCTGCACATTTTGATGCGTCGATCATGCCCGTCATATATGACATAATATTGTCAAGTCATTTTAAAACGATGGACTGGCTATTAATATCGATAAAAGTATGCGCATTTGAGATATCAAACTAAATAAAAGTTAGCAAGACATCTTTTTTTGAAAAAAGATGACTTTTTTTTTTTAAAGATGACGAAATATAGGTACTACAAATAAATCGCATCGTGTTACCTTGACCTTGATGATGCAATCATGAAATTCGACACTGTCAACATAATTAGGCTATGTTCAACTTATCTAAATAATCAATGCAGCCTATTTATAATTAGTAGTAATTACAGAAAACGAAATTAATGTAGAGTATATACAAAAGCAGCCCATGTACACATTTAATTGTTATTAAATGTTATGATTGCTTCGCGTATTTATAATTTTTGCACTGCAGATTTGCATGGAATTTTCCATTCATATTTCCGCAGGTCTGTATGGACGCTCTTTATTTACCATACAAATATTTCATGAAAAAACTAGGGAATTACTACTAAATTGTTAATGCTAAAAGTATACATATACAGCAGGACCCCCCCCTCCTACTACTCCCCACCCCAAATACTTTAACCCCTTCTTAAGACAAATTATTTGAGCTTTTGATTTCATGTTGGGTACTAATATATGGATTCCTGTGATCTTATCTATGACAAATTATCAGTTATAGCGAATCGTCAAGGTATGGGTTAAACATCTGCCGATCGTGATCGGCCTCTCGTTATGTTTAGTTAATGGTCTGTGTTGACCTATAATTGACGATTATTTTGGTTTCCGGGGAAAGTTTGATTCAATTGTTGTTCCCAGAATAAAATTTTTCTTTTCTAAAAAAGCCACTGGTCAAATTAAGCCACCTTATTCAGGGGGACATGCGGCCTTTATAGCAGCCTTTTATTGTCCCCCAAATTTTTTCGGAGGGCTATTATAATCAGCATGTCCGTCTGTCCACATCCTTGTACGCATGATAACTTGGGAAATATTCACCAGAATTTCTTGATATTTGGTATGTGGTCACATTTGAGAAGACGCAGGCCAAGTTCAAATGTAGTCACGGTCTGACAGTTATGCCCTTTTTATCGACTGAAAAAAATTCAAAAAAAATTCTTGATAGTTGGTACTATATGTGGTTCACATTTGACAGGACGCAGGCCAAGTTCGAATTTGGTCATGATCTGATGACTTTTGATTATGCTCGTTATTCGAATTTGAAAGCTCTGTTTTTGTGTTGTTCACATGGTAACTTGAGCAATAATCAACAGAATAGTCTTGATACTTGGTATGTGGTTCACATATGAAAGGACACAGGTCAGGTTCGAATTTGGTCATGGCCCGATGATTTTCAATGGAGTTATGCCAGTTTTTTTTTTACTTAGAAAGCACTGTTTTCGTGTTTTCGCATAGTACATGTAACTTGAGCAATATTCAACCGAATTTCTTGATATTTGGCACGTGGTTCTCATTTGAGAAGATGCAGGCCAAGTTCTATTTTATTCCATTTAGACATAACATTTGTGTTGTCTCAATGATAAATTGAGTATTCCTTGAAAGAATCTCTTGATACTTGGTGTGTGGCTCACCTTTGAGAGCATGCAGGTCATCATCAAGTTTGAGTAAAATTTTGCCAGAATTTGAATTCTTTGTTCTTAAAAAAAAGTCAACGTCCCAAAAAGCCACTTCGATTCGGGGTCTGTGGGGTCTCTGATCTTTTATTAGTATTGGTAACTCTCTTCTGGACCGTGACAGGTACAGTGTGCTTCATGGGCTCTCCCATATCGATCTTTTATGAAACACTAAAAAACATATTCAAAAAATTAAAGCTTTGCACCCAAGCATCACCTGTCTATTTACAAAAAGGTTCTTGGGATGATGCATAAAAACAAAGAATAGGCAGTGTGTGCAGAAAGGCCCACACTTATCAGCAGTATCCTGTTCCCTCACTGCTGAGCCAGGATGTTTTATCACTCATAACACAGTTGTTATGCAGGTAAAACACAGGTAAACATATCTGGAATGCTTTCATCTTAATTGACCTTTTACCTGGATCTCTTCACTTGCATTGGGTATGACATATGGGGAAAGTAATGACTTATGAGCCACCTGGTTACAATGTGTGTTGCTTTAGCAGGGATAGTTGGAACATACTGGTAGGAGGCTGTATTTGATGTAAATGGTCAGAACATACCAGCAGGAGCCTAGGAGGTTGTATTTGATGTGAATGGTTGGAACATCCTGGGAGGGGTTTGTATTTGATGAGGATGGTTGGAACATTCCAGTAGGAATGTGTATTTGATGTGAATGGTTGGAACATTCCGGTAGGAGTGTGTATTTGATAAGGATGGTTGGAACATACCGGTAGGAGCGTGTATTTGATGTGAATTGTTGGAACATACTGGTAGAAGTGTGTATTTGATGAGGATGAACAGAACATTCTGGTACAAGGGTATATTTATTGTGGATGGTCAGAGGGTGTATTTATGGTGAATGGTCATGGGTGTATTTATTGTGGATGGTTGGAAAATACCTGGAGGTGGGTGTATTTTATTGTGGTTGGTTGGAGCATACTGGGAGGTGGGTGTATTTGATGTGGATGATAGGAATATTCGGGAGGAGGGTGTATTTAATGTGAATGGATGGAACATACGGGAGGAGGGTGTTTTGATGTGGTTGGTCGGAACATACGGGAGGATGTATTTGATGTCAATGGTCGGAACAAATGGATAGACGGAACATATGGGAGGAGGGCAATGGTCAGAATAAACCGGTAGGAGGGTGTATTTTATATGGATGATTGGAATATACCGGGATGGTCGGAACTTGCAGGAGGAGGGTGTATTTGATGGTAGTCCTCAAAAATGGCTTTGTATGAAAATAGCAAAAATTCAAAAATATGCTTAAAATTTCACGGATGGGATAAAAATGTGTGCTATATTGGATGGCCAAAACTAAATGAACATGGAAAAGTAACTTTATTTTGTTACATACACTGCTTTTAGGATGAAGGAGTTGTAGCTGGTTTTAATCACTTACTTAATTACTATCATACGGTATACTGTACTTACTAAGTGAGATAGTAAATAGAGCAATAAACTTTTAAAAATAGTAGAACTAAATGTAAATGAATGGCCCAAGCTTAATCATTCAAGCAATAGTATCACATACATGTAGCTAACATACTACTAATCAATGTGGTGTTAAACATTGAATATCACTTGTGTCAATTTACTCGGCAAATACACAAATCTATCCAGGGTACACACTTTTTATGACCCGTGTAAAATTTGGTTTTCTGTTTATAGTGCAGAATTTCTTTTTCCGGGGTAATATGAATCATGAACTCGCAAAATAGCGTTTTCTATTCGGGGTACACACTTTTTATCGCCTGTGTAAAATGATGTTTTCTCTATTAGCGCTGAATTTCTTTTGGCGTGTAATATGAAACATGAACTCGTAAAATACAGTTTTCTATCCAGGTGGTACTCTTTTTATGTCCCATGTAAATAATCTTTTCTCTTTATTGTGCAGAATTTTGTTTGTTTGTCGGGTGATATGATACACGAAATCACAAAATATTATTTTCTGCCTGGGGTTTTTACTCTTTATGACCTGTGTAAAATGCTGTTTCTTCCATATAGCCTGGAATATATTTTGCATGTAAAATATTTTCCTCATTCTGATGTTGATTATCTTTTGCTGTGTAATATGAAACCCATACTTGTAAATATGGTGTTTTAACTGAGGTATACGCTTATTATACCCTATATAAAACATGCTTACAATATCAGACTTTCTGCCACACGGCAACAGATCCTTTTTGGGTCCTTTTCCCCTAGCCCAAATTTTCACTCCGACATATTCCTATACGCGATCCACAGAATAATGCCTACATCACCTGTATATCTGACACTAAATAAAACCAAATATAATCCAACATCTAATGCAACAATTATTGCATTATTCTGAAAGATGTTGAAGTGGACATTGGTTGATTCTGCCTGGTTAGGTTGCAATTACGTTGTCAAATAACACACTATTCTGATTTATGATTATGTAGAACAGGTCCAGATGTTATCTGCTGAAGGTTGTTCAAGGATATTTCTTGGTATCAAAATGTTTTCATGAATGTAGTGAAGTCGGGACATAGAAATAAATCGCAAATTAAAAAAAATTCCTCTACTTGTTGTTGGCAGCTGTATGAAAAATTGTCAGTGCACTTATTTTATCCACAGATTTAACATGGCATTTTCGTTGAAACTTGGCGGTACCTACAGTATCATTTTTATGCAGTGTAAAATGACAATTTCAATTCTTTGACTATGTCTACTTTGTCTACTTACAGCTATGCTCTAATTAATCGACCCCTTTAACAAGGTTATGGGCCGGTAATGACCACAGTCATACCGCCACTACACCGCCGTCAAGCTGGTGGCACCGCATCCATTCGCGGTGACCCGCGGTATCTGACCGTGGTCGTGTTGGAAGTCCACTGTGGTAATCTAGTCTGTTAGCGGCGTACACCGAGGTAGTATTTTCCGTGACCGCCTTCCACCGCGGTCATTTCCCATGTTAACCGCGATCGAAAAATCTGCTGATAAGAACATTTTTTCACTATTGTTTTTGAAGACACGAGGCTGTGTAAGATATAACGACGATTTTCGATCTGTCTTGTTAAATTCTTCCTATAATTTGCGTTAATATATGAAGAAACTGAAGCTTGCATTCATTACTCGCGTGAAACTAAATTTATTTTAGAGTACTAACGTCTTCAATCATTATAGTTGACGTATATTCAGACATACTTCCAAGTCTACTTGTACGTAACCCATGGAATATTCGGATAGCGAGATTTTAGCGGAATTTTGCAAAATAAACGCGACCACAGGTAAGCCAATGAGACAGAGAATCTGCAAATTCAATTCCAAATATGACGACACAAGCTACTCCAAGGCGATAATAAAATCCGATATAAAGAACTAAACACCACCTCACAGCGTCTTTATTTTATTCTCTGCCCCAGTTGTTTAAGAAAATATTTATCCGAAAATATTTATTAGTATTTGAAAACTCGACACATATAAGCACGATAGTAGGTCACGATGTACTGTAAACAGTGCGCATCCTTGACCTGACGCACTGCATGGGCACGTGCATGATAGACCCACATTCAATGACTGCGGCATAATCCCTTTGATGTGTCTATTTTGCGACATAGTTAACTGCACGTGTTCACAACTTATAATTTCTACTGGATGACGTGACATTTGGAATGATGTTTTAAAGCCCGAAAATGAACATTGTTCAAACACCAACAACCTGTCCTCATATTTAATGAAGCAATAGCGTGAACCCGTGTACATGGATATTTTCAATTTCAAATGACATTGTGCTTTCTAATATCATTTTCTTAAAATTTGAAATGGATAAACGTGAAGTCAAAAGTAAATGTCTTTTAAAGTTACTAAAGTTGGCCTGCCATACACGGCTGTCGGTACAACTGACTTTGGTTGTCTTGACTATGATACCTCATTTTCAATTGCGATATCATCAATAGGTTAATGTTTAGAGAGGTCGAGACTCTAGGGAATTCCTGGGGAACCTCCATGCGACAGCGGGTCTGTGGGGTTTCCACTTGTAACACACAGTGTGCCCCACATCCGTTTTCGGTTGTTTATTGCATGGCGTCTATATATGGAATGTGAATGCCTCTCAGCATACATTTGATCAAATCTGAAGCTTTTATGAATTTTAATAATAGCATCACGCTGTTTTTGATATATAAAAAAATAATAGAGAATTTAATTACAACATAATCATTACTGAATTTCATGTTTTTAATTTTGAAAATGCCGATCGAGTCAGCTCACTTACTAGTATGTATTAATGACACCTAGGCATACGTGCTTTAGTTTCAACCGTGTATACATGTATATCTATATATATATTTGCGAATGTCTGTCTGTCTGTGTTCAATATAAATTCACAGGGGACCATCTAGATGATACCAAAGGGATCTACTAGCGGTAATTTTTACGAGAAAGATAATGGTGGGGCGTTGTTGTCAGGGGCAGAATTGTTTTTTGTCGCCGATTGCCACGAAACTTACATATAATAATCCCCATGATTTGAAGAATCTAATGGTGTGGTTTAAATATGTCAAAAGTGGCGTCGTTCGAGCCAGGGATGCACGGAAGGGGGATAGGGGCACCAAAATTGATAACACTAATTTTAGCGCCGATTTCCACCAAATTGATATATATTCTTCTTCATGATACAAGGAATCTAATTGAGCGATTTAACAACCCCAAATTGTTGTCGTTTGGTTGAGAGATTGGGGGGGGGTGGGCACTAAATTGATAAAGAATGGGTTTAGTCGCCGATTGCCACCACACTTATACAAAATCATCCCCATGGCATGAGGAGTCTAATGGTGTGGCTTAAATCTGTCAAATGTAGCTTCATTCGAGTCAGGGGTGCATTGAAAGGGAGAGGGGCATCAAAATTGATACACAATATTTTTAGCGCTAATTTCCACCAAATTGATAACATTCTTATCCATGATATGAGTAATCTAATCGTGTGATTTAAAGACGCCATATTGGTGCTGTTTGGGTGAGAGATGGGGAGGGTAGGGGTGGACACCAAATTTGATAAAAATTTGTTTAGTCGCCGATTAGCACCAAACTTATAAATAATCATCTCCGTGCTATCAGGAGTGTAATTGTGTGGTTTAAGGATGTCACAAGTGGGGCCATTCGAGTCAGTGGTGTATAGAGGTGAGAGGGACACAAAAAAATGATAACAATATGTTTAGCGCCAATTTCCACCAGATTGATACATATTCTTCTCCGTGATATGAGGTGCCCTCTGTGAGAGATATGGGGACCTTAAATTTGATACGAATTTGTATACTCGCCAATTTTCACCATTATATGCATCTCTAATCTCTAATGAGTCTGAGTGTGTGGTTTAACAATGAAAAAATTGGCGCCGCTTGAGTCCGAAATCGGGACGGGAGGGTCACCAAAACTGATAAAAAATATTTTTAGTACCAACTACCATCAAATTCAGACACGTTCTTCTCAAATGATACGAGAAATCAAATTGTGCTATCTGTCTTTCTGTCTGTCTGTATGCGCCCTATATATAACTTCACGGGGTACAATCGAGATAGCACCAAGGCCTTCTAAGAGGGGTAACTTTTTACAAAGGAAGATAATAGTGTGGGTTAAAATTTTCTAAAGTGACGCTGTTGGTGTTAGGGGAAGAAAAAGGGGGGGGGGGGGGGGGGTCGGCAAAATTAAAAAAATATGGTGAAATAGTTTTGTCGCCGATTTCCACCAAACGCATACACCAATCACCTCCACGATATGGCGCTGTTCGAGTCAGCGTTGCATGGGGCATCAACAATTGATTTAATAAACTATTTTTAGCTCATATTTCCACCAAATTGATATATTATTCTTCTCTATGATACGAGGAATATAATCGTGTGATTTAAAGACGCCAAATTGCTGCCGTTTGGGTGAGAGATGGGGGGGTCATAACTATTGTTTAGTTGCTGATTGCCACCAAACCTATATATAATCATCTCCAATATATCATGCATCCATGAGTCTAATGGACGTGGTTTAAATATGTCAAAAGTGGCGCCGTTAAATTAGGATGGCCGTTGCACCAAAACTGATACAAATATATTTAGCACTAATTTCCACCAAATTCATACACGTTCTTCACTAATGATATGATGAATTAAATCACATTTGGTGTCGTTTGGGTCACGGATGGCGAGAGGATATGCACTATCATTGATAATATTAATATTTGCCGATATCCACCTATAAGTTATATATAGTCACCAGGCCACCTCCATATCATTTTAAGGAGTTTTGGGCGTTCGAATTTCACAATCTGGACAAATTATATCTTCTCAACTGTCATATTTATATAGGGATGGCAATCTGGGTTAGATTAGTGCTGTAAATACGGTGCAAAATATTGCCGCTTAAGTTGAGATAAGTTCTTTACAAATACGCTGTATGTCAGCGTTCTTGTGTTGTTGTATAATATGCATTGTTATTTGAACTAAAAAAGTCGATTTTCAAAATGAAAATCGATTAATCGGCACCACTGACGATTGTTCGATTATTCCCAAAATCGCGGCAAGCCTACCTATATCATATATTTATATCATCAAGAGGAGGTAAACCTATTATATGCCCATTTACAGTAGTTATCTTACGAACATTGCCATAAAAAAAGTGAATAAAACCCCTGATTGGGAACTTGTTAATCGCCGTTATTTTTGCGCGCATCTGTATCTCTCAAATGCCAGGTGCACGCGAATTACGTCAGCATTATTCAGAAATTGGGCACGAGGACTGTAGCAATCAACATGGTTTGCTACATCGTATACTGTTGTTTGAGTGAACATGATTGTATGTCACTTTCTCGGCGATATTCCCTTTCAATTTTAATCAAAAGTCCACTGACACGATGCCCCGGCTTTGTCTTTATAGTAACTATTGAAAAGATTTGAACATACATTCAAGAATGGTGGTCAACAATATCGAAATCAAGCAGATTCGCATTTTACCGGATTATAAAGTCAAATTTGAACGAGAGAATATCCCTTGATGATAATACTGAGCAGTTCACAATAATTTAGCTTTCCGCACTAGAAACCACAAACTCCCAAAAGAACTCGGTGCTTGGACAAATACGGATTATTCGGACAGAATCTGCACTCTGTAATCTCGAAATCGGCGATAAATACCACATGGTACTGAATTGTAGGGAACTTAGCAAACTAAGAATAAAATATCTGAAACCCTACTTCTATCAGAGACCAAACACTTATAAATTAGCTGCTCTATTTAACTCCCGAAATCATAAGACAGTTAAAAACTTGTATTAACTATTTTATTATATTTATGAAGAAGTCCTTGAGATATTTAGGTCCCCCCTGAGGCTTAATTACTACCACCAGCCTGTCGAACTGAAACAGTGTAGTTAACTAATATCGACCACCCCATTTCTATTTTATGTTAAACACATAATGTATGTATACCTGTAATGTCTATAATTGACGACCAGAATAAACTTAATTGAATTTAATTGAATAGCCGGGACAACTCTGTTAGCCGGGACAAGTTGGTCCATGTAACAGCATAGATGAAGGAAGGATTTTTAGTCTATGGTAACAGTGAGTCATCCCGGTTAGACATGGAACATTTATAATACACGATTCGTTGTGACTTTCATGACGTCAGCCAATAGAATGTTCGCGTCATGTGAGTGACGTCTAATGACCACCCACATTACGCCGTGACTCTGTGATTGACAGCTAGTTTTGTGCACGTCAAACGAGTAGTCCCGGTGGGCGAGTTGTCTCGACTCATGTAACAGCGCGACCGAGTTGTCCTGGCAGACCGAGTTGACTCTGCTAGCCGAGTTGTCCCGGCTCATGTAACAAGCCCCTTAGGTTCATAAAATGTTCGCGGGCGAAAAATATTTTACCACGTACAAACGCTCTTTATTTTTCATTGTGAAGAACATTCTGGCCGGCAGTAAATTCCAAAAGGAGGCCCACATGGGCGGATGTAGTCAATGTAATTTCAAACCAAATAATAGTTTAAATTAGTGTAATTTTGTTTTTATTTAAACAAGAGAAAACAGAACATCACAATAACAAATGTTTAAACATGAACAAACAGTTCAAAGGAGGGCGGATGCGACAACAAGTCATAATCCTAGCTTATTTCATAATCAGTCTTAATTGACAGGCTCTTAAAAATTAATGGAAGACTGGTGAGTCAATTCTCAGATATGAAGCGATCATTTGTGCATAGGCATTCAAATGCTTACTTCTGAAATAGACACGTGCTACCAAATCTGTAGGGAGCTTGTTGTCGGCAACATCACATCCATGTCACCTAATAATTAACAACGGAGACTTCTAATCAGGATGGATTATGACACCTTGAGTATACCGGTAGGACGTTGACTATATACTTATAAGATTATCACACCTTGTCGCCCGACGTATCAGATCTCAAACATACTGAATAGATCGTCTGGCTAAACAATGGGCTCAATCAAACCACATTTATAGTGCCCTCTTTGTGTTTTTCAACATCATTCTAAAAACGGCAAGTACACCGCGGCCGAAAGGCAAGTATACCGCGGCCGAACGGCAATTAAACCGTGGACCAACTGCAGTTAGCCGGTGTGGCCGCAATGTTGTTGCAGTTCGGCCGCGGTGGAAACACAAACCGCACCGCGGATAAGTGGACACTTGTTTTGTCCATCGCGGTAGCTAATTGCTTGTTATGGAAATCCCTCATTTAGGTGAGAAGCACCCCAGTATATTGGGTATATAAAACGATAATAGTAAAACTATTCTGATAAAACTATCGTAATGATAGAAGAGTTTATAAAACTGTGGATACAGTGTATTGAATGATCATATTAAAATATAGCACGTTTGTTTGTTGATTCGAGCAATTATATTTAATTGTTAATTAACAATCCCTTTAATGCCTTGTGTGTCAGGTGCGCGTTTGTGATGCGTCTTGTCTCGAGATTTAATTGTCACCATTTGCGGAAATCTCATTTCATAATTTTCAACGTTTTCGGAAAATTACTTTCCGCAAAGTCGACGTTACGGACTGCGGAATGTTTGCGGAATGTTTGCGGAAATCTTTATTTAACATTTCGGTAATTTTTGCGGAAAACTCATGGCGTTTGCAGAAATCTTTATGTAACGTTTCGGTAATTTTGCGGAAAACTCATGGCGTTTTTCGGAACATTTGCGGAAAAATTCAGACGATAGCGTTGCGGAAATCTCGACGTTTCGGAAAATATTTGCGGATTCCGCAAAGACTTTTGAGACGCTCCCTAAGTCAACCGCGGTCGTGAAGTGCGCTACCGCATGTCACTACCACGGGTCACCGCGGTCATGAGGTGCGCTACCTTGGTACCCAAAACTCAACCGGGACCTCGCGGTGGTCCGCGGTATTTCGCGGTTTCAGTACCGCGGCTAACCGTCTGACTGCGGTATTACACCGCGGTCGTACCGCATGTCAACCTCGTTAAGGAGGGTTGATTAATTAGAGTATAGCTGTATATTTACCTCCTGAACTTGGGCTTAAATATTATCAACTCATTTACTAAATATTATATATCATGTAATTGTTTCATTATTTTAAGTAATCTTGTCTTCATTATGTGACTGGATGTTAATTGTCCAATTATTTTTCAGATATCTGGTGCTTGAATATGTGACGGGAGGTGAATTGTTTGATTATTTGGTGAAGAAAGGTCGACTGACACCAAAAGAGGCAAGAAAATTCTTCCGACAGATAATCTCGGCATTAGATTTCTGTCACAGCCATAATATATGGTAAGCAGGGATTTTATGTGTAGGTCTTTGGGTCCATAAAATATCCTGATGTGCATGTACCTCACGATATAAACAACTGTCCAATTTTTCTTCAACTTAAATCAGCTTGTGGTATTTGTTGTTCTAGATGCTGGGTACATACCGGTATCTTCAACAATAAACCTGCATCGTGATACCTGCACCTGTTTGGAACACATATATGTTGTAACTTCTCTATACTGTAGTTGGACTTAGTGTAAATAAACTATAATTATTAATCATTGGGAGGTATTTCATTGAACTGAAATGTCAGATATGGAATAACTCCCATTGATGAATAATGATTACTCAGAATGCAGTGAAGATATCAGTCATTGTCCCACAAAAACTTCTGAAAGTTGACATATTTGTAGATCATGCCATGAATCTCGTATGGGCGTTAGACAGAGTAGAGATTCATGGCATGATCTAGCACATTTGCAATGTATCGTGAACATAATGTGTGTAAAGACTATCATGAAATTACCACAAATTGATGAAAATACAAAGTGACAATAGGACATTATTTCATGTGTCACAGTGTCTGTAGCTACATTATTGAAGTGGTTGTATATTAAGAACAAAACTTAACCCTTTGAACCCGAGCGGCCGGAAAACCGGCCGCTGCGTGAACCTCCAAATACCCAGCGGCAAGTATACCGGCCCCTGAACAGACCAGTATACCGACCACCACGTATGTATTGTTTACAAACATCGTCGCGGTCGACTGATTCTCCAAAAAGTATGTTTTTGTTTGTGTCTTGTTGCTATTGCGTTTAAGCACACGCTATCATTCATTATGAAGCCTAAACATTTTCGGTATAGGAGGTGGTCCGGCAAATTTTGGAATCGGAAAAATTTAGATGATGATGACTACGACAGTTGTGAGTTAGAATGGGAGAATGAAAGCACAGTGACACTGGGAGAGATTCAGACGTCCGTCGCTACAGCAGCGGGTGGCGTTGTTTCAAGTACAGGTACGACAAGATCTCAATGTTTGGGGCAGTTGAGGTTTTGTGGAAATGGGCGGATCTTATGTCGAGGTAGGGGCGTGGCTTCATACCTGCAATTAGTCACGGTGATCATAATGTCCATACCTGGAAAAGGGACACAAATTCGTTTGTTGAACGCACCTTTACACCGAAAGAGAAGCCGCGGTTCTAAAGAATGTACCAACTTCAATAAGTGTGGACAGTACACCCCAAGGTTGATTACTTAAAATTTATTTTGGGATGATGAACTCTGGCAGTTGATTGTCGACGAGACCAACCGAAACGCTCGTCACGTGATTTCGGAAAAACCTAACGTGCGCCTATAAAAATGTCTATAATACAATAAAATGCTCAGGGCAATTGTGTCATTGGATCATTTGTGGTATTTGCTTATCAACCGTTGCTACCCTTAAACAAAAGTTAGATTCACTCATCTGACCAGATATATATCAAATTTCACAATGGGGCATTGGCTGCATCGAAAACGCCGTTTTCTAGGGCTGAAATACGTCCATAAAAGCTATAATTGCATTTTACTTTCAATTTCGGTAGTTGCATAGCAACCGTTGCCAGGGAGTGATCGTGTGGCAATGTATCCCGATCTTAAAATACTCAATGGTCCATGGGGAAAATACATGTAAAGTTTCAGACCTGCGACACCATTTAAACATAACCAACACATTGCGCCTAAATACAGTCTACAATAAAACAAAAATAATACTGGGAGCCCAGGGTCATGGTGTGGATCGTCGTGGGGACCCAGGGTTCAAAGGGTCAAAGATATATCATAAATAAATGTATTTACATAGCCAGTGTGTTTTATCCTGTTTACTGATTGGTCAACTGCCATTTGTGTCATGCTTTTCATACTAACTGGCACACCTAAATTGATCATAATAGTGGAAAGGCAGAAATCAATTTAATATTGGACTATCGTATGGTGGTGTGCGCTTAATATCAGGCCAGATTTCTGAAAAAGAAATATTTTAGATGAATCTGTGAGAAGAAGTGAATAAATAGCTATCAGAAATTAATATAGGAATATGGCACTCTGGCTGCCGGTTGCATTAAGTGTGTATATATTTGTGGTTCAAGCAATGTTCTCAACGTCCACAGAACCATGTTTTTCAATAAAACACAGCTTCACTACATTAATTTCTCAAATAAAACTTCTTTTACTGGTATGTATTCAGACCTGTGTGATGTCTCTATAAATGTAGTAACTTTGGAATGCAGGGCATCCTTGAAGCCAATTGATTTTCCACTTGTGCAGAGATTTTTTTAGCTTCACAGAGTTGATCTTGATTTTTGTTTCTCTGTGTTTCTCTTCAGAGGTATTAGGTAGGGATAATTATCCACATTGTGCCTCAATTAGATTAATTATCATTCACTAATTATCTGCTGGTCATATCCACTTTTAACTTGAATTACTCTATGTTCTTCTTTGGTGAGTCTATGGAGTCAGTCAGTAATTATGATTAGAGTTAAATTGATCCACATCTTGTGATTGATGACATGCTTTTGTAACCTCTAAATCATCTCCAGATTTCCAGTGAGTTCTACTGTAGGTGATAGTTTTGCTTGTTTTGCATGTCAAAACAAGTTTCCTGAAAATAAAGGTATCTCAAATTGCACCGTAATGTCTCCCAATGTCGGCATCTTGACCATGGGTTCCAATTGATGGATGGTCATGAAAATGGTAATCAATCTACCAGATATCAACAAGTATACTCATCAATTCAGCTTTCTATAGTATAGATATAGTCAGGGGCGCTGGAAGCATCCAAGGGCAGGGGGGGGGGGGGGCAGAGCCTACAAAAAGGGCACTTTTCCGCAAAAAAGGGCATTTTCTCCGCAAACTCGGGAAAATAACCATAAATTCATTGTGGCAAAAATTCCTATTTTAATGGTATTTGTCGGTTTTTATGGCCGTTTTGTGATAAAATTGACAAAAAATTAATATTCCTTGTGAAATTGGTGGTATTTGGACCAAAAAAGTCACATTTTGCTATAAAAACACGAGATTAAACACAAAATGCATTTTCTGTCTCCAGAAAAAGGGCAAGTCCTGCCCTCGCCCCCCCCCTCTGCCCCCCCCCCCTCTTCCGGCGCCCCTGGATATAGTTAACAAGCTAATCCATTTTCGAAGACACTTCATGGTTCCTGTATTTCCATACAGATTTTCTAAAAGCATTTGTGCTGTTTTTTCCCCAATTGATTAAGTTCAATTTCCAATATTCATTTAAAACTGATCGATATTTCAGTATTACAATCAATTTCCAATTTATTACTATCGAACCCGTAAACACCATAACTCATTGTAATTTAACTCTTTCAACACTGCAGCCCACTTTAACGGGCACGACGTATTTACGTTTACCACCGTAGGCCACTTTAGTGGGCAGAGCTTAATTTTTGGGAATGACGGGGAATAATACAATATTTACAGGGATATACAAATGACTTTATTGGCCAATAGCGACGTATATCCTTTGGGTGATATTCTGTATCATTATATACATTTGTTGCATGGTTTCGAGGTTGACATGAGGATTTATTAACCCGAGGAAGTTAATATTCACCGAGGCCACAGGCCGAGGTGAATATTAACTTCCAAGGGTTGATAAATCCTCATGTCAACCTCAAAACCATGCAACAAGTGTTTTATTATATGAACTAGCAGCATTCTCTATCAGGTAGCCAATTGGAGTACTACTGTAGGAGTTGAACAGACAAATATGTTCAACAAACAGCAGATTTACTGAAACTCTCTTCCGAAAATCAACGACAAATGAGTTATGTATAAGCCATTTTGATTGGCTGGTTGCAAAGCTATGCGTAACGAGATTGAACAGCCACTTCTTACGTGTGACGTAACACATATTTTGTTATTAACCCTGCGCCGGGTTAATATCGTGATTTATCAACCCGGCCACGCCAATCAATTACTATAGGGTTCGTGGGAGAAAATTAATGATCATATAATAATACTAATTGATTGGTGCATACGCAGAGTCGCAGAACTAACATTTACAGCCATAAAGAGATGGTCCCGGTCTAAATATAGATAGAACCTGCATGACATCACAATTACTATTTGGGGTTTATTAAAAAACACTGTTGACATTTGTGGTGTTTTGAGTCACATACTGATTTGGTTTATTATTGTTTATCAAAAACACATACAGATAACAATATTTATATATGAAATAAAGAAGATTCTGTTGACCTTTCTAATGATGTTTTATTTGTGGTACCGCAAAGTACATTGACATGCATACACATTTTGGGAATGCAATTGAGGACATTGGTAGTTGTTGTAGTTGGAAAGTTACTCATAATTCATCAAAATAATCACAAGTAAATACATGTGGGCCTAATTGCTGGAAAATTTGTCTATTTTGATCAAATAACTTCATTTTGTGCATATCGGGGTAGTACTTGTCTGTTCTCATCATTATGCTCATTGCACACCTGCTAATTACATTCATAATCACCGCATATGCTAAAACTACATGTTTATGCATATAATGATAACTAATTATTATACCCCCACTTTCGAAGAAAATGGGGGGTATACTGGATTGAATGCGTCTGTCCGTCACGCTTTCTCATAATTTTTTGTATGCAATCTCCTTAGGACTGCCTCTCCGCATGATGCTAATTACGGTTCGGTCCGACTTTTTTTTTTAAAGTTACGCCTCATATTCGACTTGGAAAAATTCTCACTTTTTCGGTTTCCAGATGATATCTCAAGTTTGGATCGTTTAATTGCAAATACCGTTTTTTTTGTAGATCAGTCATATCAAGATACAGGTTGAGTTTGATCCGATGATTTTTTCTAGAGTAATGGACTTTTTTCGACTTAGAAAATTCAATTTTCTACTTTTTTTTTTGGTTTCCAGATGATAACTAAAGTTTGGACTGTTCAAATACCGTTAATTTTGTGTGAGTCAATGATATCAAAATACAGATCAAGTTCGAATTTGAGTTTGATCCAATGATTTTTCCCAAAGTTATGGGCCTTTTGACTGAAATTTTGTTTTTATAATTTTCTGTTTTTCTGTATGAGGGTACCTTCATGGTGTAATCAACTCCTCCTACAGCTTTGATCGTAGATATTTGAAACTTCCTTTTTAACTCACCTGAGACGAAGTCTCCGTTGGAGTTATAGTCATCACTCCTCGTCGGTCCGTGCGTCCGTCGGTCCGTGCGTCCGTCCGTCCGCACTAACCAGAGAGTACTTGTGGGGTGCGATGAATTTAACATGAATTTAACATGCTTTTCTTCTAATTGTTTTATTTACAAACCATCTCCGTTATTTCGTTAATATAATATTTCTCAGAATATGTAATATATCTGAAATAAATATTTAGGAAAAAAAGACATTTGAAAAAGCGGATATATTAACGAAATAACGGAGATTGCTTAGAAACAGTTTATAACACCACAAATGATCAATTTCGTCCCGTATAAGTCAAATTCTACACTAGGGTGGGTGGGCTTGGGGGAGGTTTGGGACCGCTCTTTAAAAAATTGTCAGTTGTGGGTTGCACCCCACAATTTACTCAAACAAAAGATCGCATCCCACAAGTATTCTTGGGTATGTGCGGTCACCCCACAAGTATACTTTGGCCAGTACGTCCGTCGGTCCGTCCGTCAACTTTTTTTTAATCATCTTCTCCTCTGAAACCATCATACCGAATTGGTTCATATTTGGTGTGGATGTTCCCTAGGTGACTCTCATTCAGATTTGTTCAAATGAGGTCACTGGGTCAAATAGTTGCGAAGCCAGGGCCATAACTCTATTCCTCCATAGTAATTCTTACAACGACTTCTTGTTCAGAACCATTGGGCCGATTTAACTAATATTTGGTATGGAGGGTCCTTGGGTGACTGGTGTTCAGATTTGTTCAAATGAGGTCACCCGGTCAATTAGTTGAGAAAACAGGGCCATAACTCATAGTAATTCTTACAATGACTTCTTCTAAAAAAATATTGGGCCGATTTAGCTTATATTTGGTACAGAGAGACCTTGGGTGACTGGGGTTCAGATTTGTTCAAATGGGGTCACTGGGTCAAATAGGGGCAGAGCTAGGGACATAACTTTAAAAACAAAAAATTTAATTTTTGCATTTTGACCTTTAATTTTTGTTTAGGACACATCACAGCCTCATATTTCTTACCTATATTTTTCTTAGCATGTTCTTCATCTGTATGGATTTTGGTATTGTTTATTTAACCCCTTCCACTCTTGTTTTGATATAGAATTCATCCAAGACAGGATTACTCAAACATTTTTCATCTGATCAACACCAAATTTGGTATATGAATTTTTGACACTTATATACAGATCAAGTTAAAATATGGGTTTGATCCGATATATTTTAACAGAGTTATGGCCCTTTATAATTCACACCTCTTTGCTATGCACTATTAATTTTAAAGAGAACACTGAAGCCTGTATTATTGAAAAAGCCAATTTATCATAGTGTGGTCACCTGATACTCTTGCTGAAGACTGCTTGCTTCAGACCAGTTTACCATCTGTCATTACAAGACATGACATTAGCTAAACAACTATTCTACCAGTCTACAAGAATAAATAGGAATAGTCCATTGTTCATTTCTCCAAGCCTGGACATAGTGTGTCTGAAATTTGCAGAATGAAGTCCCCAGATGGTGAATTTAGTGTTGCTACCCCATACAGCAGGCTAGCATCACCAAATACACCCTCAATTACCTTCTGCTTAGGCCTCATCTTCTGGGACAATTTTTTTTTTTTAATCATGTTTTAAAATTTGAAAAAAGTGACACCATTATAACATCTGCAGAGTTATGAAACTTTACTCTTTAATGAAATTATGAAACATTCCACCCTCCCCCACCCACCCCCTCCCACATGGCCCAGACCCAACCCTGCCATCAACCAACATCCCTTCCAAGCCATATCACCTCTCAATTTAATACCTCTTCTCACCACAGAGGCATATATATGTAAAGGTACTGGTCATTAATTATATAAACTGGCCAGATGACATGTATTATTCTAATCTAAACATATCTGTAGCAATTTAACAACAAACTGGTGCTCTGTTGGTTAGATGATGACTGACATTCAATGATACTGTGAATGGCTTTGATTTCTTCAAGTCTGGAAATAGTGTGTCTGACATTTACATAGTGAGGTCCACAGATGGTGAATTTAGTGTTGCTACCCTATACAGCATGCTAGCATCACCAAATACACCTGCCAGGGACCTAATTCTGCTTAGTCCTCATCTTCTGGGAAGTATCCTAAGTACCAAATTGATAGTTTGATTTAGTCACTATTTCCACCTGTTCAGTTTCAATGTCCCCCTAATTTGCAGAAGATAAAATGCATAATTGAGGTGCTCAATGGGTGTGTATCACCAACTTCAACTGTAGGACTTCATTGATTTAGTCACTTTTTCCACCTGTTCAGTTTCAATGTCCCCCTAATTTGCAGAAGATAAAATGCATAATTGAGGTGCTCAATGGGTGTGTATCACCACTTCAACTGTAGGACTTCAATCTGTTCCTTGGTTTTATTGGCCATTGAGGCCTAATCAGATTGAGGATGAATTTGGTGATGCTAGCCTGCCTTACAGAATATTGTCATTAAATCCACATTTTTGGGACCTAATTCTGCAAATGTCAGACATACCAAATGCAGGTTTGGCCATTTCATATTATTGTTTTAATCACCACTTATCCAGATGAAATCATACGACTACTATTCAAAGAAAAATGAGGGGGGGGGGGTATATATTGGATTAAATTTGTCTTCTATCTGTCAGGCTTCCATCCGTCTGCCTGTTGAGATGTCTATCCATCCATCTATCAACAATTGATTTTTTCTCCATATTAAAGACGGAATGTGTTTATATAGTTCAGTGTGCATGTTCCCTAGGTGTCTCACAATCAGATTTGTTCAATTAAGTTCATCACATCAAATACATGTACAGCTATGCTCTCAGTAAGCGACCTGTTTAACGAGGTTATGGGCCGGTACTTAACGCGGTGTTACCACTAAAATACCGCGGTTATCATTCTGTACCGCGACGGAGGGCGGTTGACCCGCGGTACTGGTACGGTATTTTTACCGTTGGTTACCGCAGGTCACCGCGTTATTGGTGTTCGTTACCGCCGTACACCGCGGTATTTTTTTCGTAACCGCGTTCAAATTACCGCTAACGGCCCTCCACCGCGGAGAGAACACGACTGAAACAAGGCGTCACACGGTAGGTAAATGTATTGAATGAATACCTGTAAGCTGCACGTAATTATGTATACGTAATGAATATAAATGAATAATAATGCAATCGGATTACATATGAACATGTCTGGTTTACATGCAACATATTACAAATGTACACGTACATCACGTTTAATCACGTCGGCGGTTTTTGAACTCAGCTATAATTGCTTACGGCGACTGGATTACCAAAACACCGTGGACTCAGGAGTAATAGTTTTGTTGTTAGCATCTATCTTACATATCGTCAAATGATTTACGCACCCGATTCATATTATATCGGTTTCCACTCATGCGGAATTATTTTTTTTTTTTTTTTTTTTTCCGAAATCTAATTTTCTTATAAAAATGGGAAAAGTAAATCCTCCATTTATCTGAATTTGGTCGAAACCAGCGTGGACGGTGCATTAGTAACACTGAGTCCGGGTTTAGTCTTGGAGGCCAGGGCGGCGATCGTTGCAGAAATATTCATATTCGTTCAAATCTATAGTTGTGTTCATATGCCAAAATAATCGTCGCGTAAATAGTATATTATCGCCAAGACGTATGATTGTACGCATTCGTGAAATAGTAAAGCAATTTACAAACATTTGCGCCTGAAGATTTCTTGTCGGTGGGAATAAAATGTATAACTAAGAAAGCGTTGCACATGTCATGCAGCAAAGTAAAGTTGTTACCATCACCAATGTGCGCGACAAAAGACACGCAAAACACCAAACATTGAAAGACACAACGTTGTCAAATCAGTCTTTGATTTTGTTACGTGAACATTCATTGTGCTCACGAGTGCGTGTCGGGCGGCATCGTTTGATGTGAAATTGCAACTTTTGGCGAGGGCGTGCATTTGTAGTTCTCGGTGGGTCGCAGTATAAATTATATCACATACCGGTATTCCTATCTAATCGTTATTCGGAAAAAAACATGCATGGTGTTGGAAAGATAAAATATGTTTCTTTGGTTATACACAGAGGTTAACATTGTAACATAATTATTTCAAGTGATCGAATTCGGTGTGTTTTATATAAATAAGTCCTTGTTAGTTTATTCCCGATACGGTAGCAATAAAGAGCGTTTGTCTCACTTTTGTGCGACAAATATTTATAAAATAGCTATTACGTGCACAACATTTTAAAGATCGAATGAGACTTGTCTGCACATAATATTATTCGCAATACCAAAATAGATCGATAAATATCTGAACTACCTTCTGCGAGCCAAACGGACGCATTGAAGTAATGGAAATACAAGTGTCCAAAACACAAAACAGCCATTCGCGCGTGCGTCATGTGTGTAGTTTTACTATATAATAGCACCATCAACAAAACACAAATATTTATTTCACCCATTGAGGCCAGTTATAAAAAGACATGACGACATCTTAATTTAAGTGCCCCGTGACCTATATTAACAAAGTCTGCCAGCTGCAGTATGACGTAATCAGTGACACGTGCTTTTGCCAGAATGTGTTTTTTTTCCTGGATATACGGGAGTTCCATGTTGTGTCTTTTATTGCTAAGACAATAATTCCCGTTATACGAACAAATGGTGTTTGTGATTTGCAGTTAATGAATGTCAATAAAGTTAATAACGATATTTATTCTGGGGACTATTTAAATAGTGTCGTTATCATTCAATTTAGGGATCACGCACATCTGAACATTGATATAAACTGTAGATACGGGATTTATCGAGCTGTCTAAAATGGCCGAAATCATTTGTTCCCTTCCCGATAACCAACACTGATTACAAATAGTGTCATTTATGGGCATTTTAGGCAATAAAACGAGACTAGAAATGTTATTGTAATATTTTAATATTCACATTAATTGAAAAATGACTTTCTCAAAGTAACTTATACTTACCTTTACTTAATCTGGATGCCCGTTATAATGGGCATATTTCCCCGATACTCGGCTTTCATCTATTTCAATATTTTAATAATACACTTCACGGTACACAAACATGGACGGAGATCGTGAGAACGGCCGTCCTATTTTGGAAGATTGACGGTCAGCCATCGAATCCCGTCATTAACCTCGTTACAAAAATGCTACCGCTTGGCGGTAATGTCACCGCGTTTGTGCGGTGCATTACCGCGTGCCACCGCGCTACCAACATTCGTTACCGCTGGTAGTGCGGTGGTACCGTGAACGTCGCGGTGGTACCGCGGTACGCGCGTGGTAGTGCAACCGCAAATCGGCGGTATGTCGCGGTATTGCACCGCGGTATTAACGCATGTACACCTCGTTAAAACAGGTCGCTTAATTTGAGCAGTGCTGTAGGTGCCATAACTCTTTCCCTCCATAGTAAGTCTTAAAACAGTTTTTAGCTCACCTGAGACGAAGTCTCCGGTGGAGCTATAGGCATCACTCCTCGTCCGTCCGTCCGTCCGTCAACAATTCTTTAAACATCTTCTCCTCTGAAACCATCAGACCGATTGGGTTTATATTTGGTGTGGATGTTCCCTAGGTGACTCTTATTGAGATTTGTTCAAATGAGGTCACCAAGTCAAATAGTTTTGATGTCAGGACCATAACTATTTTTCCACATAGTAATTCTGAAAACGACTTCTTTTCTGAAGTTGTCGGGCCGATTGGGTTCATATTTGGTATGAGGGTACCTTGGGTGACTGTGGTTCAGATTTGTTCAAATGAGGTCACTGTGTCAAATGTGGGTGGGGCTATGGACATAAATCTGAAGAAATATTTTTTTTTTAGATTTAACTTATTGCTCAATTTAACCAAAAAAAAAAAAATTATATATATTTTATTTTTAATAAATCATTTTTTTTATTAAATAAAATATTTTTTATTTAAATAAAATAAAAAACATTTAATTAAAATTTTGAAGAACTTATGACATTACATTAATCTGGTTGTTGTGATTTTTAGATTACCGTGATTACCACACCTTACAATGAAGATTACAACTCACAGCTCTCACAATGTGTCAGTTCATCACTCCCTCTGTGGAGTTTGGTTAAAGAAATTTTAAAACAAATTCATTTGTGAAGCATATTAAATTTTCAAACGGGATTACTAATAGAGCGCAGTGAAAGTGTTCATGATTTCGTTTCGTTTCGGTTTGATAAATATTGTTGGCATTTTTAAAAACCCGAAAAATATGAAATAAAATCTTGTCATTCTCCCAAAATTACGATATAAAATGCTGCTATCCTCTCACAATTATGTTTGGGTATTATTAATAGTTATTAGGGTCATGAAGTGAACATAAAGACTCCATATTTCAACCATTGTTTCATAAGTTTAATTGACATATTACATCTCTCCTACTTTCGTTCTATAGCGACTCCTGTCGTAGTACTGTTCAATTTAAGTTTTGTAGACTCACTTCGCCCTATAGAACGGCCACTTCGCCTTATTTTGATAGTAGGGCGAAGTCATTTCGCCCTGAAAATATGGTCTAGGCTGGTCCCTGGAACAGACAGATGTACAGAAATGTTCAGTAAATTCCTTTTAATACTAGTATCTGTGCATTTCCATTACAAGCCAACTCTGCTCTGAACTGACAGACATGACACATGTTGTTTATAATCAGGGCCAGATAGAAAGATAAGAGAACTTCTATAGCTATAGGCAGAGTCCCCAGGGAGTGTATTCATGTCATTCATAATTTAAATGAGATTAATGGTGTTGTACATTTGTTTTCTGAAGTTGTCAGTAGCAGGGTGAAAATCTCAAAATTACCATTTTTTTTGTAATGGCTCTATATCCATGATTTTTACACCCGGAGATGTTGTATGCCATAAAACAAACTGTTTCAATGAAAAGGTTAGGGAAACACCATATACGTAAGAAACTCATAACTAAATTAAACATGAAAATGAACTTGGTTTTAATCTTGTTATCCCCCAAAAACTCAATGTAATGAACCTGGGTTCCCTTGAATACAACCATGAACTCTTTAGGTTAATGGAATTGTTCATTCTTATCTGCTTCCTACCATAACGTTTCAACCACAACTATCCTGTGAGCTCTAGTTTCTGAAATTAAGAATTGTTATTTCTCCCATATCTAGTATATGTTTTGGTGTAATGAGTTTTATGTCAGTCCTGTTACCAAGTACTTTGAAGAGAAGTACAATCAATATGGAACAACACTATACTTTCTTGTTACTACAAGAAAACAGTAGCAGTGGAGGTCATTGCCCCTGAAAGTTTTATATCTGCTGGTTTCTCAAGATTTTCAAGGTTGAGTTGACAGAACATTTATTTTTGGCGAGTATGTTAATTGTGTGTCAGTCCTGTTACCACATTCTCTCAAGGAAAAACTGACATATATTCTATAATTCCATTATAGTTTGAAAACATACGTAGAAAGGTGCAAAGAATTGTATGTTCTATATCTGGATTTCCTTCACTTCTGTCATTAGAATCATGAAACCACCGAAAATGTCAGTCCTGTTACTGTCATTCCTGTTAATTTTACTGTCAGTCCTGTTACCAATAGGGGTAGAAAGTAACAGGACTGACATAGGGGTATCTGGGTTGAGTGACATTTTTACTGATAAAATAAATGTGTGAGCCTGTATACATACACAGACATTTCAAGGGTTATGTAGAGTCATGCGATTCACATAGAGATGATTGGTTGGCTGTGTTTACATGAAATCTCTGCTACCTAAGCCATTTCAAGATGTTGCCATATGGGACAAACCGGTATATCAACTTGATGATTTGGTAATGCCAACTGAAACCCCTATCCACCCGATAGTCGCAGCCCGGTACACCATTGAAGACAAATACTCAGATCAACACCATATAATAACATCTGATACCATCATATCACCAGGAATTAGACCCCAGAAGTAGGGACAGGAAAATTAGAAGGCTTGGAATAGAACACTAACGTTTGAGCCACCCAAATGTCAGTTTTGGAATTCACCAATAATTGTTGCTCAACAGCATCCAGTTGAGCAACAATTCTTGGTGAATTCCAAAACTGACACTTCAAAATTAATTTAAGATAAGGCAAAATACAACGAAGTAATTGAAATTCTTGAATGATTGTTCCATAATGCAAGCCATTATGAGGCTTGAGGCCTCATATTTAAAGGTCAATAGGTCACAACACATGTGCACACCAATTCGCTAATAAAATTCGTTGGACTGAACACCCCCCCCTCCTCCGCACCCGAAATTTTAAACTTTCAGCTCAATTGGTCAAACCATCCTGTAGTCTACACCCAACAGTCAGACAGACACATACACATGCAGACAGTCTGCACATGACATATCATGTAACTCTATGTTCATGTCATGAAGTTTTCCTGGACAGCAGTAACAGGACTGACATTGTGTCAGTCCTGTTACCACCAATAATAATGATGTTTCATTTATGTGCAACATAGATCTATTAAACTGAGGTCATTACTGGCTATTCACACCGCAATAAGAAAGTGTTTACACAGAAATTATGCACAACTTCAATCATATTTTTGTCTCTACAATATTCTGAATAAGAGAATTTGGACAATGGTCAGTCCAGTTGGCATTGGAAGGTCCATTATACTGAATATGAGGCTTGATTTTTTTAGAAACCTGTTACATATCCTTTTGTAGGACTGCAGTTAATCAATAACAATATTTGTTGTCACTTGATGTGGATTTTGATCACCACATTTTGCCCTCTGAAGGTTGGTAACAGGACTGACATAAAATCCAGCACTATAATTACTTGGACTGTTGCCATGGCAACGATAATGGAATTCGTGCTCTGCTAGGTATTGTCCGAACGTCCATAGTGCCTATACTTTTGAAAAAAGTAAATAGACTTGATTTAGAAGACAATTTATTTTTTCACTATTGTGGCTCCAAAAAATGGTAATTTTGAGATTTTCACCCAGCACCATCATTGTTTACAATACAATGGTCATAAATATCAGATTAAATTCATTTTCTCAGAGCTTTAAATGTGTCTGGCATTTGTAGAATGAGGTTCCCAGAGGCTAGCATCGCCAAATACATCCTATGAGGACCTCATTCTGCTTAGGCTTCATCTTCTGGGAAGTATCTAGAGTCTCAAATTGACATTTTTAGCAGCTCTTTTCCCTTCTGTTCAGATTTTAAAATGCATAATTGAGGTGTTAAATGGGTGCGCATACTGTCATATGTCAGTAATGTCACCAACTTCAGCTGGAGAACTTCTGTCTGTCCCTAGGTCTCCCATAGCAGTTGAGGACTAAGTAAAATTGGGTTCCCAGATGGTGAATTTGGTGATGCTAGCCTACCACAGAATAGCATCACTACATTCACCCTTTTGGGACCTCAGACACACTAAATTCACGCTTGGCTGTTCCAATATTATTTTCTTAACCACTTAGCTATGTGACCTCATTATACCTTATTATGGACAAAAAAGTGTGGGGGTATATTGGATTAAATCTGTTGGTCTGTTGGAGTGTCCTTCCATCCATTGTTCTGTCCATCCATCCATCAACAATTGTTTTCTTCTTGAGATCTATATGAATTCCCTACCTGTATGTGACCCACATTCCGATTTGTTAAAATAAGTTCACCAGGTCAAATAGGAGGGGTGCCAGGGCCATAACGTTTTCCCTCCATAGTAATTCTAACAACTATTACTACTCAAGAACCATCAAGTCTATTTAGCTTATATTTGTGTATGCAGGGTCCTTGGGTGGCATGTTTAGATCTGTTCCAAAATTTTTGGAAAATCAATTAACTTCAACTCTTAAAAGCGAATGTTTATAATTATAAGATGAATAGATATCAGAGATGGGGATTCATGTTTGTTCAAATAGGGGCAGAGACCCCACCCACACTACCTGTATCTATGCTGTACGCTACTGGTATAATAAGATAATGTCATATTCTTGCAGGGATGTCCCCACAGTGTTGGGGAGGTGATTTACAGATTTGTTCAATGAAATGTAATTTTTGAGCTCACCTGAGACGAAGCTATAGTCATCACTTCTCATCTGTCACCTGTTCATCTTTCTGTCCGTCCATCAATCTGTCAACAATTCTGTGAACATCTTCTCTAGATCATAAGACTGAATGGGTTCATATTTGGTGTGGATTTTCCCTAGGTGATTCATATTCAGATTTGTTCAAATGAGGTCACTCTTTCAAATGGTTGTGAAGCCAGGGCCATAACTCTTGCCCTCCATGGTAATTCTTAAAAATGACTTCTTCTCATCTACCATCAGATATAGGGTGGGACCCGAGACATAACTGTATGCCTCTATAGTAATACTTAAAATGTCTTCTCAAGAGAGGTTGGAGTATTTAGCTTACATATAGTATGGAGGATCCTTTAGTGACTGAGATTCAGATTTGTTAACATAAGGCAACCTGTTAAGAAATGACGGGGCTATGGGGACTTAACACTTTTGTGTCTAATAAAATCATTAAAATACAAAATTCATTAAAACATCTACCTTGGAACTACTTGACGTATTAATCTGACATACATATATGCTGTTTTTGGGTCCATGGTTAATTGGGCTTCAAACATGTCTAAATAGTTTTATAAAAAGGTGCTTGTGAGATTGGAAATTTCCAACAATAGAGAAAGTTTGAGATGACAGTTGCCAATCTAAGACTTGGGAGTCTGGAGCCTGGTCGGGAAGGGACATGAGCTGGAGGAGGGGGGGGGGGGGGGGGGGGGGTGATCAGTAGCGTACAGTTGGTACATGAAGCCTCTCTATCTACATTTGTACATATCCTGTTTAGATATACTTTTTTAAAGTGATTATGAAAAGTTCTAACTGTTATGGTCTCCAAAGTCACAGTCTTATCAGTCTTTGCAGTCTGGTGAGCGATCCCACAGTCTTTGACTGTCTTGTTTTTGGATGCTATCACACTCGACTAAAGCCATCTTAGATGTTAAGGTTGCATTTCATTTTCTACCCTTTTTCGGGTTTCTGCAATCATTCGAACAAATATGAACCAATATCAAAATTATTAATCCAAATTTTTCTTTAAAGTTAAAAATCTTTTTTGTTGGGTTTATTTGAATGTGAGTTTTGTCCATACTTTTGTGGTGAAATATTGCGAATCAAATTAACTGGAACACTGTTTATTGAGCTCAAACATACATTACGCACCTGTTCACACCTGTTCACACCTGACATGCATTACCATGGTGACATCATCACAATTATGTGATCCATCGGCAGGTGATGCAAATTAATGGGTAATTTTCACTGGTCATGACAATATATTGGTTTCCATACTACCAAATACTAGTATGAATGTCCTACACCTGAGATGCAGAATTTCCATATATACTGCTGTAAACCCGGTGTCCTGACCAATTTACCTCCGTAAATTCGGTGATGAAAGAGTTAAGACAGGCATTCTGATTTGTCGAGAAGTTCTAACTTTAGATTCCATTGACTGTCATTACCGGTAGTGGCAGATGGGTGAACACATTTTGAAACTGGAAATTTCCTGCCACTTGTCTATGGCAGCACATGTGCATCTATCATCGTTATATCTAGGAGTCTGGAAATAAAACCTCACATTGTTTCTTGATAGAATAGCAGGGTTTTCCTTTCTACGGCAGGCTGGCCATCCAGCGGCCTCATTTCCCCCCCCCCCCCCCCACTTCGGAAATTTCAGGGCGACTTAAACTTCGCCCAGCTGCAAAATTAGGGAGAAGTGAGCAAGAATAGGGAGACTTCTTCGCCCACGTCGCCCTCTCGGCTGGTCCCTGCCAGTAGCAGGTGCCATGTGGACAGTTGTCTACACAGTCCTTGGCAATGCTCAGTTTTGGGTAAGCCCAACTCGAATAGCTACGCAATACTTGGTCTGGAGAAAATACCAGTCTTCTATTACCAAATAGCTCTGTTGATATAAATAACTTCTCATGCGACCCATGCAGGATGACACCACAGCACATTGATAGCTTTACGATGATAGCTTTACGATGCGACTGTATAGCCGAATGGCTACATCGCTTTGTTGATACTAAGTTGTGATTGGTTGTGACTGACGTAATGCTTGCTTGTGGTAATAGGGATCCCCCCAAATATTTCCGACTCAGTACAGTGTTATAGCTGTCGAGTCTGTGTTTTAACCAGAACTGGGCAATGCTTTGTTGGCGAAAGTCAAACCAATCATCACATCAAAGAGACCAGTGCCATCAAAGAAAATTGCCCACACACTCGGTTTCTGTGACGTCACGTCTCATGAAATTTTTAAATGTCAGTTGAATACATTCAACAAGTGTCAGTTAAATAAATTCACAATCAATGTGAGTCACAATGAAGGTTTTTATAGAAGAAAATTGTGGCCTAACAATTCTCAGGGATCAGCCACAAAATTATTCCATTTTATTCTACTGAGAGATCTGAATACTCGTTGCCCTCGACCACAGAAAAATGCTCCTGCACCAGACGATGCACCAAAAGCCTATATTCTGACAATCAGTGGCTGAAAAATGTTCGCTGCTGAGTAATGATGTTGCATTTGCACAAGTTTACTGGTATATACGTCATGTATAAATATATAACTGTCGAATATTTCCCTGGTGGCCGAGATGGTTCTATTATTGTCCCAACAACAATCGATCCATCTGTGGCGGTTTGATCGTCCACCAGTCAAATTTTGACTCCTGTTTGATGCTTTTTAATATGACAAACATAAATAAATTTCTATATATTTTATCAGAATAAACAGAGAGTCCAAACGGGAAACTATTGTTGCTGTTGTTTTCATAACCTATAATTATTGGAGGGTTAGGGTTCATAAATAATGGTAAGAGAGGCACAGCTTGTCTTAGCTATTTATGGAACCCAGCCCATTAGTAATTCAATCTGCTATGCAGTGATCAGCTGTTGCAAAATTGTAAACACCTGCAAGAGGATACTCGCAGAATATCATCTTACCAAGCGAAATATGCTTAGATTACTTCCCACTAAGAATATCAAAACAAACGTAATGAAAATAAGTATAATATATAATATTTGACATTTAAAAGATACTGTTAGGTAAATCTCTTGTTTTACGAAATAATGTATCAGA
Organism: Siphonodentalium dalli; assembly: GCA_032622095.1. NCBI lineage: Eukaryota > Metazoa > Mollusca > Scaphopoda > Gadilida > Siphonodentaliidae > Siphonodentalium > Siphonodentalium dalli. The sequence continues at coordinate 64,109,314 of CP136067.1, read as the reverse complement.
AATAAGATGGAACTATTTTCATGCGCGGAAGACTACTTTGTTTATCAAGAGGAGCGGATGCCCCGGGATTCCTTCTCTTTTCTGGCTGCGACTACAGCAGAAAAGTAAACATCGTACTGTCGCCAGAAAAGAGCAGATATCATTCAAAGTTTTCCCACCACCACCCCATCTACCTCACCAGTATCTGTTATATTAGACCATGTCTATTTTGTGGGTTGATGTCGATATCAAACGTTGGTGACGCGCTTGTATCGCTCACCTTTCCATACTTCTGGTATCTATATCATTCCACCCTCATTCTCTTGCTTTCAATTCCTTTCATCATTGTGTGATTTTTTATGTCTATCACTGGTGGCGGTTTGATCGTCCACCAGTCAAATTTTGACTCCTGTTTGATGCTTTTTAATATGACAAACATAAATAAATTTCTATATATTTTATCAGAATAAACAGAGAGTCCAAACGGGATACTATTGTTGCTGTTGTTTTCATAACCTATAATTATTGGAGGGTTGGGGTTCATAAATATATAACTGTCGAATATTTCCCTGGTCCCTACTAGTATTGGAGCATCAAACCATGTCAACAATGCAACATTGTCAGCATTCCCGCCAAAACTTTTCCATGGCAATCAATATCATTTTTTGTGCCAGTTTAGTTTCTGATGATATAATGATCCGACAGTAGTAAGCCCTATTTTCACTCTTTTGGAACCTAAACCTACCATATGACAACAATTCCTTTGGTCATCTCTCCTGCCTTTCTGTATGAAGTTTGAATTAATAATGTTGAATTTGCAGCAGTTTAGCGTCAGATCTGCGGTGGTTGTAACTTTACCCTCTTAGGGCCTCAATCCACATTTACAAACAATACCACATGATCAGCTTTCTCGCCAAAAGCTTTTCCAGGTAATGACTGGAAATATCCTGTCACGATTGCTTGACTATTTAGAAACAACAAATATTAGTTCTACTGTGATTCTCGGCATTCAATAGCTTGTCAATGATAAGTTGTATCACTGTTTTCAACAAGCTGCCAGTTGAGTAGTAATCAGCCCCTCGCATTTTAATTTACACATTATGTCGCTTTAATACATGCTTTTCATTCATTAACTTGAGGTCATAGAAACACACTCTGTTTTAATTTGGTTTCTGTATGAATCTTAAATATTCGGGCTTCTTGTCTTAGGTGCTAGGAAATGGCTACTTTTCAGTGACAAACATCCAAATTTTTCTCCCAACAGGGCGAACCATGATTTCCCCAATATGGCCTATTTTACCCCCCCCCCTGGCAGAAACTCTGACAATAGTCATCTGGAACTGCCCCGAGTAACTGAATGGAACACATCCCTAGAGATTTGATGCATCAATATTTGTGAATTTTTTTTTATAATAATTTGTAACATGGAAGGCTGACAAATAGTGTTTGTTACACAGTTTCTATTAAATATTTTGATTAATTGCATTACCAATGGCGATTTATACTGTAAGAGTTTCATGTTTCATTGAACAAGGGTTTGAGGATGTAAAAAGTTTTTGGAACTAAGAATGTTTTCATTATCATAAATCATCCTCCACTTTGCAGTCACCGGGACCTTAAACCAGAGAACTTACTCCTTGATGACAAGAACAATATTCGAGTGGCAGATTTCGGCATGGCTTCCTTACAAGTTAATGGATGTATGCTTGAAACGAGCTGTGGGTACGTACATTTTTAAAATGAGACATTTCTTCCTCTATCTGTTGAAACTATGAGATACATATTTTTAGCATGGTTTTATCCTTCTCTCTCAATGAATGATACCCAAAATAGAGGACAAAATCAACACGAGGCACCAAATTGTGAACGCTTCATTAAAATAATATTTTTAGGACCAGCAAGTACATATTTTGTATGGATGCAGCGATGACTATTTTGCACTACTAAATAATTAGCAAATTTAATCTTTGTCCAATTGGCAGTTTTGATGTAAATAGTTTCGATAAGGAAAGAAAAACCTCCCTGATTAATCAATTTGATGGCCTTATTCCGATCTAAGTAGCTTAATCAAAGTTTTACACACGTACGAAGAAAGATAATACGTCAATTACTTGGCACAGACTAAATTGTTCAAGAAATTGCTAACTAGTTATACATTGCCACCCCAAGATATATATTACTTGACATTGTTGATAACTTCTGCATTGCGAATAGTATGATCCTTGCCCTACTTTATCGTGATTTATCACACCAGCTCACTAAATATTAACTAAAGACAACCAAGCGGCAAGCGTGATCCTTCATCTGTGATTTTACACCAGCTCAATAAATATTGACTAAGGACAACCACAAACGATCTGTGATTTTATTTGCCACATATTAAAGATGCATAATCTGATTAAACACCCCAAAATGACTATTTCGTCGCCTTCGGGTGTACAAAATATTTGATTCAAGTTGAGGAACCCACCCATCAAAGTTATCAAATATAATTTTTTTTTAAATCTGTTGTTTTTCACCACATCGACTATTTGGCGGCCTGGCAAATAGTCGAATGATCTTCTTCCAGAAATATGTGGACATGCACAGACGTTGTCGCAAGAGTTCGAAAGGTTATGCAATGTCACAGTATGCTGTGACTTTGTATGGCGATCAATGCTATCGCAAATTAAATTTGGAATATAACACGACGAAAACTAACATCAGCAACAACAAATAAGGTAAAATGTGATAGTTGATGTATGGTACATAACATATTTTTATTTAGGAATCGGTAAGCATGTTTTAGTCATGCAAATAGACATGTTATATAACAGCATGCCGGTTACAAGTGGAAATATGTTTTGGGGAATTCTACTAAAAATATAGGCAGCACCATATATGGAAGTTTCAAACCACACTCACTCGTCGTACAAACCGTCGAGAAAAAAAAACGTTTTTATAGGACTTTTTCGGCATATATGATATCGTGCTTGATATCATTGTGAGTATTTTAACACTAATTCGGATAACTAAATCGGCTTTTGGTAAAATTCCGTTGTTGTAACTGGATGATATGGGGACCATCGAATCGGATTGTATACCTTTAAATTAATGCAATTCCAATGAGATATCAACTTTTACTGCTAATCTTTTCGATGAAAGTAGGAATTGTACAATAATGGCTGACGCTGAGTAAATTGAAAGAAAAATTAAATATTAATTTAATCTGCAGCAAGGTTGACATATAGAATCTTGAAACTACGTCCAGTTGATGTGGTGAGCATTTTTGGACTGAAACTTTTGATTGCAAAAAAAACAATTACACTCATGATGATGAACGCCAATGATTACTTTCCTTTGCTCTGTGCTGATTTTGTCCTCTGTGCTGAGTTGTACGATTACCGGACATGGCACTTGTACTTCTAATAAAGTGCCGAACACTCAATATCATCCAAAAGTTCTTGAATTCTTGATGAATTGTCACTCAGGGCTGTATTCAAATTTCATGACTATTTCCTCTTGAGTGATGTGAAGTGAGGCTTCTTTTTAATTTTGTCCATCACTTGAGATTCTAGCTGAGGGAAAATTACAATCTCGATTACATCGAGATGAAAATTGATTCATAAAAAAAGTTTCCATATTCAAAATCAAGTAGCGGCTTTTGATAGAAAATTAAAGGTGTAGTGTGAAATTGTAATATTCATGAAAGCAGGGAATAATTACAATTGGTTTCTTTAAAGTGTTTTTTTCATTTAGAAAATACAGAAGTCAAAATAAAACACCTTTTAATGTGTACACATACCATGTATACAACACATAATGCTGAAGTCCGAATCAACCATCCGTCGTTCGTCTGTCCGTCGTCTGTCTGGGCATTTGTCTGTCCATCTTTCCATCCACCAATAGCCATGTTATATCCGACTCGATAACTCAAGTATTTTTTTCGGTTCGTGTTCTCATTTTATAAGCATGGTTAATGATGACACACCCTTCACCTGTATAGTTTTTGGTATCGATTGGTTGTTCAGTTTAGAAAAGAATTAACCCTTTCACACATGCTATCCGATGCAATAAGTCAAATATGTTTCTTCTGATTTGCCTCATATTTCTCACCTAGGTTTTTCTTAGCACACTTCATCTGTATGGATTTTGATATTGATTAATTAACCCTTTTACTTTTGAACCAGATTTTATTATACTGGTATACTGGTATCAGCTTGTCCGTCCGTCTGTCTGTCTAGCCTTCTTTCCGTCCGTCTGTCCGTCCGTGGACATAAATTTGTCCGGAATTTTTCTCAGTCGTTTTTTTTATCAACTTCCGTGAAACTTGACACAGACATCAACCACCATGGGAACATGTGCACCTGCGATTATGACGTCTATCGGACTTTTTTTGGAGGAGTTATCCCCCCTTTTTCGACTTAGAAAATTTTCACAACATGTATAATTTTGTCCGAGCTTTTATTCCTACATTTTTAGGTCAATTTTTTAAAAACTTGGCACAGATATTTAGTACCATGGGAACCTGTGCACCTGCGATTATGACGTTTGTCCGACATTTTTTGGTGGAGTTATCTCCCTTTTTCGACTTAGAAACTTTTTTGCAACATGCATAATTTTGTCTGAGCTTTTATTTCTACATTTTTACGTCGATGTTTTTTAATCTTGGCACTGATATTTAGTACCATGGGAACCTGTGCACCTGCGATTATGATGTCTGTCCGACTTTTTTTTGTGGAGTTATGATTAGGGCTAGGGGTTAGGGTTTAATAGGGGGTTTAGGGTTAGGGATACCTGTTGACATAATTTCAGTGACCAATATATGGTAATGGCTACTTCACTCAAATAACATTTTGAATACGGGGGGTATTACTTAGTCCCGTCTGGGACAAGCCCATCTCTAGTTCCAATAGTTACATGTGATATAATCACATCAATAAATTAATTATCACATGAACATCCACTATCCAGTGTTGAGAGTATTTGTAAATAATATTATATCTCCAATGCCATTTTAGAAAGCTATAAGGTGCACAACTTTATTTGAATGTAATGGCATCCTCTTAGCTTTAATAACCTTATTCCACATGCAATCTGAGAATAATGACATGCAGCTGCTATTCTGGCCAGTGGCTAGAGGAATTGATACACAGTGTGGGTATTTAATTGTTTATCACATATGTCAAAATGTGATTAATGGTTGACAATCTAGTTCCTCCAATAAAGTTGAAATTTCATACAGGGTTTCCTATGACACCCCTGTCACCTGTATGTGTGTCTGTTATATTTCTATTGATCTGCTTAGAATAAAAATTAATCCTTCTCAAGGATTCCATAGATGCATGCTATACATCGGCTCTTCCTCAATGTATCATTCTCGACCCATATAAATTTTCTCCCTCCAAAAAATGTTATCTCAACAGATTTAAGGCCATGCAAGATTAATAGCAATGATATGCAAAATGTTTTATTCAATTGATTTAGTTTTCCAATCTTAGCCGATATGAACCCTGATAATCACAGTAGCTGCTGACATTACATTTCCATCCGTATGCGGCAACATGAATTTATTTACATATATTGTCTAATGTAGCAAGCTCCTGTATATTACCCAATCTGTTCTGTTATATTCCTTATTGACATTCTAGTTGTGACTTACTATGATGTTCAGTCTATTCCTTATCTAATAGTGGCAAGCCAAGAGAATCAATGAAAACAATAAACCATTACTGAATGAAATTACTTGCATTTGATGAATAAGCTCAGACAGATAGTCTAATCTGCAACTCTCGCCAAGCCACAAATTGGAACAACATCTGTGTCATATAATTCGGAGTATCCTTACTCTCACACCATTACTGCCCTTAATGAAAGATACAAGCTTGATGCTAGACTATGTAATCCTCAATTTGTTCTTCCAATATCACAAGAGTCATATCGGTTGTAATAATCACTGGAGCCAACATGCCACATTAGCTGAATGGCTACTGAAAGATACCTCTGCTACACAAATTATGATTGTCAATCATTGAACCCGCAATCTACCTGCATTCTTTTTAGTTAGGGAGCTTGTCCAATTCCGACGGAGTTTCCGTCGGAATCGGTGTTTCCGATGGATATTTCCGATCTCCGATACCGATGGCAATCAGAGTTTTTGCATCGGTATAAAACTCCGATTCCGTCGGAGATTTTTCGCGGTGTCGTCGGTAAAATCATCCGATTCAATCGGAGTTTTATATCGGAGTTCCCGTTCTTCAAGTGCGGTATGTTTTGGAAAACTCCGATCCCGTGAATTTTCGTGGGAGCTTTTAATAAATCGTCGTTTCGGTTCTTCGTGTATATTGTTTATATACCAGACACAACAGAGAAAGACATGTAACATGTTACGTCCATTCTAAACGACTCGGCAATTTCCGCTTCGCTCAGGAAATAACCTCCACATAAATAGAAACCATATTCGCGCAATGCTAAAATAGGCCTATATGCGTGCAGGATTTGAACCGGTGGAATATCTCTACTGGTAAACATATTATTTAGGTGCATACAAGATTTGAAATACACTGGGTTTACGGTATTCTCAGAATCCGACGATGTTGCAAATATAGCACGTGCATGCTTCCTAGTTCGTATGATATTCAGAGCTGTGTCACATTTAGGACAGCCTACTATAAACCCATTGATTTGTGTCCACATCAAAACGTTGGTTTGAAATGAAATGAAAAATTTGAAATGTAAGGTTGCATGGGTGGAGGTCAGGTTACTAGGTTTTCAGATCTTTGCAACTTTCGATGAGGAATAATCAACAATAAGACATTCGTACACGCAAATAAACACTTGAGTAATAGCGAGAATTATGCATGCTGGGAATGAAAGTATCCAAACAAAGCCATGTGCTTTACGGCTGCATGCGTTTACTATGGGGGATTTAGGGTGGGTCTATAAAACTAAACTAATTATAACTTTGTTATCTGTCATAGTTTACGCGTGAAATTTTAAACATATATCAGGGACATATATACCCTTTCCAGAATGTTCAAAAATATTTTCAGTTGCTAGTCGTATTTTTATTGATTTTATGCGACGAAATAATCCGAAAATTCAGAAATGGTTTGAAATTCCAAGTTAGACACCCCAATGAAGACCCTCCAACCACTTCCCTGTTGACAGGTCGCTTTTGAGTGCCGTGTGTATGCTACAGTGTGTCTCTCAAAACGACTCAGAATAGGAATTAGGAAAAAACAAAATACCGTTAAATATTTTGGCTTGATCGACCGCTCAGCTAATCAAAAAGAATCATTCCATTGTGTTCAACATTACTGGGTTTACGGCAGTCGTTGGACTGGATGCGCGCGCAAGCGATTTGGCTGGTTAACCCCAGTTCTGCTGTCAGTGTGAATATTCTGGATAAGTATGTTTGCATTGTTTGTAAAAGATAAATTAAATAACTCAACTATATCTAATATATTTTTCACCCCGCCCCATAAAATTTCTCCAACTCTTGCAAATTTTTAGATATAGAAAAAGAATAGGCCTACTGTTAATTATACCGTAGATCATGCCACGAAACTCGAATTTGGCTAACGCCCGTAGATGTTCCAAATTCCACCAGTACCAAACCTGGAAGTTACCTATATATACTTGTTCCTCAATAATCAACATCAACATTAGTTTAAACATATTTTATTTTGACCATTATTGTAAATATAATTGCTCGAATCAACAAACAAACGTGCTATATTTTAATATGATCATTCAATACACTGTATCCACAGTTTTATAAACTCTTCTATCATTACGATAGTTTTATCAGAATAGTTTTACTATTATCGTTTTATATACCCAATATACTGGGGTGCTTCTCACCTAAATGAGGGATTACCATAATAAGCAATTAGCTACCACGCTGGACAAAACAAGTGTCCACTTAACCGCGGTGCGGTTAATTTGTGTTTCCACCGCGGCCGAGCTGCAACAACACCGCGGCCACACCGTCTAACTGCAGTTGGTCCGCGGTTTAATTGCCGTTCGGCCGCGGTGTAGGCCTATACTTGCCGTCCGGCCGCGGTATACTTGCCGTTCGACCGCGGTATACTTGCGGTATACTTGCCTTTCGGCCGCGGTGTACTTGCCGTTTTTAGAATGATGTTGAAAAACACAAAGAGTGCACTATAAATGTGGTTTGATTGAGCACATTGTTTAGCCAGACGATCTATTCAGTGTGTTGGAGATCTGTTACGTCAGGCGACAAGGTGTGATAATCTTATAAGTATATAGTCGACGTCCTACCGGTATACTAAATTTAATTACACTAATTTAAACTATAATTATTTGGTTTGAAATTACATTGACTACATCCGTCCATGTGGGCCTCCTTTTGGAATTTACTGCCGGCCAGAATTTTCTTCACAATAAAAAATAAAGAGCGTTTGTGCGTGGTAAGGTATGTTTCGCCCGCGAACATTTTATGAACCCAAGGGGCTTGTTACGTGAGCCGGGACAACTCGACGAGCCGGGACAACTCAGCTAGCCGAGTCAACTCGGTCTGCCAGGACAACTCGGTCGCGCTGTTAAATGAGTCGAGACAACTCGGTCAACCGGGACTACTCGGTTGACGTGCACAAAACTAGCTGTTAATCACCGAGTCACGGCGTAATGTGGGTGGTCATTAGACGCCACTCACATGACGCGAACATTCTATTGGCTGACGTCATGAAAGTCACAACGAATCGTGTAACGTTCCATGTCTAGCCGGGATGACTCGCTGTTAGCATAGAATAAAAATCCTTCCTTCATCTATGCTGTTACATGGACCGGTCAAGTTGTTCCGGCTAACAGAGTTATTCAATTCAATTAAGTTTAGTCTGGTCGTCAATTATAGACATTACAGCTGATTACAGAAGAGTTGTATACATATATACAATATATATGATTTCGGGAGTTAAAGGGGTACTGTACGCCATTTTCATTAAATTTCCGGTGACAACAACGATCTAATATCGATAATATATAGAAACATAAGTAATTTGAGTCGAAGATGTATTCTGTAAACGCTCAGGTTAACTTGAATAGGCTATCTTAAAATTTAATAATTTAAAAGTTAATAATTTGATATAAATTGAATTTATGACTGGAGCCATAAAATGGCGTCAATTAAATTACGAATTTCCGTAATCAAACAAAGTAATTGAGGGATACTGGATTGTTAAACCGATCGCACACACGATCGCTTAAAATATTATGATGATACGAGGAGAACACTCAAGCCACTCACTGACTGAGACGATCCAATAACTTAAATGATTATATGGGATTAGTATGCCTATAATATAACTTTTATTTGATTCATTTGGTTGAAAACTGTACAAAAATTACTCGACAACGACAATTTATATTTTTGCATTCCGGTAAATTTGTCATCCGTAACACTACTTCGTACTCAACAGACTTTCAAATAATGAAAAAATTGTTACCTTATTCTCCGACTCGGAGACTATAGAAACCAACAACAACATTTGGCGTACAGTACCCCTTTAAATAGAGCGGTTAATTTATAAGTGTTTGGTCTCTGATAGAAGTAGGGTTTCAGATATTTTATTCTTAGTTTGCTGAGTTCCCTACAATTCAGTACCATGTGGTATTCATCGCCGATTTCGAGATTACAGAGAGTGCATATTCTGTCCGAATAATCCGTATTCGTCCAAGCGCCGAGTTCTTTTGGGAGTTTGTGGTTTCTAGTGCGGAAAGCTAAATTATTGTGAACTGCTGTTTTCATCAGGGGATATCAGTGGGGATATAGGTAATTCTCTCGTTCAAATTTGACTTTATAATCCTGCAAAATGCGAATCTGCTTGTACAGCGTAAACCGGAACCACCCAGCGCCCGGTGTATTATGGGAATTGGTGAAATCGAGCATTGTTGACCACGTACATTCTTGAATGTATGTTCAAATCTTTTCAATAGTTACTATAAAGACAAAGTCGCGGGGCATCGTGCCAGTGGACTTTTTATTAAACTTGAAAGAGAATATCGCCGAGAAAGTGACATACAATCATGTTCACTCAAACAACGGTATACGATGTAGCAAACCATGTTCATTGCTACACATTCCTCGTGCCCAATTTCTGAATAATTAATGCTGACGTAATTCGCGTGCACCTGGCATTTGAGAGATACAGATGCGCGCAAAAATAACGGCGATTAACAAGTTCCCAGTCATGGGTTTTATTCACTTTCTTTTTTTGTGCCAATGTTCGTAAGATTACTACAGTAAATGGGCATATATAATAGGTTTACCTCCTCTTAATGATATAAATATATGATATAGGTCATCAACTGACCACATTGGTAGGCCTAATCTTTATTGGCTTGTCAAAGTTACCCAAGTGTGTCAGTGTATGACCTGCTTATACTGAGATTTGTACTCAATTTCAACCCATGCCGTTTCTGACGGAATTATTAATTGAAGGTCACATTAATTTTCGCAGTTGAATTCACACAACATGTCCAGAAAAACAGTGGTCGGATTAATTTGAATGGACATGTCTTCCAATGCAAATCGCCTGAGTAAACGTTACAGTTGCAAATATAGTTGGGTGTGACTTAATAATGCAGTATTGGGAACAATACGTATTTATCTGGCTGAAGATACATAATAGAATGTTGGTCTATTTTTCAATTTTTTTTAAATCAAGTGTAGCCGTATTAAAGAAAACAACATTCATTTACAGTACTTATAACTATTAGCCCATATATGCACGTGTACACTTGTAAGTTAAATATGACTGCTTCGCGTATAACCTTTGCACTGGAGATTTGTATCGAAATTTCCTGCGCTCTTTAGTTTTTACCATCCATCAGGATTCATGAAAACACTACGGAACGCTCTTTATTAAATTGTTAGGAGTAAAGCCGAATTAAAGCCGGGACCCAATGTATCTAAAATGCAATATGCAAAAAGTGTTTCGGAAGATAAAAATATGTCATTCTATGGCGATAACTAGATTCGAAAATTGGCAGTATTATATGCTATTACGACTGTATTAGGTTCCCCTACTTGCGAAAAGGTGGGGGGGTCCACAATAGGCAACACATATCATATACTTTAAAGGTACTCAATCCGACCAGAGGGTCCCCATCTCAACAGATTCCAACAACAATAATCCGATCAGAGGGTCCTATATAACTATTTCTTTGGCTTTGGTGGTAAAAAATATTTGATTCGAGTCGAGGAACCCATCAAACAAAGCTCAGAGTTATTAGATATTGATTTTTGAAAATTCTTATGTTCTCGAGATGAGTACTAATAATTGCCGTCAATTGAGTTCTTTTGTTAACAAAGGATGTAATTAACATAAGACTCAGGCAGTTCCTTTTGTTAGCCTTTTGTTTCCGATTACTTCTCTATTTCATATGCTTGCCACCTCGCTTATTTCTTTCATGAGCCTTAGGGAGCATGTCAAAACCTCTTTCGCATATGCGAAAATATTGTCGATAATGTCGAAAAAGTTTTGACGTAATTGACGTAAATGTGCAAAAACGAAATGTCGGAAATGACGAAAAATAATGCGATAACGTCGAAAGCGACTGGCCATAAAAGTGCGATAACGTCGAAACCACAACAGACCAAAATTTCCGTAAAATGTCGAAACTTTCGACAACGCGAAAGTCGCGACGTCGAAACATTGATCGATATTCGCAAACGATGAAAAGTTAAAACATCCATACGATGTTGTCGCACTTCATAAATCCGCGCATTTATTTTTGACTTCTGCGTAATCAGATGCCAGCTGAATTTTTATTGGCTGTCAGCCAAAGGCCATACAAACAACTCTATGCGTTTAACACACAAGTACAATGACTTGACAGTTCGACTGTTTTGATAGCTATGAGTTCGCACAAGGCCTAATTAAACAATAGTCAACCCATTCCAAATGTGTGAAGGGGTGACATTTAGCAAAAGGCTATACAAACATATAGGTCTACTGACATATAATGACGTATATACCGGTCCTTCACAACTATGCGTGAACTGTGCGACAGTTTTGTTGTTGTCGTGATGTCTTCTCAATTAGTGAACAATGGTTTAACTCGTTGGACAAAAACAACACATCTGATATATAAAATTCCAAAATGAAGCGACTTGATGTCATAATATCAGTTCGATCATGGCTAGAAACAGTGATGAAATCGAATAGATCTATCGGTAGCGGACATATACGCAGTTGGGAAAATATTAGACCAGCAGTTTACACAGGTCGACAGTACGAAGAAGTTAGGGTTTTCACAACCCCAGGTATCACACATCTAACAGAAAAAAGATGAAATCACACAGAAATTTGAAACCAGCTGCACCCACCCACAACGGGAGCGACAACGGTCCATCCACATGATCCAGCATTTGAAGCAATAGGCCCGATATAGAACAAGCCCTCATCACATTCTATCAACGCCAGACATATATAGAGCCATACCCTCTAAGTTCATTGTTTTATAATGGTATGATATCCATATTTTTATTATTCATTCAATAAAGAATCGAGAAAAACATAACACTCAACTCCTCTGTCAGTCAATGCTACCCACAAACGAAACTAGGACTGGCCTGGGAAATTAGTGCTAAAAATAGCACAACATAACATGATTGTGCTATTCGTGGAAATTCCAAACTATTATATAATATGTTTTGTATTAACTTAACTTTGTCGCATCTGATCGCTGATATATATTGAATAAAATGTGTAGATTTGAAATAAAAGTATAAATGTCGCCGACGAATTAATCATGATGACGCTGCGCTTCCGATATCTAACAATGATTTCATACGTATATTGCGAAAATTAAAGCATTGTTTACGACTGTCCGACGATGCCGTAAACACCCTGATTTGCGTCCACATTAAAATATGTGTCTGGTCTAGAAAGACAGATTGAAACTGTAGAAATTAACTCTACGTGGCATACTATAAATCGGGGTTGTGGAATAATTTATTGTCGTCCACGGCTGTATTCTTTTATTCATAATAGTTCGCACAATTAAATGGTGACGGTTTACCCAAAGTGAAGACAAGTTACATACATAATCACACACAAAAACGATTTTCGAAATCAAAATTTGCATTGTTTACGGTACCACTCTGCAGTATTAATGCGACGGTGTAGCAATTATTGCTCGAGATTTAGGGGGACTTCAACCTGTACTGTAATATGTACTGTAAACCAGTGATGCAATATCACTGCTATAAACCCACGGATTTGCGGGCACCGTGTGATATAAAAACGTAGGAATTGATTGTGTTGGCCTATCCTATTATATAAATTGGGTCTGGGAATAATTTATTTGGGACTTTAAATAATCTTCTATTAATAATAGTTTATTATTAAACGAAGTTTGAATTGTCCGATATTAATCAAATCGGAGATTTCAGTAGATCGGAGAAATTTACTAATAGGCCTACATTTATAAACTCCGATCAAATCGGAAATGTTTTCATATCGGCGAATACTCCGATTAAATCAATGGAATTCTTATGATAAAAACTCCGATCTGAGAAATTTCAGCATGGACACCGACATCTTCCCGTTCGCGACACATCAGTATAAAACTGCGACTATGGAGTATTTATTGAACACAAACTGTCACTCCGATCTGAGAAATTTCAGCATGGAGATCGACATCTTCCCGTTCGCGACACATCAGTATAAAACTGCGACCATGGAGTATTTATTGAACACAAACTGTCCTGCCAATCATATCGACACAGCAGCAATATTGACGGATTTAATGCTGCGATCTTGACGAAAACAAACACTGCGAAAATATGTCGAAACAGAACAGCGAACATTTGAGCAAAACTGCGAAACAAAACTGCGATAATTGCGAAAACATCGAACCAAGACAGCGAAAATGACGAAAAATTGACGAAAACGTACAACGTTACGGCGTGCGATAATGACGAAAAAACTCCGATAATGTAGAAAAAACGACGTCAATGACGCCACATTTTTCGCACTTTTTTCGCATTTCTTTCGCATATGCGAAAGAGGTTTTGACATGCTCCCTTAATCGCTTTTCATTGTTCACTACACGCCTTCTCGTGTTTACCTGTCAACTCACGTGCGTTCTTCTTGTTTACCTGGTTTCTCATTGGTCAAATTTTAGACACCTTTTTCGTATTTGCTTGCTATAATTCTTCACTTTTGAATCGTCTTTGATCAGAACACATCCAACAAAATTGTCTATTCAAACAGACAAGGATGGATAACTCTAAAACCAAGTGGTAATAATAACGCAATTTTGACCGAGATCTGGGCCAGAAAGTATTCCCGATAATGAAAAATAATAGATTTCTAAAATCGATATCTAACAAATCTGAGCTTTGATGTGTGACTTTCTCGACTCGAATCAAATATTTTTGACCCCCGAAGCCATTGAAATAGTAATTGAGAGGAGTTTTATCGGATTGAGTACCTCTAAGTGAAATATAAAGGATGCAGTCACACCTCATCGCATATTCTGGTCTCGTTAGCTAACGAAAACGGAATCCACAAAAGACATGCACTTTGCATGGGCAGAGCTCGATTTAACCAATCAGTGGTAACTCCATTCAGACTGGGATAGAGGGTGGGAACAACACCTGAAATACTATGATTGACGTCGGTGTTTGTTTGTTGCTTAACTTAAATAAGGACAGGTTAGGACACAATAACTTTATAAGGAGAAATCACTTATTTTGTCTCACTTCTGACTCACTAGCTGTCGGTATCATTGGGAGCACGTATGAAGAATTGTATTGTTTACGATACCACAATCACTGGGTTTACAGTATTCTCAGAAACCGACGATGTGGCAAAATAAAGCACTACTGTAAACCCCACGTTTTGCGTACATTTTAAACGTGGGTTTGATATAGAATGGCAGATTTCAAATGTTAGATGATCCACGCGACACAGAATGTATACTATAAACCGGTGTGGTGGGGAATAACTTACTGGGTCTTTATTCTTCTATTGATGATGGTTTGCATATTAAACGGTGACCGTTGATCCAAATGAGGACATGTTACCTAATCGCAAAAAACACTTGTACGAAATAAACATTTGCATTGTTTACGGCACCACTCAGCACTGGTTTACGGTACCGTCTAATTTTATTATAATTCGACGAAGTAACAAATTAAGGGAGAGGTCAAGTGACCAATACTGAATTGGCAAATCTCCGCAGCTAAAGTCAGAGTTACAAACATTTCTGGGTGTAACTGTGTGCGGTATTGAAAACAATACACATTTATTTGGCAGGTCGGCTTAGACTTTGTTCCTTTAGAAAGTTGATGTATTTATTTTTTTTTATTTTTTATTGATTTTTCCAAACTTGGTCGTGTTGTAACTTTGATTCCAGAAAACAATTCTCAAAAATAAATTTATAGCAAAAAAGCCCAGCAGTGTAGACCGTTTAATCACATTGCTGCTTTAGTGCCCATATAACTGCTTCATATTTTACTTTTGCTGGGGAGATTTGCATGGAAATTCCCATTCAAACATGGTCTCTTGAACTGCCCCTTATTGAGGTTCCCAGAGGGTGAATTTGGTGATGCTAGCCCGCTATAATTATTAATTAAATAGCACTTGCTTTACGAGAATTCAGACATTGGCCACATCAAAACGCAGGTTTGAAATATGACACGGAAAATAGCATGAGTTGCCTTATACTATAAATTTGGTCTGGGGGGGGGGGGGGACATTTATTTGGGACTTAATTTAATCTTCTGTTTATAAAAGTTTCATTAATATACGGAGTTTGAATTGTCCGACATCAACCAAATCCGAGATTTAGTAAATCGGAGAAATTATTATACAAAACTCAAATCACATCGTCGTTTTGATATCGGAGAAAACTCCGATGAAATCTGATAAAATCGGAGTTTTAACATCGTAGTTTTCATATCGGAGAAAAACTCTGATTTCATCGGAGTTTTTGTTCAGTGTTCATCGGAATTTTCACCGGAATTGATCGGAGTTCTTGATCGGAGAAAAAACTCCGATCTGAGAAATTCCGATGATGAAGGGAGAAATTTCCGATTAAAACTCCGATTAAAAGCTCCGATCACCGACGGAAACTCCGTCGGAATTGGACAAGGTCCCTTAGTGCCTGTATTTCCTTCTGACCGGTGATAAATTTGTGTAAATCAATCATTTCTGGATAATATCTTCCGTTATAATATGAGAAATAATCTTTCAACACCTGAAAGTTCTTTATTTGCTATATCAGCATTTACTAGCTTTCATCTTTTTGGCACCTATCACTGATCACATAATTGAAAATCTTACAAAAATGCCAATTTTTTTTAGATATGGCCTTGAATATTAGAATACCGTATTCTCTTGGGTATAAGACCAGGGGGCCTAGG
This sequence comes from Siphonodentalium dalli, assembly GCA_032622095.1. Classification (NCBI taxonomy): domain Eukaryota; kingdom Metazoa; phylum Mollusca; class Scaphopoda; order Gadilida; family Siphonodentaliidae; genus Siphonodentalium; species Siphonodentalium dalli. The sequence goes on along the minus strand of CP136067.1, from coordinate 64,092,951 downwards.
GAATAAATAGCTTGAAAAGGCATGGGTGGTCTTATACACCAGAAAAGTTTAGGCCCACCCCAAATTTTTTTTAATTTCAGCGGTGGTAAGTATTTGATATCAGCTTGTAGACAGAAAAAAAGATTGACGAACTCGAGAAATTTAATATTTATATTCAAAACGGAAAAGTATACTTCGTAGGCATGTTCGAGAATATTCAATAAAATAAAATAAAGTGAATCTTAAAATCTTATTTGTTTATTAAATTATACTTCCCGGGGAAACAAATCATTAACAGACACCAAATACAAAAGAACCGAGTCGCTAACGGCGTATATATGTAACTTCAAGTTCAAAAGCCATGCGCGGCTATGCGCGTGCAAAGCCACAGGTGTCTGTCCAACTACAGTACTGTAAAAACATATTTTTCGCGTTCAGTGACAACGTCGGTATGTTCCTTCATGTAACCAAACACAGAGAACTGGCTTCCTGGTTATGTAAACACACAGTGGGTATAATAATGAAGCAGAAGGGGAACTTGTCATTGAACAACAATGTCTTCCAAACTACGTCAACGTTATAACCAAAATAAAGGTTATTGACATTAACATTTTTAACCTGCATTTTGTTCACGTTTTACAGTATAAACAGTTTAGGAGCGATAACTCTATTTATTAAAACACGTGCTTTTTTAGCAGAAATATAACTGTCTTTTGTCAGTACTGTTAGTGTTAAATAATTTTGTAATACGACCCTGCCTAACTATGCTTAAAAGCCATGTTCTGATTGGCCAGTGGCCCGAGTTACCATGGCTATCTCGTTCCAGTTTTGTGGTACAATTCTACTTTTTCCGATTGTACCACGAAAAAAATCGGTTTATTCAGATCGCCGCACGCGACTTTTCCCGTCTTTTCTAACTCCGCGCAAACGGGGCATCAACGGAGTACACCCACACCCGTAACCCTTTGAATTTTGCCACATCTTGACAATCTTGCGAATTTTCTAGCGATTTGTCGCTTGAAACCAGTTTGGTTGCCAATGAATATGGTCCAAATGATGTTATGGTATATTGATATATGTTACGACCAAAGAAAGTTACTTAATAAGTATATTAAATGACAAAATAAATCCATGGGGCCGGGCTGTGCTGCATTCGTCGATTCGAATCTCGATCATATTCGATATTTCGGAATCAAGTTGAAAATGAAAGCGTTTGTTCACCAGTACAGAAGGGGGATGAGATTAGTTTAGTAAACTAGATCATTTATATCGCTTTGTGTAAGGAAAATGGTCCATAGTCGATGATCATATTCATGTTGTCCCAACAACGTTCAACACAGAAATGACCGCAATCGTATTCCTGTACAATTTAAATGAAAGGCACGGGCGCCGCTGAAAACACATCGTTTTTTAGCCAATCACAGCGATTATTTTCTAGAAGAGGTGTCTCGAAAAGTCAACGGGGGAATTTCATAACAAGACAAGATTACCGGAGTACTCCATGCAAAGAAATCGAGTACGCCCAATACGAATTACACCACGAAATGTTTTCTCACCTGAGACCGAAAAAGCGCAGTATTTCGTTGACTATTCAGTCGAATTGTGACCATAAACTTTCAGTCGTATTACAAAAGAAATAAATACACGGTGTATCGGTGTGTATGGTCAAGTTGTACCACAAAAAACTGATTGTAGGACTCCGCTACGCGTCGTCCTACAATCAGTTTTTTGTGGTACAACTTGACCATACACACCTCTACACCGTGTATTTATTTCTTAAACACTCACTGGCATTTGTTAAACATGCAATTAGTCGCTATTGTAACATCCTCTATGTGGACAATGGGTCACGAATAAAGCGTTGGGTTTATTAGTTTCTTAATCGGATTATTAGTCTGAACATTGATATAAACTATAGACTACTATAGACTATAGATGCAGGATTTACCCACACTGCTTACAAAATTTAATAATGTAATTTATGGCGTGAATTATGGGAATGTTGGGCAATAAAACAACAAGACAAGTGTTATTATAATATTTTAATATTCACAATTAATTGAAAAATCACTTTCTTAAAGTAACTTATAGGCCTATTTACCTTTACTTAATCTGGAAGCCGGGGATATTCCCCAATACTCGGCTTTCATCTATTTCATCAGTTTTACCCCGATTTTTTGTTTGCAAAGGGCCATATCTGAGTTTAAGCCGTTTTGGAGGGGTTATGGTTAGGGCTAGGGAGGGGGTGGTCTTATACCCTGGAAAACTTACTTCTAGTGAAAATACTGGGGTGGTCTTATGCCCGAAAGTGGTCTTATACCCGCGAGAATACGGTAGAAGTATTAAGGAAAGCCTTGAAAATTGTCGCAAAATAGCCTTAAAATCCAAACCTGTTTTAATCATGGGATATTATTAGGTTATTATTCTTTTCTTCTATTTAAATCAGACTAAAGCGTGTCTCAATTCCTATAGGCAGATAGTGTTTTACCATTCTATTACTCAAATCAAGAGTTCTGTGAAAATTTACATATTCCATCTCAAACTGTCACTTTCCCTATTACTCCCAATTTGCTTTTGTCAATATTTTATATTGACATCCATGTAGCCACAGAGTGGGCCAATCAATAGAGCTGCCAATTCAGACTGTGCTGCCTGTATATTCATTCCCCATTGAGATTTCTCCAACAGCACAGAATCTTTGTCCCTTCGAGAATCTAATTATACCATACTTCCACTCTCAAAGAGAATGTGGAGTATACTGGATTTCTACACATGTGCGTCCAGTCCGCCATCGGTAGACCTTAATGTACATTTAGGTCTTATTCCTTGGGTACTGATATATCACTCATGAGTTATCAGATCTCAATGGAATTTAGTAATATTCAACATTTTGATATTTTTGTCCATTGACACAAACAGTTCGCAGCAAAATTTTGTTTGTAGGTTTGTCATTAGCAGCACTTCAAAAAGACGATTCAATGATGTTTGCATTTTCCATACTGGAGATTTTTTTTATTCAGAAGTTTTTTTTTCATTTCTGCCTGTTGATCTGTTTTCATATATTGGCCATCGGTGCTAGGTGTGTATGGACATTTAAATTTACATTTATTATTTTCTTATAATTTTTATATCTTGTAAATCTCTCAGAAGCTTTAAAAATATTGTCATTCTGGTTCATGTACTACACAATTGTATGATTATCAAGATCATATAATGGATTTTACTCACTAATAACCCTTTCATGATGGGAGCTGCACTGTGCCAGTGTATTATCTTATATATATGCGAGTCTCCCACTGGCTTACAAGGTCAAGGTAAATATTGATAGGCCATTAATGTATTCTCTTATATATGTGGGGCTCCAAGACTCGCATATAATTCCGCAAATAAGGATAACCCTAATTTCTCCCGGATTCAGCAAAACCCCGCATTCGGGGGAAAAAAAAAAAAAAATTATTTTATTTTTCGAATTCGTGAAATTGCGGGGATTCCCCAAATGACAGGGATTTCCTTATTTCCAGTACTGTAAATACCCACACATCAACATTCACTATTGATGTTCCCTCTGATTGAAGACTGATCAGTGGTGAAATTGATATTAATTGATTTTCACACTCTGGTGAAGCGACATGTATAAAGGGTGTTGTTACAGTATACAGTACGTATAATCACAAGTTTTCAGTTGTATTGTTAGGCCCCATTGATGAATATTTCTTAATAACGGATTAGTGGTATGCATTGCGAACGGAATGTGTCCATTTCATTTGCGGGTAAAACTGTAAGACAGGTCATTTTGTACTTTTGGTTTCACTCATACATGTCCAGTTGTAACCTTTGTAACTCGGGTTCATTTTTACTTATTTTAAACGAAGTTTCTGCTTCTTAAAATTTGTCAATAAATGGTGGAATGTGTGCATTTCTTTTGGGGGTTGAACAGTAAGATGAGTTCATTTTGTAGTTTATTCCGATTTTGTACTTGCGGTTTCGCGCATATCCGGCTGTATCCGGTGGAATTCTGAGTATTTTCACTTAGTTTATACGAAGTGTCTGCTTCTTTCTCTTCAATAAATGGTGGTATCTCCAATCACAGCAGCTCTATTACAATTACCAACAGGACATTCATTACCATTTTATTTAGGTCTATATATTTATAAAATAAACAGAAATAGAAACTCATAAAAACTACTAGTATGTAATCTTCATCATAAAAATGATTTTTGGAACATGAACATTTTTGGGCATACCTCCCTCAAAAATCTCCCGGATTGACATTTTCAAAATTTAACAGGTCTGATCCTCAAATTATACCTGGTAATTCTCACTTGTGTCCCAATCCTGTCTGGTTTTAAGGATCAAAATAGATCAATAAGTAAGTGAAATCCTTTTATTCAAACTTTATTTTCCCACCCCCCCCACCCCCCCCCCCCCCAGAAAGTCTTATTTTAACTCCAGTTTTTTTTTTCATGAAGAACACAGGGCAAATTATAAGGAAGAAAGTACAATTCAGCATGTGACATGTTCAGTTGGAAATATTCTGCATATGTATGGCATGTTTGGATCTCTGTCCTCCCAATTTATGAATACATATTTGGAGGTTCAAACATACACTATTCTGCAATCCTGGAAAAGTCCTGGAGTTGTCAAGTTGCCTGGAAAATGTCACCTTTATTAGGGTATTATGTAAAAAGTCATGGAGAATCCCCCTCCAATGGTTTGGAGGAAAAGTTAAGGAATTGCGCTCCCTTCCTTGTAATGTCATGGAACTGCACTCTGTCCCTTACTATAAACAAATCATGGAAGTCGCTGGTGGCAATTTGATCACATACTAGTATTTTGAATGTGAATGTTTTCCCTCTGCACCTATCATAAACAATATGCCAGATGACGTATTTTGAATGTGAATGTCCCTCACTTATCATCGCCTATCATAAACAATATGCCAGATGACGTATTTTGAATGTGAATGTCCCTCACTTATCATCGCCTATCATAAACAATATGCCAGATGAAGCCCTGTGAATGTTTTCCCTCACCTATCTTAAACAATATGCCAGATGAAGCCAAATTGAGTCAATGAAGTTGAATTATAAGAGGAGAAAATTTAACCATTATTTCGTAAATATATTTTTATATTGGTTTATCTAGCTTTTAATCCAGGTTGAAAGTGGTTTGGGCTTAGCGCTAATTAATCTGTTTTCTATTTAGCTCTCCACATTATGCTTGTCCTGAAGTTATTCGGGTAAGACATGCATGGATGTATTGTCTTCATGAAACTATTTTATATGTTGTATGTTGATTGCCTTTATATTATTTATCATTCATCATCCCAAGTTTTAATATTTTTTGTTGGCATGATTTTATTTTGTGTTAGAGTTTGTTGATGTTTTTTTATTTCTGTCTATATAGAGGTGGTTAGGTCGTGGATAAGATCATCGAAGTGCACTAGTTCAAATCCTGAAATGGATGAAAATCGGGACCTATTTTCAAGCTTGATCTGAGTTGAGAGACATCTCACTGCCACTCCGATCAATACATGGCCATTTCGATAAGAAATGGGAATTCGTTCACTCTCACTGAAGCAAGCACACTCATACTGAGTCTGTGCCTCCATAAATCTCATATATATATATTACAGAATAGAGTCATATTAATCTTGAATAACAAATCAACACCACAATGGTCAGTTGGTATTAAAAGGAATATTAAGTGCATGTAAATATAAATTTATATTATTTGAAGTTTTGTTTATTTCACATTTGACCCAGCATGACTCCTTTTAATATGTTTTGTTGTTAATATATTCTGTTTTAAGTTTTGTACATATTTTGTTGTTTGTCCTTATACTAGATTTGTAAACTGTTTTTTTTATCCGAAACCCAATATTTTTCTATTGTTCACTTTAGCATCTGTACCCTCACTGTTTACAAATTTAGTCTTTGCACAAGCTTGAATAACAACACATTGCAACTGAAATGCGATGCCTTAATACTGTGAGATACACACAGAATAAACATTTAATGGAAAATCATGTAGTATGGGGGTGATATCCGAAAGGTATATAGTGAATATAATGTGACATTTTCACTTGTTTCGTGTTGTTGTAGCTTATTATAAATGGCAATATATCTCAAAGGTGGCATGTTTTCAAACATTTTCAAGAGAAAAAAAAGCACCTACGTTTTAAATTGATGGATTTTATTTCAATATAAAGCCACCCCTATTATATTTTGCCATATATACACACTTGTACATAAGCTTGTACAAATTCTCACAGAGTTGAAGGAAATGCTAAATAAGATCCTATAAGATCAGCTATTGTGCACAAAGAGGACAAGTATTTCACAGGCGCCAGTCAAATTTCCTACTCTGAAGGAAATGAACAACCTATTTGTATATTGTTATCACTCAAAAATAACAACTTCATAATGTTTGTAGAACTTTGCTGTTGATGGTTAGAGTCTGTATTGTAGATATAAAATGATGTTGCAGACAGTCATTATCTATGATTTCTGAGAGAGATTCTGGTGGGCATTACTGCTCAGAAACTGGTGTATTCATAAACTCCCCATAAAGATTTGATAAACCTGTGCTCTTTTATGGACATTGATGCATCAGGAATACTCTCCATCTTGGATAACATTATGACATTTCAGATTAAACTCTCCGAAAGTACTGATGATATCCTTGTTATGTCAAGAGCTGAATTAGAATGGGATGGAAATCAATAGAGTATCTCCTGATGTGACAAGGCGATACTGAGCAAGGATGATTGTATTACCCTTTGTGATATGGGAGCCATTCCATGTAGCGTATTTGGACATGCGGTGAATATAGAGTCATGTGATCTATGTGTATTGTATACTTGTAGCTTGGTATTGTAGCTGTTTTATAGCCATGTAATACATGGTATGGTGTAATTGTAAATATTTTACCGACTCACAGTTTCAATTTTACCAGAGAATGGGATGAAATAATTCATATTATCCAGCCTAAATTCAAAAATTTTACAACTACATGCACAAGCCTGTATTACAACTTAGACTTTGCTTCAAATATTTTTATGTTGGCAAATTACCCCATTGTTACTCCAAGTCATTGGTAAATATTGATAATTATGTGTGCTTTTTCACCTTAAACTGTTGTGTACACCAAGAATCTGCTTGGAATCTGTTGGAAATAAAATAGTACTAGATTGAGTCATGTTGATGTGACCATTCAATTTCAGTAAAAATTAATAATTAGAACTATTTAAAATTGTTGAGATTAAAAAATGTACCATGGCATGTGGTGAATTTTAAATATACTCATGATCCATGACAAGAGTTATGGATCTGTACCCAAATATGAAACTTAAGTATTATCTGTTCATTTGGATCTCTTGAATTGTGACTGACTTTTAATAGTTGGGAGCAAGGAAGATAAGAGGTAGAGAAATATAGATCAATATATATTATTAGCAGGTCCAGCCACACGTACATGTAACATGTATTGCCATTGCCAATGGACGTTACCTGACTCACGTGATTATTTCGCCTGTTGACACATACAGGGTCAAACCTTTTAGAAGTGTTCAACATGTAGCATACAATACTTGTAGTGAAGAGAAATAATCCAGTCTTCTGCTAAATTAGCGACAAATGTTGTGCCAGCAGATATTTGACTTGATTGAAGCTGCTTGTTCTCACCACTCAACTATTATTTACAAGTTTTGCTAGACATTGGCTGATATAGATAAACATGTAGGTTTGGTTCCATAAAATCATCTGACAGTTCTGGCCATGTGCATCTCCATAGCAATACCTTAGTAACAAAGTTACAAGACTGAACCTGGCTATTGTTCCTTTTTCAATGCAAAATGAAAACTTTCTGTTGGCAAAATCAAATATTGCAGAAATCTTAAGCATTGTGAAATCGTGTGGGATAAATCATATGCTTTATTTAATTTTTGTAGATTTCATACCATCAGGGTGCAATAATGACATTGCTCTAACAATAAACGATGCTTATCTCAGAAGTTAAAGAAAATACAGTTAGACTCAATGATTTCACCCCAAATCTCTTATCAGTATTACTGTATGCTAATAATATATACCTAAACAAATTGGACAACTTTGTGAGCTTCAAAAGATTCTTATCTTGATATTTCAGGGATTTTTTGCTGATCACAACATGAGAGCCGAAAATGGGCCCCATTCCCAATGGGAAATAGTCAGGTTTTTCCCAATTTCTGACGCTAAAATTGTCAATCACAGATATTTTCTTAGTTTTTTAACAAAAGGTAAGAGTTTCCCCTCTGTTTTATTTTTATGCTCATGCCCCATTTGCAACTAATAAGATAATATAAACATAAGAGATATATTAGCTGTTTGACTAGACTGATTTACACAATGACAAGACTTTTTCCTATATTCTCTATCACTCGTAAAACTTCCCAATTATAAGCCTCTATGGCACAAATTTTCCCGATGGAATGGCCCAGGACCCATTCCCAAAAATGGTAAAAATAATTCCTGTATTTATTTTTTAAAAATTGTTAGGAAATGTTGTGTCTTTCTTGGTTATCTGATCTGATACATAGCCATCCTTCTAGTCAAGTTTTATTGACTCTGAACATATTAAAATACAAGAGTCATTTATTATGTCAATCTAAGGAATGCTGTACAAAACAGTGTGCAAAGACAGGCCACCTAGCATATTGAGTTCATAATCATAATCAACAATTAGTGTGGCTGGGTATATTGTAACCGATGGGGAATTGGTCAGTTATTTGTTGCTGCAGGGTTCAGATGATGAACAGATATTGAAGGCGACTTGTGGGAATGATAAGCAGTATTCAAGTTGGACTGCGCTTTCTGAAGAATGAGGTTCCTCAGTATCCATGAGGTACCTGTGTGAGGGTGTGTGTGGTTGTGTTCGATATTAACATTTATTACACATTTGTTCCTAGAATTACTGCATTCATTCTGTTGATGTCACACTACAAAGTTGATGTTGGCCTCAACCATGAAACCAGAATAAAAGTGTCATCACAAATGACAGAACTGTATGTGCCTGAATATATCTTGTTTTTTTTATGCACGGATTCTGGGATGGGTGGCGTGTAATAAAAACAGAGAGACATGTGTTTTAATGGGTTTGTCGACAATTAAGGCTCTGGTGCCATCCCAGAAGGTTGGAACTCGAGGCTGTCCTTCTGCGCTGCCACTCATGCCATATCAACATATGCGTGTCATTCTTTGTATTTATCCAGCATTGTGAATATTGTGTCTGCAATGCATATTCCAACTAAATAGTAAGGGTTGAATAGGGGGGCATGGTGCCACTGAATTATTTCCTGATGCCATGGTGCATACTTTGTTAGTAACTTTTGGGAAAGATGTGTTCCATAAACTTCCATAAAACATGGAGGCTATGTAGGAAATCCATCCTAGACACTGATCAGATCCATACTCAGCCTTCTGGCTTTGGCTCTGTCGGTCACCATTCAATTAGTAGTGAAAACCTTCCCTGTTAACTTCATGTTGGATAAAATCAAACTGTATTCTTTCCATACTGTGTTCTTATTCTACAGGAGTTAAGTATCAACAATCTGAACTGCAAGAATTTTCATATTAGATCGGCACTTTCCTTGAAATTCCTTCATTATTAAAATCCATGCAATATACTCCCCATGCTCCACTTTATTTAGATTACTTTCAATTCCAAACTGTCCCCATGGAGTTTGTGCAAAAGTATTAAAGCCACCGTCTACACTAAGGTGATTTTCAGCCTTCAGGTTTTTTGCACATTGTTTTCAAAAACTAAGATTAATTGGTAAGTAATAGTTTCAGTTTGGTTTTCTGAAGCCCTTGGTCTTGATATAAGTTATTATTTGGGCTCTCATTAATACTATGCACTTACTTTCTTCATTGGGCCTATGTCATATTATATACCTATTTTTAAAACATGCAGTAATTATTGCTTCTTGGTTACAATTTCTGTGGGACTTAGTTTTTTTTGGCATGCAGTTCTACCTGGCCTTACAGCTGTGTTTAGTCAGACTGCACCCATCTTGTAAATAAGATTAATATCACTAAACAGAATGCAACAGTAATGTATACGTCAGTTTTGTAAGGAGATTACAAACCAGGATGCCAAAACAAGATCATTATCTAACAGAGAAAGCCTAATAGACCTGTTATGCAACTGTAAACTAAATCTGTGCATGCTTACAAGCTTCACACAGTATGTTTTATAAACTGTGCATCAGATCTCGGTGTTCATACATGTCAGATATGTTAACCACACTAATCATGCCTGTGTGTGCTTATATAATATCTGTTAGTTTATATTCTCTCCCTCATAACTACTCTCCTTCTGTGTGGTCTGTATGTCCTGATGAATTCACACCCTACTCTCATGTGGGGTCTATGCAGGACCCAAAGAGTGTGTCTAAAGAGAAACTATACATGATGTGTGGTCTATATTTCCAAGTGCCCGAGAAGCAACAAATGCAAGGGGGAATTTTTAGAAGAGCTTTACAGTGGCTTGTTTTTTTTTTATTTGTCCTCCAAAATATTTCGGAGGACCATTTTAATCTCAGGATGTCCACCCATCCATATTAGTGTCTATTTCTTTCCATAATATCAGTCTCTTAGGGAGCTCAGCTGCGGTGTTTGTTGTGGGAACAGAAAGATTCGTTCCTGAGAGGATTCGGCCAAGTAATTTTCCGTACCAGGAAGATTCGGATGAGAAGATTTGGTCAGGTAGATTTGGGTGACTGTTTTTATCTAATTAATTATTGCAGCTTCAATACTGTGTGTCTTTGTCTTGTTGAAAGAGCATTTAGTTGTACCACTAGAGAGGTTTAGACAGCAAACTTTAAACTTGGGTCACTGTTAGCTACTGACGATCAGCTGATTCACATGATCGCCAGATCTATGTTCCCTTTGTGTCAAAACTGGTTTAGATCATTATGTGTTCATACATTAAGTTAAAACTTGTAGCATGCGCCATTACCCAATTTTTAATATATATTGTTGTATGCCTCAAAACTTAATATGCATTGTCAGGTTATGTGTACAACTTAAAGGTTTATAGCATGAAATAATTCAATAATAAGCATGTTCCCATCAAATCATGTCACAACATGAATGTGAATCTTGATAAACATGATATGTACAGTTAGCCATTTAGGGCAAGCAGATAGCGCTGGTGTTATTAGCAAAATGAAGGATGCGACCTTGTGTAGTTCACAGTATTTTTTTTGTGAAGTCACCTGGTCGTTGACAGATCTGCTATCTTCGAGCCTTCGTGTTGATATATTGTGACATACTTTCGCACCAAGAATATTTCTGTAACAACCCAAGTTAATATGCCGCAGCCACAATTTGTGGGTATAAAATATTAGATATCAATTGAAGACCCCTGTCTGGAAAAGCTTCTATCAATTAATATTGATTTTATTTCAAATATTTTATTATATAAAATAAGATGCTTAAAAGGGACATAGGTTTTTCGCCAGATTATTTTCTACATTATAAAAATAAAAGAGACTATCAACAAAAGAGGCAACAACCTTTAAAGCATTCTCATGTCAACTACAACCTAATTCAATAACAAACAATTTGCAGTCGCATTTTGCACTGAATTTGAATCTTTCAATGGATTTCATAGCATGCTGTGCGCTGACCAAACTACGATCTGATAATCTAAAAAGAAAAACTCCCAATTCATGAGCTCGCCGTTCTATAAAAAAAAACTCCGATGATCGCAATAAAAAAACTCTGATTATTCTTTTGCAATAAAAATAACTCCGTTATGAGGGGAGAAAAACTCTGATATGAGCCGGGGGAAACTCTGACGTAATAAAAGAAAAACTCAGATTGTCACGGGTAAAAACTCTGATTACCCTGACGCCATAAAAGCGATCGGAGATCAGAATTTTCTATCGGAGTTTGGTCAAAATTAACGGATCAGAATCGTAAACTCAGATTTTATTTCTACAAGGTCCCTATTAAAGCGATAATGAGTCTAATTAAAGTTTATTTGTGACAAAATTACACAATCAAATTTCTTTGGTCTCTGTTAAAGACATTTTATATGGACTTATTCGGGTGCATAAAACTGATAATTTAGTATTCAGGCACTATGCCAACTGGAGGAATGGAGCATTCTACTAACATCACCGAAATTTTCAAGCAAATAGACCGTAACACTCCATAGAACACATCGTCTGAACTACGCTCAATTGTAAATATTTACATCTCGATTCTGGACGCAACTACCGGCGATAAATTAACGAAAACGATTTCACCACCGAGAGTCGCTATATTTAATCTACCATATATTTTGAGACTTCCGTGTATATATATATATATATATATATATGTGTGTGTGTATATCCTTTATAGACTCGAAAACGGCTCGACCGATTGAGCCCAAACTTGCTATCTAAGGGACCGTAGCGAAATGCAAAAACCGATACCGACCGATAGCCGATGTACATCGGTTAAATCATCGGTCGACCGATGCGACTGACGTGATAAACGACCGATGGTTCGACCGATGGCGTACATCATTTGACCGATGGCATACATCGGTCGACCGATGGCGATGTTCAAAATAACCGATGGTTGACCGATGGACTTAACTCTTTCGTTGCCGAGCTAATTTTACACCTAAATTGCCGGAGAATTATGAGAAAACTGATTTTATTGTGGAAAAGTATGATACAATAATAGTCTTCTTCTTATGAAATAATGTTTCAAATATCAAGGACATGTATGTAGGTGATTAGCCAAAGAATTGCGGGTGAATATTTTGCTGAAGAATATTCACGACAATTAAGTCCTCGTCACCCAAGGGAAATAACTCCAAATAAGGATTTTTTTGCAATAATCCAATTGAAAAATGGCCCACAACCTGCTATATTCAATATTGGTTTCTGAGACAGTATTCCAACGATGATCTGATATTAGTGATAAATCTTTCTACTGTCTTTCTCATTTAAAAAACTTATAAGAGTAAATTAGGGTCTAGTTCTGGTATAGCTGGACCATATGTGAGGAGCTACACAATGCAGGAGCCGATTTAGATTTTAGTTGCGACAGTTTACTACGAAAATAGCTAGGTTTTTGAATTGAGGAAAATGGCAATTTTGACTGTCAAAAAACAAAACAAAAATTGTGATATATAATTAAATCTCTTAACTACAAGCTTATCATCATTGTGCTATAAATAAAATAACAAAAATGACACATATGCATGTGGTCTAAACTGTCACTGAGGCACGCTGGGGCCTTTATAAGGGAGTTTATAATCATGCCGTTTGTTTTAGTGAATTACGTTTTTACCTTGAAAAATAGGTGATTCATTCTCATTCAGCAAAAACGGCAATTTTGACTATTAAAAAAACTAATAAAACAATCTAAAGTACACATAATCTTTATTGTAATGTCAGGTTGTCATACTATCATGTTTAAATTAGTTAATACATTGGTAAAATGCAGATCTTTCATATAAATAATTGTCTAAAAATATTTTTCTGAAATTGTCGGCCATTTTGGATTTCCCACTGCAGATCTTACATTTTGTTTACAAACTTATTTCATTATTTTAATTTTCAAACGTCTTAAAAAGGATTAAAAATCAGATATAAACTGCAGAATTTAATTAGAAACAATTAAAACAATAATTTTATGAAACTTGAAAAACTTTTTTATTATTGTCATACAGTTGTGATCAAAATAATTACGGTTACAATTATGGCCGATAATATCGGCCCTGGCAATTTACTGAACGGACATTTGGGCCGATAATATCGGCCCCTGGCAATCAAAGAGTTAAATTACGACGTAATAACGTCATGTTTGTAAGCCAGTGCTATGACTATCGCTCTTCGCATCCAGATAAACGTACAGGTAATAATCCGTCACCAGCTACCAGCATTCGAATGCATGTGTCCACGAAGGAAATGGGGCAACTAGACGGGAGATAACTCGCCCCGACAGTGATTTTGTGTTTGGGACGACTTGTCTCATGTGGACGGTCATATAATAATTCTTGGTTGGGATTTGTATGGGATATTTTATTCGTATTTATAAAAATAATCATACTGAATTCTATCTTGACTTTCATTATCACTTCACTTAATCCTTGTGTGCGGGAATACAAGGACTTCCTTGACGAGACGGCGCACGTGCATGGAAAAACGTTTTGTAAACACAATCATAACTGTCCGCTAAATACAGTGTTCTTATGACAAAACATTGTATAAACACAATTAATTGTCCTCTAAATTAGTCTTAAAGTGATTTGAAACACTCCGACAGGGTGATAAAATAGAAATGGAGAATAATCTAGCTCAAAGTAGTAATTTTTACAAATGTATCCAAATTGACAACAAAAGCCGTCATTCTTATCTATTAATTAAATACAGTGACGCTCGATAGTTAAATAAATTTAAACTGTTGTGTCCCGAACGGCAAGTACACTGCGACCGAACGGCATGTACACCGGGGATAGATTTCTGGTTTGTATCGTCTTTTTTTCGAGTTTAAAACAAGTATTTTATAGTAGAAATATACGAAGGTTAGTATTTTTAATTAAAGGAAATTTAAATTCGTACATAACATCGGCTTTGTGGTCATTATGACGAATCACATTTATATTTAACCCCACTGTTTCAACGATCTAACGATTTTAGTGGGACTTTGTTGTCAAAAATAAAAATACCGATGCATCGTTCCCGCGCGCATGCCATCACGTCGACATAAACCTGTCAATAATCCCGGATTATTTAGTGAGATTTTATTCTCTGCTTTAATTGGTTGGCTGTGGGAGGAGCTTACCGATATTTTGTTCTAATGTGGTATACTTTGACACCATAACCGAGAATTAGTAAATTTGTTATTCCCATGTTTTATTCGAGTGGCTATTATATGGACAAATGAGCATATTAAATACAACTGTAAATATTCTCAATCCATATGTGGCATATCCATTGCCCAGTGAAAATTAACTATACGAGCGCCCGAAACTGGAAATGTGCGACATTTTACGATGTCAGCAATTTATCTGATCTTCGATTTTGAAGACCCCCCCCATGCATACCGAAAGATATTCGACGTCTGGGTGTATTCTGCACATACTCCGAACAGATTCCCAATTTGTAACATACCCGAGCTACGGGACATAACTCTAATCCATACATGCCAAGTTTCATAAATACATTTCGGGTTATTGAAGGAACAAACACCACAGTCAAGTCGAAACGTGAAATATGTACCTATTTAAGCACTGTATCAATAAGTAATGATTGATAGTGTAGTGAACCATAGCGTGTTGGAGTTGATGTTTTCAATAGTAGAATTCGGTACGATTTAAAAAAATTGTTATTTATTTTGTGCGCTCAATTTATTTTATTTTAAAAGTCTTTTTCTTAACGTCTAAGGGAAGCGGTGCACTCAGATTGGTGCCCCGTTTCCCGGAAAGCCGATTAATTTACCACAATTCTAATCATCCATATCCGGTCTATTGCAAATCCACATAAACAAACCATGTTGACGCTTTATTCAATTGGTGTATAAACCATGCATCATTTTATTTTGTTATATATATCCATAAAGTATTGTTAACGTATATTGCCACAAAAAGTGAGTAAAACCCTTGAATGGGAAATTGTTAATCTCCGTTATTTTTGCGCACGTCTGTATATCTCAAACGCCAGGCGCACCAGGCAGAATACACCCAGACGTCGACTTTGTTGCAATCGACATTATTTGCTACATTGTAACTCTTGTTTGAGTGAACATGACTACATGTCACTTTCTCCTCAATTTTCCCTTTGAAGTTTCATCAAAGGTCCACTTGCATGCTGCCTCGGCTTTGTCTTACGGTAACTATACGGCATTGAATGTATTTGAAATATTTAGGTTCATAAAATCTTTCGCGGCCGAAAAATACCTCATCACGCAGAAACGCTCTTTATTTTTCATTCTGAAGAAAATTTTGGCACAGATTTTTATACATTCAATGACAGTGAATCGTCAGCAAAGATCAATGCAATCGTTTTCAATGCACTAGGCCCTACTACAGTGTGTCATTTGACAAGCGTCCGAAAGTTTTCATAAAACTTCACAATTGAGTCTATTAAGTTGCCGTGATTGCGCGAAAATCTATATAGGTCAATATTCTTCAGTAAGAAATATTACACTTCGCGAACGGGAAGTCATGAGGCGATCAAGTATGACGCATTCATTTATAAACACAATTCAATTCTTCGATTATTTTACCGTATATATGGGTAAATAAATATCTAATTACTGATTGAGACCTATAGTGCGCGGTCCCAGGGATTTTTGCCTATTTTGGGAATGGGTCAGGGTCCGTTCGAAAAATTGCATTTAAACACAGGTAGGCTAACCCAAAGATGGAGTAAATTTCCAGCCCATTGAGGTCTATTTCTCAGCCCCAGGTAAGTTGAAAATTCACCGACACAACGGACGGATTCAAGCCGTCCACCAAACTTCGAAGGAAAAACGGTAATGAAACACCCAAGGATGGATACACTAAGGATGGATAGGTATCAAGTTGTAATTCATTAAATCAAATCAAATAGTTAATACCAAATCAATGTTTCCGTGTTATCATTCCAATATACTGGTACGGTACAACTCTCGGGCTCCAAATAAACGTGCTTACCAGCTGGCAGACCCAAATGCAGGGGAGAATTGCCAGCAAATGTTTATAAAATAACAGTGAGGACAAAAAGTGTCCGCCATGTTCTCGCAGCGAAACAACATTTTTTTTACATAAATTCACTAAAGACAGTGCGTAATGAGGCCCCGATGTTTGAGTTTTTACATATTAAAAAATATCAAATTAAATGCTCCTTATGGAAATTTGCGCACATATTATTGGATAATTAACTAAGAACGCTCTTTATATCTGTTTCTCAGAAAATGAATTAACATCGTGGAAATTGAGACTTACCTTGTCATCAGTTGTGACACACCCCTTGCATGTGAGAGCTCATCACTGCGAACACTCCCATCTGATTGACGATTTGTTGACTTTCTTTTTGGTATAAGCATGACCTTCGAAACACAATTTGTCACCACCACGATTGTTCTTAATCAGTTCCATGATTGAAGATATGATTCCATGATAACTTTGCTAAGGTTATATAGCTGTCTAGAGTTCACTCACTAGAATTCATACTGTGATCATAATTGTCACAACATTGTTTCAACTGCGTTGATGTCCCAAACTATCGTCAAAATTACACTCTTTCATGTTTGTCAGAACACGCTTTCGTGTCTGTCAAAACATTACATCGGCTGAGTTGACATCGCTTGAGATGGCCTCACTGACCAGGCTTCACTGATCAGTCAAAACATTCTTTGATGTCTGCATTTTATTAGCAGGGTGGGTAAATTTCCGGTGGGTAAATGTCTGGGTGGGGCGCTTCCCAACTATAAAGTATCATTTTATTACACTTTCAATGATCCATATATTTTATAAAACCTTTAAAATAAAATTGTTGGATTATGGCATTATTGAGTGTTTGATTGAGATAATTAAAACGAAAATATCTTGTGCCTAAAAGGAACCCCACACTGGCACAGTAAAAGATGTGTATTCCGGTAAGCACGCGAACATGACTGATTCGTCGGCAAAGATCAATGCAATCGTTTTCAACTTGAATGCAGTAGGCCCTATTATGTACAGCTGGTCATTTGACAACAGTTAACTACTGTCCGAAAGTTTTCATAAAACTTCACAATTGAGTCGATTAAGTTGCCGTCAATTGAATGCGGGGAAATTTATATAGGTCAATAATTTTCCGTAAAGAAATATTACCCTTCGCGAACGGGAAGTCAGGTAGCGATTATACAAATAAACTGATAAAAGTATGACGCATTCATTTATAAACACAATTAAATTCTTTCTCAGTATGGGTAAATACATGTCTAATTACGGATTGAGACCTAGGCCTTTCGGACTAGGCTATGATAGTAAGTGATTTCTCTCAAACAATATTTTGCGTGTATAACTATAGATAAACTACAGTGCATGGATAAATATGTATATTATGCTCAGCGCGATAGTCATTCGAATTGACTTTATAAGCATAGATTTCAAGGTTATATGCACGAGTATCGGTTCCATCGGTCATTCTATCGGTTCCATCGGTTATTCATCTGTTCCATCGGTTATTCATCGGCGACTGATACGACGACGTTACAGCGACGTCGCCAAAACACGACTGACACCTGTGTTTTTGCGACGTCGCTGTAACGTCGCTGTAACGTCGTCGTATCAGTCGCCGATGAATAACCGATGGAACCGATTGAATGACAGATGAAACGACCGATGGAAGCGATAGAATGACCGATGGAACAGATAGAATGACCGATGGAACCGATAGAATGACCGATGAATTTATTACAATCGGTCATCGGTCGGTATCGGTTATCGGTTTTTGCATTTCGCGACGGTCCCTTAGGGTAAAAAGCCACGAAAAGTGCCATTGCACCGCTTCTGAGAACGTCCGAGCACTCCTTCACCCTTCACCCTGCCACCGTCATTGGAATTGATGGGTTAATGATTAAGGAGCGTTCGTATCTGCAGTGTCGTTGTTAAAGAGTGTTTATATACACAAGTATAAATACGGCTCAATCGACCGTCTCGGAAACTGGGGATATCGAGATGAAATTTCCTACTTAGGGCTTCCAAGGGGCGGGGGAGATTTTCGTCGGGTCAGTTTGTCCGCCTGAGTTGACCTTGAAACGGGTAGCCACAAATGACCATCGACGTGAAATTTGTTATGTATGGTCAACATGGGGACGCGGAATATTTTTGTCCGGTTATTTTGTCCACCCAACATGACCTTGAAACGGGTACCCGCAAATGATAGCATGCTGTCGGCGTGCCTGTACGGGGTTACCTTGAAAAAGAAAAATTAATGGATCGACCAAAGCCATGGGACCAATCCCGCCAGTGGCGGGCTAATCTGCTAGTTACTATTTAAAAATGATGGTGTGCCATGTCGATTTGGATATAATATTTGTAAAATGTAACTACTTTTAGCAAGATTATTCTCCATTTGTATTTGACCACCCTACCGGAGTGTTTCACATCACTTTAACAGTAACCCCTATTGTTCGATCGCTAAACAGTCACAATTATTTGTACCAGAAAATATAGAAATATAATCAATATTAATAGATAAAAGTGTTTCCGGACAGGGATCTTCTATTCATACCTAATATTTTATACCCAGGTGACTATAGAACACAAGTTTACAAAGAGATAGACCATCTATAATTTTGGGGAAAAATAATAAATTCTAGTTTGCTGTTTTTTAGGGCGAGCGGTATGACGGCAGGAAAGCTGATGTTTGGAGCTGTGGCGTTATACTTTATGCACTGCTAGTCGTAAGTATCATATATACCTTAGGCCAAATAAAAAAAGACCTGTGTTTCCGGTGACCCGCCCGCTCCTATTTTGGAGCTCCCGACGGTTTTTAGCTCACCTGAGACGAAGTCTCCGGTGGAGCTATAGTCATCACTCCTTGTCCGTCGTCCGTCCGTCTGTCCGTCCATCCGTCCGTCAACAATTCTTTGAACATCTTCTTCTGAAGTTCCATTGGACCGAATTTGTTCATATTTGGTGTTGATGTTCCCTAGGTGACTCTCATTCAGATTTGTTCAAATGAGGTCACTGGGTCAAATAGTTGCGAAACCAGGGCCATAACTCTATTCCTCCATAGTAATTCTTTCAACAACTTCTTGTCCATAACCATTGTGCCGATTTAGCTAATATTTGGTATGGAGGGTCCTTGGGTAAGGGAGCATGTCAAAACCTCTTTCGCATATGCGAAAAAAATGCGAAAATTGTGGCGTCATTGACGTCGTTTTCCCCGACATTATCAGAGTTTTTTCGGCATTATCGCCGCCGTAACGTTGTACGTTTTCGTCATTTTCGCCGTCTTGGTTCGATGTTTTCGCAATTATCGCAGTTTTGTTTCGACAGTTTCCGAGTTTTGCTCAACATTTTCGCCATTTTGTTTCGACATATTTTCGCAGTGTTTGTTTTCGTCAAGATCGCAGTTTTGTTTCCGTCAATATTGCCTGTGGTGTCGATATGATCTGCAACACACTTTGTGTTTCGTCATGGTCGCAGTTTTATACGAATGTGTCGTGAACAGTAAGATGTCGGTGTCTTGCAGTGCTGAAAGTAAACTGTATAGTAGACTCATTGTATATTGAATCGAAGAACGAATGGAATATGGTGTTGGGCTTTGGTAATGGCATGAAAACGGCTGTCTTAACCATACAACATTTCATAATGCACCCACTGAGTGATTCCAACATCAAAGCCCTAAATATTTATTATCAACTTTCTGATAGAAAAATCCCAGATAAGCAAAGCATCATATAATAATATATACATTTAAAAAAAAAAGCTTATACCGGACATTAAGCTAATTAATATAAAAATATTTCAGATTTTATTTCATTCACTCATTCAGCAACGTAGTCTCTGACCAAAGATAACGTGATTTCCGTGGGTGTGAAAGGTAACAGCCTTGTCAACAGCTCACTTCCGTAACTTGGTTGCCACAATCAACAAAGCAACAACAATGCTACCATTTCGCTTGTTGTTTCACCGATCAAGTGAATTTGACAGCCAATGCATTCGCCATGTACATTCCCGGCGAATACATCATTATTCCTCTAATTATTGTCTCGCTAGAATGTGACACAATTTCTTGAAACGAAACTCGAGACGTCGTGATAACTGATATACAATGACTAAACTATTTTCCATTTTTCAAGTTCGCGGGCAAGACTCAAAAAGTCAAATTTTCAAGTGGTTAAATAAAAATCGACGGATCTTGATCTGGCCACCCATGAAAAATAGATATCAGTGACATGCGGAAACTAATTGTTATGGATATTTATTCCTATTTAAAATAGTTCAGATTTTAGTTAACAATAACATGAATTTCTTCCGTCTATATTTATGTTTGTTTACGTATTCCGAGGGGGGTGATTAGATCCGCCGACCCGCTCCCTGCTTATTGGTTGTAAATGAATCGGATTTGCGTTTATTAATCGGCATTTTTGTATTATGGTACAACTAATTTCCCCAATTTAAGTTATACTATAGTGTTTACTTCATGCCGACTTCAAGATCAAATAAATAAACATGAACAAAATAAGTTATGTTAATGTTTAAGTATACCGGTGATTTGTTTAGATTCAACAGCCGGCTTCCCATTGTGGTTGTTGATTGGTTGAATGTGAAAAATATTCCCACGGTACGTCACAACTATTAAGGGGAGGACAAGTGACCAATATCGAATGGGGATTTCCATGCAAATCTCCGGAGCAAAAGTTACATATGGAGCAGTTGTCCGGGAACCAAAGCAGGCACATCATTGAACAGTCATAACATTTAACTGGCAGGTGCGCTATGTAAATTATACAATTTTGCAATAAGTAAATTTTGAGAATATTTCTATGTAAATTACATCACATGACCTACATTTGAAAAATCAATATAAAATTCAAAAATAAATACACCAACATTATAATGGAACTGGTCACAAGCGGATTCACCAGACAAATACCTGTTGTTTCCAATACCACCTCAAGTCACCATCAGAAGTATGTGCAACTCTGTAACTTTTGCTCCGCAGATTTACATGGAATTCCCCATTACAAGTTGGTCACTTGATCTTCTTCTTAATTCACAGCGAACTATGCAGTCATTTCATTCACGGGAGCATGAAGTACTGTGAATTAGTCACCGATGTAAACATTTTAGCCCAATTACATAATGCAGACTTTTATGGTAGGCTACCGAGTACGCAGGCCTGCAGTTAAATATTAAAACACTCAAGTGTTATTTCATAATGTTTTGCGCTCATCGTGAGACGATTTTTTTTTGGTGTTCTGATGCAGTCATTTCACCGATTTGTTAAATTGACAGAGGGATGTCTTCAGTTGATATCATAATCTTATTATAAGTCCCGTTAATCGTGCACCATAATTTAATTAGCGTCCCAATTACCACTCCCAATCACTGTAATCAGGTGAAACTAATTACGTGCCACACCTGAGCACTCTCCCGTAAATATGTCATACCGGTATATGTAGGCCTACCCCAGCGCCAGTTCGCATGCGCGAATTTTATCGCATCCTTTAGATTTAACTTTTCGTCACTATCGACATTTTAAAAAGCGAATTGTTGTCGATGTTTCGACGTCGATTTTAGCGTTGTCGAAAGTTTCGACATTTTAGTTTGTTGCGGTTTCGACGTTATCGCAGTTTTATGGCCAGTCGCTTTCAACGTTATCGGATTATTTTTCGTCATTTTCGACATTTCGTTTTTATGTTTACCCATACCATAGTATGGTAAACATAGTGTCGTTGCCCGGATTGACCACTCGTCGTTCGTCCGTCTGTCTGTCTGTCTGTCTGTCTGTCCGTCTGTCTGTCTGTCTGTCTGTCCGTAGACACTTTACGAGTAATGCGATAACTCAAACATTTTCTATCCAATCGAAACCAAATTTTGTATATGGGTTTCTCAGCCCAAAATACAGATCGAGTTCGAATTTGGGTTTGATCCGAGATTTTGTTACAGAGTTATGGCCCTTTTTCAACTTAGAATTCACGCATTCTGCCATAACTCAAACATTTTTTATCTGATTGGAACCAAATTTGGTATGTGAGTTTCACAGCCAAAAATACAGATCGAGTTCGAATATGGGTTTGATCCGATTTATTTTAAAGGAGTTATGACCCTTTTTTCGAAAATAAAATAAATTAACAAAAAATCCGATGCTCTAACCGAAATATTTTTTTGTCCGATTGTGTTCATATTTGATATGTAGGTTTATGATGACACACCCCTCACCTGTATAGTTTTTGGTATTGATTGGTTGATCAGTTTAGAAAATAATTAACCCTTTACACACATGCTATCCAATGCAATAAGTTGAACATATTTCTTCTGATCTGCCTCATATTTCTTACCTAGGTTTTTCTTAGCACGTTCTTCATCTGTATGGTTTTTGGTATTGTTTAATTAACCCTTTTCACTCTTATGTTTACTTAGATATCACCCAAGCTGCTATGACTCAAAACATTTTTCATCTGATCAACACAAAATTTGGTATATGAATTTATCACCCCTAAATACAGATCGAGTTCGAATATGGGTTTGATCCGATATATTTTAACAGAGTTATGACCCTTTATAATTCAAGTAATTACTGCTGGGAATTTGAAGAGAACATATATCCCACAGCAATGTGTGTTATTGAAATGAGTTAATTATCACTATGACATTAGATACTACATGCTATAAAGCATGATAGTGGTACCACTGGCTGGCTGGACTTGTTATCATAATTATGTCAAACTGTGATTGATTACTCACTCTCTGGTGGAGTTCTGCTTTCTGTGCAATATGAAGTTAACCCCTTTTTGAAACAGGTTTATTACATTAGCTATATGCACACACTATATGACACCTATTCTAAAATAATAAATTGGAATAGTCCATTGTTACTTTGTAGTGTTGTTTTACAGACATTGTTCTTTACAAACACTGTTGTCTTATCTTAGACAAAAATTTATCCACACATTCCTTAGTTCCATAACATGATGTCATTGAAAATGATTAACCCTCTCCACACATCATATGGTTTTGATGCTTTTCATTTAATCATTCTCCTATGTTATGTCCAGGTTGATGGTGATCCACTTTTGATTTGCATGGATTTGGGATTAAAATTAAACCATTCCATAGACACATATTATGCGATAGACAGATATAATATTATCCCTTTCACTTTGAGCCAGGTTCAGTAAGGGTTTCAATACATCACCAATTGAATATTCATCATTAGAGGAAATGTCTTATTTTGAAATTCCCTCAATTGCATTTGGGCTCCAGGATAATATTAATGGTGCTGGTATTCTTGAGACTGACTTATTGTATGGGGTTCTAAATCCAATGACATGCTTTTCATAGACTATTTTGTGTTTATCAGTTCATTAGTTTGGGTAAGATTAACCCCATTCTATCCGATTTGATAACTCAAATATTTCCATTGATTATGTTTATAGTTCTTGGCATAGTTGACGATAACACACCCCTAACCTGCATAGTGAGGGTCATTTGGTTTATTTGCTTAAAAATATTAACATCCTCCACCAATCCTGTTGACACAATGTGATAACTAAATATTTTTCACACGATCACTATATAAAGTGTGAATTGTTGAAACTTTTGCACTCATGAAAAGGTTGGTGTAAGGATTTATAAAATTTATAAAAATAGCTAATCGCTATCGCCAAGGTATGGGTTAAACATCTGCCGATCGTGATCGGCCTCTCGTTGCACAATTACGTCGATTACGTCAAAACTTTTTCGACATTATCGACAATATTTTCGCATATGCGAAAGAGGTTTTGACATGCTCCCTAACTGGTGTTCAGATTTGTTCAAATGAGGTCACCCGTTCAATTCGTTGAGAAACCAGGGTCATAACTCATAGTAATTATTACAATGACTTTTTCTAAAAAACATATTGGGCAGATTTAGCTTATATTTGGTACTGAGGGACCTTGGGTGACTGGGAATCAGATTTGTTCAAATTGGGTCACTGGGTCAAATAGGGGCAGAGCCAGGGACATAACTCTAAAAACAAAAAAATTACATTTTTGCATTTTGATCATATTTGGTGTGGATGTTCCCTAGGTGACTGTCATTCAGATTTGTTCAAATGAGGTCACTGTGTCAAATAGTTGCGAAACCAGGGCCATAACTATATTCCTCCTTGGTAATTCTTATAACGACTTCTTGTCTAGAACCATTATGCCGATTTAGTTTATATTTGGTATTGGGGGTCATTGAATGACTGGGGTTCAGATTTGTTCAAATGGGTCACTGGGTCAAATAGGGGTGGAGCCAGGGCCATAATTCCAAAAATAAAAATAAAAAATTCAGGAACTCCTTGATTAATTTAACATACAAATTTTTTATCACCCTCCCCCCCACATGACCCAGAACCCCACCCTGCCCCCAACCAACAGCATTCCACCCTATCTCATCTCCTAACTCACAGGATCTCTCCCACCAGCAGATTAAGTCAATTGTATTAGCTACAGACAGAGAGTTAATATAAATACACAGTCATCAATTGAGATGTTTATCAGGCTGACATGTGTGAACTAATGCTTAGCTAGCACTCATGCCAGTGTGTGTTATTAAAATAAAGTATTGTTCTCTAACCTGAATTTAGTGTGTCTGGCATTTGCAGAATGAGGTCCCCAGAGGGTGAATTTAGTTATGCTACCCTGCACAACAGTCTAGCATCACCAAATACACTAGCCAGGGTCCTCATTCTGCTTAGGCCTCATCTTCTGGGAAGTATATAGGCACCTAACTTGACATTTTTACTTACTTTTTCCCTTCTCCCTTCTGTTTAGTTTCTATATCCCCTAATTTGTGAATATAAAATGCATAATTGAGGTGCCCAATGGGTGCACATCACCAACTTTAACTGGAGAACTTCAATCTAATGCTATGTCTCCCATAGCAGTTGATGCCTACACAGAATGGGGTCCCAGAGGGTGAATTTGGTGATGCTAGCCCGCATTGCAGGATTGTGTCATTAAATTCACCCTTTGGGGACCTCATTCTGCAAATGTCAGACACTATGTTCAGGCTTGTCTGTTCGAATATTATGTTCTTAACCACCAGTATCCAGTTGAACTCATTATACCCTGATTTTGCAAAGAAAACTTGGGGGGGGGGGGGGTATATTGGATTGAATTTGTCAGTCTCTATGTCAGACTGTTCTCCCATCCATCCATCTGTCATTATGTCTCTATCCGTCCATCAATTGTTTTCTTCTCCAGATACATATTAAAGACCAAATGGGTTTATATATTTAGGTGTGGATGTCCCCCAGGTGACTCACATTCAGTTTGTTCAAATGAGTTCATCAGGTCAAATAGGTGAGAAGTCAGGGCCATAACTCTTTCCTTCATTAGTAATTCTTAAAACAATTTCTTCTCACGAACCATCTGGACTATTTAGCTTATGTTTGGTATGGAGGGTCCTTCGGTGACTGGGGTTTAGATTTTTTCAGATTTGGGGTCATTTTAGGAAAATCAGTTCAGTTCAACTCATGTCTGAAATTACCAAATGAATGGATCTCATAGATGGGGATTCACGTTTGTTCAAATAGGGGCGGAGATAAGAGATTTAATTATCAACCAGCCACCATACCTGTGCTCCGGCGGAGCTATAGTCATCACTCCTCGTCCGTCCATCGTCTGTCCGTCCGACAACAATTATTTAAACATCTTCTCCTCTGGAACCATAAGACCAAATGGGTTCATATTTGGTGTGGATGTTCCCTAGGTGATTCTCATTCAGGATTGTTCAAATGCGGTCACTGGGTCAAATAGTTGCGAAGCCAGGGCCATAACTCTTTCCCACCATAGTAATTCTTTTAAACATCTTCTTCAGAACAATAAGACCGAATGGTTTCATATTTGGTGTGGATGTTCCCTAGGTGACTCACATTCAGATTTGTTCAAATGAGT
Source organism: Siphonodentalium dalli (assembly GCA_032622095.1). Classification (NCBI taxonomy): domain Eukaryota; kingdom Metazoa; phylum Mollusca; class Scaphopoda; order Gadilida; family Siphonodentaliidae; genus Siphonodentalium; species Siphonodentalium dalli. Next base: position 64,066,354 of record CP136067.1, on the reverse strand, counting down.
TCACTTGAAATAGTTGCGAAGCCAGGGCCATAACTCTTTCCCTCCATAGTATTCTTAAAGTGACTTCTTCTTAAATACCATCAGGCTATATGGGTTCATATTTGGTATGAAGGATCCTTGGATGACTGGCGTTCAGATTTGTTCAAATCAGGTCACTGGGCCAAATGTGGGCGGGGGCCAGGGACATAACTTCAAATATTTTTGTTTAGATTTATCTCTTTAGATATCTACTTCTTTTAAAGTGATTATGAAAAGTTCTGACTGTTGTGGTCTCCAGAGTCCGAGTCTTATCAGTCTTTGCAGTCTGGTGAGCGACCCCACAGTCATTGACTGTCTTGTCATTTTATTCCTTTAGAAAAATTAGTACGCATCCGGTTTTATTTTCTTTCGTGCCACCTGGAAAAATTCCATGTACAAATATGCAAAATCATCTTCCATTTTCTATTAGTTGCAGTCATTAAATTGATTCAATGAGTCATTAGCATAATTAAGTTAATTAACTGTGTACATAAATCATGCTCACAAAACACATCAAACATCCAAAAAACGGGAATTTCACTGGTTGAATAATGTTCATGTTGTGAACATTAATACAGGTATCTCAGAAAGTGAAGTTATTGTTAACTTTGAGAGTTATATCTACCCAATCATGAATACTGAGAAGATTTTGTTAACATTGTTGTTATCATAACTAACCATAATCTGAATTTGCTCTTTATATCTACTGATGGTGCTGCTTTTCACAAAGAGACATATGCCACTGGATACATGTGAATATTTTATAACCTTTGTGTCTGATTATTAATTTGCACTCAGCAGCATTTAATTTGCTCACTGAGTTGAGTGAATAAATAATCCTAATATGAACACCAGTAAGCTGTGTATATTTTTATACAGCCTCTCAAGGAGAGGGTAAATTCTGAAATTTTATTTTATTCTTATCGTTACAAGATGTATAATATCAATAATTTATACTGCCTGGATATCAAACCCCTTCTGTCTACCCAAGTACACAGAGGATACCTTTGATATTTCCACTTCTAGTCACAAATGGAATTATATGGGATTCTTTAAAAACACCATAGGTGTACTATTTATACCCCCACTCTCGAAGACATTGGGGTGTATACTGGATTTACCTCATACGTCCGTTCGGACTTTATCATTCCATTTTTCTATCCATCCTTCCGTCCATCCGTTCAGGCAGATATTTCAAACACCGGTTGTCAGATTTGAATGAAATTTGGTATGGACGTTCACTACTATATAAGGGCATTTAATGGAGTGTGCAATCGCTTTTTTCGGATTTTTCGTTCTAGAGTTATTCTCTACTCTAGAGACAATTATCGATAAAAGGCGATTCAAGCCCAAGCTGATTCACAAAGGTGAGAAACCTAACCATGAAATATGACATTACGGACCCACTAACTATTCTACAAACCACAATAGATAACAGTGCAGTAAATGAATGGAAACAGTCGAGCAAAACCTCTATCCATCAATACTGGCACCAATATCTGGTATGGGCAGCTGCTAAACACTCACCAGCTGCTACAAGAAAAGTCATCATAAAAATCTGGCTCATGACTAACTCATATCTACTCCAATCAATCATGAGTAAATTTAGACAAAATTTGACTAATATTGAATGTCAACTATGTTATAAAGCACCAACAGAAGACAGAAAACATTTTATAGCTATTTGCCCCGCATACAAAAAACAAAGACAAACCTATCAGAACAACATTAAACAGTTCCTTCCTGATGCTATAGACATAACCAAAATACAAAATGAACTGGAACATTTCACACAATTTGTCATTGACTGTACCTATTAGGAAGACATCAACAACTCAAAAAATATCATGAAGATCAAAGAGATAAATAGAAACTATAAATATTCCATCCACACAATTCGTGTCAGCACACTTAAAGCTGCTCAGAATATTCAGTAAAATCAATACATATCCATATTAATGGTCGATCTCACTTTTTAGCTCACCTGAGACGAAGTCTCCGGTGGAGCTCTAGTCATCACTCCCCATCCGTCGTCCGTCCTTCGTCCGTCCGTCGAGCCGTCCATCCGTCCGTCAACAATTCTTTGAACATGTTCTCCTCTGGAACCATAAAACCAAATGGGTTCATATTTGGTGTGGATGTTCCCTAGGTGACTCTCATTCAGATTTGTTCAAATGAGGTCACTGGGTCAAATAGTTGCGAAGCCAGGGCCATAACTCTTTCCCACCATAGTAATTCTTACCACGAATTCTCAAATTTCATTGGGCCGAATGGGTTCATATTTGGTACAAAGGGTCCTTGGGGACTGTTATTCAGATTTGTTCAAATGAGGTCACTGGGTCGAATGTGGGCCTGTGACATAACTCAAAAAAACTATTTTTGTTAACTTCAGATTTTTGGAATTTTCACCTTGCTCAATTTAATAAACAAAAACTTATTTTTTAACTTGTTATAAAATTTGAAATAAGTGACGCCATTATAACATCTGCAGAGTTATGAAACTTTAATCTTTAATGAAATTACAGAAATATTCCATTACCCATCCCCCCTCCCACATGGCCCAGACCCACCCCCCCCCCCACCCTGCAATGGCCTGCACCCAACCAAAATCCCTTCCAATGGATTTTATCTCCAGCTTCCAACTTTAATACCTGTTCTATTAAAGTTGCAGATATATCTTTGTGGATAGACAGAGAGAGACACAGGTCATTAATCTAGATTAGAATAATATGTCATCTAGCAGCTTGTGTAAACATTATTGCTAGCAAT